>CM070831.1:9012128-10212128 GCA_036326025.1 Chrosomus eos
CAGCTCACAGTGGACACCCTGCAGGGCCCTTCCCAGAGTCCTCTAGTTTGTAACAGTGTTGCTCTGTTCTGTGAGCCCTACCAACCTGCCTAGCCAAGCCAAAGTTAGACGTGCCCGATAGAGGGCTGACAAATGAGTTCCAGGTATATTTATCTAAGTTTCTATTTTTAATCACACCAACAAACCCTTTTTTATTTTGTACAATTTGTTTTTAATATGAATAAAGCACCAATTTTTCAGATTTCAGACATAGGGTATGTTATGAAGAACCCAGGCCTCTTAGGTTATATATTTGATTTTGATTTGATTTTATTATTTTATTTTTCTGAAGATAAAGACAAAGTCTTTTAGAATTAGTTTTACACTCAAAAATCCTGTTTTTCACGGTACCACGGTTTTCAAGTCATCATTTAAGATGATTTTCTTTTCAATACATTAAAATGCTGTTTGTTGCAGAGTGCTGCTTTTTAAAAGAAACAAATGCACATATGAGAAAATGTCTCATTGAGACCAAAGGTAGTGACATTCAGCTGCATGACTGACCTTCCAAACTGTTTTTGGAAAAAAAAACGTGCAAAGCGAACAGTTTAAAATGTCACATGAAGGACATAATAAACCTGAATGCAACATAAATTATTATTATTGTACTTTAATTGTAAAAATGTCATTCCCTCTGACGGTCTGACAGAATGCTTGATGATTTATGTACACATACTATATTAAAACAGTCGATAGCACAGAATGAGAATAAACTAAACAAACGATCACATTCATTCTTGCAGTCACTCTGAAAATGAATAGCAGGTCCGGACGAATAAAACTAGAGCGAAGTAAATTGTTCTAGAGTGTGTTATAGAGCTAAGCAATATCAGTTTTGCCCCCATTTTTTTTTCATGTTTACATTCTTTCTTTTTTAGTGTTATGAAATAGAATTTTGTATTGTTAGTACTTTTGATTTGTACAATGTGTTAATCAACTAATTTATTAACGGTCATTTAATGGTCAAGTATGCGGAGGCATGGGGCAGAAGGATTGCTGCAGTGTTGTTGGCCTGTCATTTCTTTCCTCTGTTAGCGCTGTTTATGTGCACTTTAGGTAGGCTTACCATCACCACAACAACTTATTTAATCTAGAGCAGTCTCAGGAAACTTCTTTTTTGCACTCTTTCCCCACACTACTTCATCTCCTCAGTGCTTCAAGATCACATGTCCTCCTTAATGCTTTTTATTTGATGAGAAATGTCTTTTAATTTGATCACTGGACAAAAAAAAGTGCAGCCTCTGCCCTCAACTCTATTTTTTTCATGCTGAAAACATTTTTAAAAGCTACAGATGTTGAAGACCCCCCTTTTGCAATATTTATGATACTCCAGCAGAGCAATTTACATTTATTTTATGTTGTTTTTATGTATTCTTTCAAGTTGCCAAGTGTAGTTGATTTGAAATGAGTAGTTTACTTGTGAACTAGCTTACTGTCCTCATACTTACACAGCACTTCATGAATCCCACAATGAAAATGAAATACCTCTTGACTACTACATGTGAAGGCTCTATGATTTCTTTTTTAAATCAGTCGGTTGCACACTTTTATTCTTGCAGCAAGTTACTTGCTAAATTTGATCAGTTAATGTTGGAGTCTGTGGGTGGGAGTAATACTGAATATCTGGAAGATTGTTTTCTGTCATACACCATTAGTATCTTCCTGTATAAGCCTCACAGTACTGTAGGACTCTGAACAAGTATTGCTGCCGTGGTGTTTTGAGCTTCTGTCTGCAGTGTGCATGTACTATTTCAGAAATCTGCACGGATCAGACAGATATTTCCCTTGTGAACTGGCCAAATCAAGATTTAAGTAGGAGATACATTGCATTTGTACAATATACAAACAACGGGAGAGTTGTCTTTTGTAATGTTGAAGTTGTTTATTAAAGCAATAACTGTTTCTGTTGTCTTTCTTTTTTTCACAAACACTAACAAAAAAAAAAGTTATTAAAAATGTCAAACTATCTATTTTATAATTTATAACTATTTCAGAGCTATCAGGACGGATTTCGCAGGAAATTGGATTCATACCTGTTTCACCGGATCGTCACATCATATCCATACACGGAGAAAAGTAGTTCCGGCTGTGGGTAGCATGAAGCCAAAAGTTTGTCACAACGAACGAGAACATTTTACCCAAACCCTCATCATTTTACCCAATCAACCCTCAATCTCCGGTTAATTATATATAGTTAAATAGGGTAGCTTTAAAGAGCCCTTTTGATATAAGTTTAATAAAATGTAGGACTTTGTCAAATATGTCTGCTATTGATCGCAATTTCCAAACAAAAAGAACTGACTGCTTCACCAGCTAAATCAATTATCCTAGGGTGACCAAACGTCCTGTTTTCCCAGGACATGTCCTGTTTTCACGTCCTGTCCTGGCCGTCCTGTCTGTTTTTTAAAAAGTGATGAAAATGTCCTGGTTTTCATTATTTTTTATTGGGCCATTAAGCGTGTACTTTAAATACATGCTTGCCTTTGCACACAAAACATCTCTTGTTATAAACACCCTCTTGTTATAATCAGCGCGTTCCTCAATCCGCAGCGTCAAGCACACAGAGGCCTGTGTGTGTGTGTGGTGTGTGTGTGTGTGTGTGTGTGTGTGTTCATCGCAGCCTCATTGGTCTGTCACTGCTTGTCAATGTCAGAATATTTGAAATGACCAATCAAATCAAAGTAGGCGGACTTTACACGTTCACAGAATTTTAGCAGCGTGACGCTTCAGACGCTTCAGTTTACGGTCAAGTGCGAGGTAAGATGTAAGTAGCTAACAGCGTAAAAAAAAAAGAAAAAAAAGGCCAAATGTTAATTCACAGACGATTTACAGAGAAAATTCCTGTGTTTTCGTTTCGGTCAGGATCCGTGTAAAGCAGAATGCATGAACTGCAAAGCTGGCACGTCGTGTCAGTGTTAAGGTGCTTAGCGACCTAGAAGCCCACATAAAGAACGTATAGGCTAAGAGAACATCAGGAGGATTCAAATTGTGTTTTTTTTTACTGAAATAGTGTAGTAGATTTTTTATTTTATTTTAGTAGTAGATTTTTAACCTATGCTATGGCCATGAAAATAAATAGTGTCATGTAAAAGGTGTTAAAAGCTAAACTTTTTTTAAATAGTATTCTATTGTTGCGGGCCAAACATTGAATGGAAAGGATGTATTACTTTATGTATTAAAGTACAATAACATAGTTGCAAGGTTGTGAATGGATTTGTCAAGTATTTTTTTGATGCATTCTCCCCCAAACCACGCCTCCTCCCCTTAGCCACGCCTCCTCAAAAATCACACCACGCCCATCAACCACGCCCCCCGTCCTGTTTTCTGAAAACTAAAATATGGTCACCCTAAATTATCCACTTTGTCCAATCCAGTTGATTAAAACAAATACTTAATGCCTTAATATTTACACAAACAACAAGACCCAATGAAGATTAAAATAATCCATTTAATTAGTGAAATACAAAATGTGTAGTACCTCACATTAGATAAAAAAAACCACGAGAACATGAATTCTTTTAACAGTTCACAAGCACGTCAAATGAAATGTAAAGGACACTTGAGTTACAACAGAAAATATGCTACAAATTGATACGTTTAATAACTCCATGGCAGTGAGTACAGTCCCTCTGCTTGATTTTAAAGGACTATTATTATTATTCAATTGCATTTCTCTGGCAAATGGGAAATGAGCACAACACTGGCAGAACTCTGAACACTGGTAAACCTCAGTACAGTACCGAAAGAGAAAATGACACTGACATGATCCAAATGAAAATACAGCTGAGCGTGACAACATTTTAAACCATGAGATAAAAATACTATTTCAGAAGATAACTTCTCTAATACATAACACTGACTGATTTTTACACAAAACCTAAAAGTAACAAAAAGCGTAACAAGCATTTTATTTACAACAGATGACAAATAAAACGTTGGTACACTTAAAAAAAAATAAGACTATAGATTATCATAATCCTCCCATAAACTATATATTTTTTGTAAAATATATATAAATGTACATTTAAAAACTTTCCACAAAAAGGGTTTTACGAAACTTCACAGGTTAAAAATCCTAAAAGGAGTAAATAAAATAAAAAGTGAAATGATTTAGGTCAAATGAAACCATAATCTGGACCATATGCAACCAGCAGCACCATGGATGGCAAAAATCACAGTCATCCAGACAAAATAAATACATTTCAACAAGCATGAGAGCAGATGATTAAGGGGAGATTCAATACTGATGGACTCTCGGCGGTGAATCACCTGATTCAACACGGTTTAAACATTTCATACTGATCAAAACAGAGCAGACACCAAAGTGGCAGAAGCAGGTCTCAATAAAAACAGATCTGACTTTTACAAAAATAATCATTGCTGTGTATATACACACACGTATCAAAACACAAAACAGTAACGTTTAGGGAAATCTGCTGTTATCTCATATCTCTCACTGTTTTGGGAACTCGAAGGACTTTGTAAATGTTGTTGTGAAAGATGGTGGAGAAGTGAGGACGAGAATCCCTCGACATGAGAGTGCAAAGTGGCACTTTTCCTGCATTTTGGCTGTCCTCCACATCCCAGATCTCAGGCATGCTGCAGCCGGGCCTGGAGATGAAGAAAAAACGTGTGTGAGATACAAGAAATTATGGAAGCTTATTTCTGCCATTAAAAAAAAAACAGGTAAAGATAATTTTCCTCACAAATGCAAGTTTATATTTCAAAATTTTGACAGAAGTTGAGACTTCGGCACTTCGGCCTTTGTTTTTCAGAGTTGCGTCTGCATCACAATTATTTTTTATTTTTTTATTCCCTGTCGGAAATATACGGAGCCCCACACATGTAATGTTACAATGTTAGAATGTAATGTGATTTTAACCACCTTTTTGCACATAATATATATTGCATAGCCTACATTACATTCACTATATTTGTTTCCATATCCTTCAAAAACAAAATTGTTTGTAGGATATCATTGGGCAGGATGTGAATATATATATGATTATATTATTTATAAATACAGATTTTCTTTATCCAAATAGAAAAATGTAGAAAGTACCGAGATATATATCGTATATCGCCATTTAACCAAAAAATACAGAGATATGATTTTTTTGGCCATATCGCCCAGCATAGCGATATACATGTATATTCTTTCCCACATGTGGGGCTCTGTAGAAACAAGCTTCCATAAGAAATGATCAAACTCAGTGCTAGTAATTCAAAGTATTACTTGGAGCGTCTGGTGCACCATGAGTCCTCTAAGATGAAATAGTCCACCTGCAGCTTTAATAAGTTTCGCTTTACTTCCTCAGCTGGCTTTCGGCTGTACATGGAGTACACCATCTTTGTTCTTTCTCTGAATAATGACAAGATGAAATCAAACACTTTACACAGACAAAACAATTTCATAAGAATATAATAATAGGATAAGTACTTAAATAGAGAGACAAAATGTATGTTAAATCATGTCTACCTCAATCCTGCATCTTCATAGTGTGGGTGATTCACTATGGCTCTGCCTGTGGACAGTTTCACACTTGCCATGGTGGGCATAGCACCAGCAAACACAGCATCTACAGGAATATTGCATGGATGCAGGAGTCAGAAATTGGTCATTAAATGAGTGGTTTCATTTCACACAGTTAAAAGTGAATCCAAAAGACAGGAGTTTCTCACTAGGGCTTGTGTTGTCCTTGATCCACTCCAGGAGCTCTTCTTGAGGGAAGTTACTGAATTCTCCTATGATGCCCCATTGATTCTGCAGGTTGGCGAATCCTTGAACTGCCATGATGGACAATATTCCCACGACTGTCATCTGAAGTTTAAACTTCTCTCCTACCCAGCCAAACAGCTGCAGATGAAGAGCCAAAGAACCAAAACATTAGCAAGTCCAACCACATCTTAGATTTTAAAGCTTTTGCCCAAATCAGCTTCGTTGCATTCTAAATATTTTGTAGTGCGTTGGTAAAGAAAAGAAAGTTTCTAATAGAGCGTGAATGGTCGGGTCACCTGTCTGGAGCAGATTAAACAGGACATGATGCACATGTGAGGAGTGAGGAAGAGCTTCAGTCTCATGATGAGCACAGCCAGCACTGCAAACGCCACCAGCTGCAGACTGTGGTACACCAGCTACAAAAACAATGGACACAATTACGACAAGAGAAATACAGCCTCTGGATATCAACTAGTACTTCATGAGTCG
Source organism: Chrosomus eos (assembly GCA_036326025.1). Classification (NCBI taxonomy): domain Eukaryota; kingdom Metazoa; phylum Chordata; class Actinopteri; order Cypriniformes; family Leuciscidae; genus Chrosomus; species Chrosomus eos. The sequence continues at coordinate 9,018,376 of CM070831.1, forward strand.
TTATATAGATTATTGAACATATTTTTTGTACATCATTTTGGTTAAAAAAAAAAATAAAATTAAAAAAAAGCTATCTTACCACTCCTTTGGCCAACACCTGGGCCCTGCAAGAGAGAGAAGAAAAAATATTGAAGGGCAAAGTCCAATGTAAATAATGTTTGAAAGAAATTTATTAATTTTATTTTTTTTAAGGTGAGGTGAAGGTAAGGAGAGAAATCTTTTGTAACATTATAAATGTCTTTACTATTTCAAATAAATGCTGTTCTTTATAACTTACAATTCATCAAATAATCCTAAAAAACTGTATCAAACTTTCCACAAAAATATTAAGCAGCACAACTGTTTTTAACATTGTTAATGAAAATAAATGTTTGTTGAACATCAATTCAGTCTATTATGTAATGAAGCAGAAAATTCAGCTTTGCCATTACAGAAATAAATTTATTTATTTATTAGAGTTTATTAGGATTAACCCCTTGAGATCATCTCGTTTTCGAGGGGGTCCTTACAATTTATATCTTAAAATAGAAAACAGTTGTTGTAAACTGCAATATTTCACAATGTACAGTTTTACTGTTTTGTTTTTATCAGATTAATGCAGCATTCGTGAGCATAAACAACTTTTTTTCAAAACATTTGTATGTTTAAATTTTTTATTATTTAAGATCTCTGTGTGGAGCTCACCGGCTGTTGTCAGACTCAGTGTGCATACAAAGATCTGACTGGATTATTACAATTAATTGCAAAAAGAATGTTTGGAAATGTAAACTGATATTACCTACTGACACACTACAGCAAAATATATAAATAACTGGCGTAAGATACTAACATGACTAAGACTTTTGCACAGTATTTAATATATATATATAAATATATATATATATATATATATATAATATATATATATATATATATATTATATATATAATACACATACACACACACACACACATACAGAGATAGAATAATATAATTTCTTTCCCCCTTTTCTATCACATTTTCCCCCCATTTTTTCTGTTCACCATTTATGTCCAAAACAATCGTGCCAATAAAGTACTGTAGAATGCATAGAATACTAGAATACAATACAAAACATAGAATACTTACTGCTCTGTTTCATCATCCTCTGACTTTTCTGCCTTCTCATTTTTGAGGAAAATAATAACATCCTGCACAGTCTGTCCCCAGGAAGCAAAATGAGGAAGCATATGCAGTGAGTATTAGTATGTAAATAACTTTGTTCCCCTCTATAAAAGGCTAAACTGTAAACTAACTGATAAACTCAGAAAACTGACGGAAAACTGTAACAAAACTAAGGAGAGGGAAACCATCCATTATCTAAGAGAAAACAACTCACCCTTCCAGCAATAAAACCCACTATCAGCATGTTAACTGGAAGCAGCATGGTTTTGATGTACCGGATGAGAGTCTGAAAACACATGAAATGAGCTTGTGAAAAAAAGCTTTAAGGGGTAGCCAATGACTGACTGCAAGAAAAGGTCGCCCACCTCCGCTTCAATGAAGTCAAACTCGGCAGCACACGTGTACATCATCGTGTCAAAGTCTTTGTAGCTTGTGAACTTGGATTTGATAAGACTGCTGATGTGGGCCTATTTAAAAAAGAAAAGAAAAATAAGTCAAAAGCCCAGAGAACTGTTTAAAGAACCCCTCAGGGTAAAGCTAACTGATGTTCACAGCAAGAAAAAACAGCATATGGTTCCCAGCACTGCTCTCATTTGACTCACATCATCTGATGCCCCAAAGATCACAGAAAGCATGAATTTCAGGATGACAGTGGAGACCACCCATGCAAGACACTGTATGACCTAACAAAAACACCACAATTGTTTTTGATTAGTACATTTTTTTGTTTATTAAACTTTTTTTCATTATTATTAATGCATCAGAATACACTGGATGTGCTCTCTTACCCATGTGAAGATTCCAGGTTTGAACGTACCAATCAAACGGTCCCTCAGTGCAATAACCCCCTGAAACGAAAGAAGACCAACCAGTAAAGCTGATGTTTCTTCCATAGACTGTAAAAAAATATGGATGTAGTGTCCGTGACGTCACCCGTAGGTTTCTGAAGAGGATTTTGGAAGTCAAAAGTGGGTGTAGCCGCCCGAAAAAAGCACAAAGACGACAGAGATGCCAAATTCAATGGCTGGAATTAGCTGAGTGATGTGATGGCTAACAGACAGCAGGCAAATGGCTAGTAGTGAAGGTGACAGCAGCGGCAATCTACCTGTCACTGAAGTGGCCACGCCCTTAATTATGCAGAATTTTAAGGCTTAATATAATTTAAACGGTAGTGTTGTGTGTGTGTTTGGGGGGGATGGGTATTTGGGATTGACTCTCTTTTGCAGCCTGTCTCTAACGGCCAGTCGATGAATTGCTTTTTTAAATCTTTCTGTGTTGGTTTCAAGAGAGAGACAGGAAGGTTGCCGCTTGTTTTTTTTCACAGTATGTTTGTGTTTGAGGTGATCTATTTGTATGCACTTTGTACTTTGTGCTCTGAGCGATGTCACACGTTTTTTAGGCCAAAACATTTTTTGTCACATACAGCAAACATCTCCTCACTATCCGGTATCCCTGAACACAATGTAAAAAGACGCGGTCTCTGCAGACACCACAGGCTCCACAAACGGCAACAAAAACAAACTATAGCAACCCGGGATTGCAACATTGATCAGTGAACATAAAAAGAAGATTAACCGTAGTGTCTTGTGTGCGAGAACAAACCTCATTAGTTCCCAAAGAAGCTCAAACTTCTGCTGCGTAACACGAATGAACCTCATTGGTTCTTGAGAAAGCTCAAACGTGCTGCGTAACACGAGAATGAACCTCATTGGTTCTTGAGAAAGCTCAAACGTGCTGCGTAACACGAGAATGAACCTCATTGGTTCTTGAGAAAGCTTAAACGTGCTGTGTAACACGAGAATGAACCTCATTGGTTCTCGTACATCAAGTGAACATGCTTGAGCTTCCGTTTACCACAACTGATGTGTGAGTTGATGAATGTTTAAAATGAATAAAAGCCTAAATTCAATCTGTTCAATCTGATTGTGTCTCTTCAGAAAATTTGGACTAAACCACTCAATTTATATGGATTAGTTTTACAATCTCTTTATGAACTTTTTGAAGCGTCAAATTGGTAGTTGTGTAGCTGTCAATGGAGGGACAGAAATCGCTCAGATTTCATTAAAAAGATCTTTATTTATGTTCCGAAGAGGAACGAAAGTCTTGTGGTTTTGGAAAGAAGGTGAGTAAATGACAGATTTTTCTTTTTTGGGTGAAACTAACCCTTTAATCATGGATATTTATTCAGTCAGGCTATGGCACTATTTGCCTAGCATGTTCTCTGGAAGACAACATTCATATCAGCAATCATTTCACAATCATACCAGCTGCTGGTGTCCTTAGAAACCATCTATCCAGAGCAAGTAGCAAATGGATGTGAATACAGTAATGAGCCCTCACACTGTCCAACTCACCCAGATAGAAACCAGTGAAGAGGCGTAGAAGGACGTCAGCAGCATTGAGTTCCCAAACATTAGAAGAAAACAGACGGCCAATGAGATCTGTGAGGAGCAGTCAGTTAATCAGTGAATCAGAAAACAACATGAACAATATTGTGGCTCCATAAATTAGGTTTAGATTACCATGTGTGTCACTAAGATGGACTGCATTTTCGTCGGACTCAGATATCCCAGGATATATGAAGCAAAAAGTGATGCAACCTGTGAAACACACAAACATTCTTGTCATAGCATCCTTTGCTAGCTTGCTGCAAAACTATTTTCTCATAAAGGTTTAAATTTAAAACGCGATATTCCTGAGGCATGCAATCATGTTAGACTTATCTACAGTCAGTTTTCTTCAGGCAAATATATGATCACAAATTAGTCTGACTTTGGAAGTGAACTGTATACATTTATTCAAGAAACATACACTCCCGTTCAAAAAGTTGGGAGATGGAAGGTATTTATTTTGAAAGAAAGAAATTAATACTTTTATTCGGCAAGAATGCGTTAAATATATCAAAAGTAAAAACATTTATAATGTTGCTAAAAATCTTTGCCATCAGAGGAACAAAATTCATTTGAAAACATTTAAATAAAAAACAGTTCACAAAATTGGTGTATTTACTATGTTTGATCAAACTAAAAACATAAAAATACAAACCTTTGAAAGGTAGTGTATGTCTATTATTTCAGGAACACTTTCATCTAGTGTAAAAGTCAGATGTAATTGTGTTCAATTTCAGCGGGACATTCAAGGATGAAAGTTGGAAAAACTAAATTTACATTTGGCTGCTTGCCTGTACTCCCTTCAAATATCAACATTTAGACACTAAGCATTTAATTTGGCGTGCTTACGATCTAGTCATTTCTTCAATCACTTACCTGGGTAAGTAAGACAAACTGAGCAAACTGCCACGGCAGCATGAAGAAAACATTGGAGATTCCCAGAGCCATCATGGTATGCTTGCTTGGGTTGCTTGTCCTTCCAAAAATCAAACATTTCCAATAAGAATAGATCTTAATTGTATAGAATAATTCAAATCTGTACTTATAATGATAAATAAAGTACATATCATCACAAACGCAGCATTAAATTACATGGGATTTAAGTAAAAGTAGATGGGTTAGAGGAAAAACACACAAAGATTGCTTAAATGTCTTAGGTGAATATATAAAATCTAAAAGATCTAAGCCATCTCAAAGTACAAATATAAAAAGTGAACGTGAGCATGAAAGCTTTAATATGAAGTAGGAATACATAGGAAGAAAGCAAGTTACCGGAGGATGCATGTGAGCAGAAGCATCTGCAGAACCAGGAAGGGGTAAGAAGAGAGCTCTCTCTCAGAGGTGGCGTCCACATGACCCGAGTACTCTGGGATTCAAGGGTTCAAAACAGAGATGAAAGCTTGAAATAAAACACTATCCACACATGCTTAAGAAAACATCAGCTTTACCTCTCCATGGTTAAAGAAGAAACACAGAACTGTAACAGTGCCACCCAGTCGACTGCCACTATAAGAACAGCCAAAATAGAAAGTGCATGTTTTGATTTAGTTTTTGAAACAACACAGTTAGGATCAACCATTTGGAATCAAAACTGAACTTTTTAAAGATCCACTTTCTTCTGTATCGATAGAAGGACTCTCCTCTGACTGAGGTGTTTAATCTGGGTCATCTAGGCTCTATTACCTTAGATATGTTCCATAAATAAAGAACAGACTCATCATCGCCCCATTTAACAGGAACACAAAGGTGACATAGAAGTATGCAGGGTCTCCCAGACCTGTGGAAAAGCCACTCAAGTAAGTAAAATATCTGCACAATGAAGAACAGTCAGTCACACATTTAATTAAATGGCACCTTCTGCCTTCACTTTTTCTTGCACATCCAAAAACACTTTAAAAATAAACATATTTGTGATGAGTGTGTTAGCAAAATTAGCAAGTGCAAAAATAGGCTTAAGACATTTCTAAAGCGTGCATTTTAATTGCAACTACAAACAAGAAAACTTTTCAAGGACAGTAAGACAAATTAGAAGGTGATTGTAATAATAAATAAAGTAATCCCATTTCATAGGGTTATTTACAATCTACTTCAAAAGCTGTTTGGGTCAAACAAGGCTTCTCAAATACCTTCACAACTCTCCACTGGATCCAGACCCTCCCCTCTGTTGATGGTCCAACACATCTTGGTGGGGAACCCAAAGAAATCCATTGTGCTGGTGAATGCTCTGTACCAGCTGGCCAAGACCACCTGCAGTACAAGAGAAAGTTCATTTCAAAGCTCAAACAAAAACCGTGCCATGAAGACACATTTCATTGACATTCAGAAGATGGCAATCATCTTACCTCAGGGTACAAGTTGAATCTCTTTAGAGTGTTTATCACCAGAGGGTATTCAGTGAGCCGGTCATTCATGATCATGTAAAGACCATCCATGAAGGAAGTAGCCTCAATGATGGTCTTGAAATATGAGTAATACAGTCCCTATAAAGGTGAAAAGTGTAAGGTATACACACACACTGAGGTTGAACAATGAAACTGAAACACTGGCCAATATAGGTTGGGGGTTTCATGCCTATATATGTGAAGCCTGGTGGCCAACTTTACTGAAATTACACATTGGTCCATATCTCTGTGGCTCAACTGTGACCGGGACAGCAACTCTTTGTGGTGTATCAAGAGCTATGGTTTCCAGGGTAATGTCAGCATACCTCCATGAAGGACAACCACATCCAACAGGAGTAACTTCTGTTGATGCAAGAGGAAGCTGTCTGAAAGAGATGTCCAGGTACTAACCCAAATTGTGTCCAAAAAAACATAAAACCACAGCTGCCCACTCACTGCAGAATTTAACGCGCAACTCGACTCTCCTGTTTCTATGAAAACGGTTTGTCTGGAGCTCCACAGGGTCAATATTCATGGTCAGGCTGCTATAGCCAAACCTTTAATCACTCGTACCAATGCCAAATGTCTGGTTCAATGGTGTCAACGGTGCAAATTTTGGGCTATGGACAATGTGAAACATGTATTGTTCTCTGATGAGTCCACCTTCACTGTCTTTCCCACATCCATGGGAGTAATGGTTTGAAGAAGCCCCAAATAGGCTTAACACCCGGACTGTTGCTGCCCAGATTGAAGCACGGCGGTGGATCAGTGTGTGATGATTTGGGCTGCAATATCATGGCATTCTCTACTGAGCTTAACGGTGTGTGTCACTGCCAAGGAATACTGAACCATTCTAGAGGACTGTGTGTGTGCACCTATTTGAAGGGGGTGCCGGGCATCAGCATGATAATGCACCAATACACACAGCAAGACTTGTGACAGAATGGTTTGATGAACATTCACAATATTTTTGAGCTACTTTTGTATTTTGGAGGAGCAAGTTAGAAAACGTGGTCCCACTTTATATTAAGTGGCTTTAAGTACAATGTGCTTACATTGAAATTAATAATTTGATACAATGGACTTATTGTGTACATACATGTTTTTATATTGTACTTATATTTTGAAGATACCTGCATGTAATTACAGCTTGACCCAGTTGACCCTTTGACAGTTGACCCTTCCCTTACACCTTAACCTACCATTAAACCGACCCATACCACCACACCTGACCCTAACCTTACCCATATCACACCTCAATAGCAGCACAAGTGTTTTACAATATAACCTGAACACAATAAGTTCATCGTACTTATTTCTCAATGTAAGTACACTTAATATAAAATATAGCCACTTGAATAAAGTGTGGGACCAAAAACGTTTTCCTCCACCAGCATCACAGGATTTGTATCTGTTATTTCCAAGATAAATTGATGCTGTAACCTTAGCCCATACTAATACATTATTGTGGTTTGCCAGGTGTTTCAGATTCATTGTCAAACCAGTGTATATAAAACATACATACATGAACACACTAATATGTGATTTCTACAAAAAAGGTAATAACCATCTCCGTTCGAAAAGCCATCTCCTTTTCCAAGGACGACATGTGTGAAAAGTGTCTGTCATTTTCAAATAGATGTGAGAGATGATACCTGAGAAATACAGGACAATATTTATTTATTTAGTCTTAAGAGGAACATTATTAACAGTTTTAAAAGTCTAAAGATACTTACCAGTGTAAAGATCCCGCAATAACAGCTGTGGAAATAAATATATGAGGTTAGGCGACTTTGCCCAGGTCAGACAGACCGCTACGTGGCCACATTCATGTCTCTTATCTGACCAACCAAACTCTAGTCTCTAGTAGATGACGTGTAGAAATTGCCTAGTTTCAAGTCTAGTCTGATCAATTATTTGAATGAATTAACAACGGTATTAAAACTTTGGCATGAACAAATCTTAGGAATTGTCAGTAACAGTTAACGTTACATGTGTGTTCATCATTGGCTAATAACTGAAGTGAAATTAAATTTGATTGGTTGCCAAGTACAGTTAACATGTGACCATTAACAAATAACCCACATTTTAAACTGGTAATTTAGTGTCGTTTAAGAATAAAAGCTCTATACAACTTTGTTGTTTACCAGCCGAACTGCTTGATCCTGAGAACATGCTAGATGCTAATCTGAATAACCGTTAGCTACCTAGCGGCTAAGAAACAAAGCCTTACCGAGAACCAGCACAGTTATTCCTCTTGCAAAAGCAGATGGGCTCAACCCAAATTTGTTTCTAATGAACCCAGCAAAAAGTCCGTTTTTATTCTGGTAAGCCGAGCCTTTCCCATCTTTCCCACGCCTGCTTTTCCCCGAGACGGATTGACTCCTGTCCTTCTCGCTGCTCTGGTCCTTGGCATTTGGTTTTCTCGTTTTAGCTACCATGTTTTCATATTTCTGTCCGTAATAGAGGAACAAGCAGGAGCGTGGATACGCGATAAAATCAGTTGTTTCACTCTTCCAAACGCCTCACATCTGTATCTCTGCACAGTTTGAGAGCTCTGGGACTTCAGTGATCTGTTGAATGAAGCGGGCATCGCCCCCGTCTGGACGCAGCGCTCATCTGTCAGCGTCACTTACCATGGCAACGCGATTAAAAAAAACTGTGGGTAGCACTGGTCTATATAATGACTTCAGCAGGTCTTTTGCCAAATTATAGATCTAATATCATTCGAGGAGGCAGAAGAAGGGCTATAATAAATAACCAGAATTAAAAAAAGAAAATTTAGAATAGATAGATAGAATAGGGGTGTGTAGAACAATATATCGTGCCACAATATATGGCAATACAAAAATGCAACAATATGTATCGTGGATAGTTCCCCCAAAATAAAAATTACTGTGTGAGAAAAAATTCTCACAAAAGTTTTTGCCTCAGTACTACATTAAACTAAACTACTATATATAATGTTGATTATAATGTATAATAATGCAATGGGGGAATATTTGTGGGTCCTGATAATGCCAAATATCTTATGTTACTTGACCAGTAAAAAGTGTCCAACATTATTTTAAATATTTCTAGTCAGTGAAAAAGTGCAAGAATATTCGTCTAAAATAATTCTGTATTTTCAGCTTCAGAATCATGAATATTTTTATTCTGGTGTCACCATTGTCCTTGGGTTACAAGCACGCACCGAGTCCAAGCCTAATCATTTACACACACAATGTTATATCAAAGTTAGCATTTTAATAAACAGTAGGCCTACATTTTTTGTTAACCTTTTATCATAGGCTATATGTCTTGGAGTATCGCAATAATATCGTATCGTGAGTTCAATATCGTGATATGTATCGTGGCATGAGGGTATCGTTACACCCCTAATAGATAGATAGATAGATAGATAGATAAGATAGATAGATAGATAGATAGATAGATAGATAGATAGATAGATAGAATAGATAGATAGATAGATAGATAGAATAGATAGATAGATAGATAGATAGATAGATAGATAGATAGATAGATAGATAGAGTGAGTCATGTTTTGGGGGAATCGGACGGTCGCTTTGCCTGTTTTTGAATGACTAAAAAGAACCGGTTCATAAGAGTCATTTGTTCTGGAATCGGAATACACTGACTCGGGAATCATGTGCTCTGACGAAATCAACCGCTTGATGTCGCTGTGATACAGCAAATCGATACAGAGCCACCCAAAAGTATGGGGCATTTTTTTAAAACCCCACACATTTCAAATGTATAAATGCTGTTGTATTGCATAACCGATATATACAACAGGATATGTGAAACAGGGCAGTAGTAGGTCTTCAGACATTCATTTATAGTTTGGCTGCAGTTATTGCATTTGTAAAAATGGCTTAGAATATAGGAGTCGGCTATGTTTAGTTCTAAAGGTACATTTGTTTACATTGGTTTAATATTTTATTTAGGCTAGCAATAAAATTCATACATTTTTAAGTGTGGCTATCATTTCCAAAAACATTTTGTGAAACATTTGACTGCGAGTTCACAGTGTAACCTTTTGATGGTACCACAATAAGTTGAATAAAAGTCCTTGAAGTGGGCAAGGAGCTGATGGAATTAAAGCAACAGGAATCTATTTAGCTTGGAACATGCTGAGAATTATACTGGACTCATTTTTGATGGTGACATCACAAACGTTTCTCTTCCTTTTGACTTGTAGGCCTTGGGATCAGAAAAAGCTTACTTTCACTGGAAAACATGATAAACCTAATGGGTACAGTGACGTATACAGTTTGTCTGGTTCCCAGAAAGAAATAACGCTGTTTTAATTCCTATTTATTCCTAATAAATTATTATAACATATTATTAATGATTAGGGAAACATAAAGATGACCCCCTTAAGAACATGTTAAGAAATGTTAACATATTTAGATACAAGTGCTGGATGATGATGCATCAGTCATTGTGTTATTATAGGAAATAAAAACATTTGCTAGTTATAAAACAAAATGTAAAATTATTCAAAGAGGTACATTTTTACAGAATGCATAAATTACCTTTCGATATAATCTTTATTGTTATTTATATATTTTTAAAGTCTCATTAATATAAAATACTAAATCAACTATTCTATTTAAATTGAATTTTGACAATTTAGTTGCATAATTTAATAACCAATGATAGACAAAGCAGAATCACAGTAGAAGAGATTCATCTGAAAGTTAAAGATTATTCTGTGACTTAAAGGCATATAAATATTTACATATTTTATTTCCAGTATTTTAATTGAAGAAATGTCATAATAGCATCACTACGAATGCAAATTTAATTTAACTCAACTAACCTATAGATTTTAATGAAAGCGAAGAAGTCTAAAATGTAGGCTACATATAATTCATGGAAATACTGAATAATAACTAAAAAATTAATAAAATTAATTAAACCCCATTCATTTTAAATTGAATGATTATTAAATTAAAAATGATAATACCACAAGTAACAACATGCCACTCTGGGCCTTCTGAGCCAATTCTGGGTGGATCATCTTACCCCAAGGGTCTAATTTTATATTTTTTATTCAAAATAAAAAACTATAACTTTTACTCCACAAATACACAACAAATAGACCAAAAAAAAAAAAAAAAAACTATATTCACCATAATAGAGACATAAAATTAGATCAATTAACCTCAAAACTGTTTTGCCTGACTAAACCTCACAAATAGAAGGCATTCATCAAAAGTGCTGAAATGAGATTTTGTATCATCCATGGTCAGGAGAAAAAATAAAGGTGGGGACACACCCTACAACGTGTGTATATATGTATATTATTAATAACAAAGTATTATTTTAACAATTATTAATGAATCATTAATTCATTATAAATTAATTTCCTGTTGACAGTCAATGCAAACATCAATTTTTAATTATTTAGCTTATAATCTTTATTACAAATTCTTGGCTTGAGTTGTTTACCTGGTTTAAATGGTTTAGCTTTTTATCTCATTTAATGCTAGACGATGATGATGATCGGTTTGAGCCTAGTCTAATCCCGTAATAATGCATGAGCTTGTACAGACAGTCGTGCAACCTCCATATCATCTAGAAACGGTGTCCGTACAATGCCGGTCTCAAGTGCCAAGCGATGAATTGTTTTCTGCCGTTGCACTGATCTCACCATGGCCTTTCATGGCCTCTGAGTGAATCACTAGTGCTAGACATAACCTAAATACAATAATGAGACTCGGTGCCCATCTTGAAAGTTATGGTTAGGGGTGCCACTGAAAACGTCTGTGGTGTTAGCACAGCTTGTGGCCACACTGAGGGAATTTGTTTTTTCAGCAAACATAGCAGAGATCTGGCCCATTCGGAGGTTCTGCTGTTAGCTGACGACACCTCCTGTCCAGGCGCTCGGCTTGCCAGGACACTTGGCCCATCATGAAAGCCAACAAGCAGATGCAGCTGCATCATCATTTAAAGCATGTTGGGTGGGAGGATGTTTATTCACATTTTTTTGTCCTGTTTGAGTTATGCACTTAGATTGAAAAGTGATGCATAACTTAGTGCATATTATTTATTATTATTTTAAATATATAACACTAAATAATTTACCTTTAATTCTAAATAAAATATACATTTTATATAAACTAACATTCTGCATTTGTTGCCCTGAAGAGGCGATGACACCACATTTGAGTTCAATCTGATCGTAAAATGTAGTATTATCAAAAGGACATTGAGAAAGCCACCCACTGACCACATGTATGAACGGCTTGGCTGGCTGAAGTGTGAATCAGGGATCAGTGTTTATGTAAAGGGTTTTCTGTGCCCTTAAGGTTCCCCAAAACTCAAATATCTCACAGATGGGCTAAAGGCGTGCCAGTATAATCATGGGACAGTGAAAATTGGCATTGAGCTCTTTTTCTCTCTCTCCCTCAATCTCTCTCGCTGCACTAAGTTTGTAAGTATATATGCGAGTGTCAAAACAGTTTAATGCATGAGTTCAATCAGATTCGGGTAATAAAAACTATAAAATAACACCAATTCAATTTTGTGAATTATATAGTCCTGGCCACTATAGGCACACCCTGCTAGTACCAGTTTAGACCCCCTTTTGCCTTCAGAACTGCCTTAATTCTAACGAGGTGCTGGAAACTTTTCTCAGAGATTTTGGTCTATATTGACATCATGCAATTGCTGCAGATTTTTCAGCTGCACATCCACCATGCGAATCTCCTGTTCCACCACATCCCAAAGCTGCTCTATTGGATTGAGATCTGGTGACTGTGGAGGCCATTTTAGTTTAGAGAACTCATAGTCATGTTCAAGAAACCAGTTTGAGATGATGTAAGCTTTGTTACATGGCGTGTTATCCTGCTGTAAGTAGTCATCAGAAGACGGGCCCACTGTGGTCATAAAGGGATGGACATGGTCAGCAACAATACTGAGGTAGTTGGTGGTGTTTAAACAAGGCTCAATTGATATAAGAGGTCCAACATGTGGCAAGAAAGTATCCCAGACACCATTGCACCACCAGCTGCATGTCTGAACTGTTGATAAAAGCAGGATAGATCCATGCTTTCATGTTTTTTTACAACAAATTCGGACCCTAAAATCTGAATGTTGATGCATGAATCGAGACGCATCAGACCAGACAATGTTTTTCCAATCTTCTATTGTCTGATTTTGGTGAGCCTGTGCGAATTGTAGCTTCAGTTCCCAGTTCTCAGCTGACAGGAGTGTCACCGGTGTGTGTCTTCTGCTTCAAGGTTCGACATGTTGTGTGTTCAGAGGTTCTCTCTCTTTTCTTCTCTCTCTCTCTCTCTCTCTCTCTCTCTCCTCTCTCTCTCTCTCTCTCTCTCTCCTCTCTCTCTCTCTCTCTCTCTCTCTCTCTCTCTCTCTCTCTCTCTCTCTCTCTCTCTCTCTCTCTCTCTCTCTCTCTATATATATATATATATATATATATATATATATAAAATTCAAAAGTTACAGTAAATACACCTACATTGTAACAAAAAATATCTTGAACTTTCTATGTATCAAGGAATCCTGGAAAAAAAAGGATAATGATTTCCACAAAAAAAGCGGTATAGGTATAAATGCAGCCTTGGTGCATAAGAGCCTTCTTCCTTCAAAAAACTTTTATAAAAGTTTTTTCTTTATTTATTTACATTTTCTTTTTTTTATGTTTGCACACTTTTGAGGACTATTCCAAGTAGTATTTGTAAATTGATTTTGCAGTTGGCTATTCTCTATGACGTCTCCGTGGTTTGAGCGCAGTGTGTGGTGCAGTGAGGTAATTGCGTTGCAGCTACTGACTGCCCGTCTGTGTGACATGTTTATTACTGGCAAGAAACACATGCTGTCAATGATCACTTATTCTTAGGGCTTCAGTTATCTCAACATTACGCCCCATTAGTATTCTCTGGAAACCAATTCAATTAGAGCCCTCCTGGGTCCCACAGATGCCATTTATCTCAGAGAACAGAGCATCAATCACTGTGAGAGTTTATCAGCTGTCTGAGCAAAGCACAAGAAAAGTGTGTCTGTGCCTAATTCCCTTTGCGACATGCTTTGTGTATTATTATTCAATTGATTATTAAACTATGATCTTTAAAATTCATTCATTTGTGAATAAATCTTGATAGAATTATCATTTTTCTGTGAACTATCTGCTCTTGGCTCTCCGGGCACACCTGCTCCGACTGACTGCAGACCTTGCTTTAATCCCAATACAGCGCTTTCAGGATTACAGGAGCTCCAGTGTGTGATTACAGTGTGTTACAGTCACCTGATGCCTCTCCAAGGTGATCACACACACAAGTTGATATCAGTCTCTGCTCCCTTTCTACACACACACCGTCTCTTTGAGAGGATTTAGACATTTTTAACTTGTATTGAATATATTATTTGTTTAAATGCTAAAATACTCCTATCATTTCTTAGTAAACAGAGATAATACATAATTAATATATATATAGGTTGATTTATACAGAACATAAAAAGAGGATATTATGAGAAATGTTGACGTTGTCTTGTCTATACAATAAAGGTCAATTCAAATGACCATTTTTTGAGTTTTTGATAGTCCTAATATTTTTAATAATGATTCTCAATACCCTAATCATTTAATTTAGTTTTTTATTTAATAAAATGATCCATAAAGGCAATATATGAAACACTAAAACACTAACTTATATATATATTTTCAGTCTATCATTTTTAATAATCTAAAAAAAAATTAGGGTCCAGTGTTGTTTTGACTTTCGTCTTATGAATAAAAACAGTTGAAACATTCTAATTGTTTTCTTTTGTGTTTCACAGAAGAAAATACTTCAGGTTTGCAATGACATAATGGGGAATAAATTATGTCTGAATTTAAATGTTTTTGGGTGAATATCCCTTTTACTTACATTAACTACTCTTTACCCAAATGGCTAATCTTTGGCACATACATACATCAGAACTTCTGCTAAGTTAATGTATTGTGGCGATAAAAACCGGCCCCTTTCAGTCGAGCGTTTAATCGGAGTTGTATCAAAAGCACTTTGCGGGTAAGATGTGGTTGGAGGTTTGCGAGAGGACATGATTGGCTTAGTCCAGTGCAGAAAGATTGTTTCCTTTGGCCCCATTCAGTGATTTCCTGCCCTGTGATCATCTCTTCCATATGATTAGACCGATGTGCAGAACATGCCGTCATGTGATGGACTTATGCCACAGGCCGTCAGTGGGTGTAAGCATAAAGAGAAATGAACTGCAACAGGCTTTGCAAAGAGACAGGGTAATTACTGGGAGAGAGCAGTAAAAACCCAACATCATTTACCAGAAGATATTAACATTGGGCCTGATGCCGCAAAAGCAAAGATATTTCTGTCAGCAGCCTACGACAATATTATTTGTTGAAATAGCACAGAACCTCCTCCCCTACACGCACAGAAACACATATGGCACCACAGCTGAGACACACTGGGTCTGTAATGCAATTACTCCGACAAGATGTCTTTTCATTCAAACACAACACAATACACATGAAGCTTTGCTACAAAGATGCAGCTGCTACTCTTTAGGTAATACAAGAGCAGAACACACTGTTAAGTAGTTGGGTGGTGTGGACACAGAGAGCGAACAGGTTGAGAGAGGATTTGGGATTGAAATCAATCATTGGTCTGACATAGCCACTGGCCTTCTTGCATTTTTTTGCCTGCTGTGCATAGCAGCTAATTATGCGAAATATTTTTCCATTTCTATAAGCCTCTTACTCAAATATATACCTGATCGTCTATAGGTAGAAATGTGGAAAGCCAATTACTTTAATTAAAGTGGAGGGCCTGGGATGATCTAGAACCCCTTGGTGTGTGACGGCTTCAGAATGCTTTACACACTAGAAGAGACTCCCTGTCACTTGTCAACACCCAAATGTTTTAATCTTTCCTTCCTCAGTGCGTATTAAAAGATTATGAGCTTTCTGCATGGCCGGGCGGCACACAGTCCCCTGTTTTGCAGCTTTCTAAAGGTCCCGGCACATGTGGAGGCCCAGGCGGGGCGGGGGGCAAGGGTTTTCAGTTCGACTTCAGATGGCTAGATGAGGAGAGAACTTGGACAATCACACAGAAATGTGTTCTACTCATAAAAAATTTTGTTTAGTTTAGAAGGCTGTATAGAGGCTGTTAGGCCATTATGATAATTTGTATTGTGCCGTTATTATTTATAGCAAATAAACCAATTTCACCCCAAATGTTTTGTTAGTCCTATTATTTTTAATAATGATTCTCATTACCATAATATAGGGGTAATGTAATGTATTTTAGGGGTTATTGAACTATTCAATTATTGTTTTATACAATTCAGCATAAAGGCAATATATCAAACACTAAAACAATGTGTAACATATCCACATATGTGTAATAACATATAAAGCCTAGCTAATTAAAATATAGCCTACCTAAGCCTACCTAATTAAAATATAGATATTGCAATACAATCATTTTTAATTTCTCAATAAAATTTGTTTAGGGGAAAAAAGCACAAAGTTGTCATGAAAATAGTTTCACAAGGCTAAAAAAGTTGAATTATCTGAAAATATTATTTTCTTTAAAAAAGCAACAAATAACAATAATGAAATTTTATTGGACCCCCCCCCCTCAATTCTCTTTTTTTGTAGGTCATATTTTTAATGATTCTCATTGCCACACTATAGTAATTTCTCTTATAATTATTAAATTATTATTAAAAAAATATATATCAAACACTAACATAACGTATAAATACTTCCCAATTTTATAAAAAGAATTATACTATTTATTTTAACAATAATCTATAACTGTTTTAGATAATCAATAATTTTGTATTTCTCTGTAACTTTTTAATAATGTATATTATTTTGATTGTTTTCATCTCTTAAATAAAGTTTGAGAATCCAAGTCATAAAAGCAAGAAAAATCAAATTATGTTGGTAACACTACAATAAGATCTCATTCGTTTGTATTAACTAACATGAACTAACAATGAGCAATACATTTGTTAGAGTTTTTATTGATCTTTATTAATGTTAATAAAAAAAATACAGTTGAAAAAAACATGAAAATACAGTTGTTCATGTTAGCTCACAGTGCATTTACTCATGTTAACAAATACAACATTTGATTTCCATAGTACTGAAATGAACAAACTAGGATTAATAAATGCCGTAGAAGTATTGTTCATTCTTAGTTCATGATGGATAATTCCGGTATTTAGCACTTTGAGTCTATTTTCTAGTTTGTTTTGGATGAAATAGAGTGGTGGACTTAGAAATTTCGACAGAAACTGTATTTCGCTACGCTACTTGTTTTGGAACATCAACGAACACCACTAACCACTCGGTGAGTTGCACAGTTT
Organism: Chrosomus eos; assembly: GCA_036326025.1. NCBI lineage: Eukaryota > Metazoa > Chordata > Actinopteri > Cypriniformes > Leuciscidae > Chrosomus > Chrosomus eos. The sequence goes on from CM070831.1 coordinate 9,035,648, forward strand.
TGAAAACTAACGTTAAGGGTTGTTTTAAGGACATGTTTGTGCATGCCCATAGACAGCCACTCTGAAGCGCTCAGAGGCGATTCTAAAAGAGTCAAAAAGTCGAGACAGGACCCATCGTCAAAATTCCACCACTCTAGTTCATCCAAAACAAATAGAAAATAGACTCAAAGTGCTAAATACCGGAATTATCCTTTAACTAAATTGAACTAATGAAACCTTGTGCTAAAAATATTAGTGTTAGCATGTGTTTGTGTCTCAGGATGAATTTGTCTATGAAAACTTTGCCGCATTAATCCCAGATTCCATCCTGACACTAGCCTCGCTTGTTGGTGCCCATTGAAAAAAGAAAAGTGAGAAAGTGAGAGCGCAGGTTTGTATTAACACCCGTACAGGTAGAGAGCAGAGGTGTAATAGGCTCTTTCAGCACCTGAGCGAGCCGGCGTGCTGCAGTAATCTTTCAGCAACTTGGCTCCCCGCTAACAGGCCTTCTCTGAGAGCGCCTTTCAATTAGCAGTTTATTATTGCAGAGGCCCCACAGCACCGGGCGCTGATAGCCACATGCCAATACTGCTACTGACACTTCAGGGGTAAGCACTTTCCCCGTGGGGGTGGAGAGAGGGGAGAGGGAGAGGGGGGACTGACACCTCTCACTTACACCGTCACTGGCATCTACAACAACTACAGCTGATAGATAGCGCTGCTACCAAAGTCACACCTTCGTCTTTTCACGCTCGCCCTCTAACTTGCATAAATACACCTATCTTTTGATTGCATTTAACGCAACCGACAACACACTCCACTTCCATGTCCTCTCTCTGAAACACTTTCACATAAACACGCGCGCAGACACAAACACGTACACGGCACTGTCCCTCTCCATCCGAACCCTGGGCTTCTATCTGCCAATGCGCTTGTAGAGATAATGTTAGCATTCCATTTGCCATTTACATTTTCTCTGCTTGACATAATTGAAGAATGGATGCTCTTATGAAAATTAAACTTGCGGTCCTCCCGGGTTACTGTAACCCTGTTAAAATGTAATGAGATTCTTTATGCGTCTTCTCGTGATTTTTTATTAAATAGAATATCAGTATGACTAATTCCCCGAGCCTAAATGCAGACTGGGACACAGCATTATTGATAGGCCAGTGCGTAAGTGGTCTCCCATCCCCAGCCTCTAATGGTCTAATAATGCATTATACCAGTATCAGTGGGCCTGTGGCTTGCAGTGCTTATTGTCGTTATTGAAAACACCTGGCCGGACCATTCATCAAGGTTAAATCAAGAGGGCCCATTTGTTCATTAGCCTGTCACTAAACATCTTTATTTAGTTTCGCCGTCCGAGGCAGATCGCCGGCCCTGGAATTCTGAGCAGAGGAGTCCCGAAGAACGGGGAGCGATGCTAAACGGTGTCATTCCGGACGAATGATAAAGAGGAACAGATTATAGCTGTTCCCGGAACACTGGCTATTTCCCTGTGTATGAATTCACTGCACTCATTTATCTGGCCGTCCTGTTTATATGGGAGGGTGAAAAACAGCCTGTCTCCTTCTTCTTCTTCTTTTGTTCAACCACACTAGCATACAAGAAACAGTCTGAGAAAAAAAAAAGCGACGCTTATTTCCCTCCAAATATTGACATATGTAATTAATAGAATTGATAATTATCAGACGCTAATTAATTCTCCAAAATAAATGAGCAAGGCCTCTGAAGCCTATTATGAAATTACTGGCACTGACAACTGAGGTCATTAGTATTAATTATCTTGCCCACAGAGAGGATAGAAGGCAACCATATGAGCGTTTAAGAGCAAATTATATCTCCCTTTAAGCCATTCATTACGAATAAAATCAATAAGGTATTTTTTTTATCGTTTCTACTATTCACAAATGTTAATTTGGAAATGTAAGGCTTCATGTAAGTTAACCTGCACTTTGTATTTATTTCTTTTAAATGTAGTTCTTTTTTTATATCATATTCTCATGTGTGTATATATATAATATATATATATATATATGTATATATATGTGTGTGTGAACATTTTACATTTTAATCTCTTCAGCTATATGCATAAATACAGATGTATATTTGGCACATTTATTTTGGCAGAATAATACTTTTCCATAAACTTAATATAGCCAATTTTTTTATGTGATCAAATAAAATCTTAAGAACAATTGTCATTGCAATAAAACTTATTATTAAATATTTTCATTATAGCCTATACAATATATAGTCTATAATGATGTATATAATGAAGAGTTCATTAGAAGAAGTGCCATTTAAAATTTTCTTTTAGAATGATCATTTTTATCAAGCGTATATTTAAGTTCAGTAATTTCACTTAAATGACAATTAATAGGTAATTTTCATTGTCATTTAATTGAAATTACAGAACTTAAATATACGAGCTTGATAAAAATGATCATTCTAGAAGAAATTTTCAGATGGCACTTCCATCTGAACTCTTCATATATATACATATTGTTAAGAAGGTACGTTTTTTAACAAGCCTAACTGGTTGTTGGTGACAGAATAGGATCTATTGTATTTCTGACATTTTGACATATGAGGTTAAAACTGCTGCGGTTCGATATACTGTACACTATTCTGTGTGTTTGATTGTCAATATGCAACAGTCAACAACACTCACTTCCCACTTCCAGGTTCACAGAAACCTGAACAATGGCATCATAAAACGGCAGCTTTTCATAGAGACTGTAAATGTCATGAGCAATAAGGAAAAAATAATACACACACACACACACACACCTTGGCTATATTAGGCGGAAATCCCGACACGTTAGGCAATGGAGGGGCACCGCGTTGACGAACACATGCGCTGGTCCGAACCCAGATGCCAGAGAGGGTCACGGTGTGAACCCAGTTCACAGAACTATATATCTCTCATGACCGTGGCACACGGGCGTCCACCAGCCTCAGCCGTCTGTCAGTGTCCTGGGTCACACAGACCAAAGACAAACAAACACACGCAGCTGGACCTGCACCTTTCTCAGAAACACACACAAAATCACAATTACCGTATACATCTTCACCCACATAAACCTCTGGACACATTTGGACATAGTGTTTTGTGGGCCTTTGTGTGTATGTGTGTTTTTGCACAACTGCTGATTCTAAATCTTGCAGAGACACATACATGTTCGGTAAAAAAGGAAAAATGGTATGCAGCCAAAAGCTGCAGGGATGCAGGACAAAAGTATATGTTACGAGATAAATGGCTAATATAAATAGTCATGAACATTAGTGAGCAGAAGCACTAGCAAACGCACTGTTTGGGTTTCTGTGGTGTTTATATTGCAGTGAAATGCCAGTAACTCTGGGTGGAGACTGTTCTCATGGAGAAGGGGAAAGAAAACGGAAAGAGAGGTTGAGCTCGAAATCATGTTGGCAATTGCTGACTGTGGTTCATATCTCAGTTATATATCCCTTAAGAAGACATTTTATAGAAGCATGTTATGGAGGGTCATTTGCTGTTCTTTAGGATCTTTTATAGTATCTTTGAATGAATGTGGATAGATTTGTACTTTAAGTTAAGGTTGTCTTTCTAGAAAAAGACTTTTAGAAATATGCTCTGGTCAAAATCAGACACTATAAATTAATTGATAAGGAAATTAATGCAAAAAAAATGAAAATATATAAAAAAAAACTGAAGAGGGTTTCAGGATTGGAAATTTCATGATGGAAATAAAGTGCTTTCATGTTTTTAAATGCGAAATTACTAATGATTTCTGTATTATTTTAACCAGGGAATTGTTTTAAAGTGAGACTTATTTATACTGTTGCTTCCCACAAAAAAATCACTTCCTGGAGAATAAAGTCAGTATGGAACTGGCTTAAATTAAAACTAGTTACATCACTTTCTCTCTTTTTTGGAATCAATTAAGGAAAACCTAAAGAAAAACCTGGAATATTTCTTAACAAAATGACAATTTCCCATTCTAGATAGTTCAACCGGGAACAATCGCAAGATCCTCAAACCAAAGTGAAATTATTTAAAACTGAACCATAATGACCATTTAATTGTGATACTGGAACTAATATGAACTGAGTTTAATATTTCATCCAATATATTAAGATACATATGAATAAATCACTGCAGGAATGAGCCCTTTTCATTCCTTTTACTTTACCATATGTTTTACTAAGACCAGACAACAAAAATAATGACCATAATAAAGGAAGACAAATGTCTCACGTTTGAGTGGCTGTACGGTGTTTCAGAGAAAAAATGGCCATGTTTCTCACTCGAATATTCAAGTCTAATAGACTTGATTGTCTGTCAAAAGAGGGAGAAAATGTTGTGGTGTGGATTCACTTAGTAAAATGGAGAAAATTATTCTTCATTCCTTTTAACAATTTGGCATGCGCTTGATGCAGGGAGAAAATTATTTTCAATTGTCTGCATCACTCAAGAAGCCCGAGGAGCTATGAATGGCCAAAAGTGATTTGATTAGGTTGAGCCTAATGACTTGAATCCATCTTCACATTTATCCTCTCTACTTAAACGGAGACAATGTTCCTTGTCAGCAAATTTTTACAACTGAATGGCTGTCTCCTGGTTTTCTGGCGATGACAATGAGGTTTTTTGCAGGCCTGTATGTTGCAGCGAACAGTAGCAACCTCAGCCATCATCATCTGTAGCACCACTCTCTCTCTCCATCTCACGGTCAGCCTCTCTCTCTCCTCGCTCAGGGTCAGGCCGAGGGCTGGGAGGGTGGGAGAGCTTTCCCTCAGGACTGTTTATTTTAATTTGCGGAGTTGCCGGGGACAACGAACAGTTGTATGCCTTGGCAGCTCTTTTTAAACAGCCTACTTGTCTGATGTCATGACAGGATTAGGGGTAAGCGTGCGAGTAACGCGTTGATATTCGTAATTGAACAGATCATAATCGGGTCCATATTGATCAACACCTTCATATGGGAAAAGACATGGTGTGATCTAATCAGCAATAGATAAGTCTGTCAGATATAATTCATTTAGAGAATTTATCAAGATGAGATGAAATATGCAAAAGAAGTAATGCCAGGGGAAAGCTCAGAGAAAGCAAGAGAAAAATAACTAAAATGTTTGTAAAAGAGGTAAACAGTTCAGGAAGTAATAACTGCCTTCAATTGATTTTGAACAACAACTTATAAACCATTAAAGATAGACCTATTGTGAGCTGCGAGGATGTTAATCTGTGGTATTTGCTTCTGCTGAAACCGTCAGCCCGCATTATTTGCCGTTTTTTTTTTTAATAATCGTGTTTAACCGTGGAATTTCTGTTGAAAAACTATGGTGGTGTACAGAAAATTACACCAATCAGAGAGTCGAAAATAGTTCTTTAGCTCCACCCACTTCCATGAAGCACTGCTAAATCCAGTCGATTTCCATCAAAATACCGAAACGTTTGTATATATATGCATATTTTGCAACACACTTAAAATATATAGTTTTTATACATATAATCAACATTTGTAAATAAGTAGTTTTATATTTCTCTATAGTTTTTAATTCGATTATGCTGTTCGCAATGCTTTATTGTTGTAGTAGCCTACACAGTCTATAGCCTACCTTTGGTAGCCTACCAAAAAAAAACTTTTTTGCTTCAAATAAAAGTTTGTAGTGTTGGATTCACCTCATAGCTTGGCTCATGGTTGATAAATCTTTAACAAAGACTTTAAAAAAAAGGAAATCCCGGGAAAAATGAAGGAAAAAAATAGCCTACTTCTGAAACCAACGCCGCTGAAAAAGGGGACGGCGCTAATGAATAATTTATTCAAGAAGAGTAATAAAAGAAAGTCAATTAATCAAATAAGTTTAAACAAATACATTTTAAAGGTGGGGTATGTGATTTGGAAAACGACCGGCAGATTTTGAAAATACAATTCAGATGGTCCTACCTTCTTTCCTCCAACGCTGGCACTGACTGGGTCACACACGCTGGGGGGAGGGGTGTGTGGTACAACCGTTTGATTGACGAACTTACTGTCCAATGATTCTAGGTGGTCTTGGAAATGATTGGCTGGAGTTTTTCGAGTCCTGCCTGTTCCACAGATGATTAAATTGCTTAATTTTCATTTCAGTGCTTCTAACTCAGCGGCTGTAAGTGGGTTAAGAATAGGATTTCAAGTTATTTTGAAAAAATGACAAAAAAGAGAATCACATACCCCACCTTTAAAGAAAGTTAGATTTATTATTGGCATAATTTTTGTCTGCTGAAATCAGTCGACACTAATAGCCTAATTAAAGAAAAAAATGAAAATAAGTAAATTAATTTAAATAAATAAATGTGACTAACCAATCAAACTTAAAAATAAAAGTTTTTATAACCATGTTTTTTTTAATAAAATTACATAAATTGATTTTATGTAATCAATATGAAATCATTCAAAAACACAAACACACAGCCCAATAAAAGAAAAAATTAAAATGCATAAATTTGAAAAAACAAACAAATTAATGAATAAATCAATATTTTTTAATGACCTGAGTTTCATGTTTATGTTTAAATTTGAAAAACAAACAAATAAATAAAAACATATTTTTAAGAAGTTTCTTTGTTATGTTGGCATTATTTCCATGCAGCTGAAATCATTCAGAAACCCAATAAATATAGCCTAATAATTTTTTTTTTTAAATTAAGTAAATAAATAGTTTTAATTTAGATTTTCTTAGACCAAGTTATATTCTATGTTTGAAATATTTTATCAATCAATTAAAAACACCAATAAATATAGCCCTACAATATTAGAAACACACTCTAAAGAAACATTTCATAGACCACAGAGTTACACAGAGCTTTCCCCTGTGTCTCACTTGTCACACCAGCTCAGTGTTTTAGCATTTAGGATGGAGGCAAAGATGCCAGCCGACATCCAACTCATGCATTAAATCTAATAATGAAGTCTTGTTTTTAAGAAGGAGAGATAGCACGCCGGTAGCTTTTATTAGATGATGCCATTGGAGGAGTCTGATTCGGGAATAACCGAAGAGGACACCAGAGAGCCTGTGAGACTGAATGAAACTGGTGTTTCAAAAAGAGCAACAGAGAGGAGAGGAGACAGGTGGCGTTTACGCCGCTACTGCCACAATCACAGGAGCGGATATTGCTCCTGGCGCAAGGGAAAAAAGAGAAACATTTCACCGCTTGCAGAGTAGAAAGTCTGTTGGTGAGGGGGACCCTAATCACATTACCCTAGAAAACTTTTACTTATGGCTAATGGAATTCGTTTAAAATTGAACCATGGGAGCATAAGTACATTTGCATTGATCCAGATATGTATAGAGCCAAAGCCAGTCTATCTATTTTGTGAGGGAATTAAAGCGGGTAAACCCATAGAGCCAGACTGTATAATCCTATGTTAGAAGATCAATACGAGCTGGCCCGCTCATAGGCCTTTTTTATTTGCTAAAACGTGTGTATGCGCGGGTGAGCGTTTGTCCGGTGTATATTTTGCCAGTGAATTCTTGTGTGTGTGGGAATTGGCCATCTCCCCATGCTTACCTGCTTGTTGGGTGGCGGCCCAGCTCTTTCGTGGCTCTTTGGGGTTGTGCGCGCCTGTTAACGCCATACAAATAAGCAGCGCTGCTCTCCGTTTATTTAGTCTGACACTTGTGACATCCATCGTCTATAAAAGACCCTGTGACGGCCGGCCCTTAAGAGGAAAATGTAGGATTGCAGGATACCATCAGTCGGTTAAATTAAAACAAGCACAGTTTTAAAAAATAAAATGAAAGCTTTTCCAAAGAAAACCAGTTAAAGAAAAAAAAACAAAACAAAAACAACATCTAAAATATTGCAAAATGAGTAATGAATTAATGATTATTTTAAAGTTATTTTTAAAGTGTGCCACATTATCCAACACTGTCTGTACTCGTATTGGTAGTCTGCACATTAAGCCACTGCTAATTTGCATAAATGTGAACTCCTTTCCAATTGCTACAATTGCTCATGTTGTGAGAAATCACCAACTCTCAGTTGCTGTATTACCATCCCAGGTTGAGAATTTAACTTATGTACAAATTTAGAATATTGCATAAAACATTTGCTAACAAAGCACCGTTTCCATGACATGTTCAAGAGAACAAAATCACCACTTCCAGTGCAACATATCTGTAACATAATTGGAAGTTGAGGAGAAGTCACATAAGATTTTTATTCGGTAAATGTATTTCCATCATAGTTTATGTGCATAAATAAAAAAAATATTTGTCTTGTATTGTGCATTTGGCTGTTTCCATCCGGTGTTTCTTTATACCACATCCCCAAATTTACATAAAATTAGGTGGATGGAAACATAGCTATTAAAAATAACCGATGTCTGGATGCTATGTCATTGCAAATCACTGTAAGTATGCAAAGATGGAATTCACTAAGATTGAAACGTAAACTGGCACAGTTTAATGAATTTTAAAATGTAACACATCCAACCACACCACAACTTCACACCTTGCCAGGGTCATCCACTACTATTCATTTTCCAACTTTCACAAACGTTTCACTAGACTCAGTGGAATTGGCGATGGATAAACCCACAATGACATTCACTGTGGCTGGCAGAAGGTAAATCTGATGACTAAGAAACCCAACTATGAGATTAGTCTCGAGCTCTCCTTCCCTAAGTGCTACTCACTACAAATGGGACCCTAAGAAGATAATAACCTTACAATTGCTTTTATAGGGATTGAGTTATTCTATTACAAGGCTATGGAAGAATATCACCTTTATCCTTATGACTGCAGCATCACAGCCATCCTCCAGTTGTCCATGGATCGGTGATCTTGGTGAATGCCATGAGAATCTGGATGATAATTAAGGATAAATATTACAAATCTCAAATAAAAGTCAACATGACATCAAAATTAAGCTGTTGTGAAACCGAGGATGAATTTTCAGCAGCATTTATCATTATATGCTAGTGTAAACAGTAAAGTTTAATCACACCAACTGGTGACCTGTGAACCAATTTTGTGTAACTTAACCATTGACTTTGAGGTATCTGTTATTATGAAATCACAATATGTTATAATGCTGAAATCAGATATCTCCTTCCTTTACCTATAAACTCTGACCTCAGAGAGGCTCCTATATATTTTCCCAATCTCATAAAAGGGTCAGGTGTGGAATAATCTCCCTATTCACACCCATAATTACAGCACTGTTGCCCTCATACAGTTTAGTGAAGCCCCATGTGGTGAGTGTTGCCACCAAAGACCCTAATAGTATTTCATAGAATCAGCAAAGTGGTCAGTAAAAGTGAAAAGGGTCTAATGGCTGATATCCTTCCAATGGCACTCCTCTTAACACATAATCCCTTTTGTCATCATCTAATGGAATAAAAGTGGCAGGGCCTTTCCCAAACTCCCCCTCTTAGTTTGAAAAACATTACTCTGCAAGGACCAATGTGACCACGTCCCATACACTTACATTGAAAGAAGGACCCGAGCCAAAAATAGGGAGAAAAAAGAGAATTGGAAACCAACCACCAAGAAGCCACAGCATAGCAACACTAAACTATCCAGAGCACCTTAGCAGAATAAATAAATAATAAAGTTTTTTTTGTGTGAATAGTATGTCAGAGTGTGTATTCTAAAATGAACCTGTTAAAATAAATACGCAGTCATTATAAAATATATATAGTATGAGCATGACCATTATCTAAGGAAAGATGATGAGGGATGTGCATTCAAATGACTTGGTTTCCACGACTTGGTCTGATTCTTGGTCTGTGGCCCTGTTTACTCCTGGTATTAAGATGTGTTTTGGTAGCTCGGAAGTGGACGACGCTTAATACAGGTGTAAACGGTGTCTAAAACATTTTGAGCTTTGTCGGCTGAAGATCCAAGTTTGGTTTGAAGATGAAAAATGTACCAAGCACAATGTTCTCTCATAATTTCGAACACACACTCACAGTGTTCGGGTTGGTCTTGCGGCTGTTAGAGCAGAAAAACAAAAGCTGTTCTCCGTATATTTTTCGTCGATTTCTCCAGGCGCGTTCATATGTAAATTGCACAAGGTTATTTTGTCCATTAGATCAAAAGATCTGGAAAAACCCATACATTTACCCGCCTATAGACCCTCCTGGTTGACAGAAGACAGAAGTGGGTGAAAGTGGACAAAAGACATGGATTAAAATACCAGGTGTAAACGGGTATGTGTCTCCCTCGTCTACTTGTGATCCGATCGACCAAAATACATCTAAATACCAGGTGTAAACAAGGCCTATGAAGGGGGATTAATGGAGGCCTTATTGAACGATTTGACTTGACACCTCTCAGTCCTGCGGGTCCTGCTCGCGCATTAGTCATATCTGAATACAGTTAGCCCTAATGCTAATCCTTTTAGTGGCTCATCAATAGCTTTCAGTTGTGAGATGCTAAAATCCAAGTTGTTAAAAGTCCCCGGGACAAGACTTTAGGAGCACCGATCTGCCATCTACCCAGCCAAAAAAACACACACAAAAAAAAACACAGCAGAACAAATAAACATCAGGCTGGAAATGAGCTGTCCTGAGCAGAAATCATTTTCTGGCATGGTGACTGACATCTCCTCGACCACCCGGGAAAATCCACGTCCACGGTTTTCATGCTTTTTTCGGGCCGAGGTTTAGGCCGTCCTCACAATGCCAGGATGCTGAGCTGTTTCGAGAGAAAACAGCATGAATCATCATGTACGGGGGTTTGGGCCGTGCGTGAGGGTGGCGGGACAAACTGGTGTCCCCAGATGTGCTATTTAAAGCCTGCCACCACCAGGCAAAGGAAGAAGCGGTTGTATTTCATTTCAAATGATGTCTTGTTCAGGAAGAGTGTGAGGAAATTAGTCTGGCAGGAAGCCACGGGGGTCCGAGTCCGACTCCCTTTCACACAGTAATGGCTACCGGGCAGTGAGCAGTCCTAAGAGAATGATATCATATCAGTGATAGTGTGTTCGAAGGAGTCAAGAACCTTCATTTACCTCAGAACAACACATTTAACACACAGAACCTTATCATTTCCTATCACTAATTTTCTTCAGTGGAACACAAAATGAGAATTTTTACGCTGCTCAATTATGAATAAGACAAACAAGCAATTAGTCCATATGGCACTATACTACTAGCCTTCTGAAGTAAAACGATTAATCTAGATATGAAAACCATTTGACATCTATAGCAGGGGTGTCTAATCCCACTCCTGGAGTGTCCTACAGAATTAATCTCCAACCCCACTTAAACAAACCTGAGCCAGCGGATCAAGGTCTTACTAGGCATATACTGTACAGGAGAAACTTATAAGTAGGTGTGTTGAGGCAAGTGACAGCTAAACTCAGTGGACAAAAGCATCGTCAGCCTTAATTGATCGTAGAACAATTGGCAACAATGGTCTCTACGATCAACTTAGACTTGCGATGCTTTTGGGAAACGCAGCCCTGGTTTGTGTAGACAGAAAAATACAATATTGAAAATGACATTGCTTAAATGCTTAAATTGATCAAACTCGGGTTTATGCTGCTGCAGCAAATATCGCAGCGTCTATACAGTAAGTGGGGATTACTAGTAGCTAGCTTTCAGTAACTTGCAGCTTATCAAAAAGAGCACTTTTCTGCCAGCTACTTTAAGAACACTTATAACAAAGAGGGCAGACCTGGAGAATTTCAGGCAAGTTCACACAAACAGACACCCTTAAACACACACGCACTACTGCCTCCATCTCTCTGCCTCCTCTGTTTTGTTAAATAAACAAGGTTTTCTTATCATAAATGAGTATTTACTGCATGATTGGAGATAGATGCACATCCAAAAGTACATGTATACATAACTGTACACTGTTATAACAGTATTCTGTTTAAAAGATTGGGGTCTGTAAGATTTAAAAAAAAGAAATCTTTTTTGCTCACCATGGCTGCATTTATTTGATAAATATATAGTAAAACAGTAATATTTTTAAATATTATTACAATTTAAAATAACTGTTTTCTATTACAGTTTTTCTCAATTGCTAAAACACTAAAATCCATTGGCTGAACAAAGTTCTCAGTTGCCTGAACTCATTTAGCTAATTGTGGAGTCTGTTGTCAATACCGTAAACATTTTCACATGGTAAAACACAATTTGCAGATCTCACTTAGACGTTTCAGCAAAACTCTGAACACATTCTCATTCTCAAAACACATTCTGCACTCTAATGCACATGTCATCCACACTGGTAAACACAAGTGGCAAAAATCAAATACAAATAGAGAACACATGTCATTTGATTGAACACAACCACTCAAAACTGATTCAACCTGTTTCAAATGTTGTGACACAACCAATATAAGCCAGTTCAGAGAGCAAACAGGTTGTTGAAGGTGGGGAGGAGAAAGTCTGAGAATGGATAGAAGAAACAATGTGAGAGGACGAGGACGAGTGCGTATGCGAAGTGGGCGACGAGGAGGAGGAGGGCAAGAAAGAGGAAGAGGAAGAGGAGGAGGAGGGCAAGAAAGAGGAGGAGGAGGAGGAGGGCAAGAAAGAGGAGGAAGAAGATGAGGAGGAGGAGGGGGCAAGGAAGAGGAGAAGGAGGAGGAAGAGGAAAAGGAGGAATAGGAAGATGAGGAAGAGGAGGAGGACAAGAAAGAGGAAGAAGAAGAGGAGGAGGAGGAGGAAGAGGAGGAGGAGGGGGCAAGGAAGAGGAGAAGGAGGAGGAAGAGGAGAGTGGAAATATCTGATGAAATTCGAGCAACAGTCATTGACCATGTTCTTGTCCATGGACTGACCCAGGCCAAAGACAAGAAGCACATTGATCACATGTTTACTCCTTTCATTTGTGTCCCTTTGAGTATCGTATACTGTAGTACAGTGCACTGCTGTAGACTGTACAATGAAAAAATATGAAATTTGTTTTGAGATTAAAAATGTAGTTCTCCCTGAGAACTATATGTTTTGAACAATGTGTTTTAAATTTTTTGGTGTATTGTTTACTGACTGCTTGATAGTGTATAGCATTTTGATCACTTTGTTTATGATTTGAGAGCAGTGTTTGATTTTGAACACATGTAAAATTGTTTTGAGAGCAGTGTTTGATTTTGAACACAGGTAAAATTGTTTTGAGAGCAGTGTTTGATTTTGAACACAGGTAAAACTGTTTTGAGGCGAAAGTTTCATTTTGCAAGAGGAGTCAGAGGTTTTGTAAATAGTGCTTGAAGATGAGGTTTTGTGTTTAATGTTTTCAGAAAATGGAGCAAGGTTTCAGAAATTGTGTTTTAGCAATTTAGAAAAACTGTATTATAAGAACAACATTTATTTAAGATATAAATATTTTGTAACAATATAAATGTCTTAGTTGTCACTTTTAATCAATTTAATGCATGCTTGCTGAATAAAAGTATTAATTTCTTTATAAAAAAAACCTTTCTGACCCCACAATTTTGGGTAAAAATGTAATTGCATTAGATAATAAAATATTGAAACAGGTGGCATCAGCTTTTCTGAGACATCTGAAACCCCATAAAGTGGCTTGACAAAAGCAGTTTTCCTTCCTGTGTTGATGTGTTTCCTTTTGAAGCAGGAAGTTTTGGTGGGACTTATGAAAGGGTTTGTGGCTTTTTAAAATAGCCAGAAGGCTGTAATATCTGTCACAGCCATAAACCATTACTTGATAACACTCACTATTCAGTGGCAATGGAAGGTGGTGTTAGGGGGAGGGACATTCTCCACAGAGAGAGAGAGAGAGAGAGAGAGAGAGAGAGAGAGAGAGAGAGAGAGAGAGGAGAGAGAGAGGAGAGAGGAGAGAGAGGAGAGAGAGAGAGGAGAGAGAGAGAGAGAGAGAGAGAGAGAGAGGAGAGAGAGAGAGAGAGGAGAGAGAGAGAGAGAGAGAGAGGAGAGAGAGAGAGAGAATTTGACTGGACAGATGAAAGATAAATAAAAAATACAATACAGTATGTATCTCAATTTACTACGACTCCTATGTCTTTAAATCCGGTAATATGTGTATTGGGTGTTTACAGTATGTGGACAATTGCTCTCTGCCCATCAAAGAGAAAAAACTGGTGGATCTGTGCCTACTACAAGCCAGGCGTTCAATTGCCCTTTGCTGGAAGAATACAAGTTGTCCTTCCCTTGGACTTTGGCTGAAAAACTTGATACCAGTTTGGCCCTGGAGAAGCTCACATATGTGATCAAGGGGAAGTCTTCGGAATTTTACGAAATTTGGGAGATATTCTTGAGATTTGTTAAAGAAGGAGATATCGAAGAGGCTATAGATGTGTGAAGTTGTATATGCTTAATGCTGAACAGGAGTGTGTGATATAAGGCACTTTATGTTTTAGGAATTTTAAAGATTTTATTATTATTTTTTATTTTTTTTACAACTGCCAGGGTTAATGTGGTGGAGGGGGGTGGATTTGAGTAAGCTATGTTTGTATGTGTTGTAAAATTCAATAAAAATATGTCAGCAAAAAAAAAAAAAAAAAATACATGCAAACATACACCGTAAGTACAGGATAGAAAGACTGTAAATTTAAAAAGCATTTTTAAAATGCTTTCATTTTTAGAATGTAGATTAAGAACATGTCTCTAGATGTGTGCATTTTGTGTCATTACATTTCCTCAACTCTTGTTTTATATTCTAACTTCAGAGTAAATAAATTAACATTTTCACTTTGTTAGTAATTCCCTTAACATCAAGCAGGTACTGGCCGCACCACGTCCACCAGCCCTTTAAGACTAACAGTCACGTCTCCTTCACTTTAGTCTCCTGATCTCTTCTCGCCTCCCCAATTACAGCACTAATTTCCCTAATGGAGCATTAATGGACAAACAGGCTGCTGAAGCGACGAGGGAATAAAGCTCACTGCTCAGCACAAAGCGAGCGAACACAACACAAGCCTATTAGATTTCACAAACAATGGCACTGCGATGCCTTTCCCGAGAGACAAACATCTCCCAAGTAGCAGTCATGGCTACTTAGCATGCGGGACAGGAAAGCCAGGGCTTGTTTGCATGTCACGGTGTGACCTTGCTGTGAGCGGCAGCTATTGATTGTGTTCTCCACGTGCTCGCTGTCGTGGTGATTATCTGTGTTGATTTTCAAACGGCTGGTATCCAGTGCCTTCTAGTGCTTTAAGGACCAACGAGTCGACTTGCGCAGTGTATTAGGAAAATTAACTTCATTGCCAGGTTACCATTGCAGGCTCTCATAATGCAGACAGCTATCAGTGAGTCGTTTTTTTAGTTTTTTAAGATATGTGGTCTCTTGAGCTGATATGATGGCACGGGAGAGCTTTGAAAGGGTGTCTACTAAAATGGGAATGCTGAAAGATGAGTAGCTAGTTGTAAGATCTGTACAGTGCTTAGATATTGGCATTGAAGAAGGGAGGGTGTCAGGAAAGTCAGAACTAAAAGATCAACACAGAGGCGCCAAGACCCTCTTCCTATACTAGTCATACTTGCACACACACACACACACACACACACACACACACACACACACACACACACACACACACACACACACACACACACACACACACACACACACACACACACACACACACACACACACACACACACACACACACACACACACACACACACACACACCACACACACACACACAAACACTTCCCAAAGACATTCCATAGACATAATGATTTGTACTGTACCAACGGTATATTCATAATTTCCTAACCCCAATCATACCCATCACAGAAAACGTTCTGCATTTTTACATTTTCCAAAAAAACATAATTTAGTATGATTTAGAAGCTGTTTTCCTCATGGGGAATAACATTTCTGGTATTACTATACTCATGTTTAATCTACTTACATATACAATACAAATATATAAATATATAAAATAGGATAGTTTATGGTCTTTGTTTTTTTTAACACCAGCAATAACATGTCCTACAAGTGAAGTCAGAAATATCATATTTACCAGTGTCCAGTGGGAAACTTTATCCATGTTGTTGAGTTATGACATTAGAAGGGGGTGTCCATATGAAAGATGACACAAATAAACTCTGAAATAGATTTGATCAGAAAGAGAAATAAAAGTTATTTCAATTTCAGTTATGCATTTTATATAACAGAAATTAAAGTCTCATGTAAGTTTAATTTTGAAGTAGTGTGCTATGACTCACTCTTCACTGCTTTATGCAACTGAATGAATTATGTACCATGCATAAACAAATCATATACTGTATGTAGTGTAAAAGTGATGTATTTACTTATGCCTACCCACTGATGCAACACTGTTTGGCATCGTACAGTATTGATTTGTTGTTATTTGACTGTCCATTCCAGAAGTAGGAGGCTCTAGGTGCACTTTAAAGCAGCTAAATGAATAAAAAAGGAATAAGAATTTTTTTTGATTTAGTAAAAGTACAACTATTCACTTTTAATAGTACTCAGGTAAAGTACAATTCCCCCATAAATTACATAAATAAAGTAAAGCAATGAAGTAAAGTACTTTATATCCCTGCTGGAGTGACATATCTGGAAAACATGAACTGTGGGAGGGAGGAAGGGGTGACGGACAAGTTCAACAGAAAGAAAAGAAAGCAAGTCAAAGGAGCAGAGAAATGCAGCCGCTCTAATCTGAAGTCTGGCTCCACAAACAGTTCGGGTGAGAAGCTCCAGAGGTCAGCCGGACCTGGGATCCAAATCCACCTTCTCCGCTCCCAGATGACTCACACTGGAAGGCCTTCTCTGGTGACATCATCTATAGCGGAAGAGGAGAATGAGAGTTAATACGCAAAGACGCAAACAAAGGACTCAGTATGAGAAAATAATCTACAGCCCTGATTTAGGCAACCAGTCGTGGTCATCCACATACAGTTCTCATAGGAAGAGTTAGGTGTAATGCATTACAAGGTGTAATGCAATACATCCAGGGTTTTTCAACTTTTTTACAGGCCGAGGACCCTTGCAAGGGTGCAAAATACACCTCAAGCCAGATATAGCGCTACTGTTCTGGAAGAAAGAGAACATCAGGTAGCTGATGGTCAGAATATGAACCCTGACCCTGCTCACATACTCCAACCTCATGCTTCTCTGGCTCTGCTGCGCTGGGGTGAATTTAAAGGGGCCTGATAAGAACTGGAGCCAAAGAGTTGTAAAGCCGACTGTCTGTTTGCATTCCTCACATGTCTCAGGGCCTCATACCATGCTTAAACACTCACGCTACAACATACACATGCAACCGTCATACTGATCCATTAGGAAGATCGACAGGGATGAAACATAAATCTTCCATTTTAAGTTGTAGCTTCTTGCTCATAACTTAAGAAGTGGCGACAGCTGAATATAAACGGAAATATTAGCATCATATATAAATTATGCTGGTTATGAAAATCAAATGGTGGTCAGAGTTAGCTATTCACCAATTTTAGTCCAGATTTGATCTTTCTTGCTGATTTAGCACAATTTTGTTCTGAGGCAATCCAATATGTTTTAATATGAACAGTTTAATTATTCATTTTTTAAGAGACAAAAATATAGCAATGAGAGTATTTTTTATACTTCTGCCTTGTTTAGTTGTATTGGACTTTAGGCCTTTAGACTGCATAAATCAGAGGTTGGCAACCCAAACCAACCCAAACATGCCATCCTTTTGCCATGGAAAGAATCAACATTTCTATTCATAAAACAATCCTTATGTGTCATGGTTTCAGCACAATTGTTTTTAACACTGATAAATTAGGAAATGTTTCTTGAGCACCAAATCAGCATATTAATGATTTCTGAAGGAACAGTGACACTGAAGACTGGAGTAATGATGCTGAAAAATCGCAGGAATTAATTACATGTTAAAATATATTACAATAGAAAACAGTTATTTTGAATTGTAATTATATTTCACAATAATACTGCTATTAACTGTATTTTTATTAAATAAATGCAGCCTTGCTGAACACAAGAGACTTGACCTCATGTCGCCCCGAACCTGAACTGATTTTCTTTATTCTGTGATGATATTTAACAAAAGGACATAAAGAAATAAATCCATGCAAGTTTAGCCAAGTGTTCTGAAGTGACACAATCACTGAAGTGAAAACTATATCTTTAACAAATAAAAATGTAAGATAAATAAACTCTGGCATAGCCGTAGTAGAAAAAGCAGCAGGGGAATATTTATGGGCCGTTTATAGTGAAACTCTTCTCAAACCTGTACATATTTCTGAATCTCAAAGTTCTTAAGCATTTTAGATATGTATATAAAAATGCAATAACATTCACACAAAAAAGAGAAGCAGTCTTGAATGCAAAGTTGTGAGGGTCAGATTCTGCATGACCTATTATTCATTTTCTCTTTGGGACTTGTCCAGTTTCAGTCAGCTCTGTATGCTAGTTCATGAACTACAGCCCTCGTGCCAGGCTGGAGAAAAAATACTGTGAATACCCAAGTTGACATGAAAATAACCTCCCAGTAAAATACTACATCCGATTTCCCAGAGTATGAATGAAAAGGTTGCTGCTTTTACAAGCTACTTAATGATTGTGAGTGTTGCCTTAAACCTTTTGGCAACACTGTTTTGCTAAGGAACAGAAAGTTCCCTGTGTCAATAACCTTGTTAGAGCTCTCTTTTGTTCTGAACTTGACAGTTCGTCAACAAGTTCGCCAGGAGCAAAATTTGCTATCCCTCAATGGGAAAAGAGTCGGCTGCTTTCCTTTGTCAGGATGATAACTGAGTATATATATATTTAAGCTTTAAAAGAATAATTCACCCAAAAATGTGAAGATTTCAAGCTTCAAAAAAGGATGGCAGACCACTATGAAAGTATCATACATGCAAAAAAAAGGTTAATTTGACCCATACACGATTTTCCAAGATTTCTGAAGTCATTGGTTTGAGTCAGTTGAACTCAAGAAGATTAATAATCAAATCATTCAGAGTGGTTTTGTGAACTGAATCAATACATTTATTGAAGTAATTCTGACTCAAAAGAATGATTCTTTACATTGCTACTACTACTCTGAAATATTGCAAGGAGTTCAAGGGCAGATATGTGAAGATTTTTAGTGAATAAAGACTTAATTTCAGTCATGGCAACTCTCTGCATAGTTTATAACACATTGTATCAATGTAAATGGGTTACGCTATATAGTCTTTTAATGGCAAACACATTCAATATATGCAAAAAGTCAATACTTACATTTTTGACCATTCTTTTCATAACCTCTCTACAATTCAGTCTGGCATGCTGGATATCAGCTTCTGGGCCAAATCCTGACTGATGGTGATCTATTCTTGCCCTATTTGTGCCTGCAGTTGATCACAATTTGTGGACTTGGTCACTTATATTTTGAGGATTGACCACAGGTTCTCTATGGGATTAATATCCAGGGCTACAGATACAAAATGTCATTGTAATTATCTCTGAGCCTCTTCATTGTCACTCTTGCCTTGTGATATGGTGCTCCATCATTCTAGAAAATGCACAAATCATCACCAAATTGCTCCTTGGTTGTTGGGAGAAGTTGCTCTTGCAGGAAGTTTGATCCCATTCTTTATTCATGGCAGTGTTTTTGGGCAGAATTTTGAGATCCCAACTCCTTTTGATGAAAAGCGACCCCACACATGGATGGTCTCAGGATGCTTCACTGTTGGCACAACACAGGACTCTTTGAAGGTCGTTCACCCTTCCTTCTCAATAAAATCATTTTCCAGATGTCCCAAGCAGTCGGACTTCATCAGAGAAAATAGCAAATTTCTTTGCATGTGAGGCCATTTTGATGTAAAGCGATGATGGCTGCACGTCTTTCTTTGGAGATAACCATTACTAACGCACGAACACAATGATTGGAAGCACTGCTTCCTTGCTTTTCTGATTACTGATTACTTACTGATGAAAGTGCTCGTTCAGACTTTCCCATGTGTTGATATGATTAGTGAAATGATGTTGAAATTGTGAAATTTAGTTTTTTGTTTGTTTTTGTTTTAGCCAATTAAGCTTTTTGCAATTATTTAAAATCATCTCACTCTGCGCAATAATCTAAAACAATGTGAATCAACACCAATGACTGAAGCAGGGAACTTAGCAAAACACAACATTTATGTCACTGCCAACACTTTTGACCATAGCTGATCGGATTTATATTTGTTTTGCGGCAACACATTTATGTGGCCAAGAGTTAATTTGAACAGTTTTAACAAATCGGATAGCATCAGTAAAAATGCACGAAGTGACCAGGTGCAAACCCAGTCATCAGGACCTGTACACTGTAAACGTTTATTTTCATGACTTATCACAACTTTAATTCTTTTGTCAAATCAACTCAGATAATTAATTTGGTTCATAATATTTAATAACATCATATTTTGAATTTCTATTTATTAAACAATCTCAATCATTGTATTAACTCTTATTTTTTTATTTCAATGAACCTACTTTTTTAAGTTAAACCAACAATACTTTTTTACAGAGTATGAAATGACATGAGGTTGAGAAAATAATGACATATTTCTCTCTCTATCTCTCTCTCTTTGTGAATTATTCTTAAGAAATGATTCTCCAATTAGCGGAAGTCTTACCCAAAGCGATAAAATGTTTGAGCAAATAAAACTGGCCTCCCCACATACAAAACTCTTTAAACTGCCAAATAACACAAATGAAAGCTACCGAGTAATTATAGCAGTTAGCATTTCCACACTGCCCTGAGGACTTTGGAATCTGTGTTTTGACAGGAATACATTTTTGTCATACAGCACACCTCTGAAACCACAAAAAAACCACACCTCTGAAACCACAAGTTGCTTTTAACAGATATGTCCAATCATAAGTGTTAATTGATGGATTTAAGCAGCCCATTTATTTTATTTCTGATGGTTACAATAGATGAACTTGTGCGTTCGCATTCATCTTTGTCATACAGGAAGATAAGATTAGACTTCAAATGTTCTTTCATATGAATCACATTTCATCTGTGCCTCAAGGGTCACGTTCACTTTCAGTAAGAACATAAGCTACCCATGATTCCGGCTGTCATCGTTGCCATTGATGTATGGAATTATGCCATTTACATAGATAGGAACAGAGTAATGACAGCTGAAGCTTTGGGAGGATTTGGAGACAATGATGGAGCACACTTTGCACTTCTCTTTGCACTTTCTCTCACAAAAGCACAGTTTAAATTTCCTCTTCTCACTAAGGCCCCCAGGACTGGGCAAAGAACCTTGACTTTTGAGATAATCCATATGGACACTTTGGTCTCATAATTGTGAGCAGTTTTACTTGACTAAATTCATACTGCAAAATAACACCTCAGGTTGTGAGAAGTATCAGATCTTTGTGTTTAAGCCAAGAACCAAATGTTACCTGTGCGTAAAGCTCAGGTGATTTAAGGCTGACGCCCGGAGATTATGTGAAATTATGGAAAGAGTGTGTTGCATGAGGAGAGGTAATTATGTCTGATAGCCATCGGAGAGGGGGGCGACCACAGGTCTCCTCTGTTAATCTCGGACCAGTTGTGGCCAATTAAAATCCCACCCGGCAGCCAAGACTGATGGAGCTGTGGAGGGGGGCATTATCTACTACTTTCATCTGATTAAAATGGCACAGAGAAAAGCCGCTAATGGTTCAGATGTGATTCACAGAGGGGAGATAGGGGAGATGCATCACGTACACACTCATTACGTCAAGCTGCACCTGCTGAGAACGTCCACTTAGTATTTAAAAAGTCTTGAACTATTTTCAACATTGATAATAATAAGAAATGTTTCTTGAGCAGCAAATCAGCATATTAGAATGATTTCTGAAGGATGTGACACTGACGACTGGAGTAATGATGATGAAAATTCAGCTTTGTCATCACAGGAATAAATTGCATTTAAAAATAGAAAACAGTTATTTCAAAATGTAATAATATTTCACAATAATACAGTTTTTACTGCATTTTTTAATAAATAAATGCAGCCCTGTTGAGATCTAACTGACTCTTACTGACCCCAAACTTAGTGTATGATTAAATATTATAATATATTTATATAATAATAACTATAATTTCAATAAATGTATGAAAAACTTTTTCTTTCTTCCTTTAATGTAACTCTATGAGTTTTTTTCCTGTTTTATTTTCTGCCAGGCAAAAAATAAAAGTCTGATTGCTTAGAAAAGTAATAGCACCATCATTGTTGCCACGATTGATGTCCGCAGCACAAACAGTGAAGGTTGAGTTACAAGCTAAAAAAGTTTAATGCTTAGGGGTTTGTTCAAATCCATATCCATAAGTATGAGCAGTAGTAGTTGCTTGCCAGAGTCAAATGTTCTCTCTAAACACATCACACATTCCAGAAAAAAACATTAATGGTGACAGTAACTGTACTAATATAAAGACGTGTCATGATAAAGAGTCGACTCTTGTCTCCATTAGCAGCTTCATAATCAGTCAGAATCACAAACTGTAACGCACTAATCCTAGCCAAATCCCAAGCATACTTGAGGGGCACTAGACTGCTGATTCCTGGGCTAATGGGTAAAATGAGGGTGAGGGTACATTCCAGTGGAAGGATGACCATTGCTCTTGGTCATGGCCTTCTCTAATCACCACCCTTTGGTGGAGTGATGCATGGGATCTATGCACGAGATAAGTTAGGGGTTAAAAGGCCTATTATGTCCTGTAATGCCTTTTGCTCACGCCATGGCCTCCAGAGGAATGAACTAATGCTAAATCACAAAGATCTATGTGGGAAAAACTTTCAAGCGGACTCATACTCGCGTTCATTCACACACACAGAGAAATAAACACCTGACTCACAGAGAGGTTAAGGTGCTTGTGTGAGAACTTGGACGTCACAGGTTAACAAACACACCGTAAAGCAACAAGGTGGAGACAGGCTCCTCGTCGAGTGCACTTTTTAACTCCCCCCAAAAACGAACCGAGAGGAGGTTTACACCTTCTGGTACAAGGGACGTGTTTACACTACACTAAAGCCTCCGCATATTTATTACCAGCAGCACGATCCCAGGTACTTAAGGGTCTGCGGACGGAGGGAGATCGGGAGAGAAAACAGAGCCGCCACTCTGTGCTCACCGCTAATCCTCAGGCATCCCGCTCTGCTATCGTTTAAGAGGGTCTGGATCGCGATGAAAATATATACTCGAAGAACATAGCTAAATTTGAAATATTATACAAGGATACCACTCTTCCTATTTCTGCAATGTAGAGTGTAACGGAAGCCACGGTTCGGTACGTACCTTGGTTTTGGGGTCACGGTTCGATAGGAGTTCGGTACAACAGGAAAAAGCAGCAAACCCCAATGCAAGTTTTCATTTTATTATTTTGAACAGACAGTAGTGCAAATTAGTTTGTTCCACCAATAGCGGGATGTTAGTCCCCTAGTTGGTACAGTACAGCCTCCTTTAGTGTATTAAGCACTAAGCAGTGAACAGAATGCACACTTGCATAGGTAATATTTTTTGTAGGGCTGATAAAAAAACAAAAGGTAGGCCTATCTGGTCACAATAAGCTACAAAACTAAAAAGTGTGTTATAAATGTAAAAAAAAAATAGAATAATGAAAAATAAAACCTGTGCAGAGATAGTTTTTGCACTCCTGTAGCCTTTTTCTGCCTAACTCTGGATTGGCACATCTGGATTATGTCTTCTTTTTTTATAGATCATTCTGACCCCACCCTACCCCACAGATTCCTCATTGTTTACAATTAAAAATTAAGGAATTATTGATCTGTTACTCTAATTGATAGATTGACCAATGCTGTGCAGTAAAATGCAACTGCTGTTTTCAAACTTATTGATTTGATTAACGTGTTGTAGCTGTAACACAGTCTCATCCCAAGAAGTCATATATTGACGTCTTGGGACGTCTTTTGACCATACGTCAATATCCGCCTTTTTAGGGTACCCTTAAACGTCGGTAAATGACGATCCTGGGACGTCATACAACTGACGCTTTACCTTTAACGTCAGTAGGTGACGGGGTAGGTTTAGGGGTAGGTTTAGGTCTGGGGTAGAGTTAGGATCCGATAACGTCATCTAACCAACGTTAAGGGTACCCTAAAAAGGCGGATATTGACGTATGGTCAAAAGACGTCCCAAGACGTCAGTATATGACTTCTTGGGATGAGACTGCGCTGTTGTAGCTTACACTGTCATTTTCTTTGCAAGTGAGAGCTCATTAACATGCGGTGACAAAGTTCGGATGCACATAGTTCAAAATGAAGCTTTTTCAAGAAATCACGGAAAGATGAGCGAAAAGGAGAAAATGTGCCATCTACATCAGAGCCTACTTCACTTTTCCATGAGGAGACGACGAGTGAAGTCTTCCCATTTCTAGTGATTTCATCACTGGACTAGTGAGATTTCCACGACACAAATCGGCACAATGCCAAATGATTTTGTCTCATAACAGTGGAAACAACTCTTATCTGGTCATACAGATAAGAGTGAGGCATCTAGGGTCTATTTTTATTTGTGTACACTACACTCACAATAAAAACAAAACATTGTGCTTTTGTAAAGTATAGAATATAAACAGGATCCCGCTTTCTGGCGTCCCAGTTTCCTTTCTGTGAAGTTTGTGAAGCGTGTCACAAAAATGAATCGAAACTCAGCGTATAGGCTACATGCAAGCTCTTGCGTGCCATATGAACTTGTTTTGGGTTGGTGCATCTCTTCTTCTTCTGCTCTTTTTCCTGTTGAGGCGGTTAGCAAAAAGCATTGCATTACCGTGCACACGCCAAGACTGCGCAAACCCAGCCCAATCTGCCGGCGATTTGATTTCGCCCTGTAACTCAGGCTGGAAACCTGAATATTTTTCTATCCTGCGTCCATTACAAATCTGCGGGGACCAAACACAAACTGGCTTATACACCTGGCACGCTATTGGCGGGTTACATGTACATGTACCGTTATACCCCTAGTAGATACGGTAGTATGTTAGTATGCTATATCAAACACTGCATGTGTGTGAAATATCAACACTTTCACTATTTTTATAATATACACAAGTTTGTAATATACATCATTTCCAAAAGGCTATGGAATGAATTAAACATGTAACATGATGGGGTTATGTGACAAACCAGGTAGTATGTTACAGTAGCATTGGTGTCGGGGCACGGAGGTTTCCAGAATGATTTTCATGAAGACAAACAGCCCCCTCTCGCCTCACACGCCTCTTCTAAGTATGCTGAGGAGAGCGGGAGATGGAGTTAAATGGAGAGAGAGATTGAAAGCGAGGGATGAAGATAAGTGGGACAGGATTAAGTTGTCTTGAGTCTGTCTGAGGGTCTACATGGCAGAATGGCAGCTGCTGAAGTGTTTATCAACAGGAGTCCTGCTCCGACGCTCTGTTTGTTTTCAGCTGTTTGCAGACAGCTCGGCAGTTCACACGCAGAGAAGATCAGGAGGGCGTGAGCTGTTTGATACACTTATACTGTCATTGACGGGGATATACACATGCTCATTTCTGCTGTTATGTGATGTACTGTAGCTGTAGGTACACTTTAAAGTCCCCTTGAAATCAAAATTGAAGTTTAAGGCTTAAGGCTATCTATAAGCTAGTGTGCTCCAAAACAATGACAAAATCTCATTTTGAATTTATGAGCATTCTCTCACTTCAGCCAATATGGATCAACGATTTTGATGACATCACTCTGCACTTCAGCATCTCGTCAGATTTTCTGTCCAATCAAATGCTCTGTAAAATGTACAGGGTCCCGCCCCCTACATTATAGACGCTGAAGCTGAGTCTGAAATTAGTCACTTGTTCACACAATTACTATTTTCTATTTTTTGAATGGCACATAGTGCACTCTATAGGGGATAGGGAACGATCCAGACAGTGTAAATATGCTTTCCATTGGGGTGAATGAAGTCTGGTTTCACTTTAGTGTCACGCGAACTGCAGCAGCGCACACACAGTCAGCTCCAGTCCAGAGACACGACAGCAGAGCGGATCTTATGAGAAAAAATATATCAGAGCCATTTGAATTCTACACAAAATGCTATATTCTAAAGCGATATGGAGAGGAGGAGAAATGTTTAGAAAGACTATAGAAGAGATAACACAGGAACAGAAATTATACAATTTTCTAACTATTTTATGATCACTGTTTTGCTTTAGTAATGGTTTCATATTATATTTAGAAGGGTTACTTAGACAGTGACTGTCTTAAGCTGTCAAATGCGGCTTTACCGAGCTCAACGGCTCTGGCTGAGCTGTGATATAAATATTGGCTATTTTAAAAAAAGAGGAGGAGCTGCTCGATATGTCCCGCCCCAACAGTCAACATGCAATCAAAACTAACCATGTTTTTGGAAGGGGTGGGGGGGAGGGGGGGGGGTATCCATTTAATTCCAAAAAGATAAAATCAAGTCCTGTCCAACATTTTTTTTTACTGGGAAAACTCACATCACATCACATCAAATACAAATATCTATTATTTTTTTACTTTTTAAATGTACTTGTTCCTATTTTTCATTCTAAACAACCGATGAGAAAGTGGTTTTAGACTCCATACTGACAGTTATCTGCATGGATGAAGCAACACGCAAAAGCAAAAGGTGAGTTACCAATGACATTGTAAAACAGGGATTCCCAAACTTTTGACCTAAAACAGTTACTTACTAAGTAACCAAAGTAATTGTCATTAACAAATAACTTATTATTGTTAAATAAATAAAGTTACTGTTAATATTTCAATAATTGAACAATAAATGTGCATGTTCATGGTTCTCTAATGTCAGTTAATGGTCACATGACATAAAGCTTAACAAATAAAATATATTTTTTAAGTGTTCTATTTTGATTTCTTTCATTTTAAATTTACAAATTAATGTTTTAGCTTTTTGTTTACCCCAGGGGGCTGAG
The DNA here is from genome assembly GCA_036326025.1 of Chrosomus eos. NCBI lineage: Eukaryota > Metazoa > Chordata > Actinopteri > Cypriniformes > Leuciscidae > Chrosomus > Chrosomus eos. Next base: position 9,062,447 of record CM070831.1, read on the forward strand.
AAATGTATAATGTTTTGTGTCAATTATTAATTTATTCCACAGCTGGTCATTTGGACATGGCAACCCTAATGTAGAATAAAGCAGATTCATCTTTATTTTATGCACATGTGCTTCATTGTACAACATCCAGTATTTGTCAAAAGTCAATTTATTCACTGCTTTATGTGTAAAGCTTTTAACTTACATTGAGACGCAAGTCCACATTTTAAGCTGTCAGGCAGCAGACTGAAGTCTCTTATCTATGGTGGCCCTTGCAGTGGTCTGGGTTTCTGGTCCTGTGGTCAGCATGGACAGTGTCCATATAGTGGCATCGGCCCTGCTGGGATAAGAATGGCAGCGGTGAGGTGAGGGATGAGGAAGGTGACAGGATCCTGTGTGAACTGGCTGATAGAGGAAGCTATTCCTGCCCATTCCCACGGACAGGCCCAAAAAACATACACATGGGTGTCAAGAACGCCGGCAACACCGCTGACAATGCAGAAAGTGACAAGTGTGTTTGCTGCCACCTCTCTGAAGAAGAGGCACAGCAAGGCGGCCCTCACGTGTGCGTTTATGTGTACATGCTCTAACAGACATACACACATGCACCACGAGCAGTGCTGATGCTGTGGTCTCCATGGCTGTTCTATGTAACCTCTCAAACTAATTTAATTGAGGTGCTGATGGCCTTTTCTGCACACTTTGATCATAAAATCTGTAAGGAAACAGAACAACGCACTGACAGGAAGACAGTCACCATGCATGCGGCCAGTCGATTGCGTGTGTTTGTGTTTTGAGAGGTTGATGATTCTAAGCATCAGCACCTTTGAACTCTGCAAATATAGCATTTAAACTTTTGGGCTCGGTAAGACATTAAAAATGTTTTTGAAAAGTGTCTTATGCTCACCATGGCTGCATTTATTTATTAAAGTAAAAAAGTGATATATGAAATATTACACTCTAAGGACATAGTAAACCAACAATTATACTGGATTGGACCTTTACTTATGAAGGATCATTGTGTTTTACCCACATTTTAAATTGCACATTGCATTGTGTTGCACTTTTTAGGGTTAAAGCAAATGTCTGTAAACTTATCGGATAAACATTTACGAGTACTTTTTTATGTTTTCTTACAAGTGTATTACAATTTAAGATTTTCGTATAGACCTTATGTAGCCCCGCCCCTTTTCAGCGCTCGACTCGTTGTCTTTGCTTCCATTATGTTCACAGCGATCTACGTATTTTTGAATGAAGGCTCGTTTTAAAATCTCTGGTCTACTGACATTTGTTAAGACATTGCTTTAAACATTACAATCCACATGATAACTTTTGTTAACTTTACATGAAGTCCACTTCAAAAGCTAATTAGTCCATAGGACAGCAAAGCCATAGAAATTTACAGATCGACCGCAAAAACGGAAGTTCAAAGACAATATTCTAAAGATGGCTGCACCCTCGTTTCTCTGAGCGTCAGGTTTGATTTATTGAAATGTAATCAACTTTGACATTTTGTTTTACAACATAAATAGAACAAACACACCCATATCAAAAACGTGAATTTTGAAGCAGTTGTTCATTTTTGAAAAGGTAATTTTTATAATATTAAAGACACCTTGAGGTGTGAGTGTGTGCAGTTTAGGTTGTAGAGTAAAATGTCAAAGTATCGTCAAGTATCGTCAAGTTTCTTGTAAATTGAAAAACCCCATAGGAAAATCTCAAAGGAACCAGTGGCGAATTAAACTTCCGGATTCTGACGTCAAACCTGCACCACTCTATAACATTAGAAATGTCTCTACTGTCATTTTTGATGAATTTAATGAGTCCTTGCTGAATTAAAAGTATTAATTCCATTTTTAAAAAATCACACTGACCCCAAACCTTTGAATAGTAGGCTAGTATATATTTTTGCAATGTTTAAAACTAATCTCATCTTGTTTTTAATACACAAAATGCATGATTTCTGCTCCAGTTGATGCTCTTTTCTATTTTCAGTTCTGCTATTTGCTCTAGAAAAACCAGGAGTGACATGCTTTGTCTGGCATTGAACTCGTTGTACTAGAGAATGGATGCGCTGGCAGTGCGGGAATGAGCTAAGTGATGTTTCACTCTTTGCCCTGCCTTTTTGCTTTCGCTCCTAGTGTCAGCCGTGGATAGCGCCCTCTCATTCAGCCAGTCTGTGGACAGATCCTCAGCCTGCAGACAAAACATTGTCACCCATCAAAATTGACTGCAGCGGCCATGCCTCTGCAAGAGACCGGCGGATCAGTCCCTCTTTGGCTCGGCTCAAACCCCCAGCTCCGCTGACAGCTCATGCTTTTGTCCATCACTCAGACCGCCACAAGCCACCCCTGCACGCAGGCCAAAGCGCAAACAAGAGGACAAAAAGAGAAAGGAGGACATAGATATAAAACCCCTCCCCCTGGCTTCCTTTAATCCAATTAGAGGGCTGTAAATTTGATTGGGGCCCTGAGAGTGTGCCTTCAGCTGTCCGTCATTAGCGAGTGGTGAGAGGGGGCTCATACCTCATAGCAGAGGTAAAGACTGAGATCTGAGTACAAGGAGACACGCATGTGAAAATGGAACCGCAAAGGACATGTTTGGATATTGCACAGTGTAAGGAAAAAATTTGTCTAAAAATGGAAAAGATGCCAGAACATTATGAAAAGTTGAATATGAAAAGTTGAATGAAATGTTTTGGGGCATTTCATTTAACCCCAAAACACAATGCGTAATTCAAAAACATGGCTAAAACACCTGTGAAAAATCATTATAAATAAACTATTAATAAACAAAAAAAAAACTATTAATAAATAAACAAATAACATCTGTAAGTCCATCAGTTGTAAAGCCGTATCAATTTAATTATATACAAAACAAACAACAAAGAGCAAGCAGCAAAGAAAAAAAAAAAAAGCTAAAAAAACAACAAAGCAAAATCTGGGTTCTTTAGGCTATAATATACTCTATGCCTGAAAACATTTAAAAGAATGTTACTAAATAAAAGGTCTTGTTTGTATGGGGAATAATATAAACTATTAACAAATAACATCTGTAAATGTATCAGTTGTAAAAAACGTATCGTAATTAGTCGTAAACCCAGCTATTTAAATAGCTGCATTGAATTGAATGCAACAAAATAAAATTTCTCTGAATATTTTTAGTGTTGACAACATAATTTATTATGTTATTTGCTTTGCGTATTGGTAAAAAAAATGACCAGGTAAAAATAACAAACACAAGGCCTTCATTATCATAGACATCTCGTATCACTGAATTCGACTTATTCTCTGAACTATGTACATTATCAAAAACAATACAAAGACAGAGGAAACAACTTTGAAAACATGAGATCTGCCATAGACGAGTATACTTTAATAAATCCGAGGTCATTTCAGCTATCTTGTTAGTAAAACAAGAAGAATTGATCAACATTCAACGTAATTTCTCCTTTGTCACACGAACACATGCGTCTCAGAGTGGCTTTGTTGGAGCTGGTGGATTATGGGGGTGGCGCTGGACAGAACCTTGGACGCTGCGGTAACCAAGTTTACTTGCCACACATACAACGGGACAGCAGGGCCCTTTCTTTAGGTCATTGTGTAATTATTGTGTCAGAGCTGCATTAGTCTGATGGCTGTCACAGGCCTGTCCTCAAGCTCTTAGGGTCAGACTAATGGATGTAGTTACAGTGGTCGGTAAACAAATTGACTGTGGAATCCATACAGGAAAATAAAAAGAGAAAAAGAGAGAGAGACCGAATGAGCAGACAAGAGTTAGACAATAGAGAGAATGACAGGAGGATGAAAAAAAGGAAAAGGCAAAAGAATAATAAGCAGGAGGGAAGATGAAACAAGAAAAGACTAAAATCAATAGAAGTCTGCGGGATCAATAAGAGCTACATTTTCATCTGTAACAGGATTCACTCTCTGCGACCTTATATAACTATTCCCAGTGCATATGTTGAATAGAGGGAGTCCTGCCCTGGGGACGTGACTGACAAGTCTCAATCATTCAACTACAGTTTGATAGGAATCGTAAAAAACAAATGATAAAAACAACGGATTAGCAGAGCTGTGCAATTTATGAAACTAAATTGTCCAGGTATGTTTATTATTTTGATCATATATTCACCATAAAGTAGGGAAAACATGCAATCCAATAATCGCACTTATCTATATGTTAGTCATCATCATCATTGGTCAGGTCCCCTGGTATTGAGCTCGACAAAACTGTTTCCACAGTTCTCTATTCTTGGCGATGCTGATGATCACTTTTGTTTCCTCTTCCCTTTCGACATGGGTGAGTGACTGACTGCTCTTCGCTGCGGGGAGAGCTATTTAATTTCTGTTTTTTTGACTTTTGTTTGTACTAGTCCATATAACTCCGGATTTTGTGTCTGAAGGTTAGGCGAGGGGCTCCTCGCTTGTTCTTATCACTAACTTCTGAGTGATAGATGGCGTAGATGTGGGCTGGTTCGTTCACTTCCATGTGAAGACAGTGGCCCACAACTCTAGCTGTCGCTTGCGGATGGTCACGCTGACTGGACGTTGTTTGGTCTGCTTGTCTAATTCCCAGCATGGTTCGGTAGCACTTTCTCGCAAACACATCCAGTTCTTCCTCTAGAGCTTTCGTTATAACCAAGGGGGTAATCCATCGACCGGAAGTTGAAGTCGGCCGGGTGCCGCCATCTTGTAGCAGAACTTTCCCATTGACTCCCATTCATTTTGGCGTCACTTTGACGGCAAATAACTTTACATCTGAGGCGTTTAAAGACTCCATAAAGGCTCAAGTTCCCCGTCTCTGCAAGATTAAAGTTGGCAATTTTCACGCACAGCTACTAGAAGATTTACGTCTGTCAGACAGGTTGCTCACGTCATCAAGCTTAGTTTGAGTCGGTTTAAGTCTGCGCGTCAGGAACGGAAGTTCTCAAAAATTGCTAAAAATGGGCTTCAACTGTCTCAACTGAGTTCCAATGAGATGGCTCTGTCCACTTCTTATACGGTCTATATGGTTATAACACCATGTCTCACAGCCATAAAGCAACACAGATAGGCAAGTTGCATTAAAGAGCCGAGTCCTGAATTCTATTGTTGGCTTGGGTGGTGGTGCGGTGAGCAGCTTCTTTAACTTGGTAAAGGCCACCCATGCAAGAGATACGATTGTTGACGTCTTTCTCCGTCGATATGATGTAGGATCCAAGATACTTGAATTTGTAGACGATTTCAACTTCCTTTCCATTGATTAGTAGATGTTGTTCATTGTCACTGGAAGCATTCATTTGCCCTTGGACAGTCTTCTCCTCGCTTAATTCTAGTCCGACTGTGCCAGCTTTTTGTTGTAGTTGGGTGAGCTGTTGTTGTGCCCTGCTGAGATAATTTTCCAGGAGTGAAATATCGTCTGCAAATGCTAAATCGTTAAGCTTGCGTTCGGCTCTCTAGATTCTTTGGCTATTTCTGTACCGCGTTGCGGTCTCGTATTACTCCGGGCGAAGGACCTTTATGTGTAAGGTATCCGAAGCTTCCAGCAGATATCCTGGAGACGTAATCTATTACTATGATAGAACGAGCTAGAGAATACTTGTAAACTCGAGTGTGACAGCGATGGCTTGTACACCTGGCTCACCGATCAGTCGTACAAGACTCGGATAGCATCAACGATCTTTTGTGGGATGCCGTAGTGTCGCAGGATTGCGAACATCATAGGTCTGTCTATCGAGTCAAATGCCTTCTTGAAATCGACGTGATGTACAACCGTCTTTCGGATGAGACGTTAAACCTCGGTCCTGACTCTCTGTGGTCATTAAAAATCCCAGAATGTCCTTCAAAAAAGACTAGGGGTGTAACCCCAGCATCCTGGCCAAATTTGCCCATTGGCCTCTGTCCATCATGGCCTCCTAATCATCCCCATATACTGATTGGCTTCATCACTGTCTCCTCTCCACCAGTAAGCTGGTGTGTGATGGGCGTTCTGGGCAATATGGCTGCCGTCGCATCATCCAGGTGGATGCTGCACATTGATTGGTGGTGGTTGAGGAGATTCCCCCTTCTATGTAAAGCGCTTGGAGTAGAAAAGCGCTATGTAAATGTAACTAATTAATTAATTAATTACAATGGTAGTAGTTGTGCTCTTGCTCCTTCGATGACTCTTTGCAGAATGTGGATCTGCTCTGCTGTGGATTCTGGATGCGGTTGAGGAGAATGCGATTGTATGTTTTTGCTGCGATGGACGTCAAGCTGATTCTTCTGAAGTTGTTCATCATCTGTAGGTTGCCCTTCTTGGGCAGTGGGATGATCAAGCTCGATGTCCATTGTTTCGGTGCGCAGCTAAAAACAAGCTTGCAGAGTTTGTGCAATTTTTTCTGTGGAACATAAAAGAAAATATTCTGAGGAAAATTGGCAACCAAACAGTTTCTGTCCCCTTTGATGTCCATTTTATTTTTGTCCATACAATGGTAGTCAATGGGAAGCAAAACTGCCAACGTTCTTCAAAATATTTTCTATGTTCTGCAGAACACAATAATCCATCCAGGTTTGAAACAACATGAGAGTGAGTAAATTATGACAGCATTTTTTATTTTTTTGGGTGGACTATCCCTTTAAGGAACATGAGTTTGATTCACTAAAAATAACCTGTTCATGTTTTAAAATCAGATTTGATTTTCTGTGCTGTAATAATCTGATTCACTAAAAAAGAACTCACAAGATTTATTTGTGCAGTAAACCAGAGTTGCGAGGTCTGCATAACAAAACTAGCAATGGACGATCTAAAATAGCCCAAAAGTAGCCCATGTGATTATTATCATTACTAAACGTAATTACTTGAGTATTGGTATTTTTATCGTCTTGTAGGTGCATCTTTTTTTACAAAAGTTAAATCAAGTGGTCTGTCTCACGCTATAGATTCAGTAGAGATGTTGCAGTGCTGTTTCCTCATCATGGAAGAATGCAAGCACAAGAACCGCTCACAGAAAGAAAGACATTCAAAAATGGAAAGAAATCTGAATAAGAACTGGTGCTTGGTTGCCAATTGTATGATATGCATATATGGGACTTAATGGCTCAGAGAGTATTTGTGGCGTAATTCATATCTACTGTACTCTCCACTAAGGAAATCACAGATACACTCACAGTCTAATCTTTTATTGGCTGGCTCCTCTCAGACTTATCTTTTATTGGCTGGCTGCTCCTGATGAGAACCAATACGCTCAGGCAGGCCTGCCCGACTGTTACTGTAGAAGATAAGTCCATGGCCACGGTCTGGGAAAGCAAGCCTGTTTCCACTTTCTTTGTCTCCTGTGCTTTTCTTTCTCCTCTAGGCCTCTTTCTCCTCCAGTGTAGGGTATTTGTGGGGACGGAGAGGCTGGACAGGGATTAGAGTCTGCAGCGCTCGTACATTCATCATCGCCCTCATGCTCTTTTGATCTCTCTGCTGAGAGACAGTGAGGGAAGATGTTCAGAGTCAGGAAGGTTTCCGCTAATTAAAGAGACATGTAAAGAGAGGTCGTTTTTAATGCACCACTTTGTCTGACATGACCTGCTGGTTTATGAAAATCTGTATGACATAACATACAGTAGCTACGTACAATTTGTACCCGCGCTATTTTAAGGGCTCAACAATAAGGATTTTGTTCCTGCTAGTTCATATTTCTACTTGACCTGCCAACATTTTCATTGCCCCCAAAACCAAAAATGATAAATTTTTACTTTTTATGTAGGCTATTAGTGTGTATATATGTATATAGGCCTATATAAATAATTTTATATTCACATTCATTTTTGTAAATAATTAAATAATCTTTAAACTTTATATAATCTTAAAATACCTATTATAGACAATCCAGGGCTCAATAATATAATCTTTTCAGCTATAGTTTCAGCTATATTTCTTCTTGCACTGTCAAGCATAGCCCAAAATCATATTTAATTTATAACTTTATATTTACATTTATACTTGTGAATTTTAATGCTTTTTTCATCACTCACACCTCTCTCGAATTTTATGATTTCAAATTATATTTTCCCTTAAAAAATATGCATTTTATACACACATTTTTCAGAAAACTCAAGGACAACCAACTCTTTTGCTGCAATGATGGCGTACACTGTAGACATGTAGAGAACCATATTTTACCAAAAAAAAAAAGCAGAAGTGATTGCGCTGAAAAGAGAATAACTTTCAGCAATTTCGGTGCATTTTGCATCTGGCTGAACTGGATTGTTGGTTAGCGAATGAGACATGTTGTTTGGACTGCATTAAATAATTCTAAACGTTTAGTGAATTCCCCCTTTAGTGTTACCATGTCAGAGAATCGGTCAAGAGCAGACACCAAGTCTCATCCAATCAGTCAGTGACCCCAGACCCCCAAACCCCCAGCCAGTGGAATCTGGAGTCAGGAGCCAAAGTTAATCCCTGGCTCTCATCAGGATCTCTAAAGTTGAGCTGGGCAGAGGTAGTGTACCATGGTTTTGTCTCTCTCTCTCTCCCTCTCTCTCTCTCTCTCTCTCTCTCTCTCTCTCTCCTCTCTCTCTCTCTCTCTCTTCTCTCTCTCTACTTACTGACATATGACAGAGCAGTAAAGAGCATCCTCAGCACTCATCTCCATAGCCCTAAATCACCTTAAACCTAAACAAGACATTCCGAACTCAAAGCCTTTTCACCACAGTAGCACCACAGAGCAGAGGGAAAAATCATCACGTCGACTTTTATACATCATTCCCCTGACACCGATGCATTCTTCTCCTGTCAATGATTGAATCACTGTCAACATATGTTGCTTAGAACAGAATTTTTTTAACTTTTTGAGGCCAAGGACCCATAAATATGATATAATCGCCATGCAAGAGACCCCCTTCCTAAAATATAAAAATGTTTATTGTGTGTGAGACAAATATTAAGTGCAATGTAGACAACTAAATTAAAGGGGCTTTATGTAAGAACTGTCATGTACTGTATTAATAGCTTTTTTATTGCCAATGTGTGAACAGCTTGTAACAAAACTTAGGAGACCTTCCCCGACTTTCTATGAAAGCCTGCATGTAGACTGGTTTTTATTTGAAGGACTCAGGACATTTTTGCCGGGAAAATCCAAAGGGTGTGACGCTTATGCAAGCTCATAATCAAACTATCAAAACAGTGTCATTTTAATGGCCTAATCTGTCCACATGATGCAGGTGAATTGCAGAGCTTGTGTAAACATATCCATATAGATCAAATGTTTTCTTAACTTCTGTAATTTTTTTGTTTTGTGTTTATTTTTTTTATTGAGGAAAGTCCCGCAGCACATATTTAAATAATCATCTAAATTCCTCAGCATTTGGATGTTCGTTTAAAAGTATATTGTTGGAAAGGTATTTCCAACTTTTTTTTACTTCTAAGCAAAGAATGAAAAAGAACTTCACCATTAGTATACATTACCAGGGCCTTAAATTACGTTTAGTCGCTTGTACGTAATGTGAGCACGAGTGCGAGCATGAGCAGTAAGGGCCCTTTCACACCTTTCACACCGTTTGGTTCGGATTTTCAGACTCTTCAGATCCGAATCAAAATTACAGATGTGAAACCTCCCCCGGACCACGGACCGGGCCAAACAGACGAAATTTGGTCAGACGAAAATAGGTACTGAACAAAGGTTTGGTTCGTTTGTAGTGTGAAAGAATTTTCTGTAGGTTTGGACTTTCAGACCTTTTACAGGAAGTTCTGGTGATTCTCGCAGGATTGCTTGCTTGCAGTCTTCTTCTCCTTTCCTGCTGGTGACGATAAAATGTTCACACAACGAGGACGAATTGACAACACGCTGACGTTAGACGAACGTCCATTTACAAACCAATCAATGTCCCACATAGATGTATGACGACAGTACACAAGTATGTCATGTAAAGTTCTTTAGTGTGCTCACATAATTGCAATGTGAAACCAAACCAAAACTTACCGAATGTAAAATGTATCAAAACATGAACTTTGGTTCAGACCTTGGTGTGGACTTTCAATGAATTTAAACTTCAAAAAGCATAATTAATAAGAAATATTATGAAATTTGGTTAAGGTGAATGATTATATACTGTCAACATCCATATGTTCTTTAGAAATAAACTTTTTGATACCAAGTACCCATAAAAATGTACCCCTTCCTAAAATATAAAAACATTTATTCTGTGTGAGACAAGTGCAGGAAAGATACCTACATTAAATAATTGATTTTATAAGTAATATTGTAATTTCACTAAAGTAAATTATTAAAATATTATCCAGAAAATACTTATTTTTGTTTGGGTTTTTATTAAGTAACAACTTGAGTTTTATCTGCTACACCCCACCACCTGTCTGATTTCTTGTTTTTCACAATTCCTTTTAATAAACATATAGCTGTTTCCTTCACTGGCCAAAACTGTTATCTCTTCTCTTAACTGTTAGCAATTAGTGAGTGGATAATGGGTCCACGGCCACACCAGACACTCCTGGTCCTCATACACACCAAGCCTGGTTCTGTCAATGACGCACAATCAGCAATATGAGTTTCTGCGGCTGCGGTGCAGGTTGGGTTAGCAGGTGCAGCTGTCAGTGAGACTTCTGGAAGAACTGGATCTGTTTCTTTGTTTTGGACAGAAAGGGTGTCATGGCCCTTAGGGCTTCGCTGTCCAATATCACAATCAACAGTTAAAGCCAGGTCTGTTTTTAATGAAGACGTTAAAGGAGACTTAAGGGTATTATAGGGCATTTCCCTGCTGAAAAGATCAGCAAATGCTCCCTGTATTAACAAACGCTCGGTATATCACAGCAAGTTGATATTTTTGTATTTAAATCTATCTACAAAATAATGTCAGACATAACATTGATCATTAACGGTGCACAAAAGCTGACAGTTCACATAATATTTCCTATCTGGAGTAGCAGACTAAGTGAATGGGAGCACTTGAAACCTCTTTCACTAAGATGTGAGGAGATAAAGAGAAATTTGACAGACTTGACAGAAGACGGAGAATGATGAATGTGAGCCACTGAAGCTGAGACGAAACAAAGTGAATGACCTTCATACGGCCGAATGAAATCCAGCTTTGAGAAACTGCCACCATCATACAGTGTTGGCTGAAGCAGTGGCATTAAAAAAAGTTTAAAAGTTAAATACTGGAAGTGAGAAAAATGTCAGTCACTGGACAGATCATAGCCTAAAACAGGAGCTTGAAAACTTGATGACAGATGCACAAATATGATGACAAAATGAAAATGATAAACTAAAATTATAAATACCCTACTGTTCAAAAGTTTGTGGTCAGTAAGATTTGTTTAAGTTTTTGAAAAGTCTCTTTCTCTCATTTTCTCTCCTTTATTTGATCAAATAAAAAATATTGTGAAATATTAATACAATTGACCCTTCGCGTGGAGCTTGATTGACAGGTGTTCTAACCAATCATACTTCGCCATCCGCCATTTTGTCCGAAAAAGCAGCCAGTAGAGTTAGGAGGATTTTAACTTGGTAAAATGAATGTACTGACGCCTTTCCGCGGTTAAAACAACATTACTTCTTATGTTCGTTCATGTTTATTTGATGCTATAAATGAACTAGAAGGAAGAGATGATCGGATCACGAGCAGCTTTAACGGATGCTCTACAGCGATCTGTCACGGCACATTAAAGAGCCCCAAAACGGTATTTATTGTTTAAATTTCTTTCAAAAAATGACCACATTTGAAAGCTGCGACTTTGTTTAATATGTTTAATATCAAAAGTAACCGAAAAGTAACCTGGTCTGTCCTGTCTGTCCGCGTGTTGTCAGTCTCCTCTCTGCTCCGCGATGTATTTTTCACTGTGTGAGAACATGGTGTGAGCATGAGAGCAGCATAGCTTGTCGGAACATAGCGACAGTAACTAAGGAGGGCGGGTCTTTGCGAAGGGTCAATTTAAAGGAACTATTCTCTATTGTAATATAGGCCTGTTTTAAATGTAATTTATTTCTGTGCTGTCAAAGCTGAATTTTCAGCATCATTACTCCAGTCTTCATTGTCACATGATCCTTCAGAAATCACTATAATATGCTGATTTGCTGCTCAAGAAACTTTTCTTATCATTATTATAATTATGTTAAAAACAGTTCTGCTTCTTAATATTTTTGTGGAAACTGTGATTATTTTTTTTAGGATTCTTTGATGAATAGAAAGTTTACTGGAAATATATTTTTTTGTAACAAAAGTCTTTACTGTCATTTTTGATCATACAATCTTGCTGAATAAAGATACATAAAAATATATATTTTTAAAGACTTTTAACTTAAAAAAAATTTAATAATGTATGTAAATTTAGTGAGCCTTCCCTGTTCATTCCTTCTAAAATAATGCGCAAATTTAAAAAAGGCTTGATCTTAATTGGCCTTGCCAATCACACACCTCAGGTGTTACATTTGCATAAATATGCAAAAAGAATGCACGACTAATAAGGTCCCTGCATATGATGAATTAATTGATAACTGATATAAACTTTCGAGTCTTTCATTTTACAACATGACTTTTATGATCACAAACCTTTTGCGTCTTTTGTTGGTATTTTTGCCACTTTTAACAGACAGAACACAGAGGACACCGGCATTTGGGTAGAGACCACAGACTATATTCAAACCTACATCTTCTAAATGTTTAGCCCTGTTTTCTGGTCAATTTCTTTCTGAATTTGACCTAAATGGTGCCCACACTGGGTGTGAGAGCCTGATGAAGGAAAGTTTCCTTCTATCAGTTCTGCTGTTTCCCTCTCTAGCCTGCCTGTCTCCCTCTTATCAGAGCAGACCTCCCCCTGCCGGCTCCTATCTAACCCTGCTGCAGCCATTCTCTAACCGTCTACCACTCCGCATTCTCTCTCTCTCTCTGGAATATCTCTCTCTCTCTTTTGTCTGCTGCCTCACTATAGTTCAGCATAACACTGCAGTAAAGCTCTCGTCCTCTCTTTGGCTTTTCATAGCCTCTCTCGGGATTGGCCTGGTGTCCGTGCCGCACTATCAGAGTGTGAGGGAGCGCTGTGGCTCTGCACAGTGTCTCAGAGCTGCAAGTGTGCGCACATACACAAATATACACTACACCGCTTCAAAGTTACATCTTATTTTTCCTGAAAGAATTCTGTATACTTTTATTCAGCAATAACACGTTAAATTGATCTAAAGTGTTACAGCTATATGTTACAAAAGATTTCTATTTCAAATAAATGTGAAAATATTAAGCAGAACAACTGTTTAACATTGATATCAAATCTGCATATTATAATGATTTCTGAAGGATCATGTGACACTGAAGACTGGAGTAATGATGCTGAAAATTCAGCTTTGCCATCAAATGAATAAATTACAATTTAAAATATATTATAAAAGAAAAGTTATTTTAAATTGTAATAATATTTCACAGTGTTAGTTTTTACTGTATTTCTGATCAAATAAATGCAGCCCCAGAAGACTTTATAAAACTTTAAATCTACAATTTAAAATAAGTTCTCATTCGTTTTATTACTCAAGTTAACATGATGAATGAGCTATTTAGTTAAAAATACAGTAATTTTGTGAAATATTATTACAATTTAAAATGACTGTTTTATACACTGAAAAAATGGCCTTTTGATTTTACTTTTTTTTAAAGGCAAGTGTTACACAACATCTTTAAAATTTACATCTTCATTTTAGACATATTTTTAGTTCAACTTAATCAATGTTTTTTTTTTTCAGTTCAAAAATATTATTCCAACAAATTCAAGCCTGAGATTTTGAGTAAATAGAAAATACCTGTTTGGTTATGTTGTACAATTAAAAGACTATCTTCAGCAAGCACAGCAGAAGGAAGGTACTTGTTACTATAGCATTATCAAAGCTATTGCTCATTGAACAAAGCAACATGCATCTTCAGTTATCTACAACCTAACCATAAGCTAATTTCACAATGGTAACATAAAAACATAAATAATAAACATAATCAGGTCTTTCCATTCACTCAAAAACAGATAAAATAACATTAAAGCATGCTGGGAACTAAAAATCCCCTGCCCAGTTTTAGATAATGCAACAAAAATCATTAATGTAATCCCAACATAAATGGATTAAGTAAACATCAATTTTAAATATATGTAAGTGGATTGAACACTATGAAATTAAGTTAGGACTAAATGTATAGCAATTGTGTTCCTTTGGCTCATTTTAACTATAAGCCATTTGAACAAACAGCAAAAAAAAAAATTCTCCAGATAACAAAGCTGAATTTTCACCATCATTACTCCAGTCTTTAGTGTCACAAAAATATTTGTGAGCAATATATATTTTAATGCATTTATTAATCTTTGTTAATAATATATCTTTTTGTTTGATTGTTCATGTTAGCTCACAGTGCATAACTGTTAGCAAATACAACTTTTGATTTTAATAATGTATAAATAAATCTGGAACTGAACATCAACTAAGACTAATAAACAAAACATATAAATATATTGAACATATTCAGTTCATGTTAACTAATGTATTTTCACCAAGTACCCTTTTACCAACACCAAACTGTTGAACAGCATAGTGTTTGCTCGATTATACATATTCTCATACTTACAAAGAGAGACATGAAACTAGTTTTAAAACCACTTGAGTCTAATATCCACACATCTACAAACAAAGGCGGTAGCATTAGTTAACACATACATGTTTCATCCACATAAACAAAAGCAGGAGACTTTATCAGAGCTCTGTAACTGATCCAAAGCAATCTCACTTCTTGTCACTGAACAGACAAAACTGTTTTGGTCACCCTGACAGAATTGTATGGTCTTCCAAGGATACCTTCGTAGTGACGAGATCCTTTTGGATTTCACCCAGTCTGGTCGGATTTTTGCTTACACACACAAAACACACAAACGTCCCTTTGACCACCCACATCCCCTCCCCGAAACAAGCTCGGCCAGCAGATGAAGAGCTGCCATGCTTCGCCTCAGTCAGCGTCGAGCTGTCATCTTCCTGCGTTGCGTCACGTCGTGAGTGTGGGAGCTCGGTTCTGCTCTGCACTTCAAATGTGTGAGAAACAAACTGATGTACATGTCTGTGGACCACCCTGCTTCTGTTCAGATAGCACCAAGATAGGATGGAAAACCTAAAGCGGAGACTAATCTGTTGTATATTTGTAGCTCATCATTGATAGGGACACCGCTTTTAACCCCCATGATAATATTTTAGCCACATGCAAAGTCATGTTGCACCATGTCACCCATACAGCACTAGTGTGGGATACTGAACAGTATATAATATACCTTTAATAGTTTGAGGATTTTCAAAGAAATTAATACTTTTATTCAGCAATGATGCATTAAATTGATCAATTGACAGTAAAGACTTTTATAATGTTACACAATGTTTTTATTTGAAATAAATACTGTTCTTTTGAACTTTCTATTCATCAAAGATTCGTGGGAAAATGTATCACGGTTTCCACAAAAATATTAAGCAGCACAACCGTTTTCAAAATTACAAAATTAGTAAATTGAATATTTCTGAGGGATCATTAAGACTAGAGTAATGACTTCTGGAGGTGTATCATATACTTTATTATTATTAGGTTAGATATATCTACTGTATTGTGACACTATCAAACGGCACTATCAGCAAATGTGGCTTTTTTGGGGTCCAGGGACACCCAGAGGGCCACATGTCGGTACTCAGGGGTCTGTGGATCATTAAAAAAATACCATTAAAAGATCAAAACAAATAAATCAGAATTAAACTATAAATTTTTCTCTTCATTTTTGTACATATAACACTGCTGATAATATTTTCCAGATATTTGAATTACTAAAATTATGTAATTTATCCAACAGCATGCACACATAAAGTTCTGTCACATGGATTTCCACAGGTTTAATTGTTAATAATATTTATTAAAAAGTCAAGGTCAATTGTTTGACCAACGTTCTTAAGGAGAGTTCACTTTTAAAAAAACTTTTGCTATAATTTAATCACCCCAGTCATCCAAAGATTTCCACGTCTTTCTTTCTTCAGTCGAAAAGAAATTAGGTTTTTGACTCAATCTTTTTCGAGTCATGACTCGAAGGTCCTAGATAAGACCTTATATGTCTGAGTCGTTTAAAGCCCTTTGAAGCTGCACTGAACTGTTTTTAGACCTGAACGTTGGCTCCAATGAAGTCATTATTGGAATCCTGGAATGTTTTCATCAAACCTTAATTTCTTTTCGACTGAAGAAAGAAAGATTGGACAATCTTGGATGACATGGGTGGTAAATTTCAAAAGTTTTAGAGCCAACACTCCTTTAATATCATCTTTTGTGCTCCCGAAAAGATAGTCATGCAGGCTTGGAACAACTAAATGATGATAAACTTTTCATTTTTAGTTAAACTATCCCTTTAATTATCAACAAGACTGACCATTTGCCAACTAATCAAATCCATAGAATTTTGGGAAATTGCAGATTATTCCCAGCGGTGCTGACAATGGCTCCATCCTTATCCCCTTCTTCCTCTTCCTCACTGTGCAGTACCTTTGCCCTGTCTATCTGCCCGGGCCAAGGAAGAGCGTGTCACCCAGTCACTCAGGGGGCTCAGATAGGCCTGGCTCCCTGCTAGGCCTGGGACGCGGCTTATCAGCCAAGCCTGGCTCCATTTGAGGGGGAGTGGGCAGACAGCGTCTCCACACCAGGCCTGAGCGCCCCCACCCACCATCACAAAAAATACTGATAACACAAAGCAGGGAGTGTGAGAGCGAGCAGTTCCCATTTCGTAGTGTCCGCTTATAGTTTCCACAAAAATTATTTCAACAACCAAAATCAGCATATTAGAATGATTTCTGTTGGATCATGTGACACCGAAGACTGGAGTAACGAAACTGAAATTTAGCTTTTTCCATCACAGGAATAAATTATAAAATATATTATAATAGAAAAGAGTTATTTGAAATAAAAGTTATTTAAAAGCAATAATACTTAACATTACTGTTTTCGCTATATTTATTTGATCAAAAATGCAGCCTTGGTGAACATAAGAGACATCTTTTGAAAAGCATTAAAATACAAACTTTTGAATGGTATATTGCATCATATACATGTATTTTGTCATGCAATCAATACTACACAATGCCAGTATTTAAGTTATACTTGTTGCATAATATCTATATGGCATGATACATTGGCAACAAAAAAAAGTAATAACACAAAGCATCTGCTTATAGATAACATAATTTTAAGAATGTTTCAGAAATCAGTGCAATATGTATCCGGTCGTTCTGATGCCAAATCAATGAATCAAGTGCAGAATCCATCTTATATGACAGAGCTTCAGAAAAAGGAAAGTTGAATTAAAGGAAATGGGATTGCGAGTAAATGGGTTACCCAAACATTACAAAGTATTCCCGTATTCTCCAATTAATACATTGGTGAAGCCATTCCAGAGTTGTCATTTCTCCGTTATACCTCCGGGCCATTCAGCAAGCTCTAACTTTATGGTGGTGCTTTTCATAAAATTAGCATCGGGTAATGTATTTCCTGCCTGACTCATGACTAGAGAGAAAAGAGGGAGTTTATTAGCCAATAATGCTGCGGCACTGCAGAATGTCATGTGTGCTGTCAGGCCTGATTTCATTACCTTACAGGATAAGAAATGCACTGTGATATTGAGGAGAAAGTCCATCATTCGTGGAGGGCATTGACAGGCAGGGAGGAGAGCCAAGGAGCCTCGGCATCTCCTGGGGGCCATTTCCTCCTGTAATCTGTGGGACCCAGGCTGTTAGAGCATCCTTCCACTGCTTCTCTGTCTCTGATCCTGTGGCGCTATCATCTGCTGACCCCATGTATCTCGCACACATACAGAGACGCAGCCGATCAGCTCATGTCTTATCGCCTCGGCCTGACGGCATCTTTAGTAGCTAACTGTCTACAAATATAGTGATTGCAGGAATTGTCAGCACCAGCCTTTTGGTCTGATATCATTCGGGCACTCACTTAGGAACCGTTTAGAAGCACAGCTCCAGCATTTTATCTATACCACTATTGGTCAAGCCAATGTAACAGGAGATGTTACACATCAAGCTATAGCCTAAACCAGTAACAGGCCAATGTTAATCTTGTCAGTAACAGTTCAGTATTAACAATGCAATAAAATCATAGCTAAGTTTGGGGTCAGTAGGCGTTTTCAATCACTTTATTAATAAGTATTTTATGTTCACCAAATACCAGCTCTCTATACAAATATATATTTTAAAATGTAAATTGTGATGGGAAAGCTGAATTTTCAGTCATCATTACTCCAATTTCAGTGTCACATGATCCTTTAGAAATCATTCTAATATGCCGATTTGCTGCTCAAGAAACATTTCTTATTAGCCTATTATCATCAGTGCCAATTGTGCTCCTCATTATTTTTTGTGGAAACCATGACAGTTTTTTTTTTTTGAATTCCAGGCAGGTTTTTAACGCATTAGAGTTTTCTCCGCCAAATTATCTCAGTCTGTTTCAAAGGTCCTTACAGCCTTCAAAAGCAAAATAACCAAAACCCACACTGACACTGAAAAAGCAAAGAAATATAGTAAACAATAGGGTAAAAATGGCAAATTATTTATACTGTTTTTGCCTCAAAATACGTTTTATTAATTATTTTAATGGAAGTACGTACTCTCTTTCTCCCGCTCTCTCTCGCACTCAAGCGCACACTCATACAGTAGAGACACACTATAAACTTACAATTTCACTATTAGTAAAGACGCTGCTGCTGAACACTGTTGAGAGATGGGACACACAGATTCAGGTAAAAATCAATCTCTCTCTCTCTCTCTCTCTCTCTCTCTCTCTCTCTCTCTCTCTCTCTCTCTCTCTCTCTCTCTCTCTCTCTCTCTCTCTCTCTCTCTCTCTCTCTCTCCTCTCTCTCTCTCTCTCTCTCTCTCTCTCTCTCTCTCTCTCTCTCTCTCTCTCTGAAATGTCTGAAATGTCCCAAGTAACTGCATTACTTGGCTTTCAATGGCTACGTCTCTGTTAGCTCTAAAATGACGTCTTGGAATTAGATGCATAGGAAATTAGTCCTAGAGCGTTATTAGGACAAAAACCTAACATATGTCTTGAAATACACCATCTGAACAATGTTTGAGGTGTGGCAACCGTAGTATAAGCGGTATAATATACACCAGGCCGTTACAATAACAGAAAAATAATCCACACTTGAGGTGTAATGTGCATTATTTTTCTAATAATTAAACAGCCCGTCGTCATGTATTCCTTACTTAATGTATCCTGGCTGAATAAAAGCATTATTTTATTTTATTTTATTTTTTTTTAAAAACACCTAGGTGGAAGTGTAAACATATATTACAACTCACATCTGTACAAAACGAAGCGAATGCCAAGACAATCATAAAAACTGGTATAACGAATACAGTATTGGAATATATATATATAATATAATATATAATAATATATATATATATATATAATAACGCGTTAACTTGCCCAGCCCTAATATATATATATATATATATATATATATATATATATATATATATATATATATATATATATATATATATATATATATATTAGGGCTGGGCAAGTTAACGCGTTATTATCGCGTTAACGCATTTATGAATTAATGCCGACAATTTTTTTAACGCACGTTAACGCAGTTTTTTTTTTTTTTTTTTTTTTTTTTTTTTTTAAGTCCGTTGCTCACTGGCTCTGAATACTATACACAGGCCTACAGTCAAACCATGGATCACATGAGGGGTGGGATGTTGGTCAGCCAGCAAATAACCCACTCAAACAAGCAGTGAAGGCTTTGGCAGGTTCTCTCAGGTGAACAGAAAGGGAGACAGCGCTCCGCGAGTGAATGACAGGCGCGGATAGTAACCAACGGCTTCTGTGCGCTACGCAGCTGTAGCCTTTTTAACTTAAATTAAATTTATACATAACTTTACCTGATAGGCCTGCGTTTAGTTTAGCGGGGATGCTCTGCCATGTGAATTCTCTTCTGTTGATCTGAACTATTTAGATTCTGGAAACTCACAAACAGCGAACCGAGGATCAGTCTCTCTTCCATGATTTGTGCTGGCTGCGCGTCGTGTACAAGAAGTTATAGACAAATCAACGTCGGCAACAGGCGGGCGCGTGCGTGAGGCGAGCTTGACCGCAACAGTTTCACAGGAACGCACCCACTTTTCGCTGCACCTTGTGCTCGACCACTTCACCTCTGAATTATACTGATTTACTTCTGCGTCGACCTCTACGTTGGTTTTCATTATACTTCTGCGTCGTTGTCCGCGTTGACGCGCAATTACACAGAGGGAGCATGTGAAACCCGGGGAGCGGTTCTAGCAATCACAGCGCTTGCTGTACGCGTATTGACGCGTTGTTACATTTTTGGAGAGGTGCACGTCAGGGTACGCGCGCTACACACAGCCTACGGCGCAAGTTCGACGCAGAAGTATATTGGGCTTTACCTCTGTTTAATGTAGCCTAATCTTAGTGTACGTGGGAAACCATGCCATGACCAAACCTATGCTACTATCAGAGAAGTAACGGTGGTCGACTTATATCTGTAGTAGTGGTCATGACCTCTGACTACATATACTGTTTCTGCTGCTCCCTGATAAAAGATACCTTGATACATGTTCAGAAAAAAAAAACAAGAAAACTGGACTCGTTTTAACTAGATAAAAGGTAATCCCCAGTGCCAATTTGCCAAATAGCTTTGTTTTAATATTTGATTTGATTACATTAATGTTTAAGTTGAGATTTACAATAAATATTTTATTGCTACTGTGTAAAGAGAATACTGCTGGTATAAAGCACCTTATTTGCTTAAAGTTTTTGCAAACCACATGTTATTGCACTGGTGTGTATATAACAGTACATTTAAATCAAAAGTGTGCAATACATTACTTTAGAATTCATTATTTAATTTTGCGCGTAACAATGCGATTAATCGCGATTAATCGCAGAAATTCATGCGATTAATCGCGATTAAAAATTTTAATCGTTGCCCAGCACTAATATATATATATATATATTGAAAGGAAGATTCTGAATTAATTTAAACATGGTAAAATGGAACGCACATGGCTTTGGAGATATGCAGCACTGTGCTCTCTGGGTGCACATTTCTGTTTTAACTATTTTCATGTGGTCAGTTGTTATTCTGGTGAGGGAGGTGGTAATTGGGTGTTTTCTGAAGGGTTAAGGAGAGTAGGATTAACCCCTTGACAGACTGCAAGCTTCCAGCCCTCCTCCCTCTGCCTGACCTCAACACATGTACACTGGGTCTAAAGTTCAAGGTTCTGAGAAAAGAGTTCAAATCCAGTCTGATAACACTTTCAGTCCAGAGACACCAATGCTGTGGTATAAAAGAACCCAAAGGTTAAGGTCTCAGAGACATATATCTGTACATTCATCCTCAGACCTGGAAAGATAAGGAGAACCCTCACACGATGACTCCAAGGAGGTCTGATGGAAGCAGAAGAAGGTCAGAAAAACCACAGTGATTTCAGAACATCATACATCCTTGAGACTTCATCACAAATAGGATTATAACATACTGAATTCACGACAAAAACTTGGTGACAGACACTGCACAGACCCCCAGCAAAGACTACAAGAACCATAAGTCCTCAGCACAGACCTATGACCAGCTTCGTCTCCATACTGGCTTGATGAATCCCATCTCAAAGCAAAAGGAACTGGAAGAATATTTGAATGCTACCGATCCACAATCTGGTTTCTGACTTGTGATGCAGCCTGAATCATAATATCCCTGTGTTTGTTTATTGGCCAGTGGAGAATTGGCCCTTCGACTGAGTCTGGTTTTATTTTCCTCCATTCTGTCACCTGATGGAGTTTGGGTTGCTTGCCACTGATGCCTCTCGCTTACTTAGTTGGGGACACTTAATATTCAACAATATTATTGATTTTTGACTGCACTGACATTATTTGATAAGAACGGAACTGAGCTTGACGACGACATCACTGTTATTCTGCAGAACTGTCTAATAGATTAAATTAAATAATTTAATAATTGAGAATCTTTACAACACTGAACTGACTTCAGCTGAACAATGACACTATTTTTTGGCTGTACAGTCGAAATTAACTTTTTTTGCCTCATTGAATCATTTTCCTTTTATCACTGTAAAAACTCTGTTAATTAAATAAATGTAACTTGACTTGAAGGTGACTTGGGTGGTTGCTAAGGCATTGCTATGGATTTCTGATTGGTTGCCTACTCAAAAGTAAAAATTATGACATTATTAACCTCATGTCATTGGAAACCTGTACAACTTTCTTTCTTATAAGAAACATTATATTATTATTTTGTCTCAATTTTATCCATACATTGAAAGTCAATGGGGTCCAGTACTGTTGTGTAGAAATACATTTAAAACACTGTTCTTATTGTTAACTAAAACTAACAGTTTTTATTAATTAAAACAAAGATGACAAAATATAAATAGACTAACTAGTATAAAACAAGTTTAAGATGAAGTACTGATTTTTTTAACTAAAATTAAAAATAAAATTAATATATAAAAATAAAAGCTCATTCAAAATATTAAAAGTATATAAAAATGAGAGTGGTTTCAAATTACACGAAAGTGAGTAAAAGGGTGAACTTCCCCTTTATAACAATAACCTACAGGTACAATTCACTGTGTCTAATGGTTCTTTGTTATGTTCCATCCTCATCATGTGAGGTCCTAATCCCATTCACTTGACATCATGCTATTTAAAGATACAAGATGTGCACAAGTTGTAAAAATACAACTCAAATAGACCTTACCGCAAATAAGTGTTCCTTATTCTAGTCTTACTCATATTTTGTCAGAGAGCAACAGGACGAGCAAAGGAGACATCTAGCAGTTTGTAATGGTGTGAATGTCCCTGTCTGTGTTTACTTCACGCCTTTCATGGAGTGCTAATGCAACCGGAGTATTTGAGAGCTAAATGAGCCACACTCGGGACATCTGAGAAGCAGTGACACTCTCAGCCCCATGTGCCTGACAAACAACGGTGGTAATGGACGCTGAGCAGGGGGGCGGGGGGAGATTTAGTCATGACCCCCTGCCACGACAGATGAAGGCCGTCTGCACGTTAACCAATTTCAGAGAGATTTTCTGCTCCAGCGGAGGCACGAGGAAGCCCTCCTGTACCTCGGCCTCACCTCCCCTCTTCACATCCCCCTTGGCACCCTCTCTCCCACCACTTGTCTTATCCTCAAAGTTTTTGGTTCTGTCCCTCCACACAAAAAACTCAATCATTGACTAATCAGCAAGATTTCCCCTCCAGAGAGAGTGCACAGTATGGGGCATTTCAGGGCTCAACGCCACACTCCCCCACACCTTTCTAGCAGTATTTTAATTGAGCGTATATTTAAACTAAAGAGAACATTTCATCATGGTAAC
Organism: Chrosomus eos; assembly: GCA_036326025.1. Classification (NCBI taxonomy): domain Eukaryota; kingdom Metazoa; phylum Chordata; class Actinopteri; order Cypriniformes; family Leuciscidae; genus Chrosomus; species Chrosomus eos. The sequence goes on from CM070831.1 coordinate 9,085,812, forward strand.
AGAGGCTTGACCTCAGATGTCAGTCATGGAGTGATGAATACCAGTGCATTGTCTGTTTCACACCTTCACTCTTGGTCTCACCCATACACTTGACAGACTACAAAGGAACTGAGGTTACGCTAACTGAAATCTACCAAAATTTAAAAACGCATTAATTTTTTTAAAACAAATTTAAAATGCTTTGTCATTTTGACAGAAAAAGGAGCAGAGGTTATGCTAACTGAAATGTATCAAAATCTAAAATTTATTTTGACAACAAATGAGTCGTTGTCATTTTGACAGATTACAGACGAACTGAGGTTACGCTAACTGAAATGTACCAAAATGTAAAAATCACATTTGAAAATTTCAAATTTTTAAAACAAATATAAAATGCTGTCATTTTGACAGACAAAATACCTGAGGTTATACTAACTGAAATGTCCCAAAACATTTAAAATAAAAAAATTTTAAAAACTACTTTTAAATGCTTTGACATTTTGACAGATTACAAAGGAGCTGAGGTTACGCCAACTAACACTGTACCAACATTTTTAGAATATATATTAGACATTGATTTCATGAGAATGACAGAAATGTCATATTAAAAATAATCCAAGTATTATAATATTTCACTGAAGGATAAAAATAAAACATAATATAAAGTATTATAATTTGTAGAAATGATTATTTATTCTGCCCCTGAACACCCTGAACAGAGTAGGAGGAGTTCACAAGCTGTGCTAATACCTTCAAAAGCCTGATTTTTTTTTTTTTGTCCCTTCAACACTCACATTGTGCTGTTTTTGACCCTGTAAAGTGTATTAGGGCAAATCTCTGAGAAAATCTCTGCTAAATACTTAAGAAAAGGCTTCTGCATGAGACTGACATTGGTTAGATTCTAGAGGTAACAACACAGGGAAACAATGGGCCTTTATTTGAATCTCACTGAACTACAGTTTCTCAAATGTTATGTTAGTGTCATGACTAATTCCACTTGTGTTATGCGTATGGTGGATACACTATGTAGCGGCTCAATCCGACAGCCTGCAAAACCCTACATAAATCAAGACTGAGCTCGATTAAACCTCACAGTTCTTAAATTAATACAGTTCATGTGTGAGAAAGTGTGTGAAATCCGCACACATAAACAGAGCCAGATAAATAGTCACTAAAACTTAAGTCCTTAGTTCACCCCAAAATGAAAATTGTGTCATCCTTTACTCACCTTAATGCTGTTGCAAACATATATTTCATCCGTGAAAAACAAAAGGAGATGTTTTGGAGATGTAAATTTCAGTTGAAAACACAAGAACACATATGGACTACTTTTATGGGTTGTTTTTGGGGCAAACAGTCTGGGGCCAGTTACATAAACTTAAGGCACCCACAAACTACAAGATCTAGGACTCAGATGTTTGTGAATGGAATCTATTAGTGTGTTTTTTATCGTCATGTTTGTGGTCTCTCACATTTTGAAAATCTGATAAGATTTTTAAAATCATTTGGTGTTAAGACTGTGCTTAAGACCTAGTTTAACCAACAAATATTTAAATCTAGGGTAAGGGTACACATCTGCCTTTTTATGTATCTGACTTTAAAGGGATAGTTCACCCAAAAATGAAAATTATCCCATAATTTACTCACCCTCAGGCCATCCTAGGTGTATACGATACGACCATCTTCTTTCAGACAAACACAATATTAATATTATAAATATATTAAAAAAGCTTTATAATGGGAGTGAATGGTACCCTAGATTTTGAAGCCCAAAAAAGCTCATCCATCCATCATAAAAGTAATCCATACGGCTCCAGGGAGGTTAATAATAAAGGTCTTCTAAAACGATGCGATGCATTTTTGTTAGAAAAATATCCATATTTATAACTTTATAAACTATAATCACTGGCTTCCGGTAATGGCCGTACGCGAGTCTAGTTCCAGCGGTAGAGTGAACTAGACTCGCATACAGCCGTGAACACACACTGATTTGGTGCTCAAGAATCATTTCCTATTATTTCAACGTTAATAATTAACATGCTGTTTTTTGGGTGGTTAATCGTGCTAAAAAAATACAGGATTCATTGATGAATAGAAAGTTCAAAATACGGCATGTACGGCATGTATTTGATATACTTTTTTGTAACAATGTATAAGTCTAGAATCCTGAAGCAGTGCAACCTGGAGAGTGTTCCTGGACCACAGCAGAAGGCTGTGAGGGACAGGAGTGAAAGGCCCAGGAGAGACACTTAAACGGTTAAAGTCAGAAATACAAACAGAAGCTCTTTGCACATGCAGCAAAATGCTCACCATGGCCCTTGTTCACATGCACCTCACAAATACTCCTCCTTGCTCTCCATCTTCAGAATGAGTTATTATATTGAGAAGGGCACATTTGAGAAAAAATAATGCTCAGACTAATTCTGCCTCAAACCTGTTCTGTATTTTAATGAATGTCCCTACGGTGCAGAACTGAGCTTCTTCCATAAACTAACGTGACTTGAATACATCAGGACAGCAGATTTTTTTTTTTTAAAAACATTCAAAGGATTATTTTAGTGAAAATGAATTTATGTACTGTGATGATTTACTCACCCACATATCGTTCCAAATCTGTACCACTGACTGATTTCTGTGGAATAATGCAAAACACATTTTGAAGAACATAGTGACCACAGCCTGTCAAGATCTAAAAGAACAAAAAAAGCACCATACATCTTCTGAAGCCATGCAATAGCTTTGTGTAAGGAAGTTATAATTCACTAAAAAGCATCTCTACCATCCAGCATCTCATTTGCATATGCAAACTTTGTTGAATTTGAAAAAAATCATATGATAGGTTTTTTTGCCTTTATGATGACAGGACATTTTTGTTATTTGAAAAAAAGCGGAAATAAAATAAAACAAGTATTAGATGAAAAACTTAAACTAAACAAATTATAAATCTTATCATGGCAACTTACTGAAATACATTTTAATCTTAAGCATTAAAATTACTAACTGGAAATAAATAAAAACTAAACCTGAAAAAAATTAAACCTATGGCAATATAAAAAAAAGACAAAAGCACATAAAAAATTACAATAAAAATTATAACAGTAAATAAATAATACTAAAATAACACTGCATAGTGATAATGAAGAATCAATGGTGTTCGGCATTATTAACTTCAAAAATGCATGTGGCATATTGGAATATGCAGATAAGATTTCAGAACTATGGTTGGTGGAAAGATTTTTTAGTCAATAATAACTTTGGTCTGTTAATGCATTTCAAAAACTCATAACAATGGGAATATAGCACATATCAAACATTCAATATTATTCACTTTGTGTTGAAAAACGAAGTCTCGATAAATAATGAAAGAATATTCATTTTTGAGTAAACTAACCCAAATACAGTTTGCACACTTATCCAGTAGACAGTGGTAAAATGTTCTTCGGTTTGTGCAAGTGAAAATCTGTGGAAGTTAAGAGAAAATATCAAAAGCAGAGGTCAAAGTAAAGAAAGGACACCAAGTCAACACCCAGAGTTTAGAGCGTCGAGTACGATTACCACTTTAGTCCTTTTTAGAAATGTGATCACCGGAGAGGCACAAGGGGGATGGATGGGATAGAAGCGGCCGAGTAGAAACACAATTAAAGTGCTCCTTAAAGAGATGTTTGTAGGCTCCGGTCCCTCTGCAGTTTGCAGTGTTGTATTACCGGAGACCTGCTAGTCTTGATGGCTTTTATCACCGCACGCTCGCCGCTAAAACCCCAACAACATCGGTGTGAGGCTGCAAAGAGGCTTTCAGCATCACAGACATCCTCTCTCTGTCACACCCTTTCCCCCGTGGGATGGGCCGCTCATATTCTTCCATCGCAAGTGTGTTAAACCACATTAGTACAGTTTTTAACCACCAGGCTTCTCTATTATTCATGGCTGTGGCAAAGTCAAACATTCCCATTTAAAGATTTTACACTTGTTTGACCAGGAGAATGTCCGATAGTCATGTACGGACGAGGAGAGCATCTCAGAGAAAATGAGCGGAGGGGAGGGGAAGGACAGACGCCGTCTCCTTTTTTTCTGATGCTTCCTATTGCCAATGCGAGAGAGGGAGGAGAAGAGATAAAGAGCTGAAAGACAGAGGCAGTGAGAGAGATCCAATCACATCTCTGATGGGGACCTTTGAAGGTTGTGAGGAGCACATGCTGACCGGTGTGACCATGGAGAGACTGGGCTGCCCATGCCAACGCTTTTATCACAACATCACGACGTGGGCAGATATAGCATGGTTCACTCCGGCGTGATTACTAAAGTGATAACTAGACTGAAGGGTTAGTTCACCCATAAGTGAAAATTCTGTCATCATTTACAGTACTCACCCTCATGTCCTCCCAAACCCATAAGACTTTTGTACATCTTCGAAACACAAATGAAGATATTTTAAATTAAATCAGAGATTTCTGTTACGCAACTACCACTTTGACGCCTCAAGAAGTTCATAAAGAGATCAAAAAAATGTATCTATATGAAGTGAGCGGTTTAGTCCAACTTTTCTGAAGAGACACGATTTTTATATGATGACCAGATTGAATATAGGCTTTTATTCATATAAACATTGATCAGTGAACCTAAACAGAGGCTCAACTTCAAACAGAGCCTTATTGCAAGCAAAAAATATGTTCATCATATATAAAGCGATCGTGTCTCTTCAGAAAAACTGGACTAAACTGCTCGATTCATATGGTTTAGTTGTAGGCTACGATCTCTTTATGAATTATTTGAAGCGACAAAGTGGTAGTTGAGTGGACTGTCAATGGAGGGACAGAAATCGCTCAAATTTCATTAAAATTTCATTTTCATATCAAGTTCATGGTTTGTGTATACATTCACAACACATCATTAGCTGTTTGATAACGTAGTCAAGCAAAATAAAAGTTCAAATAAATTAAAAAAATAAAGTTGGCCGAGTGGACCTCTGAGCTGGTGTGAGTGAGTGGAGGCGGGGCTAAATTAATAAGGGGATAAATAAGGAATAAAACTATTGACTACAGGGGGACTTTACAATATCTTAATTTATGTTTCGAAGACAAACGAAAGTCTTACGGTGGTGGAAAGACTTGAGGGTAAGTAAATGATCCAACACAGTCTCATCCCAAGAAGTCATATAACTGACGTCTTGGGACGTCTTTTGACCATACGTCAATATCCGCCTTTTTAGGGTACCCTTAAACGTCAGTTATATGACGATCCCGGGACGTCATACAACTGACGCTTTACCTTTAACGTCAGTTAGGTGACGGGGTAGGTTTAGGGGTAGGTTTAGGTCTGGGGTAGAGTTAGGATCCGATAAGTCATATAACTGACGTCTTGGGACGTCTTTTGACCATACGTCAATATCCGCCTTTTTAGGATACCCTTAAACGTCAGTTATATGACGATCCCGGGACGTCATACAACTGACGCTTTACCTTTAACGTCAGTTAGGTGACGGGGTAGGTTTAGGGGTAGGTTTAGGTCTGGGGTAGAGTTAGGATCCGATAACGTCATATAACCGACGTTTAAGGGTACCCTAAAAAGGCGGATATTGACGTATGGTCAAAAGACGTCCCAAGACGTCAGTTATATGACTTCTTGGGATGAGACTGCGCTGTTTTATTTTTTGTTAAATTAACCCTTTAGGTTAGTGCATGGCAGTGATTCTGATACTTTTTCAGATGGAAGAAAAATTGTGCAAACAGTGATGCCTTTTTTTTCAGGATTCTTTGAAAAATAGAAAGTTCTAACGAAGGGCTCTAGAAATAGAAACCTTTTGTAAATGTTTTAAAGTCTTTACTAATATATTTTATTAATACATTATATTTATTTATTTATTTTGTGTGTATAAAATAAATTTAAAAATGGACAAATTAAACATATTTACAAAATAAGCATTTATTATTATTGATTAATCAGTTCAATTACAACAATTTAATTCAACCTTTTTTTTATATACATAAATGAGCCAATACTCTTGCCAATCACTGAGAACCACTGTATTATGGTAATTGTGAAAGATGAATAATGATTTAGAAAATTAAATAAAAATAAAATCCAAATTTCTAATTCAAAAATATTTGGGACATTAGAGTCATCCTCTAATAAATTATTTAGCTTTGATTTAAATAAACATATCTCAAAACTACAACAATGAACACAGTAGAAAGTAAGGGTGGTGTCAACTGAAGACAAGTAGTGTTAAAGGTGACCCTCAAGAAGTCAAAGCCACATCCATCAGTATCATTGGCACCACTTGCGTCGTTCCACCCAGCGTTAACCAAACTATTAGTAGCACTCTGACAAGTTCTCACTCACTCACACAAGACTAATGACTTAAAGCTATTTTCGCTCTTACTTGGGGCCGCCTTCCCCTCTGATGGGCCCTGATACAAGCTGGAAGTTCAGAGGGGTCTGAGGTGATGAGAAGGCAAGAGGTCAGACTCAAACTTCCTGGGTTGATTTATCCCTGCTTGAGCAAAGACACCTCATTCGCTTTCAGTTCTTAATGAGCCTAATCTGAGATGCGTCCAACACCCTCTCCGCATTACCCCTCCTTCCACACTTATCCTCTACAGTCCGTGCTCCCTGCACACACACCGCCTGTCCCCAACAGGCTCCGGTCCCGGCCCAGGTCAGGGCAAAAAAAGGGTAGAGGGAAGGGGTGGTTTAGACGGCGGGGTGGAGGAGTGCAGTGAGCCGGCGCTGCATTTGAACTTAACCTCTATGTGCCCCAAGACGGACGTGGCAATTAGCACTAGAGCTCAGCATCAAAAAGAACAGCGCAGCGTGAAGCTTGTCTAATTAGTCATATGAACGGAGGCATTGGCTCGGCCTATGCATACCTGTCAGCCCGGGATAGCTTGGGAAGGGCATGCCTTCACTTGGAAGCGAAGGGGGAAACTGGAAAAGCTTCTCTACTTTTCTTAGAACTAGACTGATGCAACACGACTTATTTTGCTGCCCTAGAATTTTAAGGTCATTACTAACCATGGCAACTTAGTACAGCTGACCGAATGTTTTACTTTTCCTGTTGAGGCCTCTGAATGAAGGATGATTGTTGTATTTCACGCCTCTGGATTAATCCACTATATAATTAATCCACTTAATATAGGCCTTACAGGAATTTTAATGCTGACAATATAATTCACACTTCATGAGATAATTATATATAAAAAAGACAATGTGCAGCCATTTGCATAAAAAAATGTATTAAAAAATATTGGACATAAAGTATATATGTATATATAAAATATATTTTTTGGACATAAAGCAAACTCCAAACACAGACAAAATGAATCTGACAGCACAAAAAGACAAGTGATTTAACAACTATCCAAAAATATTTCAATATTGTACCTGGAAATTAATAATATTACTAACAAAATTGTGCAAATCAAAATGAGTCACCAGCATAAAAATATAAAATATGGGGGGTTTGCTGTATACAGCAAACCCCCCATATTTTATATTTTTATGCTGGTGACTCATTTTGATTTGCACAATTTTGTTAGCATTCAAAGTTGCATAAAACATTAATTAAACACTTCTAATAACAAAGCAATGTTTTATTTCACTAGGCTAATTATAGGCCGATCCAAACACACACACACACACACACACACCACACACACACACACACACACACACACACACACACACACACACACACACACACACACACACACACACACACACACACACACACACACACACACACACACACACACACACACACACACACACACACACACACACTCTCTCTCTCTCTCTCTCTCTCTCCTCACACACACACACACACACACACACACACACACACACACACACACACACACACACACAAACACACACACACGCACGGACGCGCGCGCGCCACACACACACACACACACAAAACACACACCACGCACGCCGCGCGCGCGCACACACACACACACACACACACACACACACACACACACACACACACACACACACACACACACACACACACAGAGAGAGATTGTTAAAATGCAAGAGGGGAAAACTACATCCATTAATATTGGTATAACATATTGTAGTTGGGGATATTTGGCAACTACATTGGCCATTTTCTGCCAAGCGCTAGCAAAGCCGTGACTGTGTAAGGCCAGGCCAAAGTCGCTGATAACATGCGGACATGGCAACACAACACTGCACCTGAGGGGCACGTTTCGGGGGTTTGCTGTATCTTTAAAAGTCGCCTTTGGCCGGCTGGCACAACGGCCCCGAAAGTGTGAATAATATTCAGTAAGAAGTTACGCTAAGTGGGAAAGCTTTTAGCACATTATCCGTTGGCAATTGTTGAGTAATCTAATTTGTCCAGCCAAGGTCCCTTAAAATATATCTGCAGCATTGGATTTGCATTTGAGTGTCGCCTTAATGGGTTTAAACGCTGTAGATCTGGGGCTCTTGCATGCGTCTCTCCAGAGAGAGTGACATTGAGGATGAGGTGATTCCTCAAGCGGAAAAAACACAAGAGTCAGCGCTTTTACGATATATATTTGTACAGACTACAAAAACACAGATCAATGGTGAATTAACAGGAAATAATCAAAAACAGATTGTGTTATTCATATATCCTATAGCCTACATATACAATTCAACATGAATCTTATAGATTAGAAGTGTAAAAGCATCACGCTTGAACTCAAAGGCACAACCCGGCAGAAAGCTTTATTTGTGGGAAACGTGTTAGTTTAAATCTGCAGTAATGATTTCACCAAGCTTGATCGCTGATCGGCAGGCTTACTAAGTGTTTGACTTGACAAAGGGCCTGTGTCTCAATTTTGGCATCAATGGAGAGCAGTGGCTTGAGGTGGCGTCTAGACAGGATTTGTTCTTATCAAAAGTTCAAAAGGATAACGAAGAAAAAAAAAAACAGAAAAACTTAGGCCTAACTGTACTAATCAGATAATGAATGTTAGACCTATTGAATCTACAAAATAACAACAGAAAATATAATAATAATAGCAATATACCATATAACTACTAGCCAATTTTACTCTTGTTTTACTGTTTTCTAGTCAAATTAATTGATCAATTACAAGCAGTAGGCTATAGGCTAATTGGAGAATTTCAAATTCTTACAATAGGCCCTAATTTTTTTACTTTAAAAGGAAATAATTATTTTAACGCTTTAAAAACGTCTGGATATAATTTAAAATAAATACAATTAGTTAAATTGTAGGCCTATGTGATAGAAATATTTGTCTTCTTAGGAAGGTCTGTAAATTTCCTCACAAGATGGGGACATTATGTTTCCAATAGCTACATAACAGCTTTTGTGTCAGATGTGACCTATAAAGTTTATTTTGCATTTTGACGGCTCTCTCAAGTCTGCCCTTGATGAGATGCTTTCATTGAAATCATAATCATAGCGCCCAGAAGCGAAATCGCAATGATGAACTCATGAATATGAATAACGTCATTTATGACGTTCATGGTAACCTTGAGGCATCCATCACAAAAGTTCATTAATATTCAAAACAAGCCACGCCCTCACAATAAATATTCGTTATGATTCGCCAGGTTACTGACGCCCTCTCACTAACGTCACTCTTTCAACAAATCAGAAAGGCATACGCCACGTGATAAATTAATATTCATGAACCGAGCCTTCATCGTAGTAGGATTTGTAAATAAACTCACATTGGAGAGTGTTGAAGAGCCAATGATCTAAAAGCAGCACAACGATTGGTCGTGTCTGTGTAGGACGGAGGAGCTAGTGAAATTAAGGAGACTGCAAGTGTCCCAACACTTACAATGAAAACCTTGCTTGTGAAAGAGAACTAGAAGGTGACTGGAGCAGGAGCAGGACACACAATGTCTCAGCCGCTTTGGAAGTAACAGCCTGTTGCAATCTTCTCAATCCTGACTGAAATATCACCTTGCGATTTAAAGTAACTTCGGGGCTTCATCTGGACATCGGTGCTGTTGAGAACAGTTTTTGAGCACCCGCATCATGGAGTACACCTCTTCCCCCAAACCGCAGCTCTCTTCCAGGGCGAACGCTTTCTCCATAGCCGCACTCATGTCAAGTGGGAAATCGAAGGACAAGGAGTCGGAGGAAAATACCATCAAGCCGCTGGGTAAGATCTGACTCTTTAACGATTGAAAGTTTTCGAGGCGAGTGTTTCATGTTTTGTTTTACACGTGAGGCGCACGGTCACATCTGTGTCAAACTAGAGCAATATTTATGTAAAGACAAACAGCCTAGACTATGAATAAATACGTAGGCTACATAAATAAATGAGTTAAGCATTTACACAGGATTTGCTCCTGCGGTTTATAAAATTGTAAATTTTCTGAGAAAATGGGGTAAATTGGTGACCTGTCAATATGAGGAGTAAGTTTGTTTGCTAAGCTTTTTCTTTTTTCTTTTTTTAAGATATGCTAAAAGAAAAACATGCAATAAAAAAAGTTCGATTTTGTATCTGACTAATGGTTTTGTATTTTGTAGACTACACTTTCCTGGCAAATCAATAGATTTGTTTTTTTATGTGAACCATAAACCATCTCGTTCGCCTATAAGTTTTTTATTTTATTTTTTTACATTTACGCATTACAATTAAAATAAGAATTAAGTCTTAATTGACCTATCGCTAAATATAAGATTCAAAAATATGAATATTGGTGTGTTTAATGCCCACTGTATTATAATATTTGTGGTGCGTCTGCTAGTTTGTAAAAGGCCTATTAAATTTCAGAGAAATTAATTAAAATGTTTTAAAAAAATACTTAAGTAAATCTATGCCTAAACAAATAAGTAAATAAAAATATTCAACAGAATTTGTTTTTATATTGGGTCATTATATTGTTGTTTTAAAAGAATATAGCGATGATAAGTGTTTCTATACAATAGCCTATTATTTTTACACTTCATATCGTATATTCTAACTAGCCTATGCAATATTAAAGCAAATAATGCAAACGGTATTAGGCCTGGTTATTTGATATTTTATTAGAACCTGTACAGTCCCAGACTTTAATAAATGTTTGTAACACCAACTGCAATACATTTTTGCACATATAGACTAGGCCTATATATTTAATAATCATTTATGTCTTTTAATCCTAGAACAATTCGTGGAAAAGTCGTCGTGCCACCCAACCCTCGGCGATCTGCCCTCCCTGGAGACCCACGGGGACTTCAGTAGCGGCACCGGCACCGGAGCTCCGTTATGTACCGAGCCGCTCATCCCGACGACCCCCGGCGTGCCCAGCGAGGAGATGGCCAAGATCTCCTGCAGCCTCGAGACTAAAGAACTGTGGGACAAATTCCACGACCTCGGCACGGAAATGATTATCACAAAATCTGGAAGGTAAAAATGCTGACGATTTCATTCGACCTTTTTTGACGAATTTAGCCTTTTATATTAATTTAATTATTCGCTGTTTATGTTATTATTTTAAAAGGCTATTATTAGTATTATTTAAATGCCTTTTTCTGTTGTCAGAATCTAAAATATGCTACTTCAGTTCATTTTTTGCATGTCTGTTTCACACAGCCAGCCTACTATGAACCATTATTCTTAAAAAAATTATGTTTAGCCTCACGTAAATTCCATTTTACTTTGCTTCAACAGGCGAATGTTTCCGACAATTCGCGTGTCATTTTCCGGAGTGGATCCGGACGCCAAATATATCGTTCTTATGGACATCGTTCCAGTGGACAATAAAAGATATCGATATGCCTACCACAGATCCTCATGGCTTGTGGCGGGAAAGGCAGATCCACCGTTACCTGCCAGGTAAGAAGCTTTTCATAATTAGGCTACCTACCTGAAGCTATGAGGTGTTTTGCTATTTCTTTATTTATTCATCTAATGTTAGTTTGATAGTAGGCCTAGCCTAATATTGGTTTTCTAATTATTAAATTGTGAACGGCCGCTTTAAAAGGGAATGAATCATAACGAAATAGCTGTTTTTATGTTAATGGTCTAATTCGCTAAAATGTGATAGGATAATTCTAACAAATTAAAATTTCGCACGTTCTGTTTCTCATTTTACATCGTTTGTTTTTAGGCATGAATACAAATGCAAATCGAATTTTGTGAAATGTAATAATAATAATAATAATAATAATAATAATAATAAATTTAATTATAACGCACTTTACATCATTCAATGACCTCAAGTGCTATGTCGAACTTAGTCACAACCGGTATAAACAATCCGACGACTCAGTCGAATTCGTGGAAAACACTGACAGAGGATTATTCAAGTTGGTGAACTTGATGATATAAACAATCCAAATACATATAAAATGATATAAAACATCTAAAACATCCAAAAAGAGACTCAAGTCCCACAGCTAGACTGCCTGCGTCCGCCTAGCTCAAGAGAGAGTTTCAAATGTAGGCTAAATATAAGGAAAATTATATAGGCTATATAAATAAACAAACGATGTTTTTCTGTTATTATTTCACAGGTTGTACGTGCATCCAGATTCGCCGTTTACAGGAGAACAGCTACTGAAACAGATGGTTTCCTTCGAAAAAGTGAAGCTTACAAATAACGAACTGGACCAACACGGACACGTAAGTCAAAAACTTTGAAATAGTGTGCAATTGCAGCTTTACATTTTATTATGTGTGTATAGGCTGTGTGTAATTAAATAATTATTGCGTGGCTGCCTGTAAATAAAGTGAACCGAAGAGATTTAGCCTGTTATGTACAATTCTCTCTTTTGCGTTTTTAAATAATATGACTCAATATATGTACAGATTTGCCAGTCAAAAATACCCTACATCTAAAAACATTCGTTTTCGATAAGCCGATATACAATACAACACAACACGTTTTGATATACAACACAGAATATATTAGACTGATGACGCAATATATAATAATGTTTAATGAATTAATATAATAATATTTAATATATAAAAATAAAATGAATACAAATAAAAAATATTTATAATGTATAATTATTTAAATCCCTATTACACTTCAAGGGTTTGGGAAGGATGATATTATTGTTTTTATATGTAGGCTATTTATATCACAAAATCTGATTAGACACATTTCTTTACCTTATAAACACGCAGTTCTTCCACAATTCTTTCTTATTAAACTGTTCTTGGTCTTTTATTGAAATGCACTCTATTATATAATATACAGTCAGGTAGCCTAAGTATAGCAAATCACAATTGTTTTCTCATATTCCTTTAACAGATCATCCTAAACTCCATGCACAAGTACCAACCCCGAGTTCATATAATCAAGAAGAAAGATCACACAGCTTCACTTCTTAACCTAAAGTCTGAGGAGTTTCGAACATTCGTCTTCACTGAAACAGTTTTCACTGCAGTGACTGCTTACCAGAATCAGCTGGTGAGTACAAATCAACCATCAACCGATTTATAAAGCACCAGAAAAGCAGTATTTATGCAAGACTGCTATTGTATGTTTTTTTTATATACAGTATTTTCCCCATTAGCTCTTTTTATTCTGCTGTAAATTATAGTCCTATATGTATATTTTGGCAACAGTTTAAAATGTATTCACCTTTAGCAGAACAATTTACTGGAAGACATCAGTCATCCCATCCGGCCTTATGTTTAATTTAATGCTTATGGCATCATGTGGGAGAGGAAAAGATCTACTGGATTAATTTAGTTGTTTCCGATTTTCGCTACAGATAACCAAACTGAAGATTGACAGCAACCCTTTTGCCAAAGGCTTCAGAGACTCGTCCAGACTCACGGATATGGAGAGGTATGAGGAATTCTGCTGCTGGTCGTGTGTTGATTTCTGACCTGTGTTCAGTGCAGTGAGTGATTGCAGAAGGAGGAGCAGCTGCTCTGGGGAGTAAATTTTGTGTGATGTGTGTGTGTGTGTGTGTGTGTGTGTTGTGTGTGTGGTGTGTGTGTGTGTGTGTGTGTGTGTGTTGTGTGTGTGTGTGTGTGTGTGTGTGTGTGTGTGTGGTAGGGGGAACGTTCAGCGAAACTCATTAACAAGTGCACAAGTGGCTTTTCATTAGACTCTCATTAGAGCTAGACATGTGTGAGTTGGTTTGTTCAATGAAGGGAAGAAAAAATAAGCTAAAAAAATGTACTTAAAAGTTTGGCTCATGTGGTTAAATTAATAAATTATAAAATCAATTGGATTCAAGTCAAAAATATTGTTTAGCATCACAGAATCATAATTTATTTACATTTTTATAATAATGCACTTTTTGCCCACCAGTAAATATTATATGATATATTTTCATTTATATATATATATATATATATATATATATATATATATATATATATATATATATATATATTATATATATATATATATGACGACACCACACGCATATATAAATATAGCAAGAAAATGTGTGTGTGTGTATGTGTGTGTGTTGTATATATATATATATATATATATATATATATATATATATATATATATATATATATATATATATATATATATATATAAACAAGAATGTTATATATAAAATGCGCTAGAAAAGTCACTCTTTGTCAATTGACTCTTTGTCATTCACAAGCAAAAACAATACAATGACCCATGTGCTGAATGCTGGAAATTACAAAATTTGGCAATGTGCTCTCAATATACACCAATAAAAACAAATATTAGGTTTATATCATATAGAGCATCTAAAAGTAATAGGTTGCCCCTTTTTTCCCCACTAGCAAATTTGTTATATGATCTCTAAATGCCATATATTTTAGTTAAGTCAATATTAACATATATATAAATACTACGAGAAAATGCACAAGAAAAATGCCCAGTATCGCTGACTTTTCTAACCCAAGATTCACGAGCAAAGCAATTGAATGACCCAGAATAATTTGATAAAGCTAGAAATGCTGGAAATGACCGATTTTGGCAATGTGCTCTCAAATTAGCATTCCAGTTAAACATTTGCCAGCAAGTTCCATTTCAGACCCCAACGAAAGAACAAGCGAAAGTCAATGACTGCCAAAAATACCACACACAAATGCCCTCTCTCTCTCTCTCTCTCTCTCTCTCTCTCTCTCTCTCTCTCTCTCTCCGTCTCTCTATTTCTTTTTCTCTTTGAAAGGGCTGTGAATTAGATCTGATCAATTGATCTTCAGGGAGCTGCAGAAATCGCATTAGTCTGGAGTCGGGCACTGCACTAAAACACAGCGTAATTCAATTGGGCCCCGTGACTGATTGAAAACAGCCACCCAAGTTGTAGGGCTTCGAGGCCCCTCTCCTCAAGAGCGCATCGCAGATAAAAACACACATATTTGTATTGCGCTGCTGACAGATATTGCACTTTCCTAACCTAATTGGGAGGCTAATGTGGACGCATGGCTCTTGTGATGCAGACCATCTCAGCCTGTCTGAGGAGTCTAATCTAACAGGAGCTAATGCACTTACCGCAAGGCTGGCAGACACACTTCTCTCTGTGTGTTAACATATTTTTATGTGCATGTTGTTCAAGCTAGTTTGAACTGATGCAGTGAACGCAGAACCTGCAGAGAGATTAATTGGATGTGTAATTTGTACCAATAAATTAGCATATTCATGGTTTCAAAAGTTATAATCGTAAATAAAAGTTAGCTCACTTTGTTAACGATCCCTTTAAATGAGAAGATATTTTGTGATGGTTTGAAAAATAATGGTTACGTTTATTAAAATGCAATATATTTAGGTTATTTGACCACATCACATGATTTTGTGTAAGCGGTTGTGAATATAGAGATATATTTTGGGCTGTTGTCTTTTGGTTTTGCTGTAGGGAAAGTGTTGAGAGCTTGATCCACAAGCACTCTTACGCCCGGTCGCCCATCCGGACTTACGCCGGTGATGAGGACACCTTGGGGGAAGATGGACACTCGGCACACAGTAGAAGTAAGAAAATCTTCCTGTAACTGTCCTGTACACTGTAAATATATCCTGCTAAATTTACTTAATATGGATGCCATAAATTCACTGTAAAAATAAGCTGACAATGTTTTCCAGTATTACAGGATGTCATATTGGTGCTAACTTATAACAGTATGTCATCAAGCGATATAATGTTAATATACCAATTTACTTGAACTACCAAAATCTGTGCTCTGTGCCTTAAAATGTAGTGATAACTACTATAAAAATACAGGTAAAATAGAAAGACGTATGATGTACAAGAATTAATCGAGACGCTACTCACACAAAGACAAAGCCCCATGCAGGGTAACACATATGACACGAAAATAATGCAATAAACATTAACTAAATAATATAAAATGTAACACAAAACAGCGTAATACACTTTACAACAAAATTATAAAATGTAATCATGTGTAATGCCACAGTTTCAGTACTGTTTATCACTGTAAATTATCTGACAATTCATAGTTTTTACTTCCATTTTCCATAAAAAGTAAATTACATATAATACAATGTTAAAAATCACGGTATATGGTACGCTCTTAAAAATGTTCTGTATTGGCATTGATGGTTCCATAGAACCTTTTCATACCTCGAAAGGTTCATTAAAGTGGAAATATGTTCTTTAGACGTTTAAAATGTTCTTCATGCTAAGATAAAATGTTTTTTTTTAAGAATTGTTCACGGAAAGGTTCTTTGGGGAACCAAAACAGGTTCTTCCGGGGCATTGTTGCAAAAACGCCCTTTGGAACCCTTATTTTCTAAAGTGTGAACTATCAGTTAACCAATTAAAAGGTTTTTACTGCTGCAAAATTGACTAACATTTTTTTATGCTAAGCCCAAAATATGCTCATTTTATGGTACAAATTATGCATTGAATTCTTTCCCTGAATAGATTCGGCGTTCACTGCATCGGACAACCTCTCTCTCAGCTCCTGGGTCACCACCACATCTGGTTTCTCAGGCTTTCAGCACCCTCAGTCTCTGTCTGCCATCGGAACCAGCACGGCGTCCCTGGCCAGTCCTCTTCCTCACCACATCCAGGGTTCTCTACCCCCTTACAGTCGCCTGGGCATGCCTCTCACCCCGTCCGCCCTGGCTGGCTCCATGCAGGGCAGCGGGCCTACCTTCCCCTCCTTCCACATGCCACGCTACCACCACTATTTCCAGCAAGGGCCCTACGCCGCCATCCAGGGACTGCGGCATTCTTCCACAGTCATGACACCGTTCGTATGATTCCTGCCCCTTCAGCCTGATAAGATTTCCCCATCGCCAGCATGCGGAGACATACGGCACCCTTACACACGCAAAACACACGCTTACACGAAAGGAAGAACCACATGTAAATAACATTGACTGACAGGGCTTTACCAAACGACCCGGACGTGCTGCTTCCCGCAGTTACGCTGGAGAAAAAGTGAACGAATGAGCCCGACGGACACGGATTCTTAGAACTTCGAGGTTTTAGCGTTGATAAGAGTCTTCATCTGCAGACATGTTTATGCTACCTGTAACGATTCATCTCACGCCTTTATCGCAAATGAGGGAGAACGCAACTCGCTGAATGTTACACTGGACAACTGCTGTTTCTCATTCCACACGATCCATCACCTCTTAATGATATGATACGATATCTGTGGAGCTGCCAACCACTCAGCCCTCCTGCTCAAATGGTCGACACTAGAGGGCGCTGTGCTTTCTGAAAACAGCAATACTGGATGGAAACATTGTATATGTGGACACAAAAATGTTGGACATGTTGGTTTTATCTTTCTGGCCAGATAAGTATCTTCTTTAAAAACTTAAAGGCATTTAATTGTATTTCATATTTAAGTTGCTATTCTGTTCTCAGCAAGAAAAACTATACATGAACATAATTCTGTTAAAATGAGGGTGAACTGCAACTTATATGAACCAGCGGACACTGTGAGGCGACAAGTCGCAACCAAGAAATCCAGAGGAAAATGCACATATATGTCTGTTTTGGAACTGGCTGATAGAGCGAATGCTGATGTTTAGCCACTTAAAGCTGCTTGCCGACAGCCAGCTTGCAGGAAGTCTACACCTGTAAATAATGAGCTAATTTTTAAATAATAGGCTCGTCTTCTCCAGGGGAATGAGGGAAATTGGGTGATTTGTGGCTGGAGTGGTCCTATTTGTACAGTCACATCGACGACAATTCATCAACATCCTGTAACCAAATCACTGAGATACAGCACTAGCCGTAATAGCCAGATGAAGAGGAACGTGTGTGTGTGTGTGTGTGTGAGGAAGTTAATGATGATGGCACTGTCTTTTATTTATCCTTCAAATTTGACCAAATCAGGACAGATGAGCATAAATACACAACCATCCAGACAGAGCCACACAATGCAAATCACGAGTTAAATTTTGTGCATTTTAGGGTTCAGGGTGTTTTATTCAAATTCAATGTGAAATTCAAAAGCACCATTTTCAAGCCCTTTGATTTGTTTTGAACAGACTGTACAACCAGTTATGTAGTTGCAATATATTAGCAAATGTTTTCTCTTTATTTCATTTTTTTTGTTTGTTTGTGTGTATTTTTAAGTCAGATGTATCCTACTCATAAGGAGACGTCTGAGAATTTTTTGTTTTGGTGCCTTTTTTAAGTGCAATATATTTATTTCAGCTATGAAAAAGATATGGCTAATGTAATATTTGAAGCAATGATAGATGTTATTTGTAAACAAAAAGAAATATATATCACCCCAAAAATAATGTTGTGAGTGTGATTTTTACGTTTGCATTTTTGTTATATGCTGCCTTCATAATCATTGTATAAGCAATTATAATATACCATGTTGAAATTAATCTACATTTTAATGAAATTTGCATAGAATTGATTTACAGTATTTAAAACAACAGGAAGGAAAAAAATTACAGCATAATTGGCTGATTTTTTTTATATGACTGAGCATCAAAGCATCAATTTATTTAATAAAAAAACAGCCAAAACTATCCATTTATTTACTTTCTTTTTATTAAATACTTAGTTTTAATACATTTGACATTTTTCTTTTAAATGAACTGATGGACAGCAAACATAAATATGTGGAATTATATTTAACACTTTTTATTCAACAATGCACACTCATGATTGCACAGATCTTCATTCTGTTTTATAAGCTGCAAAGAGGTTCTGTTCCTCTTCATGAACATTTTACGCTAATAATTCCATAAGTCAGGGAGAGAACTATGCATATATTCATTCAGAAAATCATTTGAATTAATTATTTTATGATCATACATTCTTTGAAGCATGCGAGAGTTGTACATTTAAGCAGTTGAAGGGATAATTCACCCCAAAAAAAAAAAAAAAAGTCATCAATTATTCACCCTCATTTCCTTCTAAACCCAAATGACTTTTGTTAATCTTCGGAAAACAAATAAAGATCTTTTTGATGAAATCTGAGAGAATTCTGTCCCTCCATAGACAGCTACACAACTGACACTTTGACGCTTCAAAAAGTTCATAAAGAGATTGTAAAACTAACTAATCCATATGAATTGAGGAGTTTTGTCTAAATTTAATCCAAATCCCATCACTTTATATGATGAACAGATTGAATTGAATCTTTTATTCACATATGAATATTGATCAGCAAACATAAACAGAAGCTCAACCGAACATGCTTGATGCGCGAGAACAAACCTGATTGGTTCTTGAGGAAGCTCAAACCAGAGCCGTTGAAAAACGGCTCTGGCTCAAACGTGCTGTAACACGAGAATGAACCTCATTGGTTCTCGCACGTCAAGCGAACATGTTTGAGCTTCCATTTACCACAACTGATGTGTGAGTTGATTAATGTTTATATGTGTATAAAAGCCTAAATTCAATCTATTCATCATATAAAGTGATCGAGTCTCTTTAGAAAATTTAGACTAAACTCTTCAGAAAATGTTGACTATTGATTACGTTTAATGTTGAAGTATTTAATATGAAATCTGAATGATTCTCGTAAGTGCATTGTATAGGTCAACTACTAAATGTTGTTTCCAAAATCACACACAAATAACATTTTGATTGAAAAGAATGGCTTTAAAACTAACATTAAACCTTTTAATTGTTTGCCATTGTGAATAAATACATTTAAAAAGAAACCAATTTTCTGTCATGTCAGAATCTTTATGGTCTATTCTTTTTAACAGTGCATGTTTTATTGATTAGCTCAAATAAATGGATTTGCATTCTAAATCCCCAACAATTATCTGACTGTTTCTGACTTATCATCCAGAGAGGTGACGCCAATTATCATTTATTATTCTGCATGAGTTATTTGTTTGCCATGACGCTGTATAACAGGAAATGTCTAAGGTATCTCTAGCATAATTCTAAATATAAAGATGTCCTCTCTATCACACAGCCATCGCTATCATGGACGACAAACCAACAAATCGATAGCAGGTCGTTAGTCACCGTTTCACCAGGAAGAAAAGGCACTTCTATCCTCTGATAAAAATCAGTTACATCCTTTGAAAATAAATAAATAAGCAAATAAATAACATCCAGTGAGAGGGTGATTGGATTAAACAGATAGAGGAAAGGCGGTCTGAAGACCGTGAGGTATGGCTAAAGAAATTGGAAGGAACAGTTCACCAGGGAGTCCATTTTAAGGAATAAGAGTGTAATTTACACAGCAAGGGCTGCCAGCTAAATCTAATGTAATTTCATTCAATTTTGCATGTTTTTCCCGCCCCTCCCCTCCATGTTACTTTAATTTGTACGCAAGACAAAAAGAGCACATTTCAATGAGATGGAGGAATGGAAAAGCGTCTGCTGTCTTTTGCAGTGAATTAAGGTTAACCCACATCCCTGTCAATACACTCCACGTTGTTTATTACCTCTATTAAACACTGGTTTAGTAAGAAAACTGCTTCATATAGATGCCTCACTTTATTTTATTTGAAAAAAAAAAACAAACATAAATAATTTGATAGTATAGATTCAATTTCAAGAGTTGGTCAAACAAAACACTTCTTTGGATCTATCTATCTATCATCTATCTATCTATCTATCTATCTATCTATCTATCTATCTATCTATCTATCTATCTATCTATCTATCTATCTATCTATCTATCTATCTATCTATCTATCTATCTATCTATCTATCTATCTATCTATCTGTCTGTCTGTCTGTCTGTCTGTCTATCTATCATCTGTCTGTCTGTCTGTCTGTCTGTCTGTCTCTATCTATCTATCTATCTATCTATCTATCTATCTATCTATCTATCTATCTATCTATCTATCTATCTATCTATCTATCAAAATGATTGTGTGAGTAAATTGATGAATGACAAAATAAAAAGTGTTCAAAATGTTTAGATTTTTTTCACCATGAAAATATTTGTTATAACTATTTTTACTGTATATGTGATCAAATACATGCAGCTTTTGACAGGTATAGTGTAAATAGATATAGGGCACAACCTTGTTCCTGTAAAGACAGCATGAAATCAAAATTGACCCTTTATACTTTCTTAATAAATGTCCCATTTTAATGTGCACAATTTATACTACGCTATAGAATGTGTTTTGTCTAGTTGAATGCTCTTATTTATCACACTCAGCTTTTTAGATACAGATTTCAACTTAGGTGAAAATCTACTAATTTAAACAGTATGCCTACATTTATTTTTGCAGAAATGTTACATATAAACTGATTTTCAGTTTATTGTTTATAGAGAAAAAAAATCTCATTCGAGAATTATGCCAAAGCCATTTAGAAAGCTGTAAAAAATAAAAGTTCCAGGATTTCACAGATGGGAAAGCTGTTGTGAATTATATATAATAATACAGTATAATATAGGCCTAATGTGTGTGTTTATAATATATGTATGTACACACACACACACACACACACACACACACACACACACACACACCCTTTAGGCAAACAAATATTGTAATTATAACATTTAAACCTACATTTGAGTTAGAAATCTTCCTTAATTATTTCATTGTGACTTTGTTGTGTTTTGTGTGCCCAACAAATAGCCTATTATAAAAGTATGATGATATTGACATTTTTGTTCGAGGATAAGATTTATTTTATTTTTAATTAAGACTATTTGCTTCATGGTGTTTGAAACCCACATGCAAAACACTTCTATGGAAACACTAAACCTTCTAGTTAGTTACTCAGAAACAACCTATGTGACAACTAACTAGCCCTCGTCTCCTCTAATCGATAGTTAATTATATTTGTATTTTTTTTTTTTTATTACTGGAGAAATCCACTTCAATTCAAGTGAAATAATTTCAACAACTGCATTTGTCTAGGTCTATCCAACCAAGGATGGAGTCATGATGAAATCATCGTCTGACAGACAGAGCCCTCCTCAGAGAACTGTGATAAGAGTTGTCCTACCTTGGGAAGAGGGACTATAACCCGATTTGTCCAGTTACTTAGTGGAGTCCGGGTGAAATGAACCCAATAAATGTATCTGTCATGCATAATTAATTGTGTTGTTACAATGGAACCGTAAAAAATCCATCTTCATTTGATTAGAGGTTTTCTGAGGGCACTGAAGTGCATGATGGTCTACTTTGTCTCAATCTCCCCTCAGTGTCTGTATATGACTGGACGGAAGGGTGTAAAGGCTGGCTCTGAATTTCATTTCAAAATGTAAAAATTCAGATATTCATATTTACTGTAGCCTATGTATATGTGCAACAACTCTAACCAGTACCAATGCCATCCAAGCGTGCCCACAATATGAATCACAAACACACACAAAAATATATTATATCTGAAATTATTCCCTGAGGAAAAATAATTGCATCAAATAGCTCGACAGGGAAAAGGCATCTTTAAAAATCTGTGGCGCCCACTAGTGGTGTATCAGTTGAGCAGCAGTAGGAAATAAAAACTATATATTATGATTAGAAACCAAAACCTGATTTTATTCAAAAACACACCTTGTTTCAATGAGATGCATATATTCATATCTGTAAATATTTACTATTTATTTACACACAAGGAAGAGAAAAATAGTTATGCACTAAAGTAACTGCATGATTCACTAAGTCTTATGGTCTTAAGAGTTTATCAACCAGCCTTGAGAAGTAAAGTCTTTTGTAACAACATGGACAACACATCCATGAAACCTCACCCCGACTTATTGATAAAGGCGGGAAGAGAAGCGTTATGCAATGGTATGGAACGGTGAGGGTTAAAATTTGAACACCATTGAAGCAGCATAACAGAGGTGCCAGGACATGGCAGACCATGTTGTACTTGTTTTTTTATGTTATGATTTTTTCATATTTTCATATTTTTTTCTCTACTGTCCACAGACAA
Source organism: Chrosomus eos (assembly GCA_036326025.1). Classification (NCBI taxonomy): domain Eukaryota; kingdom Metazoa; phylum Chordata; class Actinopteri; order Cypriniformes; family Leuciscidae; genus Chrosomus; species Chrosomus eos. The sequence continues at coordinate 9,109,018 of CM070831.1, forward strand.
TGTGGAGACATTGAGTTCAGTTGGCAGCATGTGCAGGTCCCTCAGGGATGAGGGAGGTGAAGAAAGTGCTAATGAACGACCACGTGGCCGACAGGAAGCCCGGCTGATGCGGGCCTGCGTTCATGGGATCTTCAGGACCTTCCTCCCCGCTGTCCCCCTCATCATCCTCCATCCCCTCATCCATCATACGCTCCTACAGAAAAAGAAAAGAAAAGTGATGGCCATGTTTGTTGATTTTGCTTTGGTTCACAAGTAAGTTGTGTATTAGTATCATAATGAATTAGTAAGAATGATAAGTGACCATTTTAAGATTATTGGTAACAGTTTATAATTGTGAAATGGGTCAGTTTTAAACTCCTGACGGTCTTAAAAATATATAATGATTCTATAATATACACTAAAAACACAAAAGTTTGAGGGTTGTTTTCTAAGAAATTAATACTTCAAGCAAAGATGCAGTAAAATGAATAAAAGTGACAGTAACGACATTACAAAAGATTTCCATTTCAAAGAAATGCTGTTCCTTTGAACTTTCTATTCATCAAATAATCCTGAAAAAAGGTATCAGTTTAACTTTCAACACTGTATAATAATAATAAACGTTCAAATCAGCATATTAGAATGATTTCTGAAGGATCATGTGACACTGAAGACTGGAGTAATGATGATGGAAATTGAGCTTTGCATCACAGGAATAAATTACATTTTAAAATATCATAAAATTTAAAATTGTAATAATATGTCACAATACTGCTGTATTTGTTCAAATAAATGTAGCCTTGGTGAGCATAAGAGACTTCTTTCAAAAACATAAACATCATACCATCTCCAAACTTTTGAATGGTAGTGTATGTAGAGTAAATAATTTGCACCTAATGCACCACCCGTAAAAAGTTTAGACACACCATGACGATTTTCCATATTTTTTAATATAAAATTCATTATAAAAATATTTTAAAAAACACAAATGGAGGTATGGGGATTATATAGCAAGAACAAAATTAAAAATAAATTTTTAAAAATGGAAATTCATATATAGGCACAATTTCCATGTCTACAAAATGTTTATGTTTTATGGCAATACATTTTTAAGGTCATAGAAAACAAATTCAGTTAAGGGTGTCCAAACATTTGAATTCAGTATATCGTGAACCTTGCTCTCTAGATATCTGCAACAATATTGGCCACTATAACTAACCATCTCTTGCAGTTCCTGGTTTTGCTCAGCCTCGTCTTGTGGCCCTTCTTCAGCTCTTGGATTCTGCAGTTCTGCTCTAAAGGGAAACCAGCCAGCCTGGTGCCTAGAGTACACAAAAAGAGACAAACTATAAGACAATGAAGTGCAAATACAATGTTAACCTTCCTAAAAGAACAAGTCAACTTCTGCTCATCAGAAAGCTTCTAGTTAGTATGTGACCTACAGATAAACCAGCAGCATGGCACCGATCACCATGACGAAGCGACCGAAGGAGGAATAGAAATAGACGATGCTGAGCAGGATGGCGGCACGTGACACGGTGTACATCCAGTCCAGCCAGTCTCGGTTGAGCTCATCGTCGTTCAACATGGCTCCTCCCTGAGCGTTCATCTGGATGTTGGGGTTGGCAGGGCGGTCCTCAGGGGCGGGGTTGGGCCCCATAGGGGCTGCAGGTTCGTTGGGCTGAGCTGGCTGTGTGGCGGGACCAGCGCTGGGGGCGGGATAGGGGGTCGCGCTGGACACCCGGGAGGCTGCCATGGCTGCTTGACTGAAAGACAGAAGATGGGAGAATGAAAGATCAGGAAATAAAATAATGCACAGTGATGAATGCGCACATTAAAATGAGACATTTATTAAGAAAGTACAAAGGGTCAATTTTGATTTCATGTTGTCTTTATAGGAATAAAGTTGTGCTCTATATCCAATTACACTACCTGTCAAAAGCTGCATTTATTTGATTAAAAATACAGTTAAAAAATATTAGAAATAGAAATATTATAATTTAAAAATAACTTTTCTATTTGAATATATTCTAAAATTTAATTTATTGCTGTGAATGCAAAGCTGAATTTTCAGCAACTGTTACTTTAGTCTTTAGTGTAACCTGATCCTTCCGAAAGTATTGTAATATTCTGATTTGGTGCTCAACTGTTATCAATTATTATTAGTGCTCAAATATTAATAATGGTTCTTATTATTATACATGTAAAAAAATTCTGCTTAATATTTTTGTGGAAACAAAAACGTTCAAAAGAACAGCATTTATTTGAAATAGAAAAAATTTGTAACATTATAAATGCCATTGCTGTCACTTTTGATCAATGTGTGCGTCATTGCTGAATAAAAGCATTATTTTTTTTATTTTTATAAATCATAATCTTACTGACCCCAAACTTTTGAATGGTAGTTTATCATGGTTTTCACATAAATATTAGGCAGCAAAACCTGTTTTATAAATTGATAATAATAAAAATAATAATAGTTTCTTGAGAATCAAATAGAATGCATATTGGAATAATTTCTGAATGATCATGTGATCAGAAATGATGTTGAAAATTCAGTTTTGCATCACAGGAATAAATTATATTTCAAAATATATTAAAATGGAACTGTTCTTTTAAAATTTTTAAAATACAATGTTTTTACTGCATTTTGATAAATTAATAAATAAATTCAGTCTTGGTGAGCATAAGAGACCTCTTTCAAAAACATAAAAAATAAATATTTTGAACTTTTGACAGCCATTGTATGTTTATATTGATTTATTTCCTGAAATGGCAGTCTGAGAGGGTTCAAATACATTTATTCAGGGTCACACCTTGTGTCTGATGACAACTGGGCCGTAGTAACTTACTATTGCACATAATAATGGCGGGCATACATCTGCTGCCACCAAAACATTTGCATTGGCATATACATAGGGTGTCCGGGGAAGCCAGCAGCAGGACCACCTTGCATGGGAAGAGGCATTCCTTCAGGCCTAAGTGAGACAACAAAAGGCCTCAAAACTCAACTCTATTCAACATGGTTTGTCTTGAGCGGTAGAGTGCTATTTGTGATTACCTCTGCATCACTGGGTTCCCCCGGTGCCGTAGACCATCAGAGTTGGCTGGAATCTCAGGACTAGGGGTAGAAGATGAGGAAGATGGACCAGCACTGTCTGACGTCTAAGAATAAGAAGAAATAATGGACATAATAAACAGCGAGAAAATAAACTGCTCTTCATGGAATGATCCATTTCATTTTATTCAATGCATGCATTGTGTTTCTAGGCACTCACAGAAGAGCTGGAGTGAGTGGTGCTAATAGGACTGCTGAAAGTGGGGGATGATGGGGGGCTTCGTGAAGCACACACCAGGTGGACCATGTGGTATTCATCTTGCTGATGGGGTAGAACAAATCAAGTGATTAGAGTTCTCGTCAAATAATATACAATAATACATTAAGAATAACACAATATGAACAGCACTTTCTGTGTTATATAACCAAAAAAAGGCTTCACTATACAAGTTATTGCATTCAGTTTATGCCATTTTAATTATTAGTCGATGTAAGAATGCATCAAATGAATGTCTACGAATGACTACTGTCTCGTATATCAGTCTCAATTTTTTTTTAATGTAACGGAAAAAGCGGCAGATCTTTTATTCTGCATCGTGAAATCTGAAACAGATTTTCAAAAAAAATAATTAAATAAATTTTATCCAAAGTGTTGATAGGTTGGAGGCAGATCTGAATGCATGTGAAGAAAGGGGCAGGTTTTAATTGGACAAAATGACATTGGCATTGTGATTAAATTAGCTCACATTTTTTTGGTTAAAAAAAGGAAACATGCATGAATGAATCATTCATAATACAATCTATAAGATGCATTTAGAAAAAAAGATAGGGTAAATTTTTCATCTCTTGCCAACTTTAAAACGATTTCTTGGTGCTGCCCCCAACTAAAGATTTTTAGTCGACTAGTAGCCTAGTCGTTCATTTAAGCAATTAGTCGAATAATTGCACATTTATATTAATTTAATTACTTAAATATACTGGGGGGGGGGGGGGGGGGGATGTACTAAACCATAATGAGCCTTTAATAGGCTATATATAGACGTGACGTACACAGCCAATTCTGCACTCAAGCGCAGGCATAGAGCTTGCCGCAAAGCACTGGAACAAGTATATGTGCCTATTAATAGCTCATATTTATCTAGGTTAACGTTAGAGCGACCGGCCATGTAAAGTTGCTACTACTTACGTGTTTCAAATCATAAGCCATATGGATGATAGGCGAACATTTGGGTTTCCTGCCCTACATACTGTAATTGCCACAAGGTCCAGCGGTTAATGATGTGTCCTTCATGGACTGCATGACTTCACCACTTCCTGTGGAGTTTCTACGAATAACCGACTTATAAAATTTTGGTCGACTAATCCTCCTCTTGTGGACTAACTTTTAGTCGACTAGTAGGGGACAGCCCTACAATTTCTAAGAGTAAAATCTCAACAATTAGAAACACTCATATATTGTTTGACACACTTCTCTTTTCTACAAGAAACTTGACTTGTTTATGTACATGTTACATTTGATTTGATGTTTAAACAGAAATTAGAAGTGTACCTTTCTTAGCACATCCCTCAACTGCAAGTGATCCTGCAGAAGTCGTCCAGAATAGACAAGTCTCTGGTCCTTGGATGACTGACAGAGGAAACATTAACATGGACTTTATTATTAAGCTTGTCTAAATGCAAGAAAGGCATTGACAGTTTCATAAATACATTCAATGAAATCTCAGATTAAAATGTCAGAAAGGCATCTAAAACAAATCGTTCATCAGTAATGGCCGCAGTATAAGGAACTAATATGTGAACTGCATCAGGCCATGAGGCAAAATACCAGTGATGCCACCTGCTCTACAGGAATGTTTGGCATCTAGCCATTTCCTGAAGTCAACGCACAATTTCATACGCTGCTTCTGTGTTTCAAATCAATAAAACCTTGCTTAAAATGTTAATTTGGTGATTTACAATTAGAAACAGGCATAAATAAACCTATTTTGAACACAACAGCAAGGAAGAGGAATTATGACACACTCAACAGGCATTAGTAAAAAAAGCATTAGTTCTTCTCAAATCAGAGGTCATAGAAATAAAACACTATCCTATATGACTGTTCGCATACAGGGGGGCAACATTCATGATTTTGAAATAGAATAACAATCCTGATAGTAATATGAACTCACCGGCTTGCTAGGATACACTTTGGAGATGTGTTTTTTCAATTTCTCAACTGTCCAATTCAAAAAACAATTGATGGTCTGGTCATCATATTTCTGGTTGGGTGCCTTGATGACAAGAGTAACAGGGTTGTCAACTGTACCCTGGTCCATGTTTCATAATAAAGCAGCTCTTGAGCTTTGAAACAGGGAAAATCACACAGAACCAGGTGTCCTGTTCAAGGGCAGGGATATTTTCCTTCCTCGGACTTTATCAGACTAGATTCATGGCTGATAAACTGTGAAAGTATCCTTCATGTTGCTTTCCAGGCAGTCTTAGCACTTAACATTAGCCATACTACTAATGTAAGAGGAATGTGGCAGAGACAGGTGGATGCACTCGGTCAGCCTATGAAGAAAAACAGAGGGAGAGAAATATGTTACTCATAAATGAAACCGTGACACTTTTACATAAAATACCAGTTTTGCATGCGAACAGGCCTAGTAAATCATACACCACATAACTTACTGTCATGAAGGCACAATGTGCTAGAAATCTTGCATGAATAAAGCAATGAGCTCGTTACACACTTTCTAACACCTGACACAAATCTTGGCAGCAATGTAATGGGTCAAATATTTATATTGTGTGTTAGATGTGTTCAAAAGAAACATAAAATATTAATTTGCCTAAATTATCCCAGCAGTCGAATGAAATCTGCATCTACATATGATGAAACTATTCATTAATTGACATTTGCATTTACGATGATGGCAGAAAACTTTCAGTAAATTATCAAAAAATAAAAAACAATACGATATAATATTAAGAAGAGAATAATGCATTATGCTCGTGACAGTTAAGGTTAGCTACCAAGACTAGTAACTTAACGTTAAGTTACTAGGTGCTAACTAAACACACAACTACATCACATATAATGACCCCAGGATAACTGTTAGTTTGCTTGATAAAAAAATAAAAATAAATATACAAGTTTTCTCTTAAATATGACTGTTTACCCGTATATTAACAGTAAACACATAGAAAACAGACCTCAGACAATAATAACCAGCAGCTAACTAGCCAGTGAGCTAACTTACAGACTCCACATTAATCCCACAGTCAGCAAGAACGCTCAATGCAAGTTAATATTAAACCAAAGATAGAATCTTGAAGGCATTTAAAAAGAAAACTAAAAGTATACGTACCCGAGTAAAAAATATCTTGCCCTAAGATTGTTTTCGTGTAAAATGGAGTCGGGCGTAACTCCGGAAATGTCGTCATCAGCATAGGAGAACAGAGCGCGGACAGTTCCGTAAATTTGGAGATGTTTCCACATACAGAAAAGGAGAACGTTTGCACTGACCCCAGATCAGCTTTGCGATTTCATTCTCTTATAGAATAAAGCTATATGGGATATTGTTGGCTGTTCCTAATTCAGCATGAAGAGGCTTCTTCTCAAAAGACTAATGCCGGTTCATGGAAAAAATATTATAGATACAACACTAACGTTACTCTTTAAACGGTGAGACAACAGTTTTTTTTAGGCGAATAAAATACTATATTGTCACTAATTACATTAAATGCAGCCAAACATTTTAAGTATTTACTGGATTATAACGTTAAGATAAACAGGGAACTTATGGTATTTCGCACATTGTTTAAAAAAAAGTTCAATCAATCAAAATTAGTAATAGGCTACATCTGAAATCATAGTGCTTACATTTCTGATGAAGAAACATTCTAATGACGGCTTAACCCTCTACTGCACGCATTATTATGCAATCATGGAAAAAAATGTTTGAGTGTTTTTTTATATATATAATAGACTCAAATGAACATTTCTTTCATTTGGGGACTTTTGGGTGCGTTGCCATATGGCAACATTGTGCGACAATGGAACAGTTTTCTCCCCCAAAATGACATGAAATTCATATATGATTACAGACATGTCTTATAGAAATTAAATTGTTTTTACTATTTAAAATGTTTTCAAGAGCTTTGTGTACAAAATATGAAACTAATTTTCGTTCATTATTTCAACAACATTTACAAAACATCTGGCGTAAACTCATAAGAACTGTTTTTGTGCCTTTGTGTGTGCATGTTTGTGTGCGTGCGCGTGTATGTGCGTGTGTGCGTGTGTGTGTGTGTGTGCACATGTGCATGGGGACTGCACAGCGACTTGTGTATGTGGTTATTTTTTGTTCACCATACAGATTTTGGAATAACAAAAACTTCAAATCTACTTGATCTACTTTACACCTTTCCCAACATCATCTCAACACTGTGCACTGTGCATTTTCTAAACAAAATTTGCGTATACATATTTTACTTTTATTCTTTACTTTACTTTATAAATATATACAAATATATATAAATTTATGAGTAGAATACAACCATCCAACTATTTCAGTGCATCCATACAAAGCTACTCTGCATTAGCATGGGCAAAATATTGTTCCATTACTGCACAATGTTGCCATATGGCAACATACCTTTTTTATTGAATAAAAAGGTAATAGTAGTATCAAAACAATGTGACAATGATTGAAAAAAGATTAGAACTTACCCCAGATGCTTGACATATTTTTTAAATTCTGAAGAAATATGAAAAATTGAGGAAAATATACACATATTCATGAGCACTTCTTCAGCAACTGGAGTCATCAAAAGTGTGTGAAAAAATGACAGTTTAAGGGTGTGTGTAGTGTCATGTGATGTCATCAAAGTATATCATTGGGTACCACCAGGTTCTACCATGAATTTAAGATTAATATTAGCTTATGTTTATTTTCAAATTTCAAGAAATGTCCAAAAAAAGGGTATGTTGCCATATGGCAACACTGTGCAGTAGAGGGTTAAGAATTTTAACCGAATTATACAATCTCTTTAATTCAACATTAAAAATGAAATGTTACATTTTTAATACAGAATCCAACAAATTCTAAATTATCTGTCTTAATTTACAAATACAAAAATTAAAACACTTAAAAGTATTTTCTCCCTAACTTTATATGCACTTTGTTTAACAGTTGTCAAACAATCAAAATATATCATAAAATACCATACCATACCAAATACCATATCATACCCCTTGTACTGCATTGAAAAAGGTTCTTTAAAACTTTAATCTAATAATAAAATATGTCTACAGGTTAGTATGTGGGAATGCTTTAATGTTAAAAATAAATATAGAATACAAAAATTAAATAGAAATAAGTATTTTTTTAATCTCACAAACAAGTTTACACATTACATTCAGAATAAAGACAGTCCTGAAATAATCAGCATCTTGCGGTTCAGCCCTAATGAGGACTTTTACACTCCAGTGTAATCTTAGTATAAAATTCTATCTTTCTTCCTCTGTTTCACATTGATTAAGCTTGCTTCAATTTGTTTAAAACCTCCTGAGTGAGTCTTTTGCTATACTTATTAATCTTGTGATGTCCTGGCATCCATCCAAGGAGAAAGCGATGAAAGTCTGTCCATGCGAAAGCGAATATGCTTCGCCATTCTTTCTCCAGGTCTTGAAAGTTGGTCTTCACGTCCAAGGATTTCCGTAGCTCTAAAAAATAGTGATCCAGAAGGCCAGGCACTCTCTTTTCACACTCTCTCTCATCCATGCAGCTGCCCAAAAAGTAAATTACATCCTTCATCCCACACCCTCCACCAACATACTGAAAATCAACAGCTGCAACCTGTAAACCATCCTTGGAGAAGCAGAAATTTGCTAGTTTTGCATCACCATGCAGAATTGTCTTAAAGCGGCAGTCGTTGAGGATGCGGTCTATCTCTGCAGCAGCTGCTTTGAGTTTTTGATCTGACATGGCTTCTAGCTCTTCAGGTCTTGTTTCTAAATGCCAATATGTGCCTATAGGCCAAAGTCCTTCTGGGGCGACATCAAGGAAAAGGGCATGAAAGCTGGCAATCCAGCTGAGGCAGGCCTTTATTTCAGCATCATTAACATAGGTTTTTCTCACAGGGAATCCTGCAACATCAAGGTCCTCTAAAATAATCAACTGTTCATCACCAAATGACTTCGCAGCCAGACAAATGGGAACTCTGCAGCGTTCATTGGTAGCGTAGTTTTGGTACCAATAACTTTCTACTTGATATGACCGCACTTTGCGCTGGTGAGATATGTCTGTGTTCCAGCCACCTGGATGTTTCTGGTTTTGGGGAAACATCACATGTTTGACAACCACAGAGGGACGGTCACATCCCTCCAAGTGGACTCTTAATATTTCACCATAACCGCTCCACAAAGTCTGAATCTTTGCACCAATCTGCAGAGACTTTGCTCCACATGCTTTCAAAACGAGATCTTCGTGTTCTTGCTTCATTCTAGAGATTCAAATTAGCAGAAAAGTTGCTTGTATTATCATCAGCTAGTGTCACGTGAGCAGTGAAAAAATACTTCTTATGCTAGACTAGTAATGGAATAAAAACAGATATTAACATTTAATCACACGCACATTTAATTAACTACTTTAGATGTTGGGCTGAAATAGACAACAGAAATACTCTAGGAGAAGATAACGATGTCTTATTTACAGCTCAGTGAATGCAAATAATTAAACGTCTTGTCAAGTCTCAAACACCAAAGGAGGAATCGAATAATTGACAAGCTGTTGACTTTACGATATACCTTTGTCTACATTTCATTTACCTTCTGTATCTTGAAGCGAGACGTAATCGGCAGAGGACGATGAGAATGTAGGTTGAACTTCCGGCATACGATGCATTCTAGCATTCTGGGAAATTGAGTCTTATTTGTTTGGATGAACTGAACCTCACTATTATTATTTCTCAGAAAAGATAATTGGATACCACGGGGGCTTCTGCTAAGTGTTTTCGATAGTTATTGAAGGGAGGAACAAAATATGTCTAAGTCTACTATAATTGTATTAAGTCAAGTCCCTGACCCTGAGTGGCAATGATGAGCAGCAAAACGTCCTTGATGCTTCTGATTAACTTCTACGCGGCATGTTACGATCTACAATGCTGGGAATCCTCTAAAAGCTGACTAAGAAAACCATAATTGTTTTGAGAAATTCCTATTATTAATGAAGCTAAAATAACATAATAATATAATGGATTTGTAGAGTTAATTTGATTAGCTCAAGGATATGATTTGCTCTCTTTTTTCTGTTTGGAGAGTCTAGTGAAATCGAATGAAGCTTGCAGACAGAGAGTAGTCTATATATCCATATAGCACAGTTTCAGTTCATCAAGGGAATATCACATTTTATCAGGTGAGCTCGAGTGATCGACTATCTCAGTGCAGCAGTTGCCATCATTTTCTTGAGCTCCATCTGTAATTTCTTGGGCTTGATTAGTTGTTGTTCGTCTTCTTTAGGGCAACCCTCCACTAGGTGTCAGTCTGGGCTTTAGTATTTTTGTCAAGTGAGATAATTGGGTTGCCTTCTCCTTATTTACACCCTTATATTTGTATTGTAGGCCTACAATAACATTTCATACATTAAAAACATACACTGCAAAGTATTTGTTTGGAAAACGTCTATTTGATTTTCTTGATATTTTTTGTGTGTTATACTTTAAGAATTGTGTGTTAAGAATTAAACACGTATTGTATGTTTTATTCCCCTTTTAGCAGTTATTACAGAAACACAAATTCATAAAACACTTTTATTATGATGAATATTATTATGATTTAGTATTATTAGTCTTATTTGACATATTTCACATTTTGCAAGATACTAGATCCTAGCCTTAACGAAATAATCATTAATTTCTTATCATGTAAAAAAAGTGTGGCCCATATTGTTCATTTTCATGTTCTCTTACGAGAGTATCTCTCGTACTGCGTAATATCTTAAGCTATGGGGAAAACCTCTTTTTCACGAGATATTGAAGCCAAAAATTATCCTTCATTTTGAATCAATGTAAACGCTTTGCAGCAGCAAGCAGACATAGGCGAGACGGCTCGCGCGCATATTGGCTGCCCTGCGGCAAAAGCAGTAGCCTATCGAGAGAGGCTCTGCGTGGCGTCATGACCATATGGGGGCACTTCGCGCCCATTTTGCCACGTCCCACCAGAAAGGGCGTGGTTTCGCCCTATAAATAAGCTCGATAGGCTGATACAAACTGATTTTCATCTCTTCAGCGAAGCTCACGCATCGCTGGATCCGGAGTGAGAAGCCGCGCCGTCGACGCAAGCCTTCAGCGGGACGAGCCCTTGAGTCTGGTGTCGCTGGCCTTCACCTCGCCGCCTTCAGCCGCCGTACCTGCTGCGCTTTCCGGCGTCTACATCCTTTACTCTGCTGAGAGTGTTTGTTTGCTTACGTCGCAACTCACACTTCTCTCTAAACTCTAAAAGAGCTGAGTCTTTTTCAAGATGCCTTCCTGTGGCTCGTGCCGTGCCCAACTCAGCGACGAGGACCACCATGTCATCTGCATGTCCTGCCTGGGTGAGGATCACGCAGCTATCGCGCTCGCTGACGATGGATGCCCTCATTGCGAGGAATGCGAACTATTGCCTATGGTGACTCTGAGGACTCGCCTGGCATCATTCTCCGAGCCTGCATTCCAGCCCGCGCCGCAAAAAAGAAAAACGAAAAAACGAAACCAACACACATTCAGTTGGCACTAACCGACAGTGTTTTCAGTGCAGTAAATGTGCCCGCAGTCCCGCACCCACATTCTCTCACAGACATGCCGAATCCCATGGGATTCGCCCCGCTCGCTTTCTCTGCGCGACCCCACCATAGAGAAGCTGAGCGCGGCCAGGCTGCCCGCTGTGATCAGCGCGCCCCGCGCCTCGAACGCTGTAAACACAGTGTTGTGTTCCCAGTACACCGGGGCTCTCGAGCCGCCGTTTTGCCGCGGCCAGAGCCCAGATTTCATTCTACCCCTAGCTATTCACGCAGATGCGTGGTCAAAGCTCCCCGGGGTATCAGAATGGGTGCTGAACACTATAAAGAGGGGCTATTCGCTACAGTTCGCTCGACGTCCCCGCCGTTATACGGCGCGTGTCGAAACTATGGTGAAAAACTAAGTATCTCATCTACTTCAAGCCAAGATAGCGAAACTACTGAGCAAAGGGGCTATAGAACCCTTATCTCAGGCTCAGAGCGAAGGGGGCCTATACAGCAGATATTTTCTGGTTCCGAAAAAAGATGAATTCTAGATCTGCGACAGCTGAACAGAGCACTTGTGAAGCGCCAGTTCAGAATGCTTACGACCAGGAAAATCCTCGCGCAAGTGCGCCAAGGGGACTGGTTTATGTCAATAGATCTGAAAGATGCCTATTTCCAAATACAAATAGCATCCCATCACAGGCGATTCTTGAGATTCGCCTTCAAGGGCCAGGCATATCAATACACAGTCCTGCCGTTCGGCCTGTCCCTAGCACCCCGTACATTCACGAAGTGCATGGATGCAGCTCTCGCACCCCTGAGACTTCGGGGCATGCGAGTTCTGAACTACTTGGACGATTGGCTGATTCTAGCTCGATCACAATCAGAGCTCATAGAACACAGGGCCACATTACTCGAGCACCTCGAGAAGCTGGGCCTTACAGTCAATTGGGCGAAAAGCTCGCTGTCTCCCAGTCAGAAAATTTATTTTCTGGGAACAGTGTTGGACTCACTATCCATAACGGCACGCCTGTCACCGGAGCGCGGATTATATATCGCGAAATCCTTCCGCCACGGCTCTACCGCTCAAAAGGTTTCAGAAAATGCTGGGCCTAATGGCCTCAGCAGCCTCTGTACTCCAGCTGGGCCTGCTTCGCATGCGCCCACTGCAGATGTGGCTGAAAGCGCGAGTTCTGCCCCGGGCATGGACCGCGGGTCTGTTTCGCCTCAGGGTCGACCTACAGTGCGTTTCAGCTCTGGAACCTTGGAAAGTAACCGAATGGTATCATTCAGGTGTGAGTCTGGGGACCACCTCGAGTGTGAAGGTGGTGTCTACGGACGCCTCCACCTCGGGGTGGGGAGCACTGCTCGAGGGCAGACCGCTAGCTGGCCTGTGGTCAGAACGGGAAATGCTCCTTCACATAAACTGCTTGGAGATGATAGCAGTCGACAAAGCGCAACGGCGCTTCTGTCCCCAGATAAGAGGCCACCACGTCTTGGTCCGGTCGGACAACATGTCAGTGGTGGCATACATAAATCGCCAGGGCGGCATCAGGTCCCGAAACCTTTACAGGCTGACGGAATGCATCCTGGTCTGGGCTCAGCACAACCTGCTCTCGCTGAGAGCAGCGCATGTGCCTGGTCACCTGAATGTGGGACCAGACAGACTGTCCAGAAACAACGTCCCAACAGGGGAATGGTCACTGCACGCGCAGACGGTCCAACTGCTGTGGGAAACGTTCGGCAGAGCGCAGGTGGACCTATTCGCGTCCCACAAAAACGCTAATTGTCCGAAATTTTTCTCGAAAAGCAAAGACGCACTGGCCCATGTCTGGCCCCGCTGTCCCCTATATGCTTTTCCCCCTGTCTCGCTCCTGCCTCAAGTGTTGGAACGAATCAGGGAAAACGGATGCCCAGTGCTGCTCGTGGCTCCGCTCTGGACAAACCAGACTTGGTTCCCAGTCCTGATGCAGCTGACCAGCACTGCCCCATGGCCTTTGAGGAGATTTGGCGTCCTCGCCCGGATCTGTGGTCCCTGCATGCATGGGCCATCAACGGGTACCCGCTAACCACCCGGAAGGAGTGTTAAACACGATCGCGCAGGCTAGAGCTCCGTCTACTAGACGGCTCTACTCCTCGAAATGGTCTGTGTTCTCTGCTTGGTGTCAAGCCCAGGGCTTTTCACCCGTAGACTGCGGGGTTACGGAAGTGCTTTCCTTCCTTCAAGAGCTGCTGAATAAGGACAGGACCCCATCCACGCTCAAAGTATACGTGGCGGCCATAGCAACATTTGCAAAACCGTTGTCTGGCCAGTCGCTGGGAAAGAACGACTTAGTCGTGCGTTTCCTCAGGGGAGCTCGGAGGCTAAACCCTCCCAGGCCCCCTTCAGTCCCGACGTGGGACCTTTCCACGGTCTTGGAGGCCATGAAAGGTGCCCCATTCGAGCCGATCCAATTGTCGGACATGAAACACCTGTCTTTCAAAACAGTGTTTCTCATGGCTCTCGCTTCAGTGAAGCGCATAGGGGACTTACAAGCGCTTTCGGTAAGCGCGTCATGTATGGAATTTGGACCTAATGACTCAAAGGTCATACTCAAACCTAAGCACGGGTACTCGCCGAAATCCCTCAATACACTGTTTAGGGCCCAGGTAATTTCCCTGTCTGCCCTTCCGGTTCTCAATGAGGAGAAGGACGCGAGTCTCCTTTGCCCCGTCAGGGCACTAAGAGCTTATGTGTCCCGCTCGTCTGGTTTCAGACAGACTGAGCAGCTTTTCGTTTTGTTTGGCGGGCGTTCCAAGGGACTTGCCGCTTCAAAGCAGAGCCTATCCAGATGGATAGTCGATGCCATAGCGCTGGCTTACACTTCTAAGGGCCTGCAGTGCCCCTTGGGTGTCAGAGCGCACTCCACGAGAGGCGTGGCCTCCTCGTGGGCATGGTCTAGCGTGGTCACCCTGCAAGATATCTGTACGGCTTCTGTATGGGCCTCGCCATCTACATTTATAAAATACTATATCCTGGAGGTACCCGCCTTACAAGCTAAGCTTTTGGCGGTCTAGAATTCAGTGCTATCTGCCCCGCTGTGCGGCACAGATACTGAGTTTTACCTGCGTATCGCTCATTGATCGATACAGCAGCTCCATGAGTGTTGACACACGTATGGCCACCCAGTTTAGGCTGAAAGCTTTCACCCTGGCTGCGTGGTTTAATTGTCATATGATTAGCTCCTCTGGATGCTATTTTATAAGGCATGACGCTTCTAGCCTCTCTTCCTCCACTCTCTGTGAGTCTATGGTGATTATGCACTATATGCGCCCCGGGCTTCGGCCCCTGGGACTTTGGTGTTAGATCCCTGTACGTACGGCGTGTTACACTGTGTTCCCCATAGCGTAAGATATTACGCAGTACGAGAGATACTCTCGTAAAAGAACGTAAAGTAAATTAATAAATAAAAATAATAATTATAATACAAAAATCATGATCATTTCTCAGGGTTTATTTATTTATATTTTTGACAGGACATTTTTGTATAGATGTATCTACCTATTCAGTCTATAGCTGCAAAAAGCAATTGTACACTTCCACCTTTTTTGCCAAGGAGAAAAATCTGTCCTTTTGAGACATTATGCCCCGATCTTGAGTATTTTTTGAAATATGAAATGGTATCTAAAAACCTCTTTCACATTGTAAGAAAAGCATTTTCTGCAAAATGTAAACATTTTTGATTTCATAAAACAACAATATAAAAACAGTCAAAAAAGAAGATGCAAAGATTTCAAAACATAGTTTTGTCCAGAACAGATTTAATGAATTATATAAAAGTAAAACTTATAAATCAGTGATAACTTGCTCTGAAAAAAATATGACATGTTCAGTGATCAGCAACCAGTGTTTATAATGTATTGTAAGTGTGTCTGTATAATTGAAACTATTTGTGTAATTTTGAACTGTACCTTTAGCTGTTGTTGTGTCTGTAAAATAAGGCATCACAAAAATCCAAAGTAAGAAAAACATGTGCATTTCCATTATCCTATGGGAAGGAAAATAAGGAAATAAGATAATAACAAATCTGAAAAGTATTGTTTGTTTAAGTTTATAATCTGAATTTATAATCGATTATCTGTGAGAGTTTGTTTTAATTTTTAACAATGTTATTGGACTTTCTTATCATTTAATTTGATAGGCAATTAAGTAAATTATGTAATGATTGCATGCACATGAAAACATAATCTGACATTTATTTTGATTATTTTAAACAAGCAAGTCACTCACCTGTATTTTATAATGTACAAAAAAAAAGGTTTTCAAATAGACAAGATGAAGTTTACTCTATGACAAAAAAGGTTCATCACCCTTAAATAACAAAACCATCAATGGGCCAGCTATAAATACAAGACAACTTTTAAAGGCCTGGGTGATTTATCTAAACAGGTCATCTGAGATAAATGTGCTTTACCAGAATTGTGATCAGATACAGTCATGGTCAAAATTGATGTCACCCCTTGTAAATATGATCAAAACGTCTGTAAAAAATAAATATGCATTGTTTATCCTTTTGATCTTCCATTAAAAAATTGGCAAAATTCTAACCTTTCATTGAAGTAAAAGAATTGAAAGTGGGGGTAAATCACATTATGAAATAAATGTTTTTCTCCAAAACACGCTGACCATAATTGTTGGCACCCCTAGAATTTTTTACGAGAAAAATATAAAAAAAAAGATTTTTGTGAATTTTTTTAATGAAAGATCGAAAGGATAAACAATGCAGATTTTTTTTTTACAGCCAGTTTTGATCATATTTACCAGGGGTGCCATCAATTTTGACCATGACTGTATTTATGGTTCGTTTGTTGAGCTTTGAAGTAACTTTATGGAAGCAGACTATGACTTAGATTAAGGAGTAGGCCTTAATTCAATTAGGACATTTAAAGGGTACCTATTATGGATTTTTTTTTTAAAAATTGCCCTTCATGTAGTGTGTAACATAGATCTAAGTGAACGAAAACATCCTGCAAAGTTTTAAACATGAAAGTTCACCGTATACAAAGTTATTGTCTCTCAAAAGTAAGAGTCGACTCTGAGTCGCTGATATGAATCGTTCGACGAACGGTGCTTTTCCTTTGTCTATGACGTCAACTTGACAAGTTATTTGAATAAGATACGCCCACTTATTGCGTTCGGAGACGCCAGGGAAAACTAACATCATGTCGACGAGACGCTGTGTTTTGAAGTGCGACGCAAAAGCAAACTTTTTTCATCTGCCCAGTGAGGAGCATTTGAAGACTAATAAGTGGCTACAGTTCATATAGCCTATACCACAGAAGTATAGCCCGAACCTTGTTTTGTGTTCGCGTCATTTTGAAGATGATTGCTTCACAAACATAAATGCTATTTGCTAACCGGCTGATACTGAAGGAAGGTTCAGTACCGAGTTTATTTAGATCAGCTTCCTTCTCCGAATCAACCTGTAAGTATTATTAATATTAATTGTTGCTTTTATGTTTTATGTATCATGCTCAATAATTATTTTGTGTGTTGTGTACTCACAGCGCAGCTTCTAGGTCTTCAATGTCAATTGTCTTGAAATAATATGTGAAGTGTTTGTCATTGTTAATGGAGTTGTCATAAAGAATGTAGCTATAACGTTAAGGTTACCTCTTACTGCATGATCAATATGTTTATGCGTTGGGCTAACGCAAACAAAGACTGAATATGCTTTTACCACTAAACTTTGGGCTATGGTAGCTAACATATCACCGCAGATTAGCGCAGGGCTCTCAAGTGTCACGCATTGAGCGTGACAGTCACTCATTTCGGTCTTTTGTCACGCTCTCCTGCCACACATTGTATTTCTCACGCTGAAAAACTATTTGTAATATATTTAATATGCCGCAGCGCCCAAAACTCTGGCCGCGCCGCTCTCACTGTGGAACCGGCAGGAATCAAGCGCGTCTCCTCGGGTGATTTTCGCCTGGTGTTGTTAGCCAATCAGAAAATAGCACTATTGTATCTGGGTAAGATTTAACGCAACAACCAATGTCACCGCGTCGGCTGGGTTCAAAACCTGAAAGCCCTGTTAGAGTCACGCAAAGGCGGGGTTTGGAAAAATGACTCGCTAAACGATTCATATGGGAGTCGGTGAGCAAATCAGGTAAAAAATAAATGCAATAAATGCATATTATAAGACAACAAAAGTGGTTTTTGTCATTGCATGCTTGTAAAACTGTTGTTGGAGACTCCCAGAACAATATTAGGAACATTTTGCCTAATAGGAACATAAATGCCATAATAGGTGCCCTTTAAGTAGCATTTATAAACATGCCTTAGAAAATAAACATTACTGATGTGCATCTTGAGATAAAACAATGGCACTGCCATATTTTAAGATATGACAGTGCAAATTGCTTTCAGTTAAAACAGCTCAATAATGTATTTTAGTCTGGGGTTTAAGCCTTGTCTGTGAAATTGGGCATATGTTTTTTCATTTTTTTTTTTTGGCAATTTCCACTTATTTAAGTCATAAAGGTGCTGCGGATTTATTCACAGTGCATACATCCTTTCCCTTCCATGGTATATGCATGTACAGAACTTCTGGCTCTGTGTCTCGATTTAAGCAATTTATTACATTTGACATTTAAGCCATCTTTAAAAATGAAAAACATCCCAAGATACAATCAATGTTAAAACCATGAAGTCTAATTTAATGTGACCCAGTTTATATGCAATTGTTTACAGTCCTGCTGTCAGGATATAGCCGAGGAGACAGAGGTAAGTGAATCCAAACACAGCTTTATTCAAGGTGACAAGTGTGCAAGGGGAGTATTCAGTGAGTTCAAGTGCAGATTCGGTGTAGATCACTCGGTGCGGAACGGACAGCAGGTAAGCACATTCACTTCAGGCATGTTGATACCAAGCAGTCACAGTTCATTAATACTAGTCTTTTCTCTTACAGATGCGGTCGATAGCAAGCAAGCTCGAAGGACACACTGGAGGTTCAGGAGAATACAGGTTCACAGGCAATAGGAAAACCGAGTCCTGGAGACAGCAGAACAATGACACAGAGGTTAGAGTTTCGTAGGTGAGTATACGTTACATCTTAGTAACCTGGAAGCATCAGTGGCTCAGAAGACAACGGCTAATGATCTGTTCATGTTGGAAGCTTGACAATGAACTGGGGCTATGGTGAGTGTTTTATAGTGCTATTTGATGAGGCTGCTGATGGTGAACAGGTGTGTGTGATTAGTATTCCAGAGAGAGTGATCGTTGTGTGGTGGATGGAATCAAGCTTGATTGATCCCTGACACCTGCAGTGTTATCTGTTCTATTTTTTGCTCAATGATAGTGTTTTATTCGAAGTCACCATTTATATCAGAATATATATAAAAAACGAGAGTTACGTATGTAACTGCGGTTCTATGAGTTCTGGATGACCGCCAGAGGCAGTGCTTCACACTGGATACTATCTCTCATTGCAATGCATAGGTCGAATCTAATACAAACAATGTCCCTCGTGACCAGGATGACTCGGGGTGCTCCCCTATTTAACCCCGTGACTTCCTGCAGACTGTCCCTACGGAATCTTCTCGCCTGACTCCGAGTGACAGAAAGCTCTGGCGGTCAGGAAGAACGAAATAGAACGAGAGTTACGTATGTAACTGCGGTCTATGAGTTCTGGATGACTTATAACAACAAGGTCACGAGGAGGTCCTACTCACCCTTAAGAGGAAGTTGAGGGTCCGGAGAGGACAGCTGTTCCAATATTACTGGAAGCAGCCACATTTACCCTGTAGTATCTGGCAAAGGTATTTGTTGATGACCACGTAGCTGCTGCACAGATGTCACTTAGAAGGACCCCTTTTAATGCAGCCCAAGACGTTGATATTCCTCTTGTCGAATGGCATCTCACCCCCAAAGGCACTGGATATTTTTTAGATGTGTAAGCGTGGGTGATAACCTCAACTACCCAGTGCGACAATCTCTGCTTTGAGAGGGGCTGACCTCTTTTCGGGCCCCCGTAACAGAGAAAAAGTTGGTCTGATTTTTGAAAAACTTCCGTGGCTCTCAGATAGCATCGGAGAGCTCTTACTGGGCACAGCAGTGTGCTTCCACTTTCTTCCAGTGTGTTTGACATTGGAGGATTACACACTGCCAGCAATAGCCTGGGGCCCGTTCTTCGTACGTCGCTAACTCACTTAGCTGGATTTGATTGTTGGCGATTTGGCATGATCCTGGATTGTTTGGTTCTTCGAAGCTCATCCTAGACTTGCTGTCATAGCAACAGCTGCGCTAGCTTGAACCTGCTCGCGAGCAGGCTTATTTCATGTTAACAGGATTAGATCGCAGCTTCATAAGCGGAGCTGATACGGGAAGTCTTTTAGCGCAGCGCGATAGTGTAACTTACTTTTTTAGAGATATCGTTTTTCTCATGACTTGTGAGGATTTCGTTTACATTAATTTGTTGGAAACACATTGTTCGACTCGTCGGAGGTGGGCTTTAATAACAGTGCAGGCAAGGCAAGTTACTATTGCGATTCTTATCCAGATTAAGTTAGTAATATTCTATCAAATTTTAAAAAGGCAGTTGACTGACTAAAATCTCTTAGATGGTGTGTGACTATGTTCCATATCACAAATATGGCCAGGATCTGTGCATGACTCAAGAATTTTCAGAGATTTATGCACATTATTTGAACGTGCAAGGAAAAATATAAATATCAAGCTCATTGTATTACATACACTTATGCTTATCCTAACAGAACTGAATTTTTCCATTAGTGATTACAGCAGGATCCTGCTTGGAGACAGGTGTTTTATGAACCCATTCCCTGACCCAAACCCCAGACCAGTTACAATGCAGCTCTAGCCAGGACAAGGGCACACAATGAAGTGAACTTTAGCCAACTAAAGTATCTGAAAAGCCTGAGGGTTGCACCTGACAGGGGCCTCTGACATGACATGGGCCATATTACACAACATTGCACCATCAGAAAAAATATAAAACATTTCATTAATGTTTAATAAAAGACAAGACAAATATGCTTAGTTCTTTGAGTTTTATTTGAATTATTCTTTGTAAAGAAAAGCTAGTGATCAAGTCATCTTTTGCCTGCAAATAATATATATTGTACTCTGTGTGAAATAATATATTAGCACTTACTCTGAAGTTCAGGAACTTCAGAGTAAGTGCTAATATATTATTTATGAAGCAACTCTATCTCTAGTGGCAGATTTTTTTTCTTTAAGTTGTCAAGTATTTTCAAAATACTCTGTTTCCAGGGGTAGGGGTAAACCTGTCAAACACATGGCTTATGCATCAAAAATTAAAAGGAAAAGTACAACACTGCCCACCTCTGCATCGCTGCTTTGTGCAGACTCTTCTGTAGATGTGGACTCCTGCAACTCATATTGCATTCAGAAATAATTAGGGCCTACTCAAGTGTAAATTAAGTAGTTATTTATGCACTTAAAGATACCGGAGAGGGTTTCTTCACTGTCCTGTGCATTGGGGGGGAAATGGGCATTACAAAGGATGTACTTTCTTCCCTTTTGATGTAACGTTAGAAAAAGTCCATTTACTGCACATGCTTCAGCCACTTGCTTGGGAACACATACAAGTGTTGGTGTATTGTTTAAAACTGCACAAAAGAGGAAAACACAATTGCATTAAAATGAAGTACACTGGGGGGAAATGTGATCAATAACTCATGGCTACATTTTTGTTTTACATTAACTATGTAGTTTCACAGTCACACATGTAGACTTTCACAAGTCAAAGCAATTCATTACAAGGTTTAACAGCTGACTGGACAGCCATTTGGATTATATGCTTACTTAATTTAATTTAATGCAGCAACAAATTATTTTACAGTGTACTAGGATCATTTAAAGCTCATTTACCAGCAGTGAAGGTGTTGCTGCTCCTGGCTGTGGGTCTGAGGAAGAGCTGAACCCAGGGATGCCCTCTACAAGGTTCACATTTAACCCAAGTGCCAGCTCTTCTGCCTGGGTATAATGTGGAGGTGCAGGACCACCACCTGTTTGTTTGTTTTTCTTTTCTTTTTATTTCTCAGCCTTTTTCTTGGTTGCTTTTATAAACAGGCAAACATTTATTAGCAGTGCCTTTTTAAAAGAGATTAGTATAAGTAGTACAAATTACTATTATGTAAAATATTCTAGTACTTCACTTTTACTTGTTACTATGTTCTAGTAGCGTGTGGTGACTCTGACATTACAATGAACAAAGTTATTAATTATTTAGAAATTATTAAAATATATACTTTAATAAGTGATAAAAACATCTAACTACAAACTTAATTTGTCTGCTTCTTTTTGCCAGCCCTCTCTCCTGGCTTTTGCACACTCTAAGGTGTTCCCTGGCATTTTAATTAAGTTTTCAAATTCAGCATATCCTTCAAGCAATAACTCTTGCTCTTCTGTGGAGAAAAAAACTGAACGCGCTCTTTAGCCACGGTGATCAGCCAATAGCAGCGTTGCTGATCAATGTTTCTACTATCGATACATATCCCCTTTTAACCCAGTGCATGAACACGCAATTATCTCAGATAACCCAATCCAGCTATACTAATCATAACCGGCAGGAGTGTTCGAAGAACCTAATTAGCTGGATCATGATGAGCACGATGATATTATCTTGGATGTCTCGTTTGATCTCGGATGTTTTAAGCAACGTACGAAGAACGGGCCCCTGGTTTCTAAAAAGGGCAGAAAGCTGCTTAAGGAGGAATGCTGGGTTGGGCCATAAAGTCACGACTGAGCCATCTGCGTTCCAACGCATACAGGATGCATTAACTGATAACGCGTGGAGTTCACTCACCCGCTTAGTCTAAGCAATGGCCAAGAGAAACGCTGCCTTCAATGAGATCCACTTCAGATCGCTCTGCTCTAAAGGTTCAAACGAGGGCAATGTAAGAGACTTTAAGACTAGGCCCAGGTCCCATAAAGAAACCCTAATGGACTGAGGGGGGCGCAGTCACTGAGCACCTCTAAGAAACTGAGTAACCAAGGCATGAGAACCCAATTGCTGACCATCTATTCGTACGTGATGTGCTGAAATTGCAGCCACATAAACTCTTAAAGTAGCAGCCGCTCTATTCTTTTCTAATAGTGACTGCAGAAAACGTAAAACCAGAGGAACAGGGCAGTGCTCTGGGACCACTGCTTGCTCCGAACACCACTCAGAGAAAAGCTTCCATCGATAGGCATAAGCACTCCTGGTGGAAGGTGCTCTAGAGTTCAATATGGTGTTCTGGACCCTTTGATCACAGGCTCCAAAGAGTGGTTCCGGCCCCTCAGAGGCCACACACAGAGCTTCAGGCGGTCTGGGTTCGGGTGCCAAATCTGACCCTCCAACTGCTGGAGGAGATCCTTTCTCCTGGGAAGGGTCCAAGGATCCCCGTCTAGGAGACTGTACATCACTGGAAATGATAAACCACTGATCTGTTGTCCGACCTGACGAGAATATGCCTGCCCTTCAAAAACGAGCGAGGTACTTCAGAGCTCGCAGAACTGCACGAAGTTCCAGGGTATTTATATTCTCGCTTTTTTCCCGAGGACCCCACTGTGACTGCTCTGTGTTGCCAGACTGCCCCCCAGCCAGTAAGGGACGCATCGGTCTGGACTATCTCCCTTCGAGAGGGAATCATGCCCAGAACTACCCCCTTGGTCAGATACAATCTGCTCCTCCAAGACTTCAGGGCCAGAAGGCATCGCTGTGTCACCTTGATCAACCTGTTCCTGTGCCAACTGGGGCTTAAGTGGAGACTGTTCACCCATATTTGAAAGAGGCGTAGTGAAAGGAGGCCCAATGGTATGACTGCCGCTGCTGCCGCCAACATACCTGTGAGCCTGAGGAAGCACCTGAATGGAAGTCTGGCCTGCCTCCGAAACCGTTGAAGGAGGAGTAGTATATTGTCCACTCATTTTTCTGATGGAGCGGCTTTCATTGACCGTAAGACCTAGGAACCCCACAGACTGACTTGGAATTAATCGGCTCTTGCTGAAATTCACAGAAAGGCCCAGTCGAGTAATATGTGCGAGCAGCTGTGTGATTTCTAACACTGCCTGCTCCTGAGAGTGGGAGCAAAGGAGCCAGTCGTCCAAGTATGGAAACACCTGTAGCCCTGTGGCTTGGATTGGAGCCAGTGCGGCCGCCATGCATCTGGTGAAGACTCGTGGCGACAGAGAAAGGCCGAATGGGAGGACACGGAATTGATAGACCTGGTCCTAGAATGCAAATCGGAGGAACGGCCTGTGTTGAGGAGCAATTGGAACATGGAAGTAACCATTCTTTAGGTCTACCGTAGTAAACCAGTACTGCTGCTTGACCGCCTGAAGAACATCGGTTATGCGCAACATACGAAATGGTAAGATCTTCAGTAACTTGTTGAGGCCGCGAAGGTCGAGTATGGGCCTTATACCGCCATCTTTCTTCTGAATGATGAAGTAAATGGAGAAGAACCCACCTAGCCGTTCTGATCAATCTACTGGTTCGATGGCACCTTTCTCTAGGAGTTGTGCTACTTCTTGTCTTAAGGCAAGTGAACTGTTGGGGTCTGAGACTACAGTCATCCTGACCCCTTTGAAGGCGGGCGGCCGCCGTCGGAACTGCAGCTTGTACCCTTGGGTTAGTGTTACTATAACCCATGGGTCGGAAGTTGTTGCTTCCCAGTAACTGAGCTGCTGATAAGAAAACTGTCCGACGGCCGGCCGCGGACCTTCAGGACCTACGTCCATGGCCTCTAGCATCCCTGGTGGGCCGTTGGCCAGGTGCTCCACCCCTAGGGGCCTGAAATACTTGCTGACCCCGAGCCCGGGGCCGCTGAGCAGAATTTCAGGCTGGCCCCTGTGAACATCACCTGAGCGTGTTGAAAACGTAGAGCGTGGTAGTTCATACCCCTAGAAGGCTGACGCTAATTTAAGTGAGCCTGTGGAACTCTCCTCAGGTCAGCAAACTGCTGCCTAGTCTGATTCACCTGGACACTACGCTCCAGTGTCTCCTGTGCAGCTGGCCCAAAGAGTTGCCCTGGAACTACTGGAAGGTCCCTTAGTGTTCTCCTACATGCCTCAGACAGAGGTGATTGTGCAAGCCAGACTTGGTGGCGTGCTTGTGTGAGCGTTGACATCAGCCTTCCCAGCTCTCTTGTCATGAATGCTTTTACCTGAAGGGAGGCATCACTTTAGTTTTGGTTAAAAGGATCACCCCCTGATGATTGAAGGGATTGAGACAGGGCCAACATGAGATGGGAGAGAGAATTGCCAATGCGACCCATTAATGCTGCTGTGTTATATGCCTGGATAAGATGGTCATCTGTAATCCTACATTGAGGCCGGGGGCAACGAACATTAGGCCTCAATACCTCCTCTGGGGAAAGAACAAAAGAGGCAATAAGTGGATCAACCTTAGGCATCTGACCCAAGCCATAAGTGTCTGCATCCTGCCTCGCAGCCAATGCCCTGCTTGCACTATTGGGGTGCGTTAGCGACCTAGGGTTAGCCCAGCATCTTTGCAACTCCTCGACAGAGGAGAGGGTTGCGCTGAACCTCTGAAAAAAGCACTAGAAGAGGTTGCCACCGCAGGGGCTGTGTCAAGACCCAAGCGAGCCAAAACAGCCTGAAGAGCCTGCTTCACTAGCTCTTGCTCTGACTGTGGACCTTCTGCAGATCCATGACCAGCTTCCTGGGAGCCATCATGGGAGAATTGGGATTGATGATCAGATAAAACCTGCACCTCTCCATCAACATCATCATAGAATTGGCTCTGAGAAGCTGCCATTGAAAGGATATCCTCCACCCCAATGGGCGACTCCATAGCAGGGGCTTCGACTGAGGATACTAGTCTCTCGCTCGGTTGCAAATTCATAAGCAAAGCCTTAAAGGTGCCCTAGAATGTGAAATTGAATTTATGTTGGCATAGTTAAATAACAAGAGTTCAGTACATGGACATGACATACAGTGAGTCTCAAACACCATTGTTTTTTCCTTCTTATTTAAATCTCGTTTTTAAAAAACACCCCTGAAAAACAGGCGAATCTCCACATAATACCGACAGTGACGCAACTGTCGGGGATCACGCCTCCAAAGATTTGCATAAGCCAGCCCATGTTCAATGCCAGGCGGAACTGCGCAGCCGAGTCATCGGGACAAGCGAGGATCAGAGAGAAAATGGCAGATCATGGAAATAAATGCTATGTTACAGGCTGTGCAGGGAATGTGAGGACTTTTCATACCCTTCCCACAGAAAAGAAATGTCAACAGGCGTGGATGATGTTTATATACAATCGGATACCGCAACAGTTTAATTCGTTGTTGTTAGTTGTTAGTTTGCTCTGCCCATTTCACCACGGACTTATTTTCGAACCACGGACAATATCAAGCTTCTCTCAGCGTCTCAAACTGAAGAAGGGGGTAATTCCAACTATATTCCCGCAACCGGTAAGTAGTGATTTTATTAAAGATAATTTACACTGTGTTAGACCCAGCGCAATAGCAAACTCCCAAGTAACTAGCCTAGCTGCTACATAACCAACGTTAAATAGGCTAATTCTCAGTGAATAAACTATACAGAAAGTGGTCAAAGAACAATCCACACAGCGCAAGTTTATCTCTCTTGCCAAACTCGTTATGAAATCTGACGCTGTTACACTGCCAACGAAGCTCTTACTGTATGTACATCGTTTGCATTGGTGAAAGCATGAGAGAGAGAAACTGCGTTGTCTCGCGATCAACAAACTGTCATCTGCTTGCTCAATGTACATCAAAGCAACATTTTATGTGATGGAAATAGATTTGAATACTTTAAAAACATCTCACGATTCGTTAATCACGATAGCTGTAATAGTTAAAACGTATATAAAAGCTGTAGTGAAAGTATTCGAGAGAGTTTCACATGTCATATTTCATATGCAAGCATGTCAGCCAATCACAGCAGTGGCCGGTTCTCACAGCAGACACGCCCCTTCAAACAGAGTGTTCAAATCAGAGACTAAAATCAGGCTAGGAAAAATGCCTTTTATTTCTAAATTATGACTATTTTTGATCTAAAAAACATACTAACATTATAAGGGCAACCCAGGAAACATTATAAAATAATTTTAAAAACCATTCTAGGGCACCTTTAATCTGAGTAAACTCAGCCGTCAGCACATCTACCTTCTTCCCTAAAGGGTCTTTCTTGGGTCTTTTACCAGCGGAAGCAATGGTTGATTCAGTATTTTTACGCTTACTTGTTGTTTTACGTGGTAGCGACTCACCCAAAAGCCGTTCCACCATGGTTATTCTCAAAGTCCTCCTCTCCCAAGACATGATGCTACAGTTCATGCAGGCATCTTCTGAGAGGCCCTGTTTAAAGGGGTCATATAATGGTACATGCACTTTTACAAGTTGATTGTACTGAAATGTGTGTTGGCAGTGCCTGTACACATCCATCATATAATGATAAAAATCCATCCAATGATTTTGTTTTAATCTCCTTATATGTTTTCCCCTGCCTCAAATTGAGCCGTTTGAGCGTGTGACGTCACACGCTCACACGCCCCTCCCACGATTGTTGATTGACAGCAGCGTTTCAACACAGACCCGCCCTCGCTCGTGATCGAGCTGTCAATCATAGTGCGCACGGACCGGTGTTGTGCCGAAAAGTACGCTGGAGCACTGTCACTGAGCAGAATGGAGTCTAAGCGAAGTGGTGTTCTGTTCTTGGGTGCAATAAGGAACACAGCAGTCATTTCAATGTTCCTAAAGTGAGACAGAGAGTGACACCCAGCCGACGCGGTGTCATTGGTTGTTGCGTTAATCTTACCCAGATACAATAGTGCTATTTTCTGATTGGCTAACAACCCCAGACGAACAACACCAGAGGAGACACGCTTGATTCCTGCCAGTTCCACAGTGAGAGCGGCGCGGCCAGAGTTTTGGGCGCTGCGGCTTGTTAAATATATTACAAATAGTTTTTCAGCGTGAGAAATACAATGTGTGGCGGGAGAGCGTGACAGAAGACCGAAATGAGTGACTGTCACGCTCAATGCGTGACACTTGAGACGAGAGCCCTGTTATTGTGTTACAAGCGGTGTACGCACAGAACAAAGGGGCGGGGTGAGCAAAGCTCATTATCATTTAAAGGCATATGCACTTAAACGGCGTTCTGACAACAGAGCTGTTTTTGACCAGGTAAAATAAGTGTTTTCTTACAATACTAATGAGAATTTTTAAATAAAGTATATTACAAACTTTTAATTTAGACCCTAAAGAATAATATTAGCTTGTACAAAAATGGCATTATATGACCCTTTTAAGGTGTTCTAGGCCTAAACAGGAAGGGCAGCAGTCATGCCCATCATCTGCCTGGAGAATAGCCATGCACAATGTGCAAGTATGAGGTAACTTTTCCATTCTGATTTCGGAAGATATTTGGTAAGTCGAGCGGAATCACTCTGACTGTCACTGTCCTAAGCAAGCCTTGCCAGAGAACTTACTAGAGAATAATTTCAATACAATATTATTTTATTACAATATTATTAATATATAATATATTATACACACACACAATTATTGAAGTATACATGTAAATATACTACAAAAATCCTATCCTATAATTATTGTATATATATATATATATATATATATATATATATATATATATATATATATATATATTATATTATATATATATATTATATATATATATATATATATATATACACACACAAGGGGCACCAGCTTAAAGGGATAGTTCACCCAAAAATGAAAATTAAGTCATTAATTACTCACCCCCATGCTGTACCAACCCCGTAAGACCTTCGTTCATCTTCGGAACACAAATGAAGATAGTTTTGATTAAATCTGAGAGCTGGGTCACTGCTAAATAGGCTCCCTCGGCAATTGAAACTTGACCGCCCAGAAAGTCAGTGAAGAAAATGTTTAAAGTATTCCATGTGCCTACAGTGGCTCCACTATAAGTTTATCAAGCAACGAGAATACTTTTTGTGCGGAAAAAAAACAAAAATAATGACTTTATTCGACTATTCCATTGCTTCCATGTGGGCCTGAGACGAGAGTTCAAGAGATTTCCAGGACGCATGCGCGAGAACGGAGGTCTTTTTCTACTACTATGTACAGCGCGCGTCTTCCTCTGCTTGTAAGACGCGCGCTGTGTAGTAGAAGAAGACCTCTGTTTAATCAGAGATGCTCTGCAAGCAGGTTTCTCGTATAAAAACTTCCACTTGCATACTTGATCCCCTGCCTTGTAGCCTGTTTAAATCTTGCATTGGTCCTCTGTGTCCCTCAGTTCTTACTATAATCAATGACTCTTTGTCATCTGGGGTGGTACCAGCAGCACTTAAAACTGCTGCTGTCACTCCCGTCTTAAAAAGAAAATTCTTACAAATTATCGTCCGATTTCAAATCTTTCATTCCTGGCTAAAATCTTGGAGGGTGTGGTTGCGGCTCAATTAAACATAAACCTAATTGAAAATAATCTATTTGAGCCTCATCAATCTGGGTTTCGGAAATTACACAGCACTGAGACTGCATTAGTTAAAGTCACTAACGACTGACTTCGACAGACTCCGGCTCCTTGTCCCTTCTTATTCTCTTGGTTATTTATCGTCTTGAAAAAGTATTTGGTTTGTCAGAGACAGTTCTTGGCTGGTTCAAGTCATATTTTACTGACCGCAGTCAATTTGTTTTTATGGGTGGCTATAGGTCCAAAGTTGGTGCTGTTCATACTGGCGTCTCACAGGGGTCAGTATTGGGTCCCTTACTTTTTAGTATGTATATCTATCCACTTGGTCAACTATTAAGATCTCTTGACCTTAACTATCACTTTTATGCTGATGATACGCAGATTTATATCCATTCAAGACTGGGTCAGCAAGTGGATGTTGCGCATCTTTCCAATTGTATTGCTGAGATCAAGAGTTGGATGTCTAATATTTTCCTGTCTTTAAATGGCTCTAAAACTGAAATTATGCTCATTGGCTCTCCTCATCAACTGCGAAAGGCTGGGTCTCTCACTCTGTCGGTTGATGGTGTTGCCCTGGAGTTTCAAAGCAAACTAAAAAACCTTGGTGTCATATTTGATGCCACACTGTCATTTGAGCCTTTTGTGCAGAACACGGTTAAGACATCGTTTTATCACCTCAGAAATATAGCACGTTTACGCCCTATGCTGTCCTTCACAGTTGCTGAGAGGTTGCTAAACTCTTTTATCTTTTCACGTGTTGACTATTGTAATGGTCTCCTAGCTGGTGTATCTAAATCATCAATCGACAAACTGCAATATCTGCAAAATTCGGCTGCCAGAGTATTGACTGGGGTCAGGGCTAGTGATCATATTACCCCTGTCTTGGAGCCTTTGCACTGGCTCCCTGTCAGGTACCACATTGATTTTAAAATCCTTATGCTGGCATATAAGGCTTTGCATAATCTGGCTCCTCAATACTTGACTGATCTTTTATTGCCTTATACACCATGTCGTAATCTGCTTTCCTCTCAGAGTGGTCTGTTGGTTGTTCCCAAGATGTGGCTTCGTAAGGGGTGATAGAGCATTTTCCTTCACTGCTCCCAAGCTTTGGAATTCTCTCCCGGCTGACATTAGGGAAGCAAATACATTAGCGACTTTTAAATCCCTTCTTAAAACATTTTATTTTAAGATTGCTTTTACCTGATTATTTATTTTACCTGCTTATATTTGTGTTTAAAGTGTGTAGCTTTTCTTTTCTGTTGTTATGTTTGTCTGTAAAGCGCTTTGAGAAAGCAACTTTTAAAGGCACTATACAAAATAAATGTATTATTACATTTATTATTAAATGTTTTCTGTTGCGAAGCTGTGAAGAACGGATTAGATTTTTATTTGTATTTTTTTGCATAATCTATGACCTGTGTTACACATGTAGAAAGGAGCAGGCGTCGTTTCGGTGCAACACATTTAATAAAGGGGTTCTGCATGCAATCCTGCAAGACAGATACAACAGTATACAGTCAATTACAAGTGGAGCATCTCAATTCGGTGTGTTATCCATCTGCTCGTCTCCGTATTAACTGCTATATTACGCGTTATTGAGGAGACCTTGGTGAGCGCTCCCTCTAGCGGTTTGGATACTTTATGCCACGGTATACACATTAATAAATACCATTCTTGCAGATCCCTATTAAGGCAACTAAACAGGAGTCCAAGACACACTTCAAGCACTTTCAGAAATTTAGTCTGAATAGATTAATTTAGTCTGAATAGATTACTCTGAATATACCTGTATAATAGTCTCAAATTTTAAATGGGGGGGGGGGGGGGTCTTCTGTTTTAATGACTTTAATTTACACTAGTGACACACTCTCTCCCACAAAACCAAATGTCTCCTGACATTTCAAAATAACTTGAAGCATATTCAACAGTTTCTCAACAGGAGTCTTTAACAACTCTCAACTATGCTCCAAGGTCTCCAGAAATTACCGCTTGGGGCCGGTAACTGCTTTACTTCTACTGAGCAGTCCCTTTGGACCAAAGAAGGTTGGCTTAAGGTATCATACGTAAATACTACTGATTTCTTTCTCTGTCGCTTTGGATAAAGTCTCGGAGGTTTTGGAGAGTTCATCTCAGACTCACTGTCATTTACACCATTGTCACTGTCAATGTCCCCATCATGACTTGAGCAGAGAAAACTTTTCTCAAGGTTAAGGGGCAAATCCCCTTCTACAGAACAATTTAGAAGGGGCAAATCCTCTTCGCTCTGAAGGGGCAAATCCGCTTCGCTCTGAAGGGGCAAATCCGCTTCGCTCTAAAGGGGCAAATCCGCTTCGCTCTGAAGGGGCAAATCCACTTCGCTCTGAAGGGTTCCATTTCGAGGCTTAAAAGGCCGTGCTCTTGGGTTAAGAGGCATGCGATCCTCCTCTTGCCACTGACCGGTAAGAACATACTCCTCCTCTGAATCACTCTCAGAATTTACTGGAATCTGACTATTTTTGTCTCTGTCACTCTTCTTCCCTTTAGGCATATTCCGAGCGTTCTGTGAGCAAAGTCGATCAGATTTTTCCCTTTCCAGCGGCAGGAAGTCACACGGTAGGAGAATATTTCTGTGGATGACACGGCTTTTCCCCTTCTCGCTTTCAGGTCTCACCTCATATACCGGACTTTCAGCGTGTTTCCTTTCCTTAACCACATGTACCTGATCTTCCCAGTATGACCGTATCTTCCCCGGACCCCCCCTGGGAGTCAAATTGCGGATCAGGACCCGGTCACCAGGCTGAAGATCTCTCCCCTGAGCCTTCTGATCATAGTAAATTTTCCCACGGGCTGCTGCTTTTGAAGAGGCCTTTTCTGCAATTTGGTATGCCTCACTCATCCTTTCCTTCCAACGAGACACATAGTCCTGGTAAGTGCCATACACCTCATCTGTCTTCAGGTTGAAAAGAATGTCAATCGGTAAGCGAGGGGATCATCCATACAACAAGTAGTATGGCGAGAACCCTGTTGCTTCACTTCTTGTGCAATTGTAGGCATGAACCACTTTGGCCAAGGAATTCTTCCAGTCTACTTTCTCCTCATCCGCAAGTGTACGGAGCATGGACATTAGAGTGCGATTGAATCGCTCCACTTGTCCATTGCCTTGTGGATGGTAGGGTGTTGTGTGTGATCCGCAAATTCCACAGAGTTCTTTCAGTTTCTTCATCAATTTGTTGTTAAATTCTTTGCCCATGTCATGATGAATTTTACAGGGAAAACCAAACTTCAAAGCAAAGTCATTGAAAATTTTCTCTGCAACGGTCTTAGCAGATTTATCTTTGGTTACGTACGCCTGTGCAAATCTAGTGAAGTGATCCATCACCACGAGAATGTATTCAAAACCTTGCTTGCAGGTCTCCAAATGAAGAAAGACCATTTCAAATTGATGCGTGGTGTGAATCAGGGTTAAAAGTGCTCGAGTTTGTCTGACTGGCTTTTTCTTCTTCAGACACTCACATACGTTGGTAAAAAAGTGCTCCACATCTCTCTGCATTCTTGGCCAGTAAAAGCGCTCTCGGATGAGGCAGAGGGTTCTCTCCGCACCCAGATGACCCATCTTTTGGTGTAGTTCATTTAGAATCAGGGAATGGTAAGACTTCGGCAGGAGCAACTGTTCGCTTTTCCTGGTTTTCCTATACAGTACTCCATCTTCGCCCACACAGAGGTTGAACCATTGTTTTAACAGGATTGCCACATCAGGATGTTCCACTTTTACTGCCTCTCTACCTGGTCGTTGATCTTTCTCCTTGAATTTCAGGACTTTCCCGATAATACTGTCATTCTCCTGAGCTTCTCGAATCTGGGCTGGGGTCAGTGGTGGGCCCAGGTCACCTTGATCTCTCTCTCTCACTAGACTCAAGGCATTTATTTGAACCAACCCTGTTCCTTGTGAAGGATTTTCACACTCCACTACCACTTCTTCCACTGAAGCTTGAAGGACTTGTGGTTGCATTTGTTCTGTGCACTGCTCCATAAACTTGTCGATGTCCAGCGGCATGCGTGACAAACCATCTGCATCAGCATTCCTTTTTCCCGGCCGGTATTTCATGGAAAAGTTAAAGTCGCCAAGCTGTGCAACCCATCTGTGCCCGGTGGCATTCAGTTTGGCGGTGGTGAGCACATAGGTAAGAGGATTGTTATCCGTGTAGACAACAAATGATGGTGCATAGTATAAGTAATGGCGAAACCGCTCACAAACAGTCCACTTCAACGGCAGAAATTCCAGCTTACCGGAATGCATGTGGTAATTTTTCTCTGGGGCACTTAGTGTTCTGGACCCGTAAGCCATCACTACCATCTTCCCATTCTGGCGTTGATACAGTATCGCACCCAATCCTTCCTGGGATGCATCGCAGTGTAGCACAAAGGGCTGAGTTAAATCTGGGAAACCCAGGATTGGAGGTTTTGCAAGGTGATCTATCAGGTTGCTCAGTGTCACTTGATGGGTTTGTGTCCACTCAATGGGTGTCCGTGATGTTACATTACTTTCTTTCCTCTGCCGGGTGGGTTTTCCTTTCCTTGAGACCATTGCTGATTCACCTGAACCCCTTTCTCTTGCTGTCAGTAGCTGGTACAGCGGCTGGGCGATGCGTGAAACATTTGGGATATAAGAACGATAATAGGACAGGAACCCTAACATCTTCCGTAGGTCGCCCACTGTGGATGGTGTCCTTTCCTTCAAGGCCTGCACTGGAGCAATCTCCGCTGGGTCCATGGTATAACCTTCACCAGACACCATCTTCCCCAGGAACCTAACTTTGCGCTTGAAGAGCTCACATTTTTGGGGGGTGAGCTTTACACCATGCTCTTTGTAGCGCTGGAGCACCAGCCGCACATGGGCCAAATGATCTTCAAAACTGCTGCTATGGACCAAGTTGTCATCTAGGTAGGGTTGACATATAGTGTCCCTAAGGCCTAACAAGCAGCTTTCCATACTTCTTTGGAACTCAGCTGGTGCCGAACTCAGCCCAAATGGGATTCGTGTCCATTGGTACAGCCCCCATGGGGTTATGAATGCTGATAGCGGCTGGCTCTCCTCATCCAGGAAGCCCTGGTGGTATGCCTTCCCCTGGTCCAAAACGGTAAACCAAGTGCTTCCACTTAATGCATCCAGCATATCTTGTATCTTAGGGATTGGGTGGCGGTCGGGCACTGACTTCTGGTTTAGCTCCCGGTAGTCGCAGCATAACCGGAGACTGCCATCCTTTTTCCTCACGCAGACTACTGGAGAGGAGTATGCTGACCTGGAGGGAGCCACCCAACCTTTATTTAACAAGTCTTGCAAGTACTCCTTGACCTCATCATGCAAGGGCTTTGGGACAGACATATAAGTTTTCTGCACAGGCCTTGTGTCATGAAGTGTGATGTGCATCTTTAATGATGGAATACAACCAATGTCGTCATCATTGTAAGCAAAAGCTTGACACTCATCCCTCAGTACCTTTCTCACAGCTTCCTGCTGAGCCTTTGGGAGATGGTCAGATTCACAGGGGGTTCCCATCCTGGAGGTGGTGATTTGCCTCTTGAATTATCAGTGGTCTTTTCAGGGGCTGGCTCACCAGTTTGGGTTCTCTCTGCCGGGGATTTCTCAGGTCCAGTGGGGTGGACTGCCACAGGATACACTGTTTTCACAGGCTGTAAGTGACCCAAAATGTGGTTTCTCTGCAGGGTGATGTTATGATTTGCTGCATTGACAATAATATGGGTATATACTTGATGTGTCTTGCAGGAATCTTCACTACTGCTTCACTCAATTCTAGGTCTTGAACTGAGCTTACCTCGCTGGGTGAGAAGAGCAGTTCCTGGCCCTGATACTGAGACCCAACGTGAGCACGAACCATTACAGTGGTCACTCGATTCGCAGGCAAGTACACACATTTCCTCCCAATCTTCACCACCCCCACCGTTACCTCTTGCTCCTTACTCCGGATCAGTTTCATCAGTGTGTGTGCCTCGCTGTGGGTGATCGAAAATGCAGAACTCCTTGTATGTAGCGTTTTCCTCTCTCTCCGCCCAGGGACATCTTCTATCCTCTTCACAACCTCTTCGATGACGTTGTACCCAATGATTGGGTCTTCCGCTACTGTTAGATCACTGGACACCAACATGGGTACTTTTAACAGGGGTGTTGGGAACGGACCTCCATCCAGTTGAAAATTAACCTCCACCCACCCGATGAATGGAATCTCTGTGTTGTTCGCTGCCAGCCCAGTCAGGGTTGCCTCTCCCAACAACTCTTCCAGAGGCTGGATGAAAGTATCTGGGAGATGTTGTCGTCGCCAAGCATCATTCACAATGCTAGCTTGTGCCCCTGTATCCCACAGCGCCTCCATCGGCTGACCATTCAGACGGCAGTTGACCAAGCAGCGCTTTCCAATCAATTTAATAAGCTGTGATTCATGTTGGGGTGGGAGATACTTCACCGTACAGAGATTGGTAGTGGCTTTTACTGAGGTTGCATTAAATGAAGGGGCATTCGACATGGTCAACTGAGGTGGCTAATTATTTTGCATGCGGTCCCCAGAAAGGATAGGTTCAGAGGAATGGGACAATTCTGGGAGGACTACTGATGGCCCCGTCTCAGCAGTCCTTGGTCGTTTCCCGACTGTGAGCTCTGTACTCTGCATCCACGTGAGAAATGGCTTGTTTGTCCACATTTGAAGCAGTGTTGACAGTTTTCACCCACTTGCTCCTCCCTACATTTCTTACAGCCTCGCTGTCGTTCTTCTCTGTACCGTGAGGATGTCCTTTTATTTGTTTCCATTGCAGCTGTAATCATCTGTCTCATTTCAGCTCTCAGCTCCTCCATGAGCTTTTGAGTGTCTGGAACCTCCTTATTGACCTTCTGGCCTTCTTTTGATTCCCTTCCTTTTACCGTTCTGATTGTCATAGCCATACCAGGCTCTTTTGCTGACTGCACAGCCATGGCAGGCGAGTACTCAGATCGTGGGTCGGTGTGGAACTCATGTATGCGGGGAGGTTTACCTGCATGGAGCCTTTTCAATTTCTCTTGTCGTTCACCTTCCAGCTTAGCAGCCTCATTCACCACTTCAATCAGCTCCTCATCCGTTGTCCTGATGTTATTGAGATAGGGCTGTATCTGAAATTTCAGAGAGTCACTCGTAAGTCCGGTTTCAATTGAACGCAGAAATTTACGCTGGTTGATATCACTGCTATAGCGGTCATCATCACCATCCTCAGCTTTCCACAGCAGTTTCTCTTTCAATTCAATTGCCCTGAAGATGAAGTTCTGAACTGACTCTTTGGGTTCTTGGGATACGTTTATGAGTTGGTAGTACAGAGCAGTTGTACTGTCAACTTTGTAATGGCCCTTCAAGATAGTGTGTAACGACTGGAGCGCAAGACCACGCTTAATCTCCAACATATCTCTCAGTGGCAAGCCTGGGGTGACAGCTCTAACCACTGCCTCTACTATCTCAGTCTCAGAGTGGCCCTTCTCTAATCCCACTTCCATTTGGCAAATTAGACTGGGGTAGGACAACTTTTCTTTCTGTCCACTTTCTCCTATCTGTCCCCAGATCTTAAATTCTCTTCTTATAGTCACTTCAGTCAATTTCTGAGAAGGTTCAATCCTCTTCTCATACCTTGTGTTACTTTTAAAAGGCTTGTGACTGTCTACCCTCCTTTCGGCCTTCCAATAACTTTCCTCTTCTCGCTGTGAGCGGCTAAGATACCTTTCTTCCAGCCCTCTTACTTGAGTTGGTTTCTCTCCCATCACCTCCAAGTCAGTGGTACTTAGCCTCACCTCGCTCATGAATGAGAGTAAATCTTTGAAGTGCTGAATGACTTCACTTTTGCCCTCATTCTCCTGCATTTCATCCAACGTGCTTTCGACTGTCCTAATGAGCAACTGTCTGGGCTTACCTGAGGACACATCACATTTCAGGTAACGACAAACCTCCTGCAGATGTTCTTCGTCCAACTGCCAGAGATCTGCGCTCACTTGGTCGTGAAGATGTTCCATGGCTAAGTTCGTCTCCGTATGAAGATGTAGTCTCCGTCACACTGCTCTACCTCTCCTGGTTGCTTGGCTCGCCAAAATATGTTACACATGTAGAAAGGAGCAGGCGTTGTTTCTGGTGCAACACATTTAATAAAGGGGTTCTGCATGCAATCCTGCAAGACAGATACAACAGTATACAGTCAATTACAAGTGGAGCATCTCAATTCGGTGTGTTATCCATCTGCTCGTCTCCGTATTAACTGCTATATTACGCGTTATTGAGCAGACCTTGGTGAGCGCTCCCTCTAGCGGTTTGGATACTTTATGCCACAGTATACACATTAATAAATACCATTCTTGCAGATCCTTATTAAGGCAACTAAACAGGAGTCCAAGACACACTTCAAGCACTTTCAGAAATTTAGTCTGAATAGATTAATTTAGTCTGAATAGATTACTCTGAATATACCTGTATAATAGTCTCAAATTTTAAATGGGGGGGGGGGGTCTTCTGTTTTAATGACTTTAATTTACACTAGTGCCACACCTGCATACGTGCACGCGAGAAGATTATAGAGACAGTCTGGAGGAAGTCACGGGGTTAAATAGGGGAGCACCCCGAGTCATCCTGGTCACGAGGGACATTGTTTGTATTAGACTCGACCTACGGATTGCAACGAGAGATAGTATCCAGTGTGAAGCACTACCTCTGGCGGTCAGGAAGAACAAAATAGAAAAAAGAGAGATTATAACAATACATCTCACAATGCTTTCTCATTACCCCCTTGTGCAACATGACATCATGACTTTTGCGTAAACATACACGCCACCTTCAAGTCAAGTGGCGTGTTATCTATACGCATTTTGAGCTATCCGCATGTATGTACACGCCGTTAAATATCCGAGCGAAACGAAGAAAAACCTAGATCTACATCTGGTGAGCGATATTTTTTGTCCTAGGATGGTAGGGGAACACGTATTAATGGTATTAACTCCAGTGACGGGTAGGTTTAGGGACGGGGTTGGGGTAGGTCATATATTTATATGTAACGTTAAGTCAACGGCGTTCATAAACACGCTGAAAAGCAATTATGCGTGTTGATAGCACGCCAAAAATGAAATCTATTTCATGAGATCAGTCTGCCTTGTGCAACTTAAAGTCCCCATGAAATCAAAATTGACCATACTTACTTTGTTTGCCTAAATTGATAGTTTTGTGGTGAACAATTCATCCATGCAAGTCAATCCACAAAAAAAATTTTTGGCTTCGTAATCTTTTATCAAATTCTGAAAATGCCCCTCCCCTCTGCACTGGAGGACCTTGCCTGATGACGTAGGCTTGACGGTTTAGGTGTCTGCTTAACATCCGTAATCACGCCCCTCCAACTGACAGTAGACAGGCACACAGCGTGTGAAAGGAGAGATGGCGAGGAGGTGCATTTTTCTAGATCCAATCAGGTGCTAGTTGGAAAAAAAAGCCACGCTCACTATTTTGCCTAATTTAGTATTCCGTTTCTCTCGGAAATACGTCACAGCACTGGAGAAAAGTCGTTTGCAACTTCCGATTCACGGGGACTTTAACAACAGGAACACATAGCTAACAGTTCAAAGACATAAGAAAAGTGTCTTGTGCACAATAGCAGGTCTTAGTTTTGCTGCAAGACTCCTTGGTTCTGGACACTTTTATATATTTCTCCTGCAAAGTAGAATATTATTTATTCTATTATTTTAGGATGTTTTAAATGCCAAATGTGTATACTTAAAATGCTTTTTTCAATATAAAGCAAAACACAGTGTGAGGTGTTTTAAATTCATAGTATTGTTTGACTCTCCCACATATTAGGCTGGAATAACAGGATAAAAACACTTCAAAGTAATTTATTAGAAATCATCCATTAGATTTGACCTAATATTTCTTAAAGTAAGTAAAATAAAAAAGACTAACAATTTATTTCTCCCAATAACCGTTAGCAATGAATTCATTGCTGTTTTTGCTGGCATGTCCCCAGGTTTGTGTTTTTTTCCTGTGACTTTTGATTTAGATTTTTCCATAAAAGCATAATTTTAATTACTATTTTTTATTTTATATAGACATTTGCAATAAGACACTTCAGACTTAATAACAAAAGGATCGTTCATTTTACAACATAACATGTTCACAGCTGCATTTCATTACAAAAAAAAGGGTTGTCCATATTGTTCATTTCTCAGTGTCCTTTGATCAATAGTCACACAAATCTGTCTATTTTCTGCAGCATGCAGTGCTTTAAAGTACAGAGGCTTAAAATAAGACATGCCCTCTTCTGCAAACTCTGGTATAAATGTCTGATTAAAGTAAAGCTCTACAGCCACCAATAAATATATATATATATATATATATATATATATATATATATATATATATATATATATATATATATATATATATATATATATATATATATATATATATATATATATATATATATATATAATATATGTGTATATATATATATATATATACACATATATGTTGTTTAAGCGTTTCTCAATCCAGTGGTGATCCGTACACTTCAACCTCACACAGTATAAGATATTCTTTCCGTCCTGGAATAACAACATTAATGTAACGTCCTTCCATCCCATCACAGTTAAAAGAGGGGGAAAACCCAGGAGTAATGGAAGAGATTGTAGTACACCTGAAGAAAGAGTGAGTTAAGCATCGTGAGAAACTCTGAACCACCGTCCATATTCAAAGCAAAACACATTTATGCATCAAGTCAAACTAGTTAAATGCAAATGAACAGAATAAACAAAAATGCACAAAACCCAAATCACATTTTATCAATTTGTAGCCAAGTTAAATGTCACATTGCAGACTGCAGTAATTCTGAGAACTTCTCTAAATTCTCTAAAAAGCCATATTAAAGGGGTGGTTGATTGCGATTT
Organism: Chrosomus eos; assembly: GCA_036326025.1. Taxonomy (NCBI): domain Eukaryota; kingdom Metazoa; phylum Chordata; class Actinopteri; order Cypriniformes; family Leuciscidae; genus Chrosomus; species Chrosomus eos. Next base: position 9,149,206 of record CM070831.1, read on the forward strand.
CACTTTTTTCATTTTAAATAGTGTGTAATGTTGCTGTTGGTGCATGAATAGTATCTGCAAAGTTGCAGCGCTGAAAGTTCAATGTAAGCAGAGATATCGTCTTTTAAAAATCAGGAAGTTTAATGCCTACAAAAACGACTCGATTGGGACTACAATGGGTTTTAGACATCACTAACCCATACATTTACATCAACCCTCCCTCCGGAATATGCAAAAAAGGGCATGGCCATATTTCTGCGGCTCGTCGAGTGTTATGTTCACCCAGCTGTCAGGTCTTGTTCGGGCTTCCCACGGACGTTGTAGTTCGTCAACAATGGATACAATTTATGTTTGATTATGTTCCTGAAAATTACAATCGTAATTTAGCTCTCTGTGCTGCGCATTTTACGGAAGACAGCTTCCAGAATCTCCACGAATTCAATGCCGGATTCAACAAGAAACTGTTACTAAAACATGAAGCAGTTCCAACTTTAAAACCAGATGCCGCAGTTGTTGGGACACAACCTGTAAGTAGGCTAAGACTTAATAACTTTAAATGTATTGGCATGTATAATTTCAGACGTAATGTTTTAGTTTGACCAAATGCATGCACACACTTAGTTATGCTATTTCGTGTCTACGACAAACGCGTACAAACATTTTGGACCTGAATTTGTATATGTACTAATGTTGTAAATGTATTTTTCATGTATATATACTTTAGGACGTTATTTTTCGATTTGATCAAGAACGTAAACCAATGCCAACGCTGTTGTGTATATAGCCAGTTAGTTCGATGCTATTTTGTGTAAGACAAACGTGTATAAAGTTAAAAAATATAGGCAAATTACCATTCAGAAAGGTTTTGTAAGAGCCGTGTGTGGGGAGGTTCTGCTTGACTCTCTTTATCGCCGCTTTCTGGGTCTGATTCTGGCTCAAACTGATACTGCAGTATCGACACCATTATTTACATTTGACAGGAACACACATGCAACATTGACCCGTAAAGGTAATGGGCGTGAATTTTCCGGACAACGTGCACTACACAGTAGCCAATCACAACACACCGGCCCAAACTAACCAATCTGAGCCCACTGCCTGTTTCTGAGGGAGTGGCTTCATAGAATCAGGATTAAAACCGGTCGTTCAAATGACAGAGGAGAAAGCGGCTTAAAGGTGAAATTTATGAAAAATGAGACTTTTTAAAAAAGAAAAACCACGAATACATGTTATATTGTACCCCATAAACACAATCATGCAAAGAAAAAAAAGCAGTAAACCACCCCTTTAAGATGAATTCATTACCTGGGATTATCATTGCCATTGTTGTCCAGACTGTTTCCAATTCTGATTTCTGCCCCGTTTAGTCTTGTAGGAACAGCATCTAATGAGTTTGTAATCACCACTGAAAACACTTTGTGTCTTTTCAGTAAGTTCAGTCTCCACCAGGGATTGAGGTCTGCTGAAGTGTGGGTACAAGATCCACGACTGTATACACCATTTCTGTTCCCATCAATGGCATTGGATGCAAAGCCATATGAGTGTAGGGAACTCTGAGTAGCTACTCCTCCTAAAGCCACATTTTCGCCTACAACAACAGATGAGTTTCACATGAATTCATAGTTTTGAGTAAATTACTTCTCTTACAGTCTAGAAATGGAATGTCTAAAGCATTGCTAAATCTAAAATATCTGCTTATTTTTATTAGTGCCAAACTGATCAAATCCTGATCATAAATGTTTTCACCATCAGGAGCTGGATAACCGTAAACCTCAACCTCGCAGAGAGTAAGAACCCGATTACGACCAGGCATGTCCACATTGATGTAACGGCCTGGAATGCCTTTTTCCCATTTGAAAGTGAGGGATCTCCCACCTGGAATGGATGAAATCTTCCCAGCCCTGTATAAAAATCACAGCATAAGGATAATATTTGAGTTCATGTACAGTATGTAACCTCATCACATTGTTCTTTAAGATAATCTTCTCTTGAAAGGCTTTCTTACAATGGATTGCTGTTGCCGTTGTTCAGCAGAGAGTCTCCGATTCGTATCTCGGCTCCATCAAGCCTTTCAGGACAGCAGTCTTTTCTGTTCGTGATAGTTATGGAGGTCACTACATACTTGTCTAGTAAATCTAACCTCCACCATGGGTCATCTTGGATAGGAGTAGCAGTACAAGATCCATGGTCATAATGTGAGTCACGATTTCCATCAATAGCATTACTGGCATGGCCAAATGCTGCCCTAGGATTCTCAACCAGGTCCGACTGTGTGGCCTTGCCATATAAAGCGAGATTTTTAGCTGAAATTGATAAAGCATAGTCAAAATGTGTAATAAAACAAGTAAATGAATAAATCAAAATATATATTTAAAAAAAAATATATATATATATATATATATATATATATATATATATATATATTAGGGCTGGACCAGAATATTCGAATATTCGTTCGGTGGGTTGGTATTCGGTTTGAAAATGTGACATTCGAATATTCGTTTTTTTTTTTTTTTTTTTTGCAAATCTGGCATCCCCCCTCGAAACGGTTCTCATTCGCGCTTGTAGCCTATATGTTTTACACTATAAAATCTGGTGAAATACAATACTTTACATATAAATCCATTATAGCTAGGCTACTTAATAAATATATTTGCTTCTTGGACTACTAAAAGTGTTCCTGCAACGGGAGTATTCTCTGGCTAGACCGCAGAACAGTTTGCATGGACAGATGTGAATGCCTGAGCTTGTATTTTGGGTTACGCTACATTGCTTTGACATTGTGGAAAATAGAATAATAGAAACAAAATATATTAAAATGTATGTAGTATTAAAATGTATAAATGTATGTATTATATCACTAGTGCAGTGCCCATTCTCGGAGCATATAAGATAGCATATCAGAGTCCATTCTCTGCTCGCGTGAGGCGCTCCGCTTCTTCATTTAAATCTACTTTGTCAGTAATTTGTTAGTGAGACTATTAGACTAGCCTACCTTATTAGAAATATTGCTTAAGTTACAGACCTGTGAGTGTTTTATATCACTAGTGCAGAGCAGTGTCCGTTCTTCTCGGAGCATAAGCTCTGCTCGCGTGAGGCACGCGCTTCCCGCTCACGCTGTTCTGTAGTTTATTAAAAGTTTATTAATTCTGAACGTGTCGCGTCTCGCCTGTCTATCTATATTGCACCAAATACACTGCACTCCCTTGTGAAGTCATTTGGATGAACGGTTCTCGAAATAATAATCATGCGCTGATGATGATCGCATGATCATCATCAGCGCATGATTATTATTTCGAGAATTTGAAGCGCATTTTACATGCGCTTCAAGAGGCACACACGCACACTTGCACACACACGCACATTTGCACACACGACACACGCAAGGTCTCTCCCTCTCTTTGTCGTGTGTGCGCTACACGGTTTGGAGCTCGCGAGCAGCTTCCGGGAGATTTTAACTGATTTGCGGGCATCAGGGAGCCGCTATCAATATGCGGGTCTGAGACATAATAGGGATTCCGAAGCTTCGAATATTCGATGTTCATTCCTGCCGAAGCTTCGAAGCTCAAAAAATGGTATTCGGACCAGCCCTAATATATATATATATATATATATATATATATATATATATATATATATATATATATATATAATTAATTTGACTATATAATATTTAACTTTTGACTACAGTGATTATTTCTCAGGGTTTATTTTATTTATATTTTTGACTGTACATTTCTGTATAGATGTATCTACCTACTCAGTCTATAGCTACAAAAAGCAATTGTACACTTCCAAATTTATTGCCAAGGAGAAAAGTTTGTCCTTTTGAGACATTATGCCCCAATCTTTCTTGAGAATTTTTTAAATATTAAATACTATCTAAAAACATCTTTCACATTATAAAAAGACATTTTCAGCAAAATGTAAACAATTATGATTCCATAAAACAACAAATAACAGTTCCTAAAAAAATCAAAAAGGGAACATGCAAAAATATCAAACCATAGTTTTGTCCAGAAGAGATTTAATGAATTGTATAAAAGTAAAACATATAAATCATGGGTGACAACTTGCTCTGCTAAAAATATGACTTGTTCAGTGATCAGCAACCAGTGTTTATAATGTGTTTATAATGTAAGTGTGTCTGTATAATTGAAACTATTTGTGTAATTTTGAACTGTACCTTTAGCTGTTGTTGTGTCTGTAAAATAAGGCATCACAAAAATCCAAAGTAGGAAAAACATGTGCATTTCCATTATCCTACACATGGGAAGGAAAATAAGGAAATAAGATAATAACAAATCTTATAACTGTTGTTAATATTGTTTATGTTAATCTGATTTTATAATGGATTTTCTGAGAGAGTTTGTTTTAATAATTAACAGATTGTAATGGGACTTTCTTATAATTGAATTTGATAGACATTTAAGTAAATTATGTAATTCAAATGATAGATTTACATGAAAACATAATCTGACATGCATTTTGATTCTTTTAAATAAGCAAGTCACTCACCTGTATTTTATAATGTACAAAACAAAGTTTTAAGACAAGATGAAGTTTTCTCTATGACAAAAAAAAAGCTCATCACCCTTAAATAACAAAACCATCACTGGGCCAGCTATAAATACAGGACAACTTTTAAAGGCCTGGATGCTTTATCTAAACAGGTCATCTGAGATAAATGTGCTTTACCAGAATTGTGATCAAATATTATGGTTTGTTTGTTGAGCTTGCAGTAACTTTACGGAAGCAGACTATGTTATTGAACCTAATTTAAGGTGATGTACATTTGATTGCAGTGCATAAATCCACCATCTTTCCCTTCCATACAGTTTATGCATGTACATAACTTCTGGCTCTGTGTGTTGCACTCTGAGTCTTGATTTGAGCAATTTATTACATGTGACCTTTAAGCAATCTGTTAAACAGAGCAAACAAACAGATTCACACAGCCTGTCAAAATGCCAAATTACAAACAATGTTGAAACCATAAAGTCTACTTTAATGTGACCCACCCAGCTTATACACGTGTGATTGTGTTTAGAGTCATGCAGTGTTATCTGTTCTATTTTGTGCTCAATGATAGTGTTTTATTCGAAGTCACCATCATAAAGAAAAGTGTCTTCTGCACAATAGCAGGTCTTAGTTTTGCCTCAAGACTCCTTGGTTCTGTACACTTTTATATTTCTCCTGCTAAGTGAAATTAATTATTCAACTATTTTTGGGAGGTTTTAAATACAATATTTGTATACTTAAAATGTTTTTTTTTAGATATATACAGAAAAAAACACAGTGTGTACAAGGTGTTTAAAATTTATAAAATGTATAATATTGTTTTACAATATTATATTGTAATTTAATTCCACTCTCCCACAAAAACCCTTCAAAATAATTTATTGGAAATCATCCATTAGATTTGACCTAATATTTTTAAAGTAAAATAAAAAGATTATACCAATTTATTTTCTACCAAGAACCTTAAGCAATGAATGCTATACTGTTTTTGCTGGGATGTTCCCAGGTTTGTGTTTTTTTCCTGTGACTTTTGATTTAGATTTTTCCATAAAAGCTAAATTTTAATAATTACTATTTTTGATTTTACATAGACATTTGTAAGACACACAGACTTAATAACAAAAGTAACATTCATTTTACAACATACAATTTTCACAGCTGCATCACATTACAAAAAGAAATTGTCCATACTGTCCATTTCTCAGTGTCCTTTGATCAATAGTTACACAAATCTGTCTAATACTTTCTGCAGCATGCAGTGCTTTAAAGTATAGAGGCTTAAAATAAGACATTCTCTGTTTTGCAATGGTATAAATGTCCAGTTAAAGCTACACTGTGTAACTTTTTTAGTTTATTCTTAGTTAAAAACACTTAGTTCTTTCAAAAATATATGTGCTCATAAATGTATATTTACTTTGTTCAAGTAATAAAGTATTCTCGTGAGTGTATAATATGCCATTGAAAATACATACGGGTAAGGGTTCTAATGTCGGTCGCCATGTTGCCCCTCCATCTTGAAAGTACATTAGCCAAAGAGGGACATGCCCGTTAATTCAAGCTTCACCTTTCGCGTTTTAACACGCGTGGGTTAGCACTCGAACTGCCTAACACTCGAACTGGAAGCCATGTTAATCTTGGACTACATTGGCCACCGTAGGAGTTAAAACGAAATCGGAATTGAGAGGAACAGAAACTAAGGGTGTACTCACACTAGCAGTTTGAACCGTGCCCGAGTGCGTTTGACCATCAAAGCGCGGTTCGTTTGACTAGTGTGAGTGCTGCGAACCGTGCCCGGGCGCGGCTCGATTAGACGGCCCTGGCCCGCTTGGAAGAGGTGGGCCAGAGCACGGTTTAGTTGGACTCGGGCGCGGTTCGCATGCAGTGTGAGCGCTAACCGTGCTGGAGCACGGAACAGCAATGGAATCCATTGTGTTTTGAGAGCGCCGCTCTTCTTGTTTATCCCGAAACCGTCGCACCATAATGACGTAAGCGTGCTCCGGCACGAATGCTGAAACCCTCTGTGTGAGTACAGGCCAGAGGGGGAGTGGGGAGGGGGGACAATCGTACTCGGGCCCGGTTCATGGCAACCGTGCCTAGTGTGAGTACACCCTAATATTCACTGGATGGTCATATACCTTTTCACCGCTAGATGGGGGTAAAATCACACAGTGTAGCTTTAAGGGGGGGGGGGGGGGGGGTGAAACACTCAGTTTCACTCAATCTCATGTTAATCTTGAGTACCTATAGAGTAGTATTGCATCCTTCATATCTCCAAAAAGTCTTTAGTTTTATTATATTTATAAAAGAAAGATAGGCTGTACCGAGTCTTTCCGGAAAAACCCGAGCGGGTGGAGGCATGCCGTGTGGGCAGGAGCGCGCAAAGCTTTTGCGTGTGTTGTAAACAGACAGACTTGTGGTTTATGAGGACATGATTTAGTTTTACAATAAACAAACTGACACCTACAGTGGCCAGCTAAACAACTGTATTTAAACACACACACACACACACACACACCATACACCGCATGCTCCATAGATACATTAACTGTATGTGATCATGTTGTTTACTTGCTGTGCTTAGCTTACACGCCGATAGTTAACAACACACAGACATTTGAAGCAGTTTTACTCACCGCCTGCGGTTCCAACGCACGACCGTGAACCTTTATCGTTGGGACTGCTCCATCTTTAAGTATTAGGCTATCTGCAAATCCGGCGTCGAACTGGGCCTTGTTTAAAACTATTACCGTCGAAATGAAGGGAACAAACAAGAACATTTGCGCAACTCCGTTGCTGCTCTGGAAAAACAAAATCTAGGGGTGCTCCGATCAGGATTTTTGGGGCCGATCACCGATCTCCGATACTGGAAGCTGTATCACCCGATACCGATACCGATCACCGATCACAGGGTCTATTTGAAGACTTCTATTTATCATATATCATTAATTATTAAACTATATTTAACAACAATGTACATTAAGTATTACATGTAAGAGAAGACAATGTATCATGAATTGACACCTGTGTATTTATTTGCAAGCAACATGTCCAGATTTCCACGACGCATGCACGAGAACTGACGTTCTTCTTCTACTACACAGCACGCGTCTTACAAGCAGAGGAAGACGCGCGCTGTACATAGTAGTAGAAGAAGAACGTCAGTTCTCGCGCATGCGTCGTGGAAATCTCTTGAACTCTCGTCTCAGGCCCACATGGAAGCAATGGAATAGTCGAATAAAGTCGTTATTTTTGGGGGGTTTTCCGCACAAAAAGTATTCTCGTCGCTTGATAAACTTATAGTGGAGCCACTGTAGGCACATGGAATACTTCAACATTTTCTTCAATGACTTTCTGGGCCGTCAAGTTTCAATTGCTGAGGGAGCCTATGTAGCAGTGACCCAGCTCTCAGATTCAATCAAAAATATCTTCATTTGTGTTCAGAAGATGAACGAAGGTCTTACGAGGTTGGTACAGCATGGGGGTGAGTAATTAATGACTTAATTTTCATTTTTGGTGAACTAACCCTTTAAGTTCTTCTCAATCCAGTGGTGATCCATACACTTCAACCTCACACAGTGTAAGATATTCTCTCCGCCCTGGAATAACAACATTAATGTAACGTCCTTCCATCCCATGACAGTTAAAAGAGGGGGGAAAACCAGGAGAAATGGAAGAGATTGTAGCACACCTGAAGAAAGAGTGAGTTAAGCATCTTGAGAAACTCTGAACCACCATTTATATATCAAAGCAAACACATTTATGTATCAAGTCAAACTAGTTAAATGCAAATGAACAGAATAAACAAAAATGCAAAAAACCCAAATCACATTTTACCAATTTGTAGTTATATGTCGCATTGCAGACTGCAGTAATTCTGAGAACTTCTCTAAAGCCATATTAAGATGAATTCATTACCTGGGATTATCATTGCCATTGTTGTCCAGACTGTTTCCAATTCTGATTTCTGCCCCATTTAGTATTGTAGCAAAACTGTCTAATGTATTTGTAATCACCACTGAATAAACTTTGTGTCTTTTCAGTAAGTTCAGTCTCCACCAGGGATTGACCTCTGCTAGTGTGGGTACAAGATCCACGACTGTATACACCATCTCTGTTCCCATCAATGGCATTGGAAGCAAAGCCATATGAGTGTAGGGAACTCTGTGTAGCTACTCCTCCTAAAGCCACGTTTTCACCTACAACAACAGATGTAATAGTATTAGTATGTAAATTAGTAATTAGTATTAGAGCCAAACTGATCAAATCCTGATCATAAATGTTCTCACCATCAGGAGCTGGATAACCGTAAACCTCAACCTCACAGAGAGTAAGAACCCGATTACGACCAGGTATGTCCACATAAATGTAACGGCCTGGAATGCTATTTTCCCATTTGAAAGTGAGGGATCTCCCACCTGGAATGGATGAAATCTTTCCAGCCCTGCATAAAAATCACAGCATAAGGATAATATTTGAGTTCATGTACAGTATGTAACCTCATCACATTGTTCTTTAAGATAATCTTCTCTTGAAAGGCTTTCTTACAATGGATTGCTGATGCCGTTGTTCAGCAGAGAGTCTCCGATTCGTATCTCGGCTCCATCAAGCCTTTCAGGACAGCAGTCTTTTCTGTTCGTGATAGTTATGGAGGTCACTACATACTTGTCTAGTAAATCTAACCTCCACCATGGGTCATCTTGAGTAGGAGTAGCAGTACAGGATCCATGGTCATAATGTGAGTCACGATTTCCATCAATAGCATTACTGGCATGGCCAAATGCTGCCCTAGGATTCTCAACCAGGTCCGACTGTGTGGCCTTGCCATATAAAGCAAGATTTTTAGATGAAATTGATAAAGCATAGTCAAAATGTGTAATAAAACAAGTAAATGAATAAATCAAAATATTAATTATAATTAAAAAAAAATTAATATTAAACTTTTGACTTCAGTGATAACTTCTCAGAGTTTATTTATTTATATTTTTGACAGGACATTTCTGTATAGATGTATCTACCTACTCAGTCTATAGCTACAAAAAGCAATTGTACACTTCCACCTTTATTGCCAAAAATCTGTCCTTTTGAGACATTATGCCCCAATCTTGAGTATTTTTTGAAATATGAAATGCTATCTAAAAACATCTTTGACATTATAATAAACGCATTTTCAGCAATTATGATTTCATATAACAACAATAAACACTTCCTAAAAACAGTCAAAAAGGGAACATGCAAAAATATCAAACCATAGTTTTGTCCAGAAGAGATTTAATGAATTATATAAAAGTAAAACTTATAAATCAGTGATAACTTGCTCTGAAAAAAATATGACATGTTCAGTGATCAGCAACCAGTGTTTATAGTGTATTGTAAGTGTGTCTGTATAATTTAAACCATTTTTGTAATTTTGAACTGTACCTTTAGCTGTTGTTGTTTCTGTAAAATAAGGCATCACAAAAATCCAAAGTAGGAAAAACATGTGCATTTCCATTATCCTACACGTGGGAAGGAAAATAAGGAAATAAGATAATAACAAATCTTATAAGTGTTGTTAATATTGTTTAAGTTTGTAATCTGACTTTATTATGGATGGTTTGTTTTAATATTTAACAGAATGCAATTGGACTTTCTTATCATTTAATTTGATAGACAACTAAGTAAATTATGTAATTAAAATGATTGCATGCACATGAAAACATAATCTAACATCCATTTAGATTATTTTAAACAAGCAGGTCACTCACCTGTATTTTATAATGTACAAAAAAAGGTTTTCAGATAGACAAGATGAAGTTTACTCTATGACAAAAAAGGTTCATCACCCTTAAATAACAAAACCATCAATGGGCCAGCTATAAATACAAGACAACTTTTAAAGGCCTGGATGCTTTATTTAAACAGGTCATCTGAGATAAATGTGCTTTACCAGAATTGTGTTCAGATATTTATGGTTCGTTTGTTGAGCTTAACTTTATGGAAGCAGACTATGACTTAGATTAAGGAGTAGGCCTTAGTTCAATTAGGACATTTAAGTAGCATTATAAACATGCCTTAGAAAAGAAACATTACTGATGTGCATCTTGAGACAAAACAAATGCACTGACATATTAGAACATAATAGTGCAAATTGCTTTCAGTTAAAACAGCTCAATAATGCATTTTAGTCTGGGGTTTAAGCCTTGTCTGTGAAATTGGGCATATGTTTTTCATCTCTTTTTTTGGTAATTTCAACTAATTTAAGTCATAAAGGTGCTGTGGATTTATTCGCAGTGCATACATCCACCACCTTTCCCTTTCATGGTATATGCATGTACAGAACTTCTGGCTCTGTGTGTCACACTCTGAGTCTCGATTTAAACAATTTATTATTACAAGTGACATTTAAGCAATCTGTAAAAATGAAAAACATCCCGTCAAAATGCCAAGATACAATCAATGTTGAAACCATGAAGTCTAATTTAATGTGACCCAGTTTATATGCAATTGTTTACAGTCCTGCAGTGTTATCTATTCTATTTTTTGCTCAATGATATAGTGTTTTATTCGAAGTCACCATCATTAAAAAAAAGTGTCTTCCTTTTTTTTGAGTACTTTATTTATAGGCATTTTTATCAAAATAAATATAAAAAAAGACAATTGCATCAAAAAGAGAGATTGTAACAATACATCTCACAATGCTTTCTCATTACCCCCTTGTGCAACTTAACAACAGGAACACATAGCTAACAGTACAAAGACATAAGAAAAGTGTCTTGTGCACAATAGCAGGTCTTAGTTTTGCTGCAAGATTCCTTGGTTCTGGACACTTTTATATATTTCTCCTGCAAAGTAGAATATTATTTATTCTACTATTTTTGGGATGTTTTAAATTCCATATTTATTTATACTTAAAATATTTGTTCAATATAAAGCAAAACACAGTGAGGTGTTTCAAATTCACAGTATTGTTTGACTCTCCCACATATTAGGCTGGAATAACAGGACAAAAACACTTCAAAGTAATTTATTTGAAATCATCCATTAGATTTGACCTAATATTTCTTAAAGTAAGTAAAATAAAAAAGACTATAACAATTTAATTTCTCCCAATAACCTTAAAGCTACACTGTGTGATTTTTACCCCCATCTAGCGGTGAAAAGGTATATGACCATCCAGTGAATATTAGTTTCTGTTCTCCTCAATTCCGATTTCGTTTTAACTCCTACGGTGGCCAATGTAGTCCAAGATTAACATGGCTTCCAGTTCGACCTCGTCCATGAGTGTTCCTTCAAGTGATACGCGAAAGGCGAAGCTGTATGTCCCTCTTTGGCTAATGTACTTTCAAGATGGAGGGGCAACATGGCGACCGACATTAGAACCCCTTACCTGTATGTATTTTCAATGGCATATTATACACTCACGAGAATACTTTATTACTTGAACGAAGTAAATATACATTAATGAGCACATATATTTTGAAAGAACTAAGTGTTTTTAGCTAAGAATACACTAAAAAAGTTACACAGTGTAGCTTTAAGCAATGAATTCATTGCTGTTTTTGCTGGGATGTCCCCACTCCCAGGTTTGTGTTTTTTTCCTGTGACTTTTGATTTTTCCATAAAAGCATAATTTTAATTACTATTTTTTATTTTATATAGACATTTGCAAGACACTACAGACTTTATAACAAAATGATCGTTCATTTTACAACATAACATTTTCACAGCTGCATTTCATTAAAAAAAAAAGTGTTGTCCGTATTGTCCATTTCTCAGTGTCCTTTGGTCAATAGTCTCACAAATCTGTCTATTTTCTGCAGCATGCAGTGCTTTAAACTACAGAGGCTTAAAATAAGACATGTCCTCTTCTGCAAACTCTGGTATAAATGTCTGATTAAAGTAAAGCTCTACAGCCACCAATATATATATATGTTGTTTAAGTTCTTCTCAATCCAGTGGTGATCCGTACACTTCAACCTCACACAGTGTAAGATATTCTGTCCGTCCTGGAATAACAACATTAATGTAACGTCCTTCCATCCCATCACAGTTAAAAGAGGTGGAAAAACCAGGAGGAATGGAAGAGATTGTAGCACACCTGAAGAAAGAGTGAGTTAAGCATCTTGAGAAACTCTGAACCACCATTTATATTCAAAGCAAAACACATTTATGCATCAAGTCAAACGAGTTAAATGCAAATTAACAGAATAAACAAAATGCACAAAACCCAATTCACATTTTACCAATTTGTAGCCAAGTTAAATGTCACATTGCAGACTGCAGTATTTCTGAGAACTTCTCTAAAAAGCCATATTAAGATGAATTCATTACCTGGGATTATCATTGCCATTGTTGTCCAGACTGTTTCCAATTCTGATTTCTGCCCCATTTAGTCTTGTAGGAGTACCGTCTAATCTGTTTGTAATCACCACTGAAAACACTTTGTGTCTTTTCAGTAAATTCAGTCTCCACCAGGGATTGACCGCTGCTGTAGTGTGGGTACAAGATCCACGTTCGAAAACACCATTTCTGTTCCCATCAATGGCATTGGATGCAAAGCCATATGCATGGAGGGAACTCTGTGTAGCTACTCCTCCTAAAGCCACGTTTTCACCTACAACAACAGATGCCGAATTCATAGTTTTGAGTAAATTACTTCTCTTACAGTCTAGAAATGGAATGTCTAAAACATTGCTAATCTAAAATATCTGCTTATTTTTGTTAGTGCCAAACTGATCAAATCCTGATCATAAATGTTCTCACCATCAGGAGCTGGATAACCGTAAACCTCAACCTCGCAGAGAGTAAGAACCCGATTACGACCAGGTATGTCCACATAAATGTAACGGCCTGGAATGCCTTTTTCCCATTTGAAAGTGAGGGATCTCCCACCTGGAATGGATGAAATCTTCCCAGCCCTGTATAAAAATGACAGCATGTGGATAATATTTGAGTTCATGTACAGTATGTAACCTCATCACATTGTTCTTTAAGATAATCTTCTCTTGAAAGGCTTTCTTACAATGGATTGCTGATGCCGTTGTTCAGCAGAGAGTCTCCGATTCGTATCTCGGCTCCATCAAGCCTTTCAGGACAGCAGTCTTTTCTGTTCGTGATAGTTATGGAGGTCACTACGTACTTGTCTAGTAAATCTAGCCTCCACCATGGGTCATCTTGAGTAGGAGTAGCAGTACAGGATCCATGGTCATAATGTGAGTCACGATTTCCATCAATAGCATTACTGGCATGGCTAAATGCTGCCCAAGGATTCTCAACCAGGTCCGACTGTGTGGCCTTGCCATATAAAGCGAGATTTTTAGCTGAAATTGATAAAGCATAGTCAAAATGTGTAATACTAACAAGTAAGTGAATACATCAAAATAATAATAATAAAAAATATATAATAATTTGGAGAAGAACAAGGAGAAAAATCTGTCATTTTGAGACATTATGCCCCGGTCTTGAGTATTTGTTTCAATATGAAATGATATCTAAAAACATCTTTGACATTATAAGAAATGCATTTTCAGGAAAAATTAAACAATTATGATTTCATAAAACAACAATAAACACTTCCTAAAAAAAAAAGTAAAAAATGTAACATGCAAAAATATCAAAATATAGTTTTTTCCAAAAGAGATTTAATGAATTATATAAAAGTAAAACATATAAATCATGGGTGACAACTTGCTCTGATAAAAATATGACATGTTCAGTGATCAGCAACAATTTTTTTTAATGTATTGTAAGTGTGTCTGTATAATTGAAACTATTTGTGTAATTTTGAACTGTACCTTTAGCTGTTGTTGTGTCTGTAAAATAAGGCATCGCAAAAATCCAAAGTAGGAAAAACATGTGCATTTCCATTATCCTACACGTGGGAAGGAAAATAAGTAAAAAATAAGATAACAAATCTTATGTGTTGTTAACATTGTTTATGTTAATCTGAATGTATAATGGATTTTCTGTGAGAGTTTTTTTTTAAATATTTAACAGAATGTAATTGAACTTTCTTATAATTGAATTTGATAGACAATTAAGTAAATTATGTAATTCAAATGATAGCATTTACATGAAAACATAATCTGACATGCAGTTTGATTCTTTTAAATAAGCAAGTCACTCACCTGTATTTTATAATGTACAAAAAAAGGTTTTCAGATAGACAAGATGAAGTTTACTCTATGACAAAAAAAAGCTCATCACCCTTAAAAAACAAAACCATCACTGGGCCAGCTATAAATACAGGACAACTTTTAAAGGCCTGGATGCTTTATCTAAACAGGTCATCTGAGATAAATGTGCTTTACCAGAATTGTGATCAAATATTATGGTTTGTTTGTTGAGCTTGCAGTAACTTTACGGAAGCAGACTATGTTATTGAACTCTTATTTTTTTGGTAATTTCCGCTAATTTAAGGTGATGTACATTTTATTGCAGTGAAAACCACCTTTCCCTTCCATACAGTTTATGCATGTACATATCTTCTGGCTCTGTGTGTTGCACTCTGAGTCTTGATTTTAGCAATTTATTACATGTGACCTTTAAGCAATCTGTTAAACAGAGCAAACAAACAGATTCACACAGCCTGTCAAAATGCCAAATTACAAACAATGTTGAAACCATAAAGTCTACTTTAATGTGACCCACCCAGCTTATACACGTGTGATTGTGTTTAGAGTCATGCAGTGTTATCTGTTCTATTTTGTGCTCAATGATAGTGTTTTATTCGAAGTCACCATCATAAAGAAAAGTGTCTTCTGCACAATAGCAGGTCTTAGTTTTGCTGCAAGACTCCTTGGTTCTGTACACTTTTATATTTCTCCTGCTAAGTGAAATTAATTATTCAACTATTTTTGGGAGGTTTTAAATACCATATTTGTAAAATGTTTTTTTTTTTTTAATATAGAAAAAAACACAGTGTGTACAAGGTATTTTAAATGTATAATATTGTTTTACTCTCCCACATTAGGCTGGAATAACAGGACAAAAACCCTTCAAAGTAAATTTATTGGAAATCATCCATTAGATTTGACATAATATTTCTTAAAGTAAAATAAAAAGATTATACCAATTTATTTTCGCCCAAGAACCTTAAGCAATGAATGCTATACTGTTTTTGCTTGGATGTTCCCATGTTTGTGTTTTTTTGTCCTGTGACTTTTGATTTAGATTTTTCCATAAAAGCAAAATTTTAATAATTACTATTTTTTTATTTTACATAGACATTTGTAAAACAATGCAGACTTAAAAAAAAAACATCATTCATTTTACAACATTCAATTTTCACAGCTGCATTACATTACAAAAAAAATTGTCCATATTGTCTATTTCTCAGTGTCCTTTGAATAATAGTAACACAAATCTGTCTAATACTTTCTGCAGCATGCAGTGCTTTAATAGCCTGACTTCGTCATACTCATATTCTAGAAAGAATATGAGTCTGAAACTGCTCCATTGGGCTGTGATTATGGGGCGTGTGTCAACCGAACCAGGAAAAAAAAACTCTGCACTCAATTGGATATCTACAACCAATCAGAGCACCGGAGTAAGTGACGTGTGTTGAGAGATAGATTAAAGTTGATAGATTAAACCTTTTCCGAATCCCGTAGGAAGGACGGCATAAACATATTTTCCATCGACAAATGCCTTGATCGCGGTTCCTCTTCTAAAATGAATGCGTTGTCTATACCTTCTATAACACACGCGATAGCGGAATATACACAACTCAATTCTCCAGCGACAGCCATGAATTCAACCCAAGCGCTCTGATGACGTGGATGGTTACGTTACCGTTGCTCACATTCAAGAAAAGTTTGCGTTCTTAATCAACATACTTCTCCGCGATCTCTGCGATTAGTAGCATACAGACTACAAAATAAATATGTACATACGTTGTGAAAGTAAAATCTGGTGTTTTCTTTATTACATTGTATTGCATTTTGTAGAAATATAGTGTAAGCCATGCTTTGCTTGAAAATAATGAGATCTAGTAAATCAGTATACATAGACATAAACATAGACATAAACATAGACATCTGTAGACACGAAGTGGCAGCTTCAGCCATTTGCAGCTATGAAAAGTTTGGCGGCTGCAGCAGCCATTTAGGTTTTGGCTGAACCAGCTAGCCAGCCAATAACTTCATCAGCCAGCCATTATTCTCAAAACAAATGGCTTCAGGGTCTACTGTGCAGGCTGGTGGTTGTGGTGTAATGGGGTGTGGGGAATGTTTTCTTGGCACACTTTAGGCCCCTTAGTGCCAATTGGGCATCGTTTAAATGCCATAGCATACCTGAGCATTTTTTCTGACCATGTCCATCCCTTTATGGCCACCGTGTACCCATCCTCTGATGGCTACTTCCAGCAGGATAATGCACCATGTCACAAAGCTCCAATCATGTCAAATTGGTTTCTTGAACATGACAATGAGTTCACTGTACTAAAATGGCCCCCACAGTCACCAGATCTCAACCCAATAGAGCATCTTTGGGATGTGGTGGAATGGGAGCTTCGTGCCCTGGATGTGCATCCAACAAATCTCCATCAACTGCAAGATGCTATCCTATCAATATGGGCCAACATTTCTAAAGAATGCTTCCAGCACCTTGTTGAATCAATGCCACGTAGAATTAAGGCAGATCTGAAGGCGAAAGGGGGTCAAACACAGTATTAGTATGGTGTTCCCAATAATCCTTTAGGTGAGTGTATATTAGGGGTGGACGTGTGGTACATGAAAAAACATCCGAACCGTTCGGTTCGCTTGTCTCGGTTCGGTGCGTGTGTGCGTCGCACGGTTCGTTTGACGCATGCGCAATGTAACCTGTTCCCGTGACCTCAGACAGTGCATTTACTTTTCGTGCAAAATAAGAGATGTTTGGACATACATGATACATATGAGGCTTGTTCGACTTCAACCGGCGCTGCACAGACCGATCGATGAATAACATCAAAGTACCGCGAGAGCAACGGCTCCGTATGCTTTTCAATCACTCTCGGAGTACTTTGTCATAAAACGATCGGTCTATGCAGCGATGCAGGTCACGTAACGTATAGAAATCGTATAAGTCCGGTGTGTGGGAACATTTTGGATTTCATGTTACCTCCTCAGGGAATAGAAGCATTGTTGATACTGTTTTTGTGTTGAGGTTGAACTTATGTTTCACTTTATGATTACGGCCTTTGCTATTGTTATAGCCTCATTATAGGCAATTATGTGTAACCTATTTTGACTTATTTAAAAGATAGTGCTTTAAGAGTTCCTCTCTTTTTCTTTTAAAAGATACACATTTTGTAAGAGCTACACTTAAGTTGACAGTTTGATAAATGTTTAATGTTTAAAAGTTAATTTTACTCTTTGTGTGCTGAAAATGCACATAAGTTCCTGTAGAGATAGCAACACACATTCTCCTTTTTTGCCAAATAAACAAAAGCATTTCATCAATGTCTTCTCTCTTGCTGTATCAAAATGTCACCGGCTATCCTCAGAGATGGTCTCAATAATGTGCTTAAAGTCAAGTCAAATTCAGTTTGTGCATGATTACATGATATCATTTTTTTTAATACTGTATCCTGAATTGTGGATAATTAAGCTATAGCCTATATCATATGCTGAAGTACATTTCTGGAGTGTTAAAGATTAAAAGAAAAAATAACAACAAGAACCGTACAGAACCGAAAACCGTGACCATAAAACCGTGATACGAACCGAACCGTGGGTTTTGTGAACCGTGCCACCACTAGTGTATATATATATATATATATATATATATATATATATATATATATATATATATATATATATATGTTTTTATTTTTTTAAGTTCTTCTCAATCCAGTGGTGATCCGTACACTTCAACCTCACACAGTTAAAGATATTCTTTCCGTCCTGGAATAAGTCAAAAGAGGTCGAAAACCCAGGAGGAATGGAAAAGACTGTAGCACACCTGAAGAAAGAGTGAGTTAAGCATCTTGAGAAACTGTTGTCCATATTCAAAGCAAAACACAGACAATAACAACTGCAAATTAACAGAATAAACAAAAATGCACAAAACCCAAATTACATTTCACCAATTTGTAGCCAAGTTAAACGTCACATTGCAGACTGCAGTAATTCTGAGAACTTCTCTAAATTCTCCAAAAAGCCATATTAAAGCTACACTATGTAACTTTTTTAGTTTATTCTTAGCTAAAAACACTTAGTTCTTTCAAAATATATGTGCTCATTAATGTATATTTACTTCATTCAAGTAATAAAGTATTCTCGTGAATGTATAATATGCCATTGAAAATACATACGGGTAAGGGGTTCTAATGTCGGTCGCCATGTTGCCCCTCCATTTTGAAAGTACATTAGCCAAAGAGGGACATACAGCTTCGCCTTTCGCGTATCACTTGAAGGAACACTCATGGACGCGGTCGAACTGGAAGCCATGTTAATCAGAATTGAGGAGAACAGAAACTAATATTCACTGGATGGTCATATACCTTTTCACCGCTAGATGGGGGTAAAAATCACACAGTGTAGCTTTAAGATGAATTAATTTACCTGGGATTATCATTGCCATTGTTGTCCAGACTGTTTCCAATTCTGGATTGGATGCAAAGCCATATCCACTAAGGGAACTGAGTAGCTACTCCTCCTAAAGCCACGTTATCACCTACAACATGGGTTTCACATGAATTCATAGGCTGCGTTTGAAACCGCATAGTCAATGAGTACTTACTTCACAAGTGCTGAAAGAGTAGGTACTTTATAGCCTGATCTAGTTGAGTAGGCCTATGAACGCGAACCGGACATCTGCCATGTTGACGTTATCGTGACCTACGACGCGTTATCATATGAAGCCCCTAAAGGGACGTGGTGGTGGAAAAAATGTAGGATGGGAGAATTTTTTTTTTTTCAAGTCTTTTGCGTTACCTTGCAAAACTTTTCCGTGCCCCCTAGAAACTTTGCGTTCCCTCACAAATCTTTTGCATTCCCTCGCAAAGATATTTGCGTTCCACACAAATTTTTTGCATTCCCTCTAGTGTTGCACGGTGCACCGATACTTAAAAATGTAACGATTCCTAAATTTATTAGTATCGATACTTTAAGAATGACGCGTTCCAGATGTGTAAGAGACGTATTAGATGTGGGTGTGTGCAACACACGCTTCCAGTGTCTCCCTATGGACGTCTGTGTTTTTTCTCCTCACGCACGCAGCAAAGAAGCTGCAGCTGTCATGTGACAAACACTACAGTGAGATGGCTGCATGTGCGAGCAAAAGAGAGGCCGCCGGTCAGTAGCGGAGTGGCAATCGGGATAGTCGGGACTTTTCCCGGTGGGCCGGTAGTGTTTGAGGCCGCGAGGGCCGGTCTGATAATAGTTATACATTGCAAGTTCTTAGCAACAGCATCCGGCGGCCTGGTGTGCGGCCGCTGCCCGCTTGTCAAACTGTGCAGCCTCTCTGCTCAACCCGTAAAGCTGCTAAAATAAAGCAAAGAAAACATCAGCTAAAATTATCTATAGGCTATATGATTATAATCAGAGCATGTGCATGTTTGTCAGTGATTTATTTATATTAGTTTATTACAGCATTTAAAGAGCACAGACCTAAGCAAATACTACGCAAACAAGGCTTTGTATTTGTGAAACGCCTTGTAAGAAATACTTTTCCTTTTCAGGAAAAGTATCGAAAAAGTATCGAAATCGCAATTCTTGACTTGGTATCGTATCGGTATAGAAACAATAATTTTGGTATCGTGACAACACTAGTTCCCTTGCAAAGATATTTGGGTTCTCACGCAAAACCTGTTGTGAGCTCGGACAGACACTTCCTGTTTAATGTCCCGCTGGCAGTGCTTCAGAGATCCGTACGTTAAAGGAACACTCCACCATTTGAAAAAGGGCTTATTCATCATCTTTCCTACATTTAGATTGACGCATTTTTGTCTGAGTGCATGCATTTTTTAGTTTGGCAGCACCGCCGCTAGCTTAGCTTAGCATAATGAATGGAATCCTTTGTTGCCAGATAGCATGTCGTGAATAAAGGTGATAACTCACTGGATGGGACTATATTGGGGGGAAGCACAGGCGAAGCACTGCTACTTGGCCACAGAGATATCACGAAACACCTGAAATCCGCCAACATACCTGCGTGACCTGCACCGAGTATCTTCACTTTTGGATTGTTTTGAGTTTGAGAAGTTACAGCAAACATGGTAATTGTCTGCATAGCAAAATGTTGTGAGAACAAGTCAAGTCACCTTTATTTATATAGCGTTTTTTACAATACAAATTGTTTCAAAGCAGCTTTACAAAGATTACAGGAAAATAATGTTGTAATAGTATTGTTCAATTCAAAATTAAATGTCCCCAACTAAGCAAGCCAAAAGCCAATGGCGACAAAGGCGAAAAAAGGCGACAGTGGCAAGGAACCAAAACTCCACCAGGTGACAGAATGGAGAAAAAAACCTTGGGAGAAACCAGGCTCAGTCAGGGGGCCAGTCCTCCTTTGGCCAACGAACGAACAGTGTTTTAGTGGATTTAGTGGAACAGTGGATTTAGGCAGCATAATAGGTCAGAAATACAGATGGGATCAGAACTTTCACAATATTTATCCAGTTAATATGGTTAGGGTCGGAGTCATCACACCGGTGTGAAGATGAGTTTGTTGGGGTGTCCATGAGGCCTTTACAGTGTTGATGAGGCTGGCACTTCAGGCATGCATTGTCAACGTGTCCATGTGATGGTCCTTCATCAGATCTGGATATGGCCTGGATCCGGTGGTTTGCGGTAAACTGACAGACTGTATCTGCTTCTCGGACCATGTTAGGAAGATTGTTCTAAAGTTTTGGTGCTGAATAGGAAAAGGATCTACCGCCAGCAGTCGATTTAGATATTCTAGGTATTATCAACTGGCCAGAATTTTAAGATCGCAATAGACCTGAAGGACTATAAAGCGTTAAGAGCTCGCTCAAGTACTGCGGAGCTAAACCATTTAGTGCTTTGTAAGTAATCAGCAATATTTTTAATCTATACAATTGACAGAACCGGGCTAATATGGTCATACTTCCTGGTTCTGGTAAGAACTCTAGCTGCTGCGTTTTGAACTAGCTGTAGTTTGTTTCTTAAGCATGCAGGGCAACCACCCAGTAGAGCATTACAATAATCTAGCCTGGGGTCATGAACGCATGAACTAATTGTTCCGCATTTGTCAGTGAGAGCATATGACGTAATTTAGATATATTTTTTAAGATGGAAAAATGCGGTTTTGCAGATACTAGACACGTGACTTTCAACTGAAAGATTGGTATCAAAGAGCACACCCAGGTTCCTAACTGACGACGAAGACTTAACAGAGCAGCCATCAAGTGTTAAACAGTATTCTAGGTTATTAGGTGAGGAAGTTTTTTGTCCAATAATTAGAATCTCTGTTTTTTCAGAATTTAGTAGAAGGAAATTAATAGTCATCCAATTTTTTATATCAGCTATGCATTCCGTTAATTTTGTGAATTGGCAAGTTTCGTCAGGTTTTGAAGAAATATACAGCTGAGTATCATCGGCATAGCAGTGAAAGCTAATTCCATGTTTCCTAATGATATCTCCTAATGGTAGCATGTACAGAGTGAACAGCAGCGGTCCTAGTACTGAGCCTTGTGGTACGCCATACTGAACTTTTGACTGATAAGACATCTTTTCATTTACTTATACAAACTGATAACGGTCAGACAAGTATGATTTAAACCGTGCTAGTGCAATTCCACTAATGCCAACATAGTTTTCTAGTCTATTTAAAAGAATGTTGTGGTCAATGGTGTCAAATGCAGCACTAAGATCAAGTAATGCTAATAGAGAGATACAACCACGATCGGATGATAAGAGCAAATCATTTGTGACTCTAATGAGAGCAGTCTCAGTACTATGGTGCGGTCTAAATCCGGACTGAAAATCCACGCAGATATCATTTCTTTCAAGAAAGGAACACAGTTGTGAGGATACTGCTTTTTCTAATATTTCTGACAGAAAAGGCAGATTCGAGATCGGCCTGTAATTGACTAATTATGTAGGATCAAGTTGCGTTTTTTTTAACAAGCGGTTTAAGCATAGCCAGCTTAAAGGTTTTTGGTACGTATCCTAGAGACAAAGACGAATTAATGATATTAAGAAGAGGATCTATGACCTCTGGAAGCATTTCAGATATGCTGAATCTGGAATTTTTATTTCTAGAAAATATTCACATCATTGAAATTGCACTGTAATGTCACTCTTTAAATTGTCTTCTTGGCGCTGGCTAGGCAGAACTGCGGATCGTACCACACAAGTCTTGTACATGACCATTCATCACATAGTTATAGGCATCTAAAGATTTATATGCCCTCAGTTTCTCTTTACGCTCGGTTTCTCTATCGGATAGGTGTAGAAGTAAGGCCACTCAATCGGAGGTAGCGTTAATCCTGTCAGATCGTTCGTCCATTGAGTGAGCGTGTACGGGTCGGCCAATCTGGTTCTGTCCGTTAAAATTAACTTTTGCAAATAACAATCGCGGTCCTGGACAGTGAGTGACCTTGCACATTAAGATAAAATCAGATTTTCTCCAGTCATTGTTAAAAAACAAGCTAACAAAACTTGCAAACTAACGTTAGGGAAGCGGCCAGAGCGATCGTTCTGCAACCACCTAAGCTCCGCCCACATAAAAACGTCACCATGTTTACCAACTGAAAAGGGCTCTATAGGGTCTAACATACAAGTTGTCAATTTAGATGAATTAAAGAGTTTGCAAAATTCTTCCTCTCCTATAGCAAAAAATTAATCAAAATTTTTCCTCAGGGAGACTACAATGACTCCCTGATGCGATACTGTAGTAGACAGTTGCATAGTTATAATTTTGTCCCTGATCTTATAAGTGAAGAAGTTCATAAAGTCATTACTGCTGTGTTTCTTGGAAACTTCTGGGCTTGAAGCTTTCTTTTTCGTTAGTTTAGTCAACAAGAACAAGCAAAGGACATACACTCACTCCACCACCAGTTCATGTTGGCTCTCATCCTCACGTCCTCAGGCTGATGAGCGATCGCAACCTCCTCCTGTCATCTCACAAAATCCGCCATCTTCATCGCCATTCAGTATGTCTACTAGGGGCTATGGGGCTGCAGTCTTTAGCCTCCTTGTTAGAGCGCCTGACTCTCATGCCGGAGACCCGGGTTCGAGCCCGCTCGGAGCGGGTCGAGTGGGACCCGGGTGGAGGGGTTACACTCACACTAAAATCTCTAAGTTTCCTCAGCAGGTGTAAGCGGTGCTGGGCTTTCTTATACACAGTGTCTGCGTGCTGTTCAAAAGACAGAGATGTGTCCATCTCTGTCCCAAGGTACTTAAAAACATTGGGAAATTTCTTGAAATGTTGTGACCAGATTATTAAATGATGTTTTATTAACAAAGTTCGGGAGAAGCACGTTCAGATAATTAACACGGGTGGAGAGCACTCAGCAATCATGATTATGATGTTCTATCAACAGCGGGAGATGCTTGTTCAGATAATTAACACAGGTGGAGAGCACTCAGCAATCATGACAAAACGTGTATATAGACTCAGCAGTCTCACCTCATTTCTCCGACAGTTTAGCAGTGTTGGTATCTCATGGGCGTCAGGTCAAACAAACGGGTCCTCGCAACCGCGGGCGAAACATTCCCAATCTATTTCTGCGTATTTCTTTAAACCGGACCATTTAAAATTCCTGCCACAGAAATGGACAACACGGCAATGCTGCCCTTAGGAAGGGCCTTCCTCCAGCGTCAAGCCGCCGCAACAGGCCCTAAGTAAGCCGCGCTGCAGATTCAGTCCCGGCCAGTCGACACTCAACATCTGCCGGGTCAACTCCGTGAGTGCTTAGCTCAAAACATTTTTCATTTTCTGTCCCTGATTTGAACTTCGCATCGCTTCAGTTGTTGAATAACGAGCAAGTCGTGCTATCTGGATACAATTTTGATCGGGGGAACACGTGTAAATAGTTCAAAATAAATAGTTCATGTACAAGGATTTGCCGTTCATTTACGCAATACTTCCTGTGGCGTAAACTCACACGTAAACAGTAGGTCTCATATTACGTACAGCTTGTACACAGAATCATTAAGAACCTTTTGTTTACTGTCCTGTAACTTATTTACAAAAATCGCTTAGAAACTTAGTTATGGCATAAATATATATATATATATATATATTCATTTTTATTTTATTTTTTTGAGGTACATAATTTAAACCCACAGCTCACACTATTGTTTTTCTGATTAAGAACGAACAAATCGGCATGGAATATGACCCAATAAACAAACAAACAAACAAACAACAAACAAACAAACAAAACAAACAGAGAAATAAGTAGATTTTCAAATGTTTAATAATCAATCCCTCAGCCCCGCACAGTTTCTGCTGAGTTCGGGATTCCAATTGCACAGGTTAAAACCATGGGTTCAGCCTCGTCCATTTGAATTTTGGGCATTAACTTGGATACAGGTGATTTCCAGACCTCGCTGCTCAAATCTCATCCACCTTCCCAGACAGTCTAAACTGTTCTAAACGCGAACTGCTATCTTCGCTCGGCCACTTAAACTTCAGATGCGCATAATCCTGCAAGGATTTAATCTCTCACCTCCTCTTGCTCGCGTCTCCGATTAACGCGCAAGATTTCGGAGTCCAATTTCTCCAGGAGCTCAGTTTCTCTGGCTAATTTCTCCACTGCCACAGCAGTGATGTCTACTCTGCTCCCGCAGGAGCGCAATTTCTCCAGGTAAATGTTCCTCTGCTCCCGCAGGAGCTCTGTTTCTCTGGCTATTTTCTCCACTGCCACAGCAGTGATGTCTACTCTGCTCCCACAGATGCTCTGTTTCTCTGGCTAATTTTCCCCACTGCCACAGCAGTGATGTCTACTCTGCTCCAGCAGGAGCTCTGTTTCTCTGACTAATTTTCTCCACTGCCACAGCAGTGATGTCTACTCTGCTCCAGCAGGAGCTCTGTTTCTCTGGCTAATTTTCTCCACTGCCCAGCAGTGATGTCTACTCTGCTCCAGCAGGAGCTCCGTTTCTCTGGCTATTTTCTCCACTGCCACAGCAGTGATGTCTACTCTGCTCCAGCAGGAGCCTGTTTCTCTGGCTATTTTCTCCACTGCCACAGCAGTGATGTCTACTCTGCTCCAGCAGGAGCCCGTTTCTCTGGCTATTTTCTCCACTGCCACAGCAGTGATGTCTACTCTGCTCCAGCAGGAGCCCTGTTTCTCTGGCTATTTTCTCCACTGCCGCAGCAGTGATGTCTCTCTGCTCCAGCAGGAGCTCGTTTCTCTGGCTATTTTCTCCACTGCCAGCAGCAGTGATGTCTCTCTGCTCCAGCAGGAGCTCTGTTCTCTGGCTATTTTCTCCACTGCCACAGCAGTGATGTCTACTCTGCTCCAGCAGGAGCTCTGTTACTCTGGCTATTTTCTCCACTGCCACAGCAGTGATGTCTACTCTGCTCCCGCAGGAGCTCCGTTCTCTGGCTATTTTCTCCACTGCCACAGCAGTGATGTCTCCTCTGCTCCCGCAGGAGCTCCGTTTCTCTGGCTATTTTCTCCACTGCCGCAGCAGTGATGTCTCCTCTGCTCCCGCAGGAGCTCTGTTTCTCTGGCTATTTTCTCCACTGCCACAGCAGTGATGTCTCCTCTGCTCCCAGCAGGAGCTCTGTTACTCTGGCTATTTTCTCCACTGCCACAGCAGTGATGTCTACTCTGCTCCCGCAGGAGCTCTGTTTCTCTGGCTATTTTCTCCACTGCCACAGCAGTG
Organism: Chrosomus eos; assembly: GCA_036326025.1. Classification (NCBI taxonomy): domain Eukaryota; kingdom Metazoa; phylum Chordata; class Actinopteri; order Cypriniformes; family Leuciscidae; genus Chrosomus; species Chrosomus eos. The sequence goes on from CM070831.1 coordinate 9,175,470, forward strand.
ATGTCTACTCTGCTCCAGCAGGAGCTCCGTTTCTCTGGCTATTTTCTCCACTGCCACAGCAGTGATGTCTACTCTGCTCCAGCAGGAGCCCGTTTCTCTGGCTATTTTCTCCACTGCCGCAGCAGTGATGTCTACTCTGCTCCAGCAGGAGCTCCGTTTCTCTGGCTATTTTCTCCACTGCCACAGCAGTAATGTCTACTCTGCTCCAGCAGGAGCCCTGTTTCTCTGGCTAATTTTCTCCACTGCCACAGCAGTGATGTCGTCTCCGCTCCCGCAGGAGCTCTGTTTCTCTGGCTAATTTTCTCTCCTGCCACAGCAGTGATGTCTCCTCTGCTTCCGCAGGAGCTATTTTTCTCTGGTTTCATCTGTTTCCTCTTTCTCCATCCAGCGAGCATGGTCTCCTAGCGGATGTTGCATGCATCCATGTTTCTTCTTTCTCTGTCCAGCGAGCATCGGTCTCCCAGCAGACGTTGCATGCATCTGTTCCTCTTTCTCTGTCCGGTGAGCATAAAACATTTCATATTTGATTAAACCCCAATCTCCTCTTTCCTGTCTCTTTCTGTCCAGCAAGCATTGGTCTCACAGCGGACAGAGTGAGAGCTTTCCCAGTAGAGCATTTACGTTTTCTCTTTCGTCCAGCGACGCAGTGTGAGAAAATCTCCTGGGCAAGCACTCATTTTTTCCTCTTTTCACTTTTCCTCTTTCCGTCCAGCGAACATTGGTCCCACAGTGGACGCAGTGAGAACTTTTCCGGTAGAGCACTTATGTTTTCTCTTTCGTCCAGCGACGCAGTGTGAGAAAATCTCCCGGTTGAGTACTCATTTTCCTCTTTCCAGTTTCCTCTTTCTGCCCAGCAGGCTTCAGTCCCACAGCGGACGCAGTGAGAACTTTTCCGGTAGAGCACTTATGTTTTCTCTTTCGTCCAGCGACGCAGTGTGAGAAAATTTCCCGGTCGAGTAATCATTTTCCTCTTTCCAGTCTCCTCTTTCTGCCCAGCAGGCTTCAGTCCCAGCGGACGCAGTGAGAACTTTTCCGGTAGAGCACTTATGTTTTCTCTTTCGTCCAGCGACGCAGTGTGAGAAAATCTCCCGGTTGAGTACTCATTTTCCTCTTTCCAGTCTCCTCTTTCTGCCCAGCAGGCTTCAGTCCCAGCGGACGCAGTGAGAACTTTTCCGGTAGAGCACTTATGTTTTCTCTTTCGTCCAGCGACGCAGTGTGAGAAAATCTCCCGGTTGAGTACTCATTTTCCTCTTTCCAGTCTCCTCTTTCTGCCCAGCAGGCTTCAGTCCCAGCGGACGCAGTGAGAACTTTTCCGGTAGAGCACTTATGTTTTCTCTTTCGTCCAGCGACGCAGTGTGAGAAAATCTCCTGGGCAAGCACTCATTTTTTCCTCTTTTCACTTTTCCTCTTTCCGTCCAGCGAACATTGGTCCCACAGCGGACGCAGTGAGAACTTTTCCGGTAGAGCACTTATGTTTTCTCTTTCGTCCAGCGACGCAGTGTGAGAAAATCTCCCGGTTGAGTACTCATTTTCCTCTTTCCAGTTTCCTCTTTCTGCCCAGCAGGCTTCAGTCCCACAGCGGACGCAGTGAGAACTTTTCCGGTAGAGCACTTATGTTTTCTCTTTCGTCCAGCGACGCAGTGTGAGAAAATCTCCCGGATGAGTACTCATTTTTCTCTTTCCCGTTTCCTCTTCCAGCAAGCTTTGTCTAACAGGCCAGCCCGCCAAACTCGGCACTCATTTGGGGGGTCTTTAGTCCGGCGGCTGTCCTCTGCTCTCTAGCTTTTGGGGGGAGTACTCTGGGTTCGGGCCGAATTCCGAGCTCGGAGCCCTCCCCCCGGACAGCACGCCAAATACGCATTATACTTTATTCCCTCTAATTGTATGTAAGTGTGAACTTGTGAAATGATGTTTTATTAACAAAGTTCGGGAGAAGCACGTTCAGATAATTAACACGGGTGGAGAGCACTCAGCAATCATGATTATGATGTTCTATCAACAGCGGGAGATGCTTGTTCAGATAATTAACACAGGTGGAGAGCACTCAGCAATCATGACAAAACGTGTATATAGACTCAGCAGTCTCACCTCATTTCTCCGACAGTTTAGCAGTGTCCCTCCACCACCCCTTCTCCACCCTTCTAGACCTAAACCACCTTACATACGGGGGGGGAGTACTCTGGGTTCGGGCCGAATTCCGAGCTCGGAGCCCTCCCCCCGGACAGCACGCCAAATACGCATTATACTTTATTCCCTCTAATTGTATGTAAGTGTGAACTCGTGAACTGTCTGATGATAATCAGACAGTGCCTTAGTATCAGACAAGTGGGCTACCAAGGCCATATCATCAGCATACTTAAACAGAAACATTCCATCCCTGTTACAGGATATATTGTTTGTGTAAACAGAAAAAAAGAGCAGGAGATAAAACACATACTTGGGGGAGGCCAGTGTTTAAAACCCGTTCACACGCACCTGTTGTGGTCTGTCCTGTAAAAAGTTCTTAATCCATAAAATCAGTTTTGGGTGGACCTGAAGATTGACTAGATGTTGCAGAAGTGTGTATATGTGTACAGTATTAAAAGCAGAGGAAAAGTCCATAAATCGAATCCTTGTGTGGGTGTGTAATGAGTCCAGCTGTCTGGTCACAGTGTCCAAGAGAGTTAGGGTTGCGTCTTCCACTCCACGTTTAGCTTTATAAGCGAACTGGAATGGGCCCAGTCTTCCTGTCACAGAGCTGGTTACCTACCACTCTTTCCATACATTTGCAGAGTAGCGATGTCAGGGCAACTGGTCTGATTTATGTTTTCTGTCATTATGATTGTTCATTGTTAAAGATACAACCATTGTATCTTTCCCTGATCTTGTATGAAACCAAGTTCTGCAATAAAAAAAATTATATGAGTGACAGGTGCACTAACACCTCATTACATCAGTAACTCGACAGGCGTACCTAGAATGGGTTTCCTCAGCATTTGTAATGTCTGCACATTGCTCACACCACACAGCTGTGCAGCTGCTCAAAGATCTCACCTTTGGAGAAGACTTGATTTTTATACTAGAAAATGTATCACTTCTTAAAAACAAGATTACCACAGAAAGAATTGCATTGCTAGCCCACCCCAAAACTTACACACAATAATGAAGATAAATGCAGACCAAAACTTTTACTGAAAATTAGATATTTTAGTAAAACAAGCAAAATGTAATTTGTTTTGTCATATGACATAGATATGCATGAATACACACTAGATAAATGCAGTAAATACAGTTATAGCCAAGCAATGAATTAAACCATAAATAATTGTATTTTATTTACTGACAACAATAAGAAACATGAATAAATAAGTAAAATAAAGAATAAAAAGTAACCATCACAATAAACAAATGCATATACAAGTCAACACAAGAAACAAGGGTTTATTCAAACTCGAATGATGTATTTACAGACGATGAACCCCACATCCTACTGCCATCTCAACACAGTGGTTCTCATTCTGTGGCTTTATTCTAATGAATCAGCTGACCGTGCCTTCGTGACGGAGGTTGTTCTGAGGCAATAAGGGCAGGTGGAGTGATGGAGGGTCTCATCCATGGCACCATTTCCAGGATTCAGCTCCGGGCTCTCCATCCTCAGTGCTCACACCAGTCTGCACTCTGCAGACATTTCAGATCCGAATCAGAAAAGTGCTGTAATAAAAGTGTTTGAAATTACAATAATTAAACTACAACTTCAGATTTAAATAGATTTTGTTATGCATTTCTGTCGTATACTCAAGCTGTTGATGCAGCATTCAGCTTAATTAGCCACTCTCCCAAATGTTCCGCAATTTATCAACAGTACTAATAGACAAATAAAATAGATAATGTGGTAACTGCTTTAATTATACCTTCTTTTTAGTCCGACTACGCCACCCCCTGATGGGCAGGAGGAACCAAAAATCTTCCCATAAATATAGTGTGGCTAATTCTAAGTTTTTCCCCGTAAAGGTACAGTCGACAAGAGGCAGATATGTAAATGTGTTCCAAATTATATTATATTTTAGTACAAAAATGTATAAAAAGTTATTAGAACGGATCTTAAAATATTGCGATAAATGAGTTTCGTCAGTGTAGGAAGGTCGGATAAGCCAATGCAAAACCCCTGCTTAGGAGGCCCCTGGGGAGACGAAAACAGGAGACAGCAACCCAACACCAGTCGAAGCATGCACCACAGCAAGCACTACACACTTAAGATCTTTAGATACCACTTCCAAAATATCACACCGTGTTGTAGCTATAAGTACACACCAATACAGTGTCTCTCCCAGTGTGGTCCCCCGACGAGAAGGGGCAAAGCATCAGTGTGGATCCAGCCTTGTACAAGGATAACCTACGCAGATGACATAGTTAGGGAGGAGATCCACCAGCATTAAAAGGCAACACTTATTCAAGAAAAAAAACAATGCTACTATAAAGTGGCACATGAGTGGTAGGCCCAGGAGCAAAAATCACAGATAATCAAACAAATAATCAAAAAAAAAAAAAAAAGGCAATAAAGAAAAGATTATTAATCACAGGAAAACAGTGGCTGGCCTGGTCCTTTTCAATATGCTCAACTGTCCCCACAGCGCATTGACACATGAAGAAAAAAGGTGAATGTTCCGTTGCAGTGCATCCCAGCAGCTCAGGTCACTGGGGGTAATCGCATAAAACTTAAAACTCCATGCAGAAGCCTGTGTCCTCCGTGAAGAGCCGAGACACGTTTCTAGATTTACCCTGCATGAAAAGGGAGCCCAACTCACACAACAGTGTCCAGCATCAACACAAAAGAGAGTCTGGCTTGCAGCCAGCAAACAAGTCAAGTCACATTTATATAGCGCTTTTTACAATACAAATTGTTTCAAAGCAGCTTCCCAGAGATAACAGGAAAATAGTATTATTGTTGAATTCAAAATTAAATGTTAAATGTCCCCAACTAAGCAAGCCAAAAGCCAATGGCTAAAAAGGCGAAGAGAGGCGAAAAAGGCGACAGTGGCAAGGAACCAAAACTCCATCAGGTGACAGAATTGAGTAAAAAAACCTTGGGAGAACCCAGGCTCAGTCGGGGGGCCAGTCCTCCTTTGGCCAACGAACGAACAGTGTATTATTATGATTTAGGCAGCATAATGTCAGGAGTCAGATGTGATCAGAACTTTCACGATATTTATCCAGTTCATCTGGTTGGAGGTTGGGTCATCCCGCCAGTGAGGAGATGAGTGTGTTGAGGTGTCTATGGCCTTCACAGTGTTGATGGGGCTGGCACTTCAGGGATGCGTTGTCGTCGTGTCCAGGTGATGGTCCTTCCTCAGATCTGGATATGGCCTGGATCCGGCGGTTTGCGGTAAACCTCGGGATAAACAGAGGGACTAATATTAGCGTAGACACCATCCTTCTTATGATGTACAAAGTACATCAGGAATTATGGGAAGTGTTCCCGGTTCCGGCTGATCTAATCTATGCAGCCTAACATTGAATTATAGAAATCTATAATGTGTTATGTTTATGTTATGTATGCTAAGCCAAAGAGTTGTGTTTTTAGTCTAGATTTAAACTGACAGACTGTATCTGCTTCCCGGACCGTGTTAGGAAGATTGTTCCAAAGTTTTGGTGCCAAATAGGAAAAGGATCTACCGCCAGCAGTCGATTTTGATATTCTAGGTATTATCAACTGGCCAGAATTTTGAGATCGCAATAGATGTGAAGGACTATAATGCGTTAAGAGCTCACTCAAGTACTGGGGAGCTAAACCATTTAGTACTTTGTAAGTAATCAGCAATATTTTAATTTATACGATGTTTAATAGGCAGCCAATGCAATGTTGACAGAACCAGGCTAATATACATACTTCCTGGTTCTGGTAAGAACTCTAGCTGCTGCGTTTTGAACTAGCTGTAGTTTGTTTATTAAGCATGCAGGGCAACCACCCAGTAGAGCATTACAATAATCTAGCCTTGATGTCATGAATGCATGAACTAATTGTTCCGCATTTGTCAGTGAGAGCATGAGACATAATTTAGATATAATGCGTTAAGAGCTCGCTCAAGTACTGGGGAGCTAAACCATTTAGTACTTTGTAAGTAATCAGCAATATTTTAATTTATACGATGTTTAATAGGCAGCCAATGCAGTGTTGACAGAACCAGGCTAATATACATACTTCTTGGTTCTGGTAAGAACTCTAGCTGCTGCGTTTTGAACTAGCTGTAGTTTGTTTATTAAGCATGCAGGGCAACCACCAGTAGAGCATTACAATAATCTAGCCTTGATGTCATGAATGCATGAACTAATTGTTCCGCATTTGTCAGTGAGAGCATGAGACATAATTTAGATATATTTTTAAGATGGAAAAATGCGGTTTTACAGATACTAGACGCAGAGTCGGCACCAGAGCAGATCTACTGGAGGGGCATTGGGTCATCAGCGGGGGGGCACTGCCGTTTGAGAAATATTTTGACGCAAAAAAAACACCTTTTATTATTATTATTATTATTATTATTAATTATTATTTGCGAATTTCCCCACCAGTTTTTGTCAGGGTCGATATTGTCACCACCACTTTTAAACATCTCGCGGCATGAATGTACCAATACAAATAATAAAACATATCCAGTTAACTAGCAGAGAATTCATTTGTTAGATAAGAGACGATCTAGCACGCTGAAATGTATTGTTTTTGAAATCAAGTGATCAAAGTGCTCGTTGACTGCGATCAGTGGTGCTGATAAAGTTTTCTCTTGTGGCTTGCGCTGCCGCGCACAGTCTTCACACGGATGCGCTTTTTAATTCGTTGCGGAGAAATCTCTATTCGTTCCGGTGAAATCACAAAGTAATATTCACACAAACGTGTTCCTGCTTGATATACAACCACTGATAAACATAATCAGTTTAATGAGGAAAAAAAACCTATACGAGTGCGGATTAGAACCCATAACCTCGGGCATGCTTGGCAAAAGTTCTGCCACTGGACCATTAAAACACATACAAAAAAAAACAGACTGGATATATCTATTTCTTCATGTGAAAATTCTTGGCACCAACACATATTAGATCTCATTAAACGACAAATTAAACACAATGTACTATTTAAATAGATTGCTGGACATCGGTATTGTATAGCATACATCTGATTTATGATTTAGCATTGTATTAGCAACTGTGGTAGGAGGGGCATCAATGACCGCTAGGGGGGGCACGGCCCTCGAATGCCCCACCATAGCGCCGACCATGACTAGACACGTGACTTTCAAATGAAAGATTGGTATCAAAGAGCACACCCAGGTTCCTAACTGACGACGAAGACTTAACAGAGCAGCCATCAAGTGTTAGACAGTATTCTAGGTTATTACGTGTGGAAGTTTGTCCAATGATTAGAATCTCTGTTTTTTCAGAATTCAGTAATAGGAAATTACCGGTCATCAAATTTTTTATATCAGCTATGCATTCCGTTAATTGGTAAGTTTTGTTAGGTTTTGAAGAAATATACAGCTGAGTATCATCAGCATCACAGTGAAAGCTAATTCCATATTTCCTAATGATATCTCCTAATGATAGCATGTACAGAGTGAACAGCAGCGGTCCTAGTACTGAGCCTTGTGGTACGCCATACTGAACTTGTGATCGATAAGACATCTCTTCGTTTACTGCTACAAACTGAAAACAGTCAGATAAGTATGATTTAAACCAGTGGTTCCCAATCCTGGTCCTGGGGACCCACAGCTCTGCACATTTAATATGTCTCCTTTATCTGACACACCCAGTTCAGTTCATAGAGCTCTTTCCTAACGAGCTGATGATCTGAATCAGGTGTGTTAAATGAGAGAGACATATAAACTGTGCAGAGCTGTGGGTCCCCAGGACCAGGATTGGGAACCACTGATTTAAACCATGCTAGTGCAATTCCACTAATGCCAACATAGTTTTCTAGTCTATTTAAAAGAATGTTGTGGTCGATAGTATCAAATGCCGCTCTAAGATCAAGTAACACTAATAGAGAGATACAACCACGATCGCATAAGAGCAAATCATTTGTGACTTTAATGAGAGCAGTCTCAGTACTATGGTACGGTCTAAATCCGGACTGAAAATCACGCAGATATTATTTCTTTCTAAAAAGGAACACAGTTGTGATGATACTGCTTTTTTCTAGTATCTTTGAAAGAAAAGGCAGATTCGAGATTGGCCTGTAATTGACTAATTCTGTAGGATCAAGTTGTGGTTTAACAAGTGGTTTAATCATAGCCAGCTTAAAGGTTTTTTTAAAGGGCCACCTTAAAGGGGGGGGGGGGGGGGGGGGGGGGGGGGGGGGGGGGGGGGGGGCAAAACCAATAATAATAATTATTATTTGATACACGGTTTTCTGTCAAATGAGAAAGAAATAAAGGCAAAAATGCATGCAAGATAGAGAAGTTGATCAAACACCATGATTTTTCCAGGGAGGGAACATTGAGCGCTACGAGATTAAAAGTGGTGCGGGATTCGGTTTAACAGGGCAGCGGAAAACAGAAAGGTTGTTCTGTCAGGTCCATTAAGTCAAGAACACACAGACAAAATAATTTAGAATTTAATTGAATAGATTGCAAACAGGTTGATGTTCCTGAATTGAAATTTGGCGGTATGGCTCTGTTCAGGGAGTCCTCTGACCTTTCATGAGCACCATGAAATAGCAGAGAGTCAGAGACAGCAGCAGCAGCATTAGGGAACGCTCACACAGTTTTAGGACTGTGAGAGCTAAAATATCCCCATGTGAACAGAGCAGGCAACATGACATAAGCAAATGCCACGTTATGCATAAGGAGGAGCTGGGGAGGTGGCGGGCAGCAGAAGCGAGCAGCGAGCCAGCAGAGGCGAGCAGCGAGCCAGTAGAGCGAGCAGCAAGCATGTATGAGCAAGGTGAATGAGCTTTAAATAGGGCGCCTTGTTTGAGCTTTGGCCATTGAGCAGCGAGGGTAGTTAACCAGCTAATGCAGCTCAGCTGGAGCAGATCAGCTGACAAGACAGTGTTGATAGCAAATAGCATAAGCAGCGGCTTGACTACCTGGCCTGCCAGAACTGATGCTGACGCTTAATTTCTGTCAGGTCCATTAAGTCAAGAACACACAGACAAAATAATTTAGAATTTAATTGAATAGATTGCAAACAGGTTGATGTTCCTGAATTGAAATTTGGCGGTATGGCTCTGTTCAGGGAGTCCTCTGACCTTTCATGAGCACCATGAAATAGCAGAGAGTCAGAGGACAGCAGCAGCAGCATTAGGGAACGCTCACACAGTTTTAGGACTGTGAGACAGGGATGGAAATTAGCACCCGCCACCAGCCAAATGCGGGTGATTTTGTGTCGTGGCGGGTAAACTCACTTCTCCTACCGGCCACCGTGGCGGGTAAGTAAAAATAGGATACTGTTTCACCCGCGTGATTTTTTTTTTTCCCCAAACGCCTTCAGAGGAACTCCCGGCATGCAGCCGATTTCATTGGTTTAGGTTACAGTGACGGGTAGGTTTAGGGATCAGTGTTTGGTGTAGGCAATCTGTACGGTGATTGACATGACCAATGAAAACTTTAGAATCAGCTGCAGGGCGGGAAAAAAAAAATCGCGCGTTTCCCCCGGACGGCGGACACTTTTAGAGTGACACCTTCAAAACAAAAATGTGGCGTTACATTGCTGGCGTTAAGAGGTCAGCAGAGAAAACACCTCAGGAGGAGCCTGTGGACAAAGAGGCGAAGGTCAAAAGACGTTTTTTTAAAGAAAGATGGAGAAAAAACGGACAATGGGGAGTCCCGCGATTGGCTAGTTTATGACGAGGCAAGCCTGACAATGTTCTGCTCAATATGTCGTCAACACGCTTCAGAAGATGCCAAAACTAATAGTTTCATTGTTGGGACTAAAAACTTAAAACTAGAAGCCATAAAAGATCACGAATCGTCACAATGCCACATTCAGGTGAAAAAGAGAGCACAGGGAAAAGCAGCCCCGGAGAATACGGCTGCCATGAAGGCACTTACCAGCCTGAAGACAGCCCAGTTGGATAAGATGACAATACTGTTTAGGAATGCCCACGCAATCGCGAAAAAAGGAAGGCCATTTCAGGATTACGAATGGCAATGCAAGTAAGTCTTTTTTTTGTGTGTGTCTATGAAATGTTGACTAGTGGTTTTTATATTAAATGCTGAATAAGGTCAGAAGAATATAGTGCCCATGTAACTATGGCTATGCATATAAACTAGCCTAGCTATTGGCATTAAAGTAACCTATAACGTTAGTGCTATGGTACAATATTTACTTCTAACTTTACTTTTCATTGTTTATTTTTCCATTTTCATTTTATAGATTAGATGAGAAAAAGGGAATTAGCACAGGTAGCACATACGTGAATCGGAAGCAAGCCAGGGTGTTTATTAAGCACATAGCTGCAGCTGAGAGGAAGACACTTCAGTCAAAGATAGAGACAGCGAAATTCCTCTCCATTATGTCTGACGGGTCTACTGACACTGCCGTGATGGAACAGGAAATGCTGTATACACGCTTGTGCAACCGAGGCAAGGTGGAGGTCCACTTTGTAGGGATACAGGATGTGGAGAAAGCAGATGGTGAGAACATCGCTCAGGCAATAGATAACATGATGAGGGAGGTCTGTGGAGAAGAGTGGCAGGCCAAGTTGGTGGCATGTGCAACTGATGGTGCGTCGGTGATGACAGGGACACGTAAAGGAGTAGTGAGCAGGCTGAGAGGAAGTAACATGCACGTCCTGGGTATTCACTGTATGGCACACCGCCTGGAGCTAGCTTTCAAAGATGCCATTAAGAGCTGCTCTATGGCAAAACAGATTGAAGATGTGCTGTCAGGGCTGCATACATTCTATTGTAAAAGTGCTCTCAACAGGGCAAACCTAAAGCACAGCTTCAAGATTTTGGGCCAGAATCCCTTGTACCAACTAGGGTTGGAGGCACCAGGTGGGTTTCTCCCTCTTCAGGGCCATTGACCATTTTTTGAGGGGTTACCAGGGACTTACCCAGCACCTAGACCAGGTAGGCTAAATAACAGTGTAGAGAACTTGAATGTTAAGTTAAAAGGTTAGGTCAGTTTACTGTCAGGAATGTTAAGTTAAAAGGTTAGGTCAGTTTACTGTCAGGAATGTTAAGTTAAAAGGTTAGGTCAGTTTACTGTCAGGAATTTGTTCAATGTAATTTAATAAATCAAACTAACTTACACTTATAAAACACTTATATACAAATTATAAATTGACTAATGACTTTTCTTTATTGATTTGATGGATTTTGTATAAAGATTCAGTCACCAGATGCTGAAGGGGTGAATGCAGTGCAGAAGAGCAAAGCACGGCACTACTTCCAAACCTGCCGGGATCCAGCATTTTTCCTGTTTTGCAACTTCATGCATGATTGCCTGACTCACCTCAGCAGCCTCTCTCTGACTCTTCAAACATCAGCTATCACAGTGGCTGAAGTACACAGCTGCCTGACAGCCACCCAAACAGTGCTCACAAAATACAAAACCAGGTGAGTGTCAGAGTGAGAACTGAAAAGTTGTGTTAAAGGAGTAGTTCACTTTTAAAATGAAAATTCTGTCATCATATACTCACCCTCATGTTGTTTTAAACCTGTATGAATTTCTTTCTTCTGCTGAACAGAAAGGAAGATATTTAGAAGAATGTCAGTAACCAGGCAGTTTCTGGTTCCCATTGACTTCCATAGTAGGAAAAAAAATATACTATGCAAGTCAATGGGAACCAGAAACTGCCTGGTTACTGACATTCTTCTAAATATCTTCCTTTCTGTTCAGCAGAAGAAAGAAATTCATACAGGTTTAAAACAACATGAGGGTGAGTATATGATGACAGAATTTTCATTTTAAAAGTGAACTACTCCTTTAATGCGTTTGCTGCTTAGCTGAATATCTTAAATAAACTTACTAATGTAAATGTACCACAGACCTGGGCCCAAGCTAAAAGCCTGTATGGAGCAGCACGAGAATGATGACTGCATCCTAAACCGTGTCATGAAGGCCAAGTTTGAGCTGCTCGACAAACTCTGCCAGAGTCTGCAAAGTCGCTTCACCGACATGACCATAGGGATTCTTCAAGCTACAAAGTTAGTGAATCTGAACAGCTGGCCTGACGCAGATCGCGCTAAAGGTATGTGGTTTAGGTTCATACATAACATTTCATGAAAGCATATAACTCAATGTTGTTTCATTATGTCTGTCTCTTTTCAGAATTTGGTGAATCAGAAGTGGAGGAATTAACTACACACTTCCAGAGTATCCTGACATCCTCGGGGGTCGCTGTTGAGCTCATTCCAGATCAGTGGACCATTCTTAAGACCAGACTGTATGAGATGGGAGAGAATCTACACATGAAGACCTGGCCAGAAATCAACAGGTCTTTGCAACCGCAGTGCCCCGACATCCTCAGCCTGGTTGACCTCATTCTCACCATACCAGCCTCTACTGCAGACTGTGAAAGAGGCTTCAATCAAATGAAGTTAGTGAAAAGTGACTGGCGGTCCCGTCTTACATCAAGAAGCCTCTGTGACCTACTGACTGTCCAGCTATCCAGTCCCTCTATTGAGAATTATGACCCCACCCCTGCTATCCAGCTCTGGCATCAGGCTAGCATCCGGCCTAGAAGGCCAGAGTTCATGGAGGGGAAGAAGAATGTTCAGGAAAGCACCTCTGAAACTTCAGAATCTGATTCTGATGAGCAGGAGTAAATTGGACTGGGAGTGGGGAGGATGGGTGGAGGAATGTTAGTTTTTTGTTTAATCTGCCCTACTCATTTAATACAATGTATATCAGTTCATGGGATAAAGAGAAAGAAATTGTCAGTATTTCATTCAGACTTCAGATTAAATAAACTGCTTAAGTATTGTAGATCTTGTAGTATTAATTTCCACATGCATTTACACATTGTCGGTTAAAAACAAGAAAGTGGCTGGTAAAAACATTGAGTGGCTGGTAGATTTTGAAATCCACCTGCCACAGTGGCCGGTGGACAAAAAAGTTAATTTCCATCCCTGCTGTGAGAGCTAAAATATCCCCCCAAACAAAACCACACCTGGCAATCCTCTGTGATACAGAGGATGATTTATTTGACTACATGAGCTATTCCCCCCAAAACAAAATTGAGTGTCTCGAACGGTGTCGTCTGAGCCGCCCTAATTTAGCGATTTATAATAGTAAGTAAAACTATTAATTAATTACTGAAATGACTAATCAAGACCGCAATAGCTAAAACATGCGGTTACCTAGATTATCCGTCTTTAAACTGTTTGACAGTCTACAGTGTAAGCTCTATGGATAGATGACTAATCCACCTCTGAGAACGAGCTAGATGAACAAATTAACAGCTGATAGCGCATTCAGGGGCGTTAACTGAGCAGAGTGCGAGCAAAATAATGATCAAATGTGTTTTTATTAACGAAACAAATCAGAGACTTGAGCTCATGGCTTTCTGGGCGTCAAGAATATCCCGAACATCGGGACGGAGGTATCGTTCGCAAGCAGCAGAAAACCACCGCCCCATAGCTTAAAGGGTTAAACCGGAGCGAGTGCCGCCGCCGTAGTTGCTGCACAATGCATAAGAATGAGCTGTATACGGTCCGGAGGCAGTCCGCAGAAGTTAATTCCTATCACAGCAAGCTGCTTGAATCTGCGCTGCATAGTGGTAAAAGCCAGCGTGAGCAACGCGATCAGTTGCCAATGACAACAGATAACGCACGTAGCCAATATGACCGCATAAGCATTTTTATGAAAACGACTAGTTAGATAAGCCCAAATGCCACACGGATAGCATTAACAAGAAGCATGTTGCCAACACATGATAGCTTTTAGCAATGAATATTAAAAAGGAACTTAGCTTCGTGAAGACTTTCAGAGATGAATGGAGAATGAATCACGTCGAGTCCTGTGTCAATATTCCAGCAGAAGCGAGCAGCGAGCCAGCAGAAGCTAGCAGCGAGCCAGCAGAGCGAGCAGCAAGCATGTATGAGCAAGGTGAATGAGCTTTAAATAGGGCGCCTTGTTTGAGCTTTGGCCATTGAGCAGCGAGGGGAGTTAACCAGCTAATGCAGCTCAGCTGGAGCAGATCAGCTGACAAGACAGTGTTGATAGCAATAGCATAAGCAGCGGCTTGACTACCTGGCCTGCCAGAACTGACGCTGACGCTTAATTGTGGCTGCGTTCAACATCTGTGTAAGCGATGTGAACAAACAATGGATTGTTGGCTTGAAGAGGCAGATAAAAAGTCGAACTGCAGGAAATAAGTTTTACTTCATCCAGTAAATGGATGCATGACTTTGATGTCCAGATAACTTAAATTTATATGATAAGGATTGTAGCAAGCAGCAATAAGGCTGTCTGTGTGAACTAGGGGATTGAGATATAAGGTTGTGATTGTCTGTAATGAAACAGTTCGCTTATCTGAAACTGCCAGTGCAACAGAGACTCAATCTTAGTAGACATTTGTAACCCTAAAATCCTGATGTGTGGGCAAAAGACAAATATAAAAAAAACGCAGGTCATTTCTGGCAAAGATGCCTTAAGTTGGGCTATAACAGATGGTATGATAAAGTCTGATGTTAAAAGTTGAAAATGCAGTGTACCAATCCTGAATGCCGTATAGTCTCTCTCTGATTTAAAGTGAGTTAAAAGCTATTATCTGAGCCTGTGTCATAAGTGATAAGCATTTAGTAGCACTTTTCAGGTAAAAACAAAGACTATAAAAATCAGCTGGTATTCAGTTATACAAAAGGCAAAGTCTAGTAGAGAAATCTTTACAGTTAGCAGTAACTTCAGTCATCTGTCTCAGAAAGGGATGGTCAGCTAAGTGTACTACATGAATAGATGGTGTGATAACTAATCACTGAGTTAACAATTGCATTGGAAAAACCTGACTCGATGTACACTATGCATCCGAATGGCTTGTCTCTTTCCCTTCAATTATGATGAACAGAATGAAGAGGTTACATGCACGAGGACTAATTAGATCCTGCAGGGTACATAGGACGGCCTGATATGTTATTAGTGGTATGAAGCAAGGATGATTAGCAGTAAAATATGAAGAGCTGTGAGAAATTACAGCAGTCTGACCAGAAATGTGAGTTCCTCTATACCACTCACCAGAAACCGCATTCATTGTATGGCTTGTTTTTCATTGTGACAAGTGTCTGCAACTATGCCAGGGTACAAACCCTGAAAAGAAGAAAATTATAAATAAGAGCTAATGGGCATGGGCTTTCAAAAGCCAGCTAAGACCATGAGGTGATTGCCATTATTTGTTGTGGAGACAGTAACAACTTTATTATGTTGGTTGCCTTATAGGCAAGAAGAAAAAATGTATAGAAGTATTGATTGAACTAATATGTCTATAACATAGTTTTAACTCCTGAAGGCCGTTAGACATGGAGGTGGCTAAAGATGAAGACCACGTTATTGATTGAAGATAAGTTTCTGGATAACAAAGTTTAGGTGAATTGAGTATTTAAACTAAAGATAACCTTAATATAGCATAATGTATTTTAGATTGTATTAATGGTTCTAATTTGAGTTAAACATTTGTATTTTAACATTTGTGAACTATTAAGGATTCTAGAATATGATTAATTTAGTTACAGTCTTAGGAGGCTGTTGAAAAGATTTGTTTATAGTGAGAGAGACTGAGTGGAGGAAGGGATGGTATGTGTCAGTCTTTCTGTTATCGGCCTGCTAAAGCAAAATAATGATAATGAACCAAAAAAACCCAGCTGACGTTTCTAAATTCAAATGAATAATGAACAGACCTGCTTTGAAACTGGTTAAGAGACCATGTAAAATTAGGTAAAAGCTACAGGAAAATGTCAAGTTTAAAATTTAAATCTTTTTAGAGATGAAGACTCACAATACTACCGGATTTTTTGCGCATGCGCGTGCGGTCTGTGTTTATGTTTGGAGCTCCGTCGAATTGATTCATTAATTCTTGATTTTCTTCTTTACCACTCATTTATAAAGAAGCACTTTCTATTTTTATATCATGTGAACTTATCCTCGATACTATTCCTTATAAAAAACAACCGGATTGCTTTGATATCGCTACTTAGATCCAACTTTCCGAATCTTAGCCTGCTATCATTTCACGCATGGCCTCGCGCCTATTGACCGTCTCATTTTATACCCGTTTCACTGAAAGGATACGGGTCATATCCATAATTTCAGTCCTAAATTAGTAGTGATTTTGGTAGTATCACTACTAATTTACTTTTCATCTGTTATAATGGGAACATATCGGATGTGTGTCTAACATTACCTCTGAGTGCAGGTGAGGACACATTCAAGCTGTTTTCGGTACGATTGGAGCTGGAGTCGGTGGAGAAGCAGATCTGTGTTCTGCTAGAGAAACAAGCCGCTTGAAACATCACGCGCCGATGCTCACAAGTCAGTGGTTAGTAACTTTTTGACTACGACTTCGTCTACTCCGTACGTTTCTCTGCCCAGGAGGACGCGATCATGTGGGATCACACCATGGACCTTGGGTGATCCCACAGCAGAAGACACGAGCCAGGACCAGAGCAAGAACCTCTCCGCCCCTCCCGGTCTTCGAGATCTCCACCCAGAACTGCTTCTCCCCTCTTCGCGAGTCGGAACGCGATGACGCCGTGATCATCGGCACTTCCATGGTCCGTCATGTCCGTGCTACCTCAGGTAAAGGTAAGGTGCGCACTCACTGCTTTCCTGGTGCTCGTGTTCTTGATGTCGCTGCACAGATTCCCAAGATCTTGAAAGGTGACGAGCGCCTCGGAGCTGTCGTGCTGCACGTGGGAACGAACGACATCAGGCTGCGGCAGACGGAGGTTCTAAAGAAGGACTACAGAAGCCTGATCGAGACAGTACGCAGCACATTGCCTGAAGCAACAATCATCATGTCTGGACCGCTTCCCACGTACCGACTAGGACAAGAAAGGTTCATTAGATTATTTGCTCTAAATGAATGGTTAATGTCATGGTGTAATGAACAGAGACTGCTCTTTGTAAATAATTGGAATCTATTCTGGGAGCGACCTAGGCTCTTCCGTGCTGATGGCCTGCACCCCAGCAGAATCGGAGCGGCTGTTCTGTCGGACATCTCCAAGACATTACACACCAACTGACTAGTAAGTCCAAATCACAGTCTCAGCTGTCCTAACTTAATTGATATAAGTAGCGTAGAACATTATATAGAAACTGTGTCTATTCCTCGCTTAGTGAGGCCAAACAATAAATCTAGTGTAGGATCTAGCAAAAATCTTGTAATTGTAATTAAACCAGAAAATCGAAATATCAGTGAACAAAAACAATTCCTAAGCTAGGTCTTCTAAACATTAGATTGCTCACACCTAAGGCGGTTATTGTAAATGAAATGGTCACATATAATAGATTTGATGTACTTTGCCTTACTGAAACCTGCCTTAAACCAAATGATTATTTCGGTCTAAATGAGTCTACTACGCCAGGATACTGTTATAAGCATGAGCCCCGTCTGATTGGTCGTGGCGGCGGTGTTGCAACAATCTATAGAGATATTCTTAATGTTACTCAGAAAACAGGTCACAGGTTTAATTCGTTTGAAGTACTTGTGCAAAATGTTACACTCTTAGATGTAAGAAAGAAATCCCTATTATCTATAGCCTTGGCTACCGTATATAGACCTCCAGGGCCATATGTTGATTTCCTAAAAGAGTTTGCAGACTTTCTCTCAGATCTTTTGGTCAATGTCGATAAAGCAATAATTGTTGGAGACTTTAACATACACGTAAATAATACAAATGATGCGTTAGGGGCTGCGTTTACAGATTTATTAAACTCCTTTGGGGTCAAGCAAAACTTCAGTGGTCCCACTCATCCTCTAAATCATACACTCGATTTAATTATATCATATGGAACCAATCCAACTGATATAAATATTATACCGCAAAGTGGCGATCTCACTGATCATTTCATGGTAACTTGCATAATACGTACTGCTGAAATTTGTCATGTTGCGCCACATTATAGACCAGGCAGAACAATCCTTCCAACCACTATAGATAGATTCTCAAATAGCTTACCTGATCTATCTCAGCTGCTCAGTGAACCCAAACAAACAGATGAACTAGAGGAATTGACTAGTAGTTTGAGCACCATTTGAATGCACTCTAGTACACTAGATATTGTTGCACACCAATTAGATTAAAAAAGGTTAGAGAGAAAACTAAAGCACCATGGTACAACAGTGCTACGCATGCTATCAAGAGAGAAACTCGTAACTTAAAGCGTAAATGGAAACAAACTAATTTAGAGGTCTTTAGAATCGCGTGGAAAGACAGTATGTCACGTTATAAAAAGGCTCTAAAAACAGCCAGGGCTGAGCATCTACGCAAACTAATAGAAAATAATCCAAGGTTTTTATTTAACACCGTGGCTAGACTAACAAATAAACATACATCACCAGAGCAAAATATTGCGTTACAATATAGTAGTAATGATTTTATGAATTACTTCAATGAGAAAATAGAAAGCATCCGAAACACAATTGTAAATGTACAATCCTCTATGGTGTCTTATGATTCAGCCTCAATTATTGTCCCTCAAGAACAACTTCACCGCTTTACAACTATAGGACAGGAAGAGCTAAATAAATTTATCATTGCATCTAAACCAACAACATGTTAATTAGATCCAATACCCACTAAACTACTGAAAGAAGTGTTACCTATAGTGGAAGAGCCTCTTAACCCTTGTGCATCAATTTAAAAAAGTTACACATAGCTACATAGAGGACAAAAATGTCCGTGTCCAAAAACTGTCATAAAAATATTATAGATTTATATTTTTTTCCACTTTCACTGGCATCATTTTTTTAACCAGCATCAGCTCTAATCATAATGACCAAACATTCATTAATTTTCAGAATTTTAACCCTTAAAATGCTGGTTTGTTTACATAATGCCACTGTTGTTTTTTTATGAAAAAAAGAAAAATAGTAATTATTTTCAATTTACTAAATTCCAAGCAGAATTTTTTTTCTTTGATTATTACAGCCTTGGATATGTCAATGATTAAGAACAATATTAATTTTGATGCATTAATATTTTTTATGCAGTATCAGATTTAAAAAAAAGCTACCACTTAGGTACATAAAGGACAAAAATGTCCATGTCAAAAAAGTGTCATAAAAATATGATAGATTAATATTTTTTTCCACTTTCACTGACTTAGATTTTTTACTAGCATCAGTTCTAATCATAATTACCAAACATTCATTTATTTTCAGAATTTTAACCCTTTAAATGCCGGTTTCTTTACATAATGCCACTGTTGATGTTTATAAAAAATTTAATAATAATAATAATTTTCTATATACTAAATTCTAAGCAGAATTTTTTTTCTTTAAATATTACAGCCTTGGATATGTCAATGATTAACAATAATATTAATTTTGATGCATTAATATTTTTTATGCAGTATCAGATTTAAAAAAAGCTACCACTTAGGTACATAAAGGACAAAAATGTCCATGTCAAAAAAGTGTCATAAAAATATGATAGATTAATATTTTTTTCCACTTTCACTGACTTAGATTTTTTACTAGCATCAGTTCTAATCATAATTACCAAACATTCATTTATTTTCAGAATTTTAACCCTTTAAATGCCGGTTTCTTTACATAATGCCACTGTTGATGTTTATAAAAAATTTAATAATAATAATAATTTTCTATATACTAAATTCTAAGCAGATTTTTTTTTCTTTAAATATTACAGCCTTGGATATGTCAATGATTAACAATAATATTAATTTTGATGCAATCATATTTTTTTATGCAGTATCAGATAAATAAAAAAACTACCACTCAGGCCCATAAAGGACAAAAATGTCCATGTCAAAAAAGTGTCATAAAAATATTATAGATTAATCTTTTTTTCCACTTTCACTGACTTAGATTTTTTACTAGCATCAGCTCTAATCATAATTACCAAACAGTCATTAGTTTTAAGAATTTTAACCCTTTAAATGCCGGTTTCTTTACATAATGCCACTGTTGATGTTTATAAAAAATTTAATAATAATCATAATTTTCTACATACTAAATTCTAAGCTAATTTTTTTTTCTTTAAATATTACAGCCTTGGATATGTCAATGATTAACAATAATATTAATTTTGATGCATTAATATTTCTTATGCAGTCTCAGATAAATAAAAAAAATTACCACTCAGGTCCATAAAGGACAAAAATGTCCATGTCAAAAAAGTGTCATAAAAATATTATAGATTCATATTTTTTTCCACTTTCACTGACTTAGATTTTTTACTAGCATCAGCTCTAATCATAATTACCAAACAGTCATTAATTTTCAGAATTTTAACCCTTTAAACGCTGGTTTCTTTACATAATGCCACTTTTGTTTTTATAAAAAATTATAATAATAATAATAATACAAATATTCCATATACTAAATGCTAAGCAGGTTTTTCTTTAAATATTACAGCCTTGGATATATCACTGGTTAACAACAACATTAATTTTGATGCATTCATATTTTTATGCAGTATCAGATAAAAAAAAATAAAAAAAAATACCACTCAGGCCCAAGTCACTCAGGCCCAAGTCAAATCATTGATTTATTACTCCTATTATCCTCCAAAGTTTTTACTTTTTTGATAGAATATACCTTATTTTGCTCTATAAATAAAGCAAAAGTACAAGATCACTTTGAACAAGAACTGAAGTCAACTCTTCATCCTCACTTTCACATGTGTTCACTAGATCCAGAGCTTCCCTTGCTGTGAAACGTCTCTTCATCTTGCAAACAATGAAATGACAAGGCCCTCAAGCATCACATTTTTATAGGTTTGGCTGTGAGAGCACTTGTGTCAACAAAAATCTACCAGACAAAACAATCACCATTTTCTCGAGGTGAAAACATAAAAAATAATCACTTTTGATTTATGCAAGGTGTTGTGGGGCCTCTAAACTTCTACATCAAAATCAAGCTCACCTTTTACCTTTGAATAAAAACAAAAACAAAAACAAAGTGCAAGCAAGTAATAAGAAATGTGTTTGAATGAAAAAAAGTAACTTCAGTAACTTTTTGACCTTTTCAGTTTTCACATGCAGGGTCTGTGACTCTGCCAAGGGTATGACTCATTTACATGGGGTGGGATTTGTGTTTTCCAGTACAATATAATTTCTTTCTTTCAAAATGTTCACACACACACACCTAAAAATTTCAGTACACACATACTAACCACACTCTGACAACCATACCAACACACCCACACAATTATAGTTTCATAATTTATCTAATTGGCTCTATAGTATGCATAAGCCGAAAACAGCAGAAAACAACAATAAAGTGATAATTTGCTTTATATGCCAAACCTGAAAAAATGGCACCATCTGATAAAAAATAGTAAAAATTAAAATTTTGAAGCCTTGCCAACAGAATGAAAGCCTGTTAAGAAAGATTGCATCATTTTATAGTTGAATGGCACTGGGATTAAAAATCGCAGTTTTAATGGGTTTCAATGGGGACATTTTTGTCCAAAAGGCGCTAAGTGGGTGTATTTTTTTTACCTAGTGCAAAATAATTTTTTTAAAGTAAATGAAGGTGAAATATTAAAATTCCAATAAAAATACACACCTGTGGCAAATTTTATGCAGTTAGCATTAACACAGCCAAAGTTATCAAAAAAACAAAACTGAAAAGGACAAAAATGTCCATAAGGATGCACAAGGGTTAATATTATTAACTCGTCTTTATTTTTTAGGTCATGTTCCAAAAATATTCAAGCTGGCAGTACTAAAACTTCTCATTAAGAAACCGCAATTAGATCCAAATAACAGACCCATTTCTTCCATTTCCAAATCTTCCATTTATGTCTAAAATACTAGAAAAATTTGTGTCTGCTCAACTGTGCTCTTTCTTGCAAGAAAATTATATCTATGAAAAATTTCAGTCGGGATTCAGACCGCATCATAGCACAGAAACTGCGCTAGTTAAAATTACAAATTAATTACTCTTAGCTTGAATAGCTTCTGACCAAGGCTGTATCTCAATACTAGTTCTACTCGATTTTAGCGCTGTACTTTTTTCGATTTTAGATTGTACTTATCAGACCGTTACCATTTTGTCTGTTTAAATGGGGAAAAATTGAAGATAACGTCAGTAGACTATGGAGTGCCGCAAGGATCTGTGCTAGGCCCTCTGCTATTCTCAATATGTATGCTGCCACTTGGTAATATTATAAGAAAATATGGAATTAATTTCCACTGTTATGCTGATGAGACTCAATTATACTATCTCATCACGACCAGATGAAAACACTAACTTATCTAACTTGACAGAGTGTCTAAAAGGTATTAGGCTTTTTGAACGTATGACTAATGAACGTATGACAAAATAAACAAATCTTTTTTCGAGTCATTTCATTCCTTGAATTAATAAAATGACTCGAAAAAAGATTTGTTCATTTTGATGAATGAGTTCGAACAGGAGAGTCAGGAACATGCATCACAGAACAGAGCAAGCCCAGCATTTAACTTAAACTTTTGAATTGACCGATGGTTTTGCTAGATAAGACCCTCATTCATCGTCTGGTATCGTTTAAAGCCCTTTGAAGCTGCACTGAAACTGTCATTTGGACTTTGAACCGTTTGTACATTATATGGAGAAACATCCTGGAATGTTTTCATCAAAACATTAATTTATTTTCGACTGAAGAAAGAAAGACATGGACATCTTGGATGACATGGGGGTGAGTAAATTATCAGCAAAAGTTTTTTAAAAAGTGAACTAATCCTTTAACATACGTGTGTCTAGTTTGTGTGATGGGGACTGCACTTTAATGTCTAGTATGTGATAGTTTGGAGTACTAATATTCTGCCTGAATAGTGTATATTGTGCCATTAACCTCTGGAATGAGTGTTTTATCAAAGTTTACAAAGTTTTTAGTGTTTGCAAAGTTACAATGCTCAAACAGCAACATTTCAAACTAACTAAAGTTAGAAAAGTGAAATCATACTTAACCACCACTTTAACTAGTCTCCGTTTCTCGGCTTGACTGTTTCTTACCCATCCAAAACTGTTAAATTGCTACTTTCCATGTTCCCAACATGAGGTCAACAGGTTTGGTTGGATGACCCTGCAACTTTACCCAATATACCATGGCAAGCTGAAGACGTCTCAGAGATAAAGGCATCTCCCCAGCCTCCACCTGGAGAGCTGGGAAGAAGTCTTGAATGCACCACTACATAGACGGAGTGCTTGTGTTTGGACCAGGTCAAGCTTTTGCAATTGAGATTTTGCAGCTGAATGCAATAAATGCAAAATGCATCTAAATATGGCAATATAAATATGTCTAAGAGAGTTCATACCTTGCATTTGGTAACATTTTTCTGTATATGATCTCCAAATGTCAGCTTATGGTCCATCCACACACCTAAAAACCTTATATTTTGAACCTGCTTAACTGATTGCCCATAAAGAGTAACTTATATTGCAGGATTATTACGCTTCAGAAACTTGTCCACAGAAAATCGAAAACCCCACCTGTTCAACAGTGCTGACTGCTGCCTGTAGCTTCTTTCCAACAAATGCTGCATTACAACCTCTAACCCATATTACCCCATCATCTGCATATAAAGACCTCCCATGACTAGCATCAACCTCTGGAAAAAAAAAAACTCATTAATCATGATATTAAGGAAGTAACATTTATTTGTATAGCACATTTCACAGATAAAAATCACAAAGTGCTTCACAATAAAAGCGGAATACATAACATTAAGAAATACATTACAATACATGATCCAAGTAACCAATGCATACATATACACACACACATACATATATATATATATATATAACACACACACACACACACACACACACACACACACACACACAAAACACAACACAACAAAAATACACATCAGACCGGCCTAACCACCCTACAGTCTAGATCAGAGGTCTTCACTCCTGCTCCTGGAGAGCCACTGTCCTGCAGAGTTTAGTTCCAACCTGCTTCACCACACCTGCCTTTGAATACTCAAGCGATTCTGAAGTGCTTGATGAGCTGATTCAGGTGTTTTGATTAGGGTTGGAACTAAACTTTGCAGGACAGTGGCTCTCCAGGAGCAGGAGTGAAGACCTCTGGTCTAGATGAAAGCCTCTTTAAATAGAAGAGTTTTCAACTGCGTTTTAAAATTTTCCACTGAATCCAAGCAGCGTATGGAAGGAGGCAATGCATTCCACAGCCTAGGTGCCACAGCTTGAAATGAGCGGTCCCCTCTAGTTTTAAAACATGTGTGGGGGGCAACTAGAAATCTCTGACCTGTTGATCTCAGACTACGTGAGGACGTGCGCAGCTGTATCAGGTCAGTGATGTAAGGGGGCGCCTGTCCTTGTAGGGCTCTAAAGTAAGAACCAAAATTTTTAAATAAATTCTAGATTGCACTGGTAACCAGTGAAGTGAAGCTAAGACAGCTAATGCGCCCCCACGGAAGAAAATTTTGAAACATAACCCCTGAAATTCTTACATTTTATAGCACATTATAATGCAATTTATTAGGCAAAGTTGCATTATATATATTTTTAATATTTTTACAAGTTGCACATAAATTAATAGCAAAGTAGGCTTAATCAATATACAAGACTTTTACCACTCAGATATATAAAGGCTATCATGATCATTTTGCCAAACATTAACCATGTATTTGTTTAGTTCATAATACGTTTTATTTTTAACTTAAATACAACATATAACATTCAAAAATCATCGGCTTACTGCATTTGAAGAAAAATAAAACCATATATATTTTTAATATTTTTACAAGTTGCACATAAATTAATAGCAAAGTAGGCTTAATCAATATACAAGACTTTTACCACTCAGATATATAAAGGCTATCATGATCATTTTGCATTTGAAGAAAAATAAACACATCAGTTTTCTGTAGCCTTGTGCAAACTTATTCAATAGAATTAGACTTCTAGAATGTTCTTTCCAGTGCAAAAAATTATATTTTCAATGTAGTAGTTTTTTCTTATCATAGCCTACAAATGTCTCAGTTTACTCGATTTACTGAAGCCTGTAAAACAAACGCATTTGCAGCTGCACAGCCGTGTTTATATCTATGCTGCAAAGCGTCTGGCTCGCTCATAGGCTGCTCTGCGGACACTGACATCCAATAGCGCGGGCGCCTCTGACGTGCGACCAATGAGCCAACTCTACGTCATTACACGTCAGAGCCCATGTTTACATGCGCATGCAAGTCTTTTAGGGGCGCGCGCTTCTTGAGACACGCACACTAGCACACACACGCAAGGTCTCTCATTTGCCGTGCGCGCGGCGCGCAACACGTTTTGAACATACATATTCACGTAGCTTTCGAAAACCGGGACATTCAGTGTCCCGGGAGAGTGCATAAATTTCCCGGGACAGGTTATTAAAAAGGACAATCCCGGTAAAACCGGGACAGGTGGCAACCCTATTCTTCAAGGACATGGTAGAATCAAAAACACCCAAGCTCCTGAAACTCGGCTGGACGGACGAGCCTAAGACACCAATATGTTGTTTTATCTGAGGGATGCTTTGCTCAGGGGCAATGATTAGTGTTTCAGTCTTAGCTGAGTTCAAAAGTAAAAAGTTATCATTTAGCCACTGCTTGATACTAGTCAGACAGTTGATTAGAGAAGACAGTTTATGTAACTCAGACTTAAAAGAGAAGTACAACTGAATGTCGTCTGCATACAGATGATAGGAAACATCAGTAAACTGGCCGATTATCTGGCCTAAAGGAAGTATGTACAGAAAGAAAAGAATCAGTCTCATGACAGAACCCTGAGGTACACCACTCGATATACCTACAGAATCTGACATGATCTGATTTATAAAAACACTAAAACTTCTACCAGAGAGGTAAGAAGAAACCTCCCTACTAGATCCTGAAGTTTATTAAGCAAAATATTATGGGCAATAGTGTCAAAGGCAGATGTAAGGTATTAAATAAAATATAACTACATACACTTCCTTGTTGTACCCCATTTTCCATAGAGTAAACATTGGAGTAAGATACTCTTACCTCTATAGTCCTGTCCTTCAGAAAATTCAATCCAGTTGAACATTCTTCCACCAATTCCCATGGATTCTAATTTAATAAGACCCTCTTTCCATTACATATCATAAGCCTTCTCCACATCAAAGAAGACAGCAACTACCAGTTCTTTTTAGCCTTCCTAATTTCATCCTCCAAACATATCACCGGATCCATGGTTGACCTCCCTCTACGGAAACCACTATGCTGTGGTATTAACAAATTCCTATCTCTAATATGCAAGTTAACCTGTCAGTGACCATACATTCCATTATTTTACATAAATTAGATGTTAGTGTGATAGGTCTATAGCTAGTTGTCTCATCTTTATATTTCCTGGTATAACAACAGAGTGTTTCCGTGCTGACGGCAATACCTCTGACCAGGGGCGATTCTAGGATTTTCATTTTAGGGGTGCTCAGCCCCCAATGAGGGTATGAAAAAAAAAAGGTTTGTTTATGGTCTAATGCTCATTATTAACTAGTTACATTCATTCATCCAGTAACATGCATATGGCAGGGTTTTATAATCACTGAGGTGCTGAATGTGAGGTATAGGGGGGTTTGGGGACATGCTCCCCTGAGAAAATTTTGATTTCTCTGATCTACATATGTGCATTTTAAGATGTTTTGAAGGCCAAAAAAATTGGATAACAATAGCTTTAAAACCATGTGCGGGCAGCTGTTTTTTTTTCTCACCTCATCAGCATCACACTCTTTTTCTCTTTGTTTTTATCTTGCTCTGCCTTTTCCCCTCCTAAAGCTGAGCTTTGACTGATATAGGCTTTTCATTTTTGTCTGTCAGTGAAGAAAGTATACATAGTGTCAACTGATTTGTACTAATTTATGAATCATTTTCTCAGACAAAGCTACCAGGAAAGCTAGGTAACTAAGTTTATTAAATTCATTCACAATATGTACACATTCATTATTGATCTAGGCCTAATATATAGTCCGTAGTAGACAGGGCTTTATAATCAAAGAGGTCATAAATTTGAAGTTGTTATGGGGTTAAACATTTTTATTTTTTCTTATATGTGCATTTCAAGACCTTTGAAGGCCAAAAAAGGATAAGAAATAGATTTAAAACCTGCTCTCTCTCTTCATCTCCTCCTCTGTCTTTTTCTCTCAGTCTCTTGATCTTGCCCTGTCTCTTCCCCTCCTAAAGCTGAACTTCTTTAAAGGGTCATTCCACCCATTTCAACATTAATCTTTATTGAAAGTGGCTCATATATGTAGTCGAAATGTAAAAGAAATTTTGAATTTGGTGCCATCTTGACCGAGAAAAGACAGAAAATAACTGAAGGGCGCATTTGTATGTAAGACAACAACTCCCACAATGCACCACACTGCACAGCTCCTCAAGCCACTCCCACTAATCCAGAACAGCGCAAACATCAGAGAAATCACTCTTCCTTCTACAAGGCTAACGTTAGCTGCCAAAAGAGTTTGAAATTCATTTCACACAAAATGTCTAGTCATACTTGCCAACCTTGAGACCTCAGAATTCGGGAGATATTCAGGGGGGGGGGGGGGGGGGAGGTCGTATATCACAAACGCAACTTTTTTTGTACAATATTTTTTGTATCTACATATATTTTGTATAATAGAGAGCAATTTTCACTGACAGCAGCCACGAATTATATATATCACAATCATATACCACGAACGCAAATTTTTTTGTACAATATTTTTTTGTGTGTGTGTGTATATATATATATATATATATATATATATATATATATATTGTATAATAGAGAGCTATTTTCACTGACAGGAGCCACGAATTACTTACAAGAGAAGTGTAAATACAAAATGCCTACCCAGCCAACATGTATATGTGGGCCCCACATGGTTTTTGCTTGGGCTACGTGGGTACCAAGTGGGTATGGTCCCAAAATGGGCATCTTATCCTGGGCCCACTTGGGTCAGCTAAGAAGGTCCCACATGGGCAAAAATAGGTGGGCTCCCTATGTGGGTCCTAGTTGGGTCACTAATGGGAAATGAGTGCATGGGCTCAAAATGGGCAACACAAGTGGGGCCCATTTGGGTTCATCAAATGGGTCAGACATTGGCAAACACAATCAGTCCCATATAGGCTGCCTACATGGGCCCAAGCTAGTACCCACATAGGTAATCTATATATGGGTTATGAATGGGAAAAACATATGTGGCCCGCTTGACCAAACCATATGGGTCCGACATGGACAAACACTACCAGTCCCATATAGGCTGCCTACATGGGCCCCAGGTAGAACCCACATATGTAATCTTTATATGGGTTATGAATGGGAATAACATATGGGGCCCATTTTGATGAACCGTATGGGCCAGACATGGGCAAACACAATCAGTCCTATATAGGCTGCCTACATGAGGCCAAGGTAGTACCCACATAGGTAATCCATATATGGGTTATGAATGGGAAAAAACATATGTGGCCCGCTTGACCAAACCATATGGGTAAGACATGGGCAAACACTACCAGTTCCATATAGGCTGCCTACATAGGCCCCAGGTAGAACCCACATAGGTAATCTCTATATGGGTTATGACTCGGAAATACATATGGTGCCCACTTTGATAAACCATATGGGTCAGACATGGGCAAACACAATCAGTCCCATATAGGCTGCATACATGGGCCCAAGGTAGTACCCACATAGGTAATCCATATATGGGTTATGAATGGGAAAAACATATGGGGCCCGCTTGACCAAACCATATGGGTCAGACATGGGCAAACACTACCAGTCCCATATAGGCTGCCTACATGGGCCCCAGGTAGAACCCACATATGTAATCTTTATATGGGTTATGAATGGGAATAACATATGGGGCCCATTTTGATGAACCGTATGGGCCAGACATGGGCAAACACAATCACTCCCATATAGGCTGCCTACATGAGGCCAAGGTAGTACCCACATAGGTAATCTATATATGGGTTATGAATGGGAAAAACATATGTGGCCCGCTTGACCAAACCATATGGGTCCGACATGGACAAACACTACCAGTCCCATATAGGCTGCCTACATGGGCCCCAGGTAGAACCCACATATGTAATCTTTATATGGGTTATGAATGGGAATAACATATGGGGCCCATTTTGATGAACCGTATGGGCCAGACATGGGCAAACACAATCAGTCCTATATAGGCTGCCTACATGAGGCCAAGGTAGTACCCACATAGGTAATCCATATATGGGTTATGAATGGGAAAAAACATATGTGGCCCGCTTGACCAAACCATATGGGTAAGACATGGGCAAACACTACCAGTTCCATATAGGCTGCCTACATAGGCCCCAGGTAGAACCCACATAGGTAATCTCTATATGGGTTATGACTCGGAAATACATATGGTGCCCACTTTGATAAACCATATGGGTCAGACATGGGCAAACACAATCAGTCCCATATAGGCTGCATACATGGGCCCAAGGTAGTACCCACATAGGTAATCCATATATGGGTTATGAATGGGAAAAACATATGGGGCCCGCTTGACCAAACCATATGGGTCAGACATGGGCAAACACTACCAGTCCCATATAGGCTGCCTACATGGGCCCCAGGTAGAACCCACATATGTAATCTTTATATGGGTTATGAATGGGAATAACATATGGGGCCCATTTTGATGAACCGTATGGGCCAGACATGGGCAAACACAATCACTCCCATATAGGCTGCCTACATGAGGCCAAGGTAGTACCCACATAGGTAATCCATATATGGGTTATGAATGGGAAAAACATATGTGGCCCACTTGAGCAAACCATATGGGTAAGACATGGGCAAACACTACCAGTCCCATATAGGCTGCCTACATGGGCCCCAGGTAGAACCCACATAGGTAATCTCTATATGGGTTATGACTTGGAAATACATATGGTGCCCACTTTGATAAACCATATGGGTCAGACATGGGCAAACACACTCAGTCCCATATAGGCTGCATACATGGGCCCAAGATAGTACCCACATAGGTAATCTCTATATGGGTTATGACTTGGAAATACATATAGGGCCCACTTTGATAAACCATATGGGTCAGACATTGTCAAACATAATCAGTCCTATATAGGCTGCCTACAAGGTAGTACCCACATAAGTAATCTCTATTTGGGTTATGAATGGGAAAACATATGGGGCTGACTTTGATAAACCATATGGTTCATACATGGGCAAACACAGTCAGTCCTATATATGCTGCCTACAAGTTAGTACCCACATAGGTAATCTCTATATGGGTTATAAATGGGAAAAATATATGGGGCCCACATTGATAAACCATATGTTTCATTCATGGACAAACACAATCAGTCCCATATAGGCTGCCTACATGGGCCCAAGGTAGTACCCACATAGGTAATCTCTATATGGGTTATAAATGGGAAAAATATATGGGGCCCACATTGATAAACCATATGTTTCATTCATGGACAAACACAATCAGTCCCATATAGGCTGCCTACAAGTTAGTACCCACATAGGTAATCTCTATGTGGGTTATGAATGGGAAAAATATATGGGGCCCACTTTGATAAACCATATGGTTCATAAATGGGCAAACACACTCAGTCCCATATAGGCTACCTACATGGGCCCAAGGTGGTACCTACATAGGTAATCTCTATATGGGTTATGACTTGGAAATACATATAGGGCCCACTTTGATAAACCACATGGGTCAGACATTGTCAAACACAATCAGTCCTATATAGGCTGCCTACAAGGTAGTACCCACATAGGTAATCTCTATATGGGATATGAATGGGAAAACATATGGGGCCCACTTTGATAAACCATATGGTTCATACATGGGCAAACACAATCAGTCCCATATAGGCTGCCTACGTGGGCCCAAGCTAGTACCCACATAGGTCATTTCTATATGAGTTATGAATGGGAAAAACATATGGGGGCCCACATTGATAAACCATATGTTTCATTCATGGGCAAACACAATCAGTCCCATATAGGCTGCCTACAAGGTAGTACCCACATAGGTAATCTCTATATGGTATATGAATGGGAAAACATATGGGGCCCACTTTGTTAAACCATATGGTTCATACATGGGCAAACACAATCAGTCCCATATAGGCTGCATACATGGGCACAAGGTAGTACCCACATAGGTAACCTCTATATGGGTTATTATGAATGGGAAAAACATATGGGGCCTTCTTGACCAAACCATATGGGTCAGACATGGGCTAACATAATCAGTCACATATGGGCCCAAGGTAGTACCCACATAGGTACTATATTATCATAAAATTATGGGGTGTTGGCGCAGTGGATAAGACACATGCCTTTGGTGTGAGTGACCCGGGTTTGAATCCACTGTGAGACACCAATGTGTCCCTGAGCAAGACACTTAACCCCTAATTGCTCCAGTTTTGTGTCCAGAGGCGTGCGACCTCTGAAATATAGCAATTGTTAGTCGCTTTGGATAAAAGCGTCAGCTAAATTAATAAATGTAAATATAAATTGTGCATCTGTAAATTACATCATAAACTATACATTTGTAAATAACATATCTGTACAATCATTAAAAAATATTATATACAGTATATTTATAATGTATAAGCTTTGTTATAATACCACTAACTGATGACCATGGAATATTTAGTAGTGAGGAAAATTCACAAATGGACTTATTAGGTGGAAACCTGGTGCCACGCTTGAATTCACTGAGCTCCTGAATGCAACCTGTTCTTTCACAAATGTTTGTAGAAGTGTCTGCATGCATAGATGCTTGATTTTATACAACTGTGGCCATGGAAGTGATTCAAACACCAGAATTCAAAGTTTTGGACGGGTGTCCCAATACTTTTGACAATATAGTGTATGTGGGTACAGTATATAGGCCATGGCTCTTCAGATCCAGTCCTGGAGTGTTGGTGTTCAGCAGACATTAGTTTTAACCCTAGTCTAAAATCTATACAAATGGTTCAAAATATCCAGAAAATGGTCACTGTTCAATATGAAGAACGGGTTACAGAAGCTAATTATCTATCAATATAATAATAATAATAATAATAATACATTTATTTTGTAAAGCGCCTTTAAAAGTTGCTTTCTCAAAGCGCTTTACAGATAAACCTAACAACAGAAAAGAAAAGCTACACACTTTAAAGACAAAAATAAGCAGGTAAAATAAATAATCAGGTAAAAGCAATCCTAAAATAAAATGTTTGAAAATGTAATGGAATTATAATGGCTTAGAGATGGGTAGAAGAAATCAAACCCCTAGCAACAGCCATATGCCCTTATTCAATGGAGATACTCCAGAGTTTTCTGGTCAGTTGGTTAGTGAGTTAAAATGTAATTCTATAGATTTTGAATATTGGGGTTAGGGTTTGGTTATTAAAAGGGTTTGATTATTAAAAGGGGCACATCAGTTCAGATGATGAAATAGCACAAGTAAAGAAAGAAAGGACATTAATGATTTGAAGGGGAAATCCAATGTAGATTCAGAAACCATATTTGCAGCATATACAGGAGTACAGAATAAAGTCCAGTTTCATTCATTTAGCATATTATGTTTAGTTTTCTTTTGAGGTCAACAGTACAGACTTTTCTTTTCAGTCGTAGTTGGCACATGATATGACTGACCCTCAAAGTTAAAATATGGTTGAAATAATGTCAGTTTTTTTTTAACGTTGACACAATGTAACATTTAATATAACGTTTAATGCTAAACAGTTGAAAAAGTTTTTTACAAAATCTGTATGTTGAATCAAAGTCATGTCTTCAAGAAATACATAACCTTTGAATTATTATTATTTCTAATTATTATTTTGTAATTATTTTAGCATTGCATGATATTTTGATCAAAACACCACTTCAAAAATCTAAATTTATGTGAAAATATAATCATATTATTAACAATAATAATAATAATGGATATAATTCCAATCTCAAGAGAGAAGTGCAGCAGAAACTTTTTTGCTCTGTGTGATTTTGTTTGGATTTACAATTGTGTGTGTGCCTAAAGCTAAATGGAGGATTGCATTTTTATTCACACACTGTCATCTAAAGTAAACACTATTTGACCAACTAATCAAATAAAATAGTCTACATATAACTAAACACACATTTCTTTAAAAAAAAAAAAAATTAGAAAGAAGAGAAGAAAAGTCATATTTTCCATTACCACCCTGAAACAATTGGAATTGGTTGTTTCACCCTCTTTGATCATGATTGGTTAATCTGTCTGTCATCTACGTAGCTGGCCAATGACAATTGTGCGCGCCTTTTTACTGGTCATGTTTGAATTTGAAAAAATACGTCAGTTTGAGTTAATTGCGAGACGACGTGTGTGTGCGCTACTGCTCGGCAATATTGTCTTTTCTTATGCCTGTTAAAATCTTATTTTCTAACCAATTTGCGTTGTGACATGTAAACGGAGGAGAACAGAAGCTGAAATATGATCACAGGAAAATCAAGTATGAGGTCCTGCAAACATATTGCATCAGGTTAGAGAAACATTTTTCAGGCTCTGTAAAGTTATGTTTCGTTTTTCATCATGTATCCACTATCATTTTAGAAAAACAGAGATCAATATATATTTAAACGTTTAGGTAATGCGTTCAAATAAGTGGATGAGAGTGTAAATATAGTTCAAAGTAGAATATAACCTAACGTTAATAATGCAGATGAACAAATTTTGTTAATTGAGTTCATTAACATCCCAGAAATGTTCTGTGTAACGTTACACACGAGAGTTTTATAAACGGATAACGGACGTAGGCCTACAACCTGCAGCTGTGTGTGTAACGTTACCATTGACTGTAAAGATGAGCTTCATCAAAGCACACCTTTGATTATAGTAAGATGCTATCGCGATTAGCGTATAAGCACATATTGCAGTTGTAGCCTCTGATGTCAATGTGAAAAAAATATATACTAAAATCTATTTGAATCCTTTTTTATGCTGTTTACTACAAAGATATTTACACAATTATGTACTTAATATAAATACCCTGTGATTGTACTTTGGTATTCTAAATTATATAATGTTACTTAAAGTCAATAAGAAGTTATCTTGTTATCTGGAAGTAATGCTGAGGTTAAGTTTTGATTACTAAAGTGAAAGAAACTTTTGCAAGTATACTTTAGGTACACTTTATTAATAGTGATAAGCCTATTAAAAAACATTTGTCTTAATATAAAAAAAATATATGCATTGTGTACTAAAAAAAATGCTCCAAATAAAGTTCAATTATATATTAAATGTAAGTCTTGGGTGATGTGTCAATAAACGTTTAAATGTATTTGATGTATAATAAATATAAAATAAATGTGTTTAAAATATATTTTTGCATAGGTTTGTTATTTATATTAATTTTTACTAGGGGAGGAGCATCCAAATGAGTAAAGTGATTGGAAAAAACAGTCATTTACACTCTGAAACACTGGAATCTACAGAAGAGTTTAGAAATATTATTGGTCTATATCTCTTATGTTTTTGTAGATAACAGTATGTATATATATATATATATATATATATATATATATATATATATATATATATATATATATATATAAATATATATATATATATATATCTCAAGCACTGGAAGAAGATTTTTTGGCGAGAACAGGCACCCAACCGAGACCAATCCACGACGATTATCAACTTCAGTAAGATGTTAGTCATTTTTAACCAATGCTTCTAAACCTTACATTGGGATTAATATATTGTGTAGTTAAAGGTATTATTCTCATCATCAAATGTCATTTATTCTACTACTGACAAATCTGAGTAACTTTTTATCCTTTTGTCTTTCTTCCTCTAAAGTGACAACGAAAGGAGAACATGTCACCATCACCAGTCCCTTATTTAGTTCACTGAAGAACATCAAGGGAAAGACCCTCAGGATAAATGTGGCTACAGGTAAAATTATTAGATGGTTTTTGTTTGATTTTGGTGTACCAATTTGCTTTTTTTAAAGCTACAATTGTGTGATATGACATGAAATGTAGCCAAGTATGGGGTCCCCATACTCGGAATTTGTGCTTTTCATTTAACCCATTCAAGTGCACACACACACACACATTAAGTGATATCGACTGAAAAAGCGTTATGGAAATTTCATGAATATTGACTCAAATGAAATGGTTCGGTCTCATGGAATTTTATCTTGATGGATATATGGCTTATGCGATAAACGCTGATGGAAACGTTATTATGGCGCAATCCATTTTGCCTCGCAAAACTTTGTTCGTTGCTTGAATGTTGTTCAATTCGGTGCACCAATTTGATCGCAAAAAAGCATGTGACGTCATTACACACAGGTTTTTATTCGCTTTAAAGCCGTTCGATGGAAACACATTTTCACCAGCTTTATTCGCATGAGGTTTTTTACCAAACTTTCAGATAATTCGATTGACAAGTGGATGGAAACTTGGCTTCTGTGAACACACATCGAGAGTTTTTGCTGCGGCACCCAGGGAGCTATTGGGGACCATTTGTTCATGTTGTCTGAATGTTTTATAATGGCAAATGTTGGTCAAATTTAAATTTTGTTTAATATTATTTAAAGGAATGGTAAAAATTAAATCTTTCTTTTTAAGGATTTATCAGCCCACCCCACCCCAGATTGACCAAGGATCCAGATGATTACTGGCAATTCGATGGAGGATTGTTCTTTATCTGCTACACTGCACTGCCACTTCTGGTATGGATCGATTGACCTTTTGTTATGTGTGAGGTGTTTTGATTTTACTTAATTTAATACAATTTTAAACATTAGATTTTACATAATTTACTTAGAGTAGTTCACTTTAAAATGAAAATTAGCCCATGATTTACTCACCCTCAAGCCATCCTAAGTATATGACTTTCTTCTTTCAGACGAATACAATCAGAGTTATATTAATAAACACCCTGACGCTTCTGAGCTTCATAATGGCAGTGGATTGCAACCATCCATCGTAAACAAACAAACAAAATATCCATATTTAAGACTTTATAAAGTAAAATAACTAGCTTAGTAGCGTAGTGCATCATGGTGTAGCATAAATATCAGCAGTGCGTTGCATTACTCGCATAAGTTGCGCTTTACCCTTAAGTAAAATCCGTATGTTTGCCCGGAAGCTAGTTTTTTTACTTTATAAAGTTTTAAATATTAATATTTTTCTTACACAAACATATGGCATTGCTTCAGAAGGCCTTTAACCTCCCGGAACCGTGTGGAGTTCTTATATAATGGATGGATGCACTTTTTTGAGCTTCAAACTGATGGTTGCAATCCACTGCTTTTATGAAGCTCAGAAGTGTCGAGGTGTTTATTAATATAACTCTGATTGTATTTGTCTGAAAGAAGAAAGTCATATACACTTAGGATGGCTTGAGGGTGAGTAAATCATGGGGTAATTTTCCTTTTAAAGTGAACTACTCCTTTAATACCATGTGTAGTTAGGATTCTGAATTAAGTTTAAGGTTTCTCTACATATCAGAAATATACAGAGCCACATTGTTGAAAGATTTTGATCTTGATTCAAATACCCACACAATATTTTCCTAAATGACAACAATTTGTCTTAAACCTTTGTCAAGTAAGATCACAGTGAACATTTATATCTGCGTTGGCGCTGTCAGTAGCCACATTTACATGGACATTTTTTGTTTTGATCAGAAGGAAATAATTTCCTGCTGTTGTCACAAACTAACCATCCCCCGTTGTTTTAAAAAGCAGACTTATATTTACCTATTTCAGGTCCTTACTAGGAAACAAGGAGTACACAAAGCTTTGCCGTGCTGCTTATATTAATCAAGCAGTAAAAAAAACGATGCCAGATGTCCAAAACAAGGCATCTGCAGATGAGAGTCCGAAACAAAGTTGGACAAAGTTGTCCTGCACCACTTCACAGATAAATTTAGATTGACACAACAGTAATTTATTATATTCTTATATAATATTACAACAACATCAGCTCGTAATTCAAATGATCACAGAAGTACTGAGATAAATAGATCAGATATCAACTCTGTCTACAGTAGCAATCAAAATAGAGTATATCAACTTGCAAGAAACTTGACACTTAAAGATTTCACATTGTTACACAAACAGGTGGAGATGACAAGAGACTGGTAAACAAATTTATTTGTCATTTTTTAATTATTCATTCTACAGATTCGTTAAAAAACGCTGATTCATCCAGTAATGAAACAAGTACCGTATATACCCGAATATAAGACGAGGTTTTTGTCCTAAAAATAGGCTGAAATATGGGGGGTCGTCTTATATTCGCGATATAGACAAAATCACGGGGGGAAAGGGAGAAATTTCTTGCCAAGCAGTTCGGTGAGCTACTTTATTTGTGTATTTTAAGTTACAAAACCCACTTCGAATGGCCAGTTTAAACGTTTAGCATATTTGTATAAGATTATTCAAAAGTACCTCAGACAAACAGGTGAAGCGGGTCCGCGCGAGGAAACATCACTGTAGCGCGTGCTCTTCACGTGCTTCTTAAGAGCGCGCGACAGCCTCCCTCCAGAGCGCGCACGCCTCTCTATCTATCTATCTGTCTGTGTGTGCGTGCGTGCGTGTTTGTGTGTGTGTGTCTCTTTTTACCCCAAAAAATTGTCTGGAAAATGGGGGGTCGTCTTATATTCGGGTATATACGGTATTTTACTCATTAAATTTGCAATTATTGTTAAAAATTAGCAATCAAAAATAATTCAAATACTTTATTATGCACATTTTGTCAGCCCATTCTATCATGGACTAAGAATCTGATTGTGAGAAACTACCTAATATTAAAATGACAAAGTCTTGAGACAAATAATGTATTATTATTATTATTTTTGTTTATAAATTGTTTTAATGGTTAACTTGTATCATTGAATGAATTGATGCTTTCAAACACATCGCATATCCATACTTTATAAACTGGTTTTATTAATACAAAATGAAATCGGAATAGTCTGAAGAAATAAACAGTAATTCTCTATTGATTTCCCAAATGCCCTTCCAGTGACATTCCAATACCATTCCAATTCCAATTGAAGTTTTTTGCTGTTTTTGTTTTTTATCCTGAGTAAAAGTTGTTATTCTTTCATAAGGTATTGTGACATGTGTAAGTAACATGATTTCTTTAAAATCATAATCTCTAAAAATGCAAATTTGTTTTGCAGAGGCTCTTAAGAAGACTGCACAGATCAACTGGCAAGAAACTGAGAGGGAACTCTCAGAAAAGTCCAGGACAAGAGATGGAGGAGGACAGTGTCTAGAATGCACAAATGACTGTCTGCAGTGTAAGCTGTACTGATAAATGTATAGTTGCTGCTCCAATTTATTTCCTGTTCAAAGATTTCAGTAAAGACTGGGTCAAATACAGGTTCAAAATATGTAATTTACCAATTTGGTATATAACTTTTAAAAAGATACTCTTTAATCTGACATAAATCTGCTTCTTTAAATATTGTCTCTGGAATTTCAGAATATAGCATAATATGATGGGTAATTTCAATAAAATTGAAATTTGAAAAGATTTAAATCTCACTGTGTGCTCTAATGCTTTAAAAATTCTTAGTTGGGCCCCACTTAAAGCCCTGTGAAATCCTGCATAGAACCTAAACGAGTAAGTTGCTGGGGCCAACATGGAACCCGTGGACCAACCTACTTACTGCCCGTATTTCAGCCCATGTAGTAACCTTGTATTACCCCAATAAAACTAAAGCTGGGACCAAGATGGGTCTTGTGCATGTAGCCCAGTTGGGGCCCACCTGTTTATAAGTGCCATCCTATATGAAATCCATGTGGGCAGTTAACATGGGGCCATTATGGAACCTGTGGACAATCCCATACAGAGCCCATTTCAAACCCACATGGGCCTCACATACAAATATTAGCAGCTGGGACCGAAATGGGTCTTGTGCATGTTGCCCACTTGGGTCCTGCCTAGTACCAAGTGCAATCCTACATGAAATCCACCTGGGCAATTAACATGGGGCCATTATGTAACCCATGGATAATCCCATACAGAGCCCATTTTTCAGCCCATTTCAAACCCACATGGTCCCCACATACAAATGTCAACTGGGTTAAAGCTGGGAGCGAGATGGGTCTTGTGCATGTTGCTCACTTGGGTCCCACCTAGTACCAAGTCCAAACCTAAATGAAATCCACCTGGGCAATTAACATGGGGCCATTATGTAACCCGCGGACAATCCCATACAGAGCCCATTTTTCAGCCCATTTCAAACCCACATGGGACCCACATACAAATGTCAACTGGGTTAAAACTGGGAGCAAGATGGGTCTTGTGCATGTTGCCCACTTGGGTCCCACCTAGTACCAACTGGGTTAAAGCTGGGAGCAAGATGGGTCTTGTGCATGTTGCCCACTTGGGTCCCACCTAGTACCAAGTCCAATCCTATATGAAATCCACCTGGGCAATTAACATTGGGCCATTATGTAACCCGCGGACAATCCCATACATAGCCCATTTTTCAGCCCATTTCAAACCCACATGGGCCCCACATACAAATGTCAACTGGGTAAAAACTGGGAGCGAGATGGGTCTTGTGCATGTTGCCCACTTGGGTCCCACCTAGTACCAAGTCCAAACCTATATGAAATCCATCTGGGCAATTAACATGGGGCCATTATGTAACCCGCGGACAATCCTACATGGGGCCCATTTTTCAGCCCATTTCATACCCATATGGGCCCCGCATACAAATGTTGGCTGGGTACTTTATCCGTGTTTCTGCTTGTGCTTTCATCACACATCAGTCAGGGCTCTCAAGTGTCACGCATTGAGCGTGACAGTCACTCATTTCGGTCTTTTGTCACGCTCTCCCGCCACACATTGTATTTCTCACGCTGAAAAACTATTTGTAATATATTTAATATGCCGCAGCGCCCAAAACTCTGGCCGCGCCGCTCTCACTGTGGAACCGGCAGGAATCAAGCGCGTCTTCTCTGGTGTTGTTCGTGTTGTTAGCCAATCAAAAAATGTCACTCTCGCACCCGCACTCGGAAATCGGGAGAAATTCGGGAGAAAGGTCGGTCCGGGAGATTTTCGGGAGGGGCTTTGTAATTCGGGAGTCTCCCGGAAAAATCGGGAGGGTTGGCATGTATGTGTCTAGTTAGTTGGCTGTGGCGAGCAGGACGAGGGACATGAGAGGACGGCGCGAGTCATAATGAATGACACCTGTGAGACGCAGCGGTCTTATATCTCTCACGGAGGAGCGGAGGCATAAAAGGAACAGGCCTGATGTTATGTTATGTTTTGTTTCTGTTGTGTGTGGCCAGCTGGCTTAAACTTTTGTTTTGTATTTGTTTATTTGACTATTTAAATGTTCGCCGGTTCCCGCCTCCTCTTACCACAACAACGAACCCGTTACATTGGCAAACTCATTAGCGAATTACTCCTCGTTTGTATTTCTTTCTATATGGTGAATTATTGCATGATACCTGGATGTTCAGTCAGAACATATGCGGTGCGAAACTAGGACGGTTCACATCACAACACAAACGTCCGTGTGCTCGTCTGATTTAGAAATTTTGTCCAGGAGAAATTGCCATCGTTGAAATTCTCTGCAGCAGAGCAGACGGACTCTTATCTGTGTCCGAAGCGCACAGCGACAGCACAGGCACCAGCAGTCCGCCTCAGCTCGAGCCAGCCCGGGCTCAGTCCGCGACAGGCAGCCGCCTCCTGTTCCTCAGTCAGCCTCAGCTGCTCTTCACTATACTGCGGCTCGTAAAGATAGCCACGAACATCGGATTCGAGCAGCAGAATTTCAAAATCCTCTTCTTCCATATTATGTTTAGTTTATTCCGTCATTGTCGTAACTTCCTATCTCCACAGCGCTTGTTAGCTTAGCTTATAAACAAGATGGCTGATATTGATTTCAGTATCTGCAAGTGAAGTCCCACCCACTGATCTGTGATAGGTCTGTTAGTGCATTAGGTCCAACCCCTATGGGCGGGTTTGAAATGGTGCTTGTAGTCTTTAAAGAAATTCCCCCCTCTTACACTTCCTCCTACAATGACGTAAAATGATGATTTTTGCGTCATTGTAGGAGGAAGTGAAAAAGGTAAATAGTGGATTTCTCTCGTCTCAGGGGAAAATGAGAGAGTGTTGCACGACCATT
The DNA here is from genome assembly GCA_036326025.1 of Chrosomus eos. Lineage (NCBI taxonomy): Eukaryota > Metazoa > Chordata > Actinopteri > Cypriniformes > Leuciscidae > Chrosomus > Chrosomus eos. Next base: position 9,216,722 of record CM070831.1, read on the forward strand.
CAATAGTATGACTGGGTTTCTAACAATGGAAAGCTTAATGCAAATGGGTGGAGTGTCCCTTTAATTTACTGAAAGCTACAAATTGTATTATATTAATTCTCAACATGTACACATGCATTATTAATCTTGTGCCTATGAAAACGGCTTTGTTAATGTTTCTTGTCCCCTCACAATGACATCATTACACGTTATATAGGCCTTTTTTCAGCTTTAAATGGCGAAATTAGACAAAAGTTTATTAGTTTTCTAATTATTTTTGTCATTCGTTTAACATTTATGACCTAAAAAACTGTCAAATATAAATTTAGTTTAGCTACTTACATTTTCTTAACTCGCACTTGATCGTAAACTGAAGCATCAGTCGTGCTGCTAAAATTCGCGCTCAGCAGCTTCTGTGAACATAAAGCCCGCCTTCTTTGATTTGATTGGTCATCTCAAATATTCTGACATTGACGAGCAATGAAAGACCAATGAGGGTCAGATGAACACACACACCCAACCATGACGTGCTGACGTGCAGAGCGCATGGCGCTGCTGCGGATTGTAGATGAAGAACACTCTGAATCTGAATACGAATGTGTGTAGACCTAGGCTACACTTAATCACAAATGTTTAGGGGGGCTAGGCAGAAGTTTAAAAAGGGCCTAGTGACGCCTCTCACTCTGCGTGTGTTTCGCGCTGGATGACGGTCGTGCTGAGCGTTGCCGCCCGGTATAGAGGAGAAGTAGAAGAAGAGAAGAGGATGACACCATTTGCTAAGCGGGGATGTTTTCATTTTCATCCTAACACATACATTTTAAACCACAAACTACGGAGTATGTTTTGGACATTATTTAACCTTCTCAAAGATGAAAAAAAAAAATGTAATAACATTTCTTACTCCGAGTTTTAGGGGTGCTGAGCTCCTTTTTAGGGGTGCTGAAGCACCCCTAAAAAGGGGCTAGCCTCGCCCATGCCTCTGACTCCCACACTTTATTATATAGCTGCAGGATCACCAACTGTGCTTGATGAGTTAAGTTTTCAACCATTTAATAACATATTTCATCCTTACCAGGGGACATTGCTCTGGCTCCTACAAACACTCTTTTCAACTCAAATAAAGAAAATGAATCATTTAGTATTCCATTAAAAGACATAATACTGTTATGCAAGACTTAATACTAAAGCAAGGGTGCATCTTAAATAGCAAACAGAAACGAGATAATTAATCAGACACAGCTGGGACAAAATAACTCATAATGACAGGAACCATGGAAACAAAGGAGTGGCGGGAAACAGAAAAAGGAAAAAAGGAACCAATAAAAATACAAACTGAAAGTCCAAACTTAACTGAAACGTGTCACCCTTTATATGCCTAAAAAGGTATGGATGCTTTATCTAAATCATTTACAAGCTTTTTACAACTGTGATATTTTTTTTAGAATACATTTTTAGAAAAATGTTTAACAAAGCATGAGCTTGCAGAAATGCTAAGGAACAGATCACATGTTTTCTGGCCACTTATGTTTCTTTGTCTGTTAAGATCTAATTTAAGTTAAGAACAGTTAATTGAGATCAATTAACAGAATTATTTGAAAGTTATAAATGGACATAACCTAAGTTACATGAGACAAACACAATCATAACAATTAATTCAGTTGCTATATCATGAAATATTGTGGAAAATGAATTAATGATACTGGAACTTGCAGTGATAGCAATTGAAAATGGTAATGGGCTGCTGTTGTTATTTTAATTGTAGACTTTTTTATTTATGCAAAACTCTCACCCATTTCCAGGATTTAGAAATACAATCTTAAAGAACTAACACAACAACCAGTTTTATAGGCCTTATCTTGGAATTGAACCTTCAAACTTTTTTATTTTTCTTATCTTTTTTATCCTTATCTATATTTCTAAAGAAGTAATATAAAAAAGTGGCCTTCATAGCTTTCTCAAATTGCCCATTAGCACCTTTAGTGTTTTATGAGTTTATGCACACTGAAATAAAAGTACTGCTCGGAGACGTGACTAGGAGATCCAAATGCAAGCTTTATTGAGTGTAATCCATTAAACAAGCATAAGGTCAAAACCATAACCAGCAAACCATCCACATAATGACAGAAGTCCAAAGCACGGCACAGTCAAACAGGGAAATCCAGGGACAGGGAGCCAGGCAGAAGATCAAGAACATGACACAGAAACCAGAAGTAGCATTGCAGTAACACAGACAAGACTTCACAACAAGTGAATGAACCCACAGGGTTTAAATAGGCAAACATAAATTAGTTAATCACAAACAGTTGGCAGTGACCAGAACATGAGTCCAGGCAATGGTTTATGGGAAAAGCAGTTCATGAACCAGTAAAGGAGACGGAGGGAGTGCCCTCTGGTGGTTATCACTCCGGCTGGCTGGTGTAACAAGCAAATTTTGCTTTTCTTATTTAATTTTGCTAAATAATGATAAATAGTTTAGCATTCTCTGTTTTGGACAAATGCGTAAATCAGGAAAATGTAAGATGTTTCAGCTGAGGTTCTGTGATCTGTGCATTGAGCATTTAGTTAAACATTAAATAGAATGAACATATTAGAGTATATACGTTCCACTTTGTTTTAAAGTGTTATTTTGAATCAATCAATCAATAGCTACATCCTCAAATTAAGAAAGGTTGGGACATTTTGTAAAATGCAATAAAATCAAGAAACTATGGCTGCATTTACACTGCAGGTCTTGATGCCCAAATCCGATTTTTTGACTTTATCCGATTTTTTTGACGACCCGCTTACATCTTTTAAAAGTGACCCGTATCCGATTTTTGCATTTACACTATATGTGTAAATGCCGCTGCTCCACCAACCAGAGGTGTTCTGGGATTAAAGGAGCGAAACATCAGTGAAGGGCGGCTCCCGGCTGACGACCCTGCAGCCGGTTCAAAGGCACTGGTGGAAGTGCGTCAGGCAGAAATGCCTTGCAGGTGGTCTCACCTGTGCTTACAACTAGTCATTCTGGCTCACCAGTGACTACTGTGAACAGAGCAGTTGGCTGCCAGGAAAGACTTATGGGCTGTCAGGGAAGACTGGCTGGCAGCAGGAAAGACTGCACCAGGGGTGGAGGGGCTAGTTACCCTGTCCGCACGTTTGTGAAGCAACTGCCTCACAGACTCTCTAACTAACTACAAGCAGAATAAAGAGAAAACAGCCCGATGGTCCACCGAGAGGCGGGATGGAAGATGGACCATGACCATGGACCATGGTCATGGGTCATATCCGATCCGTGCCACATGAGAGGAAAAAATCGGATTTGGGTCACTTGAACCATGCAGTGTAAATGGGGCCTATGATTCGTTCATTCTATTTAAAAATGATTTAACTGGACTAGAAACAGCAATAATCCAAATGAGGTACAAACAGAGTCCAAATGACTAGGCTAAAGGTGAATCCGGGAAACAGGCAAGAATCATAACAAGGACAAGGCAAGACTAAGATCAATGGATTGGTAGATAAGTAGATAAGCTAACACTAAGGAAGTGCTAAACGCAAAACCATAGACATCTATGCGCAAAACAATACACGGCATCAGGGAGAGAAAGTCCAAAGCTGCGTCCCAATGTGCATACTATCCATCCTAAATAGTATGTGACATTAGTAATTTTCGATACTATTAAGGGCATAGTATGCACATTGGGACGCAGATAGTGTGTGATATATGTGTGATAGTTCTCAGGTGTGAGCATGATTAGTAGAATCAGCTGTGTGAGTCATCAATGCAATGAATGATGGGGATTGTAGTTAAGTGCAAGAGTCCATGCTGTGAGTGGGTGACCTCTGGTGGTGATTGACCGGAAGTGTATGGACCAGATTCATGACATTGTCTTTTTTATATATATTTTGATAAAAATGCCTATAAATAAAGTACTCAAAAAAAAAGGAAGAAACTTTTTTTAATGATGGTGACTTTGAATAAAACTATCATTGAGCAAAAAATGTAATAGATAACAATGCAGGACTGTAAACAATTGCATATAAACTGGGTCATATTATTGAAGTCAAAAGTTAAATATTAAATGTTTTTTTATTTATTATAATTATTATTTTGATTTATTAATTTACTTGTTTTTATTACACATTTTGACTATGCTTTATCAATTTCAGCTAAAAATCTCTTTATATGGCAAGGCCACACAGTCGGACCTGGTTGAGAATCCTATAGGGCAGCATTTGGCCATGCCAGTAATGCTATTGATGGAAATCGTGACTCACATTATGACCATGGATCCTGTACTGCTACTCAGTGCCGCTGCTAGCCATTTTGGTGCCCTAAGCATAATTCCATAAATCCCCCCCCCCCCTTACTATTATAATGCTTATAACTATATAAATGCTTACTATTAACTCGTTTCATTGTTTTATAATCACTGTGGTCCCGAATTTGAGGCAGGTTAGTTAGGGGGGTTCCAAATTTTGGATTTCTCTAAACTAAACTACAGATGTGCATTTCTCTAAATTTCTCTTTAGATTTCTCTAAACTACAGATGTGCATTTTAAGATGTTGTGAAGGCAAAAATAAAATAAAAAAAATCGATAACAACAGCTTTAAAACCATGTCAGTGTGCAGCTGATTATTGTTCTCTCCTCATCAGCATCACACTCTTTTTCTCTTTGTTTTTATCTTGCCCTGTCTCTTCCCCTCCTAAAGTTGGCTTTTTTAATTCATTAAAGGCTACAATTTGTATTTTATTCTCAATATGTGCACATTCATTATTAATCCTGTGCCTAACATGATGAAAACGGCTTTGTTCATGTTTCTTGTCCCCTCACAATGACAGTAGCCTAAAGTATTACACTAGGCTACATCAGAGAATGTCTAGGCTATGTTACATAGACATAGGCATATTTTCAGTTTAAAATGGCGAAATTAGACAAAATTATATTAGTTTGCCTAATTATTTTTTGTCATTCGTTTAACATGTATGACCTAAAAAAACTGTAAAATATATTAAGTTAAGTTTAGCTACTTACATCTTATATCGCACTTGACCGTACACTGAAGTGTCGAGTTGCACTGTTAAATTCGCGCTCAGCGTTTGTGAACATAAAGCCCGCCTACTTTGATTTGATTGGTCATCTCAAATATTCTGAATTTGACGAGCAGTGACAGACCAATGAGGCTCAGATGAACACACACACACACACACCCTGTCCTCTGTTTCTGACGTGCGCTCTGCTCTGCGCCGTTGCGGAGTGAAGATGAAGATCGCGCTGAATCTGATTATAACAAGAAGTTTGATGATTGATTTTTCATTAGGCTATTTATGGTGCCCCCTCAGCAATTGGTGCCCTACGCACAGCGCGTGATGCGCGTGGTGGGAGCAGTAGCACCGTTGCAGTACACGAGATCCGGGGGCGGAGTCGGATCCAGATTAAGGGGTGGGGTTGGGTAGGTTTAGGGCTGGGTTTAGGGATAAGGGGTGGAGCTGGGTAGGTTTAGGGGTGGGTTTAGGGATAAGGGGTGGAGCTGGGTAGGTTTAGGTATGTAAGGTGGGAGGAGTCGGATCTAGATCCGACTCCTCCCCGTGGATTTCATGTTCTGCAGTGAGGACCATCTCGGTGGGAGCGGCGGCACTGCTGCTACTCCTACACAAGATGACCCATGGTGGAGGTTAGATTTACTAGACAAGTAGTGACCTCCATAACTATCACGAACAGAAAAGACTGCTGTCCTGAAAGGCTTGATGGAGCCGAGATACGAATCAGAAACTCTCTGCTGAACAACGGCATCAGCAATCCATTGTAAGAAAGCCTTTCAAGAGAAGATTATCTTAAAGAACAATGTGATGAGGTTACATACTGCCTGGCAGTGGCGTATCCAGGACATTTTTTGGGGGGTGGCCAAGATGGGACACAAAGCTAGTTTGGGGTGGCCATGGCATAGCGAAGTTTAATGCGTATACGTACGCAGCCGACCATGGTTCAAATCCTGGTCCTTTGCTGCATGTCACATCCTCTCTCTCCCATGATTTCCTGTCTCATAACTGTCAAATAAAAGTGTCTATCCTGTTAAAAACAATCCTAACCACCTATCACAGTCCTCAAGTATCTCTGGTTATTTTTACATGTCTATTTTTAATCAGTAATTATGGTCAGGATAGGGTAAACATTTTCTAAGAGCTATTTTCTTGTAGTGAATTAAAATCCTTGTCTCGTTTGATTAAAGTTAGACTAGAGTAGCAAAATTAAACTGCTCTTAACTCATCCTATAGAATAACATGTATCAGTCATCAGCTCATCATCTGTGTCACCTCTATTGTTACCTGTGTTTGCTTAACTAATTAAGGCACCATCTTGTGGTTACATAAAAACACAGAAATCCATCAGGATAAACCAAAATGCTTAAAGATAGGACCTTATTAAAAAGTGTATCTGTAAAAGCAAAAGAAAAACTAAGCTTGTAAGGAAAAAACATAAATATTTGTTGTTCTTTACATGCTTAGTTTGTTATTATTTAGCTTAGATATAATTTGTTAGAGATTTTTAATTTGAATTTCTTAGTTTGTTCTTTGCCAGGTGTGTTTTTATTTAACCACAAAAGGGGACTTAAACTAGTAAAGCAAACATGGGTAACAATACAGGTAACCCAGATGATGGCCTGATGACTGAATAATGTCATTTGGATTTCTTGTGATGTATGAAAATGTGCAAAAAGTGTTTTTTAACCCAGACAGTATTCATGTCCAAGGCCCTGATGAAGGTATAAATTGAAACGTTGGCTTTGATTCAGCATACATTATTTAAATCAAACAGTTAAGACTTAGAATCATAAATGGTCAAGATGCTTCTTCATAAATTAACTTGCCATTTTTTGAATGCAATTTGCTCTGCCTATTTATACGTCTAAAAAAATATGTGGACTGTGTGTGAAGATGAGCTAATTGATACAAACAAAAATCCTTTTTAAACAGCCCTTAAATCACAGAGGAAATAAATAAGTCACAGCTTGTTCTTGTGTTATAACTTAAATCTAGACTTTCACACTATATTTCACTCACTGGTTAGCCAAAAATATAACATTAGCTCTATTGAACACACACACATCTGCAAAAAAAACACCCTCAGTCTTCAGTCCAGAAAATAGTGTTCATGGCGGTGTAACGAGTGGAAATAAGGTGTGGCCCCTTTAAGAGCTGCGCGCGCCCTCTTCAACTGTCTGCACTCTTAACTTGGTTTGCAGGCTGCTAAGCTAGCTAGTACCGTGTAGTTCGACTTTTTCAGTTTTCCTACACATTCAGAGGGAACTACGATATAACTAAACATTAAATTACCATACCTCTCAATCTACAGATTCCAGTGTTTTTATCGTTGTTGTATTGTTGCTGTTGTAACTGTGACCGTCCTCCTGTTTCACGGAGCAGCAGCAGCCAGCGCGCTCATCTCGTGGGTCACCTGACCTGCATGGTCACACGTCCGCTGAGCAGAAATCAGGGCCGTTTCTCAATATGCGTTCTTGTCTGTACTTGTGTTCTTGTGGACTTGTGAAACGTCATCAGTCGCTGCCCAAGTACTGTTCCAATTCAAAGTTCACATCTAGCCAAGAACAGTTCAAATCCCCGTATGTGTTCTTGATCCGCCCCGTTTACCGAGGATGCATCGTGAGGTGACTTGTGCGGACTCGAGACAGACAGGTATCCCAGAATGCATCTCGCACCAACCAGCAAGCGTCAATAGCAGAGGAGAAAACCCACGTAATATCAAAATACTACTGTTATTGTGTCACGAAATACAATTTTAAGAGTGTTTCAGTCGAGAATGTAGTTGTTTAAAGCTCAAATCTGTCGTTTATTTATAAAGAGAGCGCTTATTTGAAAAATCTATCTGACGTTTTCGGAGTTGTGAGATCCAGGCAATCAGCGGGCGTTCGGCGCTGATCAACCCGACTGGAACAGCTTTTCCTCGGCTTGTGCTTTGATGTTTGCCGCTGGCTCTGATGTCTCTAGTCTAATGGTTAAACAATTCATCTATATAGATTAATATAACGTTTGTAATCTATAGTTTGTTCCATGGCAATTTGTTTTGCCTGAGGGCAAAGTGAAGTTTCATAACTTTATATATTTAGGCTATTTAAATTTAACTTTGTAGCACTATTAGAGAGCTGACTTATGTTTGACTGAATCGTTTGCTTTATTTCTCGTTATATCGCTTCTTATACCTTTTAGGCTACTTTTATACTGGATTGATCATTAAAACTGACATTTAATAAAAAGAAACAGGGTTGTGTAATTTTATTTAATATATTTTAAAATAATTCGAATATTTGTAATATTTATTTTACATTGTCTTCACTGTATGAACATGTATAATAAAATAAAATGAAACAACCCTGTCTGTTTTTTAAATGTCCGTTTTAATGATTCATTTTTTTTTTAAATAAAAAACAAAAAAGAAGGGTTGCGATTTATGTTTCGTGTTATAAATGCAGTGAAGATAATCAATGTATGTGTAGCCTGAACCAGATTTGTGTGGCCATTAATATGTTTAATATTTTTGAGTGGTGTTTTATAACATATTTCGTTTTATGGTCGCCTCAAATATACATAAAGAGATAACCGGAGTAGCCAGAGCGATCTGAGTGACGCGAGCAAGAACGCACTGTTCCATTTGCAGAATAACCGGACTCGCGTCCTCCCGTCCTCGGGAGTTCGTTCTCCCGAGTCGAACTTGCAAGTCCGAACTACAAAGGACGCAAGTCCGAAGTTTGCGTACTTGGTATTGAGAAACGGCCCAGCTCTCACAGCCTCAGTACGACCATTACGGTGTTCGTTAAAAATGTAAAACTGGCCCTAAATCAGTTGATCAGCTGTCATCATTGATTGACAGCATTTCTCTTGTTTCTTGTGTTGACGAACTTTTCCAACTACCTATCAGATCTGGGGTGGCCACAGGGGTGGCCAATGAGCTTTCAGGGGTGGCCCTGGCCACCCCAGGCCACCCCCTAGAATCGCCACTGCTGCCTGGAGCCGCTGCTCCACCCGGAGGTGTTCCAGGATTATAAGGAGCGAAACATCAGTGAAGGGCGGCTCCCGGCTGACGACCCTGCAGCCGGTTCAAAGGCACTGGCGGAAGTGCGTCAGGCAGAAATGCCTTGCAGGTGGTCTCACCTGTGCTTACAACTACACTGCTGAAACTACCAAATGTAGATGTTCTGACCTGGAAAAGGAAGTAAAACAGCACGAAATACAATGGATGCAGATGCAAATAAAATTATCCAGTGTTTTGCTTTCGGTTTGTAGGCTATTTGTTTTTTAAGCTTTTTATCTTACGTTGGCTCTGTAGCCACGAGCGGTTAAAACCGTGCCTCCCCATATCTCGTGAAATGTCTTCAAACATGGATTTATTTCTGTAACAGCCCTGTATTTTTGCCTGCACTGTCTCTTCGCCCCAAACACTCAAAAGACATGAAACCTCCGCATTGCTCCACTGTGTGTATCCTTCGTACTCCCTCGCACCTATAATGAGTCATGTGATCTCAGTTGGTGGTGTCCACCTGAGTTGACGTCACTTTTTTTTAATGACGTACGACTCGCATTTACTGGGGAATATCCGATTTGTCTGCTTACATGGCACACGCAAATGCACGTATCCGATTCATATCCGATTCATAACCACATATTTGTTTCAAGCCTTTCAAGAGAAGATTATATCTTAAAGAACAATGTGATGAGGTTACATACTGTACATGAAATCAAATATTATCCATATGCTGTGATTTTTATAAAGGGCTGGAAAGATTTCATCCATTCCAGGTGGGAGATCCCTCACTTTCAAATGGGAAAAAGGCATTCCAGGCCGTTTCATTTATGTGGAAATACCTGGTCGTAATGGGGTTCATACTCTCTGTGAGGTTGAGGTTTACGGTTATCCAGCTCCTGATGGTGAAAACATGAAGTCCAGCATTTTTCAAATATTGCCAGTGGGTGGAGTCAGGCTCTGACCAGGGGTTTAGTTACCCTTTAAGGGTGATGAACCATTTTTGCCCAGAGAGTAAACTTCATCTTGTCTATTTGAAAACCTTTTTTGTACATTATAAAATACAGGTGAGTGACTTGCTTACTTAAAATAATCAAAATTAATGTCAGATTATGTTTTCATGTGCATGCTATAATTTGAATTAAATAATTTACTTAATTGCCTGTCAAATTAAATGATAAGAAAGTCCAATTACATTCTGTTAAATATTGAAACAAACTCTCACAGAAAATCCATAATAAAATCAGATTATAAACTTAAACAATAACAACACTTTTCAGATTTGTTATCTTATTTCCTTATTTTCCTTCCCATGTAGGATAATGGAAATGCACACGTTTTTCCTACTTTGGATTTTTGTGATGCCTTATTTTACAGACACAACAACAGCTAAAGGTACAGTTCAAAATTACACAAATAGTTTCAATTATACACAATACATTATAAACACTGGTTGCTGATCACTGAACATGTCATATTTTTTATCAGAGCAAGTTTTCACCCATGATTTATATGTTTTACTTTTAAAAAAATCATTAAATGTCTTCTTGATTTGTTTGTATGTTCCCTTTGTGACTTTTTTTTAAGGAAGTGTTTTTTTGTTGTTTAATGGAATTATAATTGTTTACATCTTGCAGAAAATTCTTATCTTATAATGTGAAAGATTTTTTTTAGATGGCATTTCATATTTCAAGATCGGGGCATAATGTCTCAAAAGGACAGATTTTTCTTCTTGGCAATAAAGGTGGAAGTGCACAATTACATTTGTAGCTATAGACTGAGTAGGTAGATACATCTATACAGAAATGTACTGTCAAAATATAAATAAATAAAACCTTGACAAATAATAACTTGAAGTCAAAATTTTAATATTATTGTAATGAAGAGGCAGCAGGATTGAGATCCATGCGCAGTATATTTATTATCAGCCGTAAATGTAGAACAAACAAGGCAGGGGTCAAACACCAGCAAAAGAGATATCCAAGGCTGAACACAAACATAGTCAAACGGCAGGCAGAGTTTCAGGGCAGGCAGCAAACAAAGTAGCGAGTATCCAGGCAAACAAAGCAGAGTCACAAAAGCAATACGCAAACTGTCCCGGGTCAATAACGTGGAAACCGCTCAGAAATGTCAGCCATGGCAGAAGACTTCGCGATGATGGAGTGGAGAGAGACTGAATAAATAGTCCAAATGCAGGTGTGCAGATAATCAGTACCAGGCACGGGGTCATGGGAAATGGAGTTAAAATGGATAATGTTATTGTTTGGGAGAGGGAGCCCTCTGGTGGTGAGTAGGAGGAACCACAGAGGCTTGATTCGTGACAATTATATGGTTAATTGTTTTTATTTTATTTATTATAATTTAGTTTTTATTAATTTACTTGTTTTTATTACACATTTTTACTATTTATGCTTTATCAATTTCAGCTAAAAATCTCGCTTTATTTGGCAAGGCCACACAGTCGTACCTGGTTGAGAATCCTAGGGCAGCATTTGGCCATGCCAGTAATGCTATTGATGGCAATCGTGACTCACATTATGACCACGGATCCTGTACTGCTACTCCTATCCAAGATGACCCATGGTGGAGGCTAGATTTACTAGACAAGTATGTAGTGACCTCCATAACTATCACAAACAGAAAAGACTGCTGTCCTGAAAGGCTTGATGGAGCCGAGATACGAATCGGAGACTCTCTGCTGAACAACGGCATCAGCAATCCATTGTAAGAAAGCATTTCAAGAGAAGATTATCTTAAAGAACAATGTGATGAGGTTACATACTGTACATGAACTCAAATATTATCCTTATGCTGTGATTTTTATACAGGGCTGAAAAGATTTCATCCATTCCAGGTGGGAGATCCCTCACTTTCAAATGGGAAAAAGGCATTCCTGGCCGTTACATTTATGTGGACATACCTGGTCGTAATCGGGTTCTTACTCTCTGTGAGGTTGAGGTTTACGGTTATCCAGCTCCTGATGGTGAGAACATTTATGATCAGGATTTGATCAGTTTGGCACTAACAAAAATAAGCAGATATTTTAGATTTAGCAATGCTTTAGACATTCCATTTCTAGGCTGTAAGAGAAGTAATTTACTCAAAACTATGAATTCATGTGAAACTCATCTGTTGTTGTAGGTGAAAACATGGCTTTAGGAGGAGTAGCTACTCAGAGTTCCCTACACGGATATGGCTTTGCATCCAATGCCATTGATGGGAACAGAGATGGTGTATACGGTCATGGATCTTGTACCCACACTTCAGCAGAGGTCAATCCCTGGTGGAGACTGAACTTACTGAAAAGACACAAAGTGTTTTCAGTGGTGATTACAAATACATTAGACAGTGTTCCTACAAGACTAAATGGGGCAGAAATCAGAATTGGAAACAGTCTGGACAACAATGGCAATGATAATCCCAGGTAAATTAATTAATCTTAATATGGCTTTTAAGAAAAATTCTCAGAATTACTGCAGTCTGCAATTTGGCTACACATTTGTAAAATATGATTTGGGTTTTGTGCATTTCTGTTCATTCTGTTCATTTTCATTTAACTTGTTTGACATGATGCAGTCTGTGTTTTGTTTTGAATATAATTGGTGGTTCAGAGTTTCTCAAGATGCTTAACTCACTCTTTCTTCAGGTGTGCTACAATCTCTTCCATTCCTCCTGGGTTTTCCACCTCTTTTAACTGTGATGGGATGGAAGGACGTTACATTAATGTTGTTATTCCAGGACGGCAAGAATATCTTACACTGTGTGAGGTTGAAGTGTACGGATCACCACTGGATTGAGAAGAACTTAAACAACACATATATATATATATATATATATATATATATATATATATATATATATATATATATATATATATATATATATATATATATGTGTGTGTGTGTGTGTGTGTGTGTGTGTGTATATGTGTGTGTGTGTGTGTGTGTGTGTGTGTGTCTGTAGGGCTTTACTTTAATCAGACACTTTAATCAGACATTTATACCACAGTTTGCAAAACAGCGCATGTATTATTTTAAGCCTCTGTACTTTAATGCACTGCATGCTGCAGAAAATGTTTCTGTCTTTTTATTTTTTTTACTTTAAGAAATATTAGGTCGAATCTAATGGATGATTTCTAATAAATTACTTTGAAGTGTTTTTGTCCTGTTATTCCAGCCTAATATGTGGGAGAGTCAAACAATACTGTGAATTTGAAACACCTCACACTGTGTTTTGCTCTATATTGAACAAACATTTTAAGTATAGAAATATGGCATTTAAAATATCTCCAAAATAATATAATAAATAATATTCTACTTTGCAGGAGAAATATATAAAAGTTTAACCAAGGACTCTTGACTTGAGGCAAAACTAAGACCTGATATTGCACAGAAGACACTTTTCTTTATGATGGTGACTTCGAATAAAACACTATCATTGAGCACAAAATAGAGTAGATAACACTGCAGGACTGTGAACACAATCATGCATACAAACTGGGTCACATTAAGGAAGAGTTTATGCTTTCAACATTGCTTGTATTTTGGTATTTTGATATGAAGGTAAAAAACTCGAGAGCATGTATGAATGAGAGAACAAGAGCTTGGACAAGGAGTTGGGTGGCCTGCTCTGATAGGAAGGGTCTAATCTTCCTAATGTTGTATAAAGCAAATCTGCAGGACCGGGCCGTTGTATGGTCTGTGAAGCTTAACTGATCATCAATCACAACTCCAAGATTCCTGTCTGTCCTGGAAAGAGTTATGGTTGTGTTGTCAAAAAACTCGGTACTTCGGTACCAAGTCGGTACTAAAAAAATTAAACGGTTACGGTACCAGCTTTTCTAGGTACCGAGTAATAGGCTACCGGGTTAATCCAAGTGGTACTCGATGCAGAGCCAAATGGGAGGAGCTAGAGCTCCAGCTCCTCCCCTCGCTGGAGCTCCATGCAAAAATGTAGATCTACAGCTCCTCCCCTCGCTGGAGCTCCATGCAAAAATGTAGATCTACATCTGGGGAGTGATATTTGTTTTCCTAGGATGGTAGGAGAAGACTCATAAATGGGTAATAATATTTCACAATATTACTGGGTTTGTTTTGTATTTTTAATCAAATAAATGCAGCTTTGGTGAGCAGAAGAGACTTCTTTTCCAAACATTAAAAATCTTACCGACCCCAAACTTATGAACGGTAGTGTATGTCATAAAACCCATAATGATACTCTTAAATATTCTCTTCTCAGCCATGTTTACAGTCCGTGAGCGAAATCTCCTCCCATCCGTTTTCTGATTGGCATTTCGCAAGGATTCCTGGGTAGTTAAAGTGCGTGGAGCCTGCATCTATGCGGGCTTCGCGGAAGACCGCTTCACGGGTACAAAGGGGCGCTGCTGAGCACACTTCAGTGCGTTAAAATGCTAAATGGGACGGCCTACGGACTCGTAGACTCGGCGAGCATGCGCAATTTCAGTCCACGAGACCGAAAGTCCGCATGAAGTGCGCCATTTGGGACTGGGCCATAGAGCATCACAGTCCCGCCCACAGCCTGAGAGAGCGTTGGTGCCGGAAGTAAATTTCCCATTCATTTCTCCCATTGATATTTTGTAAAATCCATATCTAAAGAGTATAAGAGCATGTCTGAGGATAACCAGCTACGGCTGAACTCATAAGCATACAACATATCATTTCGAGTGAAAAAACGAAGAGAAAATCCAAAAAAAGTCAAGGGTACAAGCCTGTGTACATATTTTCATTTCGAGCAAAGGAACTACTCCTCCCATAAACCACCGCGCCTCACTAAAGTTGACTGAAAGCCACCATGAAAGAGCCTTTTGAGTGACTTCCAAATCTGACGACGGCAACGTGAACTTTTCCTCCAGTGAATTTTATATAGTGAATGTGCAGGAAACTCCTTTTCCTCGATTTACCGAAGCTTGTGCACATGCTAAAACATTGAGCATCTGGCTCGCTCATAGGCTGTGCTGGGTAACTGCACATCCAATGGCGCGGGTCGTCTCTGAGCTGCGACCAATGAACTTAGCCATACGTCATTACGCGATCTTCAGTCTTCACCATGAGGCTCGTTGAGATGCGCCTCGCCTCGCCTGAAATGTAGGCGAGAGTAGGCGGCTGCAGTGAGGGAGGAGTGAAGAAGGGCAGGCAAGACGGACAGATCTCTCTTCTCACAGTGATCAGAGTCATCAGACACCTGTGAGATCAAAGGCGGATATCGCGGGATTCACGAGATTCACGCTCGTGCACAGTGTTGCTAATAAACTGGATGTAATTTAAGTTCTGTTGTTTTTATATGAAAATAAATATAATGAACAAGACACCCAAAGTACTTGTTATTTAATTCCATTCCAAATATGTGTTTATCAATCATTTTTTCTTAATACAGACATATATGTGTTTTTTTATATATATAATAAAATGACATTGCATAACCCATAGAGATCGCACAGTCCGAGAGTTTGGGAATATTCACACATAACATATACACATAAAACATGATATCCTAGTTTTAAAATCAAACATTTAATAGAGAACAATACATCACGGTTGTTTAAACCAATCAACATTAAGCTGTGTCGTCAGTAAGTCGTTTCCCATCATGCTTTTGATCAGCGCAGTCGGTGGAGAGCAACTGCGCGCGACTGCAGAATCCGGCACATGCGGCTTGCGCTCGCGAGAGCTTTTGACACACGTCAGCGTGACATCAGAGCAAGGCGGACCGCTCTCGGACACATTTCTAACCGGCATGCATTACGCGCTGATCACCGTGATCGTTCTGCGCAGATTTTGCTCATCTCAAACAAACCTAGAGTCTTCACGCGCCTTCGCGAGATTTCAGACACGTGACACGACTTCCACCAATCAGATGCATCACTGTGGGATTGTTCAGGATTGTGGGTAATGAAGTACTTATCCAATACATCGCGAATAAAATGGATTTATCTTAAAACAAGGTTAGTGCCCCATGAACTTTTGGCGTTTATATGAGCATATACAATCACTTAGTACACCCGTAGCTGGTTTTAAGTCTACCATGTATGGTTACGTTTTTATGGCTTATATCCCAAATGTCAATGGAGACATTTTATTGAATTTTTACTTCCGGCACCGGCTGTGGGCGGGACTGTGATGCTCACTTGCTGAAGCACTATTACCCACAATCCAATGCAGAGAGAACTGAGCACGCATGAAAGTGCGGCGCGGGCAAGTTTAAATCAGAGATTACATTACAGTTTTCTTATTCCTGCTTTAACATTTATTTCATGCTAGTTTTATTTTTATATTAATCATTACTTGAATAGAACATATTAAAACATTGAGACAATATTATATAGATGAATATAGATGAGTTTTGCAACTATAGGACAGGAAGAATTAAATAAACTTATCATTGCATCTGAACCAACAACATGTTTATTAGATCCAATACACACTAAACTACTTAAAGTAGTGTTACCTGTAGTGGAAGAGCCTCTTCTCAATAATATTAACTCGTCTTTATTTTTAGGTCATGTTCCAAAAATATTCAAGCTGGCAGTAATAAAACCTCTCATTAAGAAACCGCAATTAGATCCAAATATCCTAGCAAATTACAGACCCATCTCAAATCTTCCATTTATGTCTAAAATACTAGAAAAAATTGTGTCCGCTCAATTGTGCTCTTTCTTGCAAGAAAATGATATCTATGAAAAATTTCAGTCGGGATTCAGAACGCATCATAGCACAGAAACTGCGCTAGTTAAAATTACAAATGATTTACTTTTAGCCTCTGACCAAGGCTGTATCTCAATACTAGTTCTACTTGATCTTAGTGCTGCGTTCGACACTATAGACCCCTTATCAGTTGGTAAACATGGTGACGTTTTTCTGTGGGCGGAGCTTAGGTGGCTGCAGAACGATCCCTCTTGCCGCTTCCCTAACGTTAATTTGCAAGTTTTGTTAGCTTGTTTTTTAACAATGACTGGAGAAAATCGAATTTTGTCTTAATATGCAAGGTCACTCAGTGTCCAGGACTCCGATTTTTATTTGCAAAAGTTAATTTTAACAGACGGAACCAGACGTAAAAAACGTTTTACGGCTGACCCGTACACGCTCACTCAATGGACGATCTGACAGGATTAACGCTACCTCCGGTCGAGTGGCCTGACTTCTACACCTACCTGATAGAGAAACCGAGCGTAAAGAGAAACTGAGGGCATATAAATCTTTAGATGCCTATAACTATGTGCTGAATGGTCATGTACAAGACTCGTGTGTACGATCGGCAGTTCTGCCGAGCCAGCGCCGAGAAGACGACAATGTAAACAGTGACAGTACGTGCAATGTTAATGATGTGAATATTTTCTAGAAATAAAAATTCCAGATACAGCATACTCATTTTTCATTGATTCTTGCACCCAACAACACATCAAGATGACATTTATAATAATAATAATAATAATAATTTAAGCTCCTTATTATGTAGCCGAATCTGTGCTGGTTTGTATTAGCCGCCTGCATTTTTCCGTTTGTTTTGCCTCCAGCTAGCGCCGTGACGTAACTGTGACGTCGGCTGATAAGGGGTCTATAGATCATAAAATACTCTTGGATCGACTACAAAACTACACTGGTGTTCAGGGACAGGCATTAAGCTGGTTTAGATCGTACTTATCAGACCGTTACCATTTTTGTCTGTTTAAATGGGAAAAATCGAAGATAACATCAGTAGACTATGGAGTGCCGCAAGGATCTGTCCTAGGCCCTCTGCTATTCTCAATATATATGCTGCCACTTGGTAACATTATAAGAAAACATGGAATTAATTTTCACTGTTATGCTGATGACACTCAATTATATATCTCATCACGACCAGATGAAAACACTAACTTATCTAACTTGACAGAGTGTCTAAAAGATATAAAATTCTGGATGACGTGTAATTTCCTGCTATTAAATTCAGATAAAACGGAGGTATAACTTATGGGTCCAAAAAAACTACCCACAAAATCCCTTTGTCACATTCACGTTTCACTTCATCATCTATATTCACTACATTTCCCAGCATTCCCCTGGATCCTCACCTGCACTCGATTCCCTCATCACCACACCTGATCTCCATCACGTCATCTCATCACCAGCACGGACTATATAACACTCACTCTCCCTGCAGTCACGGTCTGATCTCGTCAATACCTGACACACAGACTCACCTATTCTCAACCAGAGACTTACCCGCTGCTTACCTGCTACTCACCTGACCCTATTGGATTATCCTCTTCATCGTCTGCCATCTTCACTTCCTAGCTGTCCTACTGCAACCCTTTCCAGTGACTGTCCACCATCAACTGAAAGAGAGACTCTGGTTATTCCTGTGGCTAAGTTCATCCAATTATCTTCTGTTAATATACTCACCATAACTCCGTCTGCTTCTGCTGTTCCAAAAATAAACATTGTTTCACTTACCAACTGTCCGTCTCCTGTTTCATCCGTGACAGAAGATCAGACCGCCCCAAGATGGACGATGGGGTAAAAATTATCGTCCTGGCTCAGGAGAGCCAAAGTTGGTATTCTTTTGTGGAAGGCTTTATCCGCATCGCACTCGTCAGTAACGTGGCTGACGAGCGATTGAGTACCTTATTCTGGCTCGGGGCCAGATTTCACCACCAGATCGACCTTCCAGACACCACCGGACTCAGCTGGAGGGAGACCGTGATCCGGTGTCTGGAGAGTGTCGGTTCCCGACCCGGAACACACCCATCCAGCACAGAGCCTTCACCGCTGGTCCCGTCCAGCACAGAGCCTTCACCGCTGGTCCCGTCCAGCACAGAGCCTTCACCGCTGGTCCCGTCCAGCACAGAGCCTTCGCCGCTGGTCCCGTCCAGCCCATTTGAGCCTTCACCGCTGGTCCCATCCAGCACAGAGCCCTCGCCGCTGGTCCCATCCAGCACAGAGCCTTCGCCGCTGGTCCCGTCCAGCCCATTTGAACCTTCGCCGCTGGTCCCATCCAGCACAGAGCCTTCGCCGCTGGTCCCATCCAGCACAGAGCCTTCGCCGCTGGTCCCATCCAGCACAGAGCCTTCGCCGCTGGTCCCATCCAGCACAGAGCCTTCGCCGCTGGTCCCGTCCAGCCCATTTGAACCTTCGCCGCTGGTCCCATCCAGCACAGAGACGCTACCGCTGGCCCCTGCCAGTATGGACCTAATAGACTTTTTCACTGAACCAGAGCCCGTTGACCCAGCGCCAGAGCCAGAGCCCGTTGACCCAGCGCCAGAGCCAGAGCCCGTTGACCCAGCGCCAGAGCCAGAGCCCGTTGACCCAGCGCCAGAGCCAGAGCCCGTTGACCCAGCGCCAGAGCCAGAGCCCGTTGACCCAGCGCCAGAGCCAGAGCCCGTTGACCCAGCGCCAGAGCCAGAGCCCGTTGACCCAGCGCCAGAGCCAGAGCCCGTTGACCCAGCGCCAGAGCCAGAGCCCGTTGACCCAGCGCCAGAGCCAGAGCCCGTTGACCCAGCGCCAGAGCCTGAGCCCGTTGCCTGCCCGCCAGAGACCGCCGTCCAGCCAGAGACCGCCGTCCAGCCAGAGACCGCCGTCCAGCCAGAGACCGCCGTCCAGCCAGAAACTATATTCCCACCCTGCCTCCCTCTCCCACCTCCGCTATTGATGTCTTCATGCTCTACTGCCTCGCCTCTACTGAGCCCTGTCGACCCTGCTGCCCATCCACAGCTACCCCCCAGTATCGCTGTGGAGCCGCCTCTGGGTCTCCAAGCCTCAGCATCGCCCTGGTCAGTGGATCCCCTGTCCTTGCCTCAATACCCTGAACCTCTGACTCCACCTTGGTCCTCCGACCCTACAGCCTCTCTGCGGCTCATTGTGCCCTCACCTCCGCCGGGTCTTGTCAGCCCGATAGCTCCACCAGGCTCACTCCTCCTTCCTTCCTCACATTGGTCAGCCGTCACCCTGGTTCCACCTCGGGACTCCGTGCTGCCGGCTGTGCCTCTGCCCTGCATCCCTTCTGCTCCACCGGGCTCCATCTTCCCTCCTGCTCCTCAGTCGTCCTCCCTCGCACTGGTTACGCCACGGGCTTCCAGAGCCCCTTCTCCGTTTCGGTCCCATGAGCCTGCAGATCTGCCTTGGCCCTCCAGACCTGTGGTGTCACCTCGGCTCTGGGTCCATTCGGCGCAGTTGGGGAATTCTGGGACTTCTACTGGGTCTTCACCGCCATGGCCACCCGAAGGGGTCTCACCGCCATGGCCACCCGAAGGGGGCTCACCGCCATGGCCACCCGAAGGGGTCTCACCGCCATGGCCACCCGAAGGGGGCTCACCGCCATGGACGCCCGAGGGTCCCACAGCTCCGCCCTGGACACGTTCTCTCTCATCTGCTCCGCCTTGACTCCTCTGCAGCGCGAGGTCGCGCTTTCCGGAGGGGGGTGTAATGTCACATTCACGTTTCACTTCATCATCTATATTCACTACATTTCCCAGCATTCCCCTGGATCCTCACCTGCACTCGATTCCCTCATCACCACACCTGATCTCCATCACGTCATCTCATCACCAGCACGGACTATATAACACTCACTCTCCCTGCAGTCACGGTCTGATCTCGTCAATACCTGACACACAGACTCACCTATTCTCAACCAGAGACTTACCCGCTGCTTACCTGCTACTCACCTGACCCTATTGGATTATCCTCTTCATCGTCTGCCATCTTCACTTCCTAGCTGTCCTACTGCAACCCTTTCCAGTGACTGTCCACCATCAACTGAAAGAGAGACTCTGGTTATTCCTGTGGCTAAGTTCATCCAATTATCTTCTGTTAATATACTCACCATAACTCCGTCTGCTTCTGCTGTTCCAAAAATAAACATTGTTTCACTTACCAACTGTCCGTCTCCTGTTTCATCCGTGACACCCTTACAATACAACTTTAATTTAGAAGGATGTCCTGTTACTTTATCCACTACAGTAAAAGACCTGGGTGTTATACTAGACCGCAACTTGACTTTCGAAAATCATATTTCATATGTTACAAGAACAGCCTTTTTCCACCTTAGAAACATTGCTAAGCTATGTAACATGCTATCTGTTTCTGATGCAGAAAAGTTAGTTCATGCATTCATGACCTCGAGACTAGATTACTGTAATGCTTTATTATAGCTGGTTGTCCTGCATCTTCAATAAACCAGCTACAGTTAGTGCAAACATGCAGGCCGCTAGAGTTCTTACTAGATCAAGAAAATATGATCATATAACACCAATTTTATCATACACTGGTTACCTATTAAGTTCCGCATCAATTACAAAGTATTACTACTGACCTATAAAGCCCTAAATGGCTTAGCTACTGTGTATTTAACAGACCTTCTATTGCCATACAATCCATCGCGGTCCTTAAGATCACTAAATTCGAGGCTTCTGGTCATTCCTAGGATATCTAAGTCTACTAAAGGAGGGAGGGCGTTCTCACATTTAGCTCCTAAATTCTGGAATAGCCTTCCTGATATTGTTCGAGACTCAGACTCGCTGTCCCAGTTTAAAACTAGATTAAAGACGCATCTCTTTAACCAAGCATTCACTTAATGCTGACCTTTTATACTACTTCTGAATCAGTTCGAATGCATTAATATTATGAACATCAGCTATGCTAATTATTTCCCATCTGTCTTTCTGCTGTTATCTCGGGACGCCAGTCCCGAGGTAAATAGTGTTCGTCAGCTCCAGTTTGTATCCTCTCACGGAGACTTCAGATGCCCCAACACCTGTGATGAGACGACTAAACGCCTGTGGAGAGACGACTCGACGCCTGTGAAGAGACGACTCAACGCTGGCGATATGTTATGCCTAAATTAATACATGATTAACTAACTGTATTTTTCTATGTACATTTCTGAAATGCACTTTCTGTAAAGCTGCTTTGAGACAATGTGTATTGTGAAAAGCGCTATACAAATTTGAATTGAATTGAATTGAATGAATTGTAAAATTAAATTAAATTATATTTATATCGTTTTTTTAATTAAAAAATATTATTTAGGCATTAACACCATTTAATGTGTTTTACTTATGTGTTTTGATAATTTGTGGCATTGTTGTTAACTCGTTAAACTGTAAAGGGAGAGATGATAATTTAAAAATATCCATTAATCGTCGTTAGGAAGGGTATTCATTCAAATGTAATAACGGTCGTCTGAGGGCGCTCGACGACCACGTCATCTATGAGCGTGCGTGAGAGTTACAATTTCAGTCGATGAAACTACAAAGCTAGCACTGAGGTATATATAATTACAAAATAAAGTCATTATGATTGTTATTGTTGTTAATATTATTTTATAAAGTAAGTAATGTAAGATAAAAGGAGTTTTATCAGTACGTGTGACGAAGCCTTTTCTGCGACAGCTCCAGCTCTCAGACGCACAGTGTAAACGTCAGTGTCCAAATTCACTCAATTCATCTCGTTCACTCCTTGCAGATATAGGGCACTCAAATGCCATACACTATATAGGGATTAGTGAATGAGTGAACGAGTGAGCGGTTTCGGACACAGCTCTAGTCTCCGTTTCTCGGCTTGACTGTTTCCCACCCATCCAAAACTGTTAAATTGCTTCCTTCCATGTTCCCAACATGAGGTCAACAGGTTTGGTTGGATGACACTGCTTATGCCCCTGCAACTTTACCCAATATACCATGGCAAGCTGAAGACGTCTCAGAGATAAAGGCATCTCCCCAACCTCCACCTGGAGAGCTGGGATGAAGTCTTGAATGCACCACTACATAGACGGAGGGCTTGTGTTTGGACCAGGTCAAGCTTTTGCAATTGAGATTTTGCAGCTGAACTAAATGCAATGCATGCATAATCCAATGCTGATCTAATTATGGCAATATTAATATATTTAAGAGAGTTCATACCTTGCATTTGGTAAAATTTTTCTGTATATGATCTCCAAACATCAGCTTATGGTCCATCCACAAACCTAAAAACTTTATATTTTGAACCTGATTAACTGATTGCCCATAAAGAGTAACTTATATTGCAGGATTATTACGCTTCTTAGAGAAACTTGTCCACAGAAAATCAAAAACTCCACCTGTTTCCCACTTCTCAACAGTGCTGACTGCTGCCTTCTTTCCAACAAATGCTGCATTACGACCTCTAACCCATATTACCCCATCATCTGCATATAAAGACCTCCCAAGACTAGCATCAACCTCTGAAAAAAATTTCCATTATTTTACATAAATTAGATTTTAGTGTGATAGGTCTATAGCTAGTTGCATCATCTTTATATTTCCCTGGTTTCCCAATAGCGATCTTCGCCCGTGACGTCACGACGCGGTTACATGCGCTCTGGTTGGCAGAAGAAAAGTAATGGCCGCTTAATGGCTTAACAGAAGAAAAATG
Organism: Chrosomus eos; assembly: GCA_036326025.1. Lineage (NCBI taxonomy): Eukaryota > Metazoa > Chordata > Actinopteri > Cypriniformes > Leuciscidae > Chrosomus > Chrosomus eos. Next base: position 9,240,109 of record CM070831.1, read on the forward strand.
GTTGTATCGTGCTGTGTAATCGGCTGTGTTAACAGGTTTGATAAGAGTAACCCCAAGAGCTTCTACCACGTACCTAAACAGCCTGAATCAAGAAGAAAGCTGTGGATTTCTGCAATTAGGCGTCTAGAACCCAGCGGAAAACAAAGGGAGCCAGCAGACCACGATCGCGTCTGCTAATTACATTTTGTCACGGGCATGGCCATTTTGTGTTAAAAATTAAAACTAATATTGTAAATAAATGTTACTAGTAGGTTCTATCGCATTGATGGGTTAATTAATTAATAAATAACTGTACAAAATACCTCGGAAGACGTGTCAAAGTCAAAGTCTTCGTTTACATAACTTTTTGTGTGCATGCTAGTGTGACTGAGCAATGGAAGTATAATAACATTGATTATACTTAGACATAACCCAAAGATTGGGTACTGTACTGTGTGTATCATCTGTGTAAATACCCTTATAAATTAAGGGCAAATTATTGTATTTTCATTCATACATTTTTAAGTATATGTTAACCAATGTTATGGTACTTTCCTGTTATCCGGATCCCACGATGGCCTACCCCTAACCCCGCCCCTAAACCTACCCGTCAATGGGGTTAAAGGGTAAGTTCACCCCAAAATGAAAATTAAGTCATTAATTACTCACCCCCATGCTGTACCAACCCCGTAAGACCTTCGTTCATCTTCGGAACACAAATGAAGATATTTTTGATTAAATCTGAGAGCTGGGTCACTCCTCCATAGGCTTCTGGGAATGAAACCTGACAGCCCCGAAAAGTCATTAAAGACATCGTTAAAATAGTCCAAGTGACTATAGTGACTCGGTCTTAAGTTTATCAAGCGACGAGAATACTTTTTGAGCGCAAAAAACAAACAAAAATAACGACTTTCTTCAAGTATTCACTTCCTTCTCTGTTTGGCCTTTGGATTTCACTCAGTGTAATTGCGTAGCGCTTCTGTGTTATACGTCACACGTAGGCTCACTATTGGCCGACGCTGGTCATGTGTGTGATGCGTTTGACGTTCAACCAGAAGCGCTACGGAATGAGAGACAATATATAAAATAGTACGTTCCACTTTGTTTTAAAGTATTATTTTGAATCAATTTAAAATGTTTGATAACTCATTTTGATTAAAAAATTCTACCAAAATATGTCAGTCAGTCAGTCAATCAATCAATCAATCAACCAATCAATCAATCAACCAATCAATCAATCAATCAATCAATGAATCAATCAATCAATCAATCAAAATCAATCAATCAATCAATAGCTACATCCTCAAATTAAGAAAGGTTGGGACATTTTGTAAAATGCAATAAAATCAAGAAACTATGATTCGTTTATTCTTTTTCTACATGATTTAACTGATCATCAATCACAACTCCAAGATTCCTGCCTGTCCTGGAAAAGGTTATGGTTGATGAACCTAACTAGAGAAGTTGTGATGCAGTGTTGGGTTGGCTGAGACCACAAGCAGTTCTGTCTTAGCAAGGGGGTGATGAAGTTCTGTCTTGAGTTGAAGGTGATGCTATAACTTGTAGTGAAAATATTTCTTCTTAAAGTGTAGAAAAGTCAGAAGCACAGACCAGGAGACGGTGAGGTATCTTTTAAGGCAGAAGTTCTTTATTTCATCGCTGTAGCATCTCAATCTCGTCTAACTAAAACATAATACATTTGTAGTTTATATATTCTTTTACGGAGGGAATACTTCAAAACAAAACATGTAAATGTCCTGAGCCAGGAGAACAGGATGAAGCAGAGCTTCCCACACTGACAAAAGGTGAGGGGGGGAGACCCTCTCTGTAGGTGACTTCACATGCTGAGACATGAAGAAACAACAAGTGATAGTGTCAGTGTTGATTTAAGAATCTGCTCAGGCTCTAACATTCACACTAATAAACTTCCTCAGTTTATGTACTATTGTATTGGAACCTAAATTAAACATTTTAATAAATGTGTATTTCATCAATCCCCTCTTTGGGAGTTCTAAATAACTCCCACATAATATACAAATTTAAACACTTAAAAGTTCATTCTTGTAACTTGTGTAAGTTACAGGCACATAAGGCATGCTGTGTTGTTTTTCTGTAATTGCATGCTGACACAGAAACAAAACATGCAATTCCGTGAGTCTTTTCTGGTTGGAACTGTGATTTTCGCGTGATCAATCAAGTTTCTGAACCATGAAGAAATATCTTCAGTCATCTTGGTGTAAATTTGCTGAAATATCAAGAATGTCTTGTTGGATCATCATGTTTGTGCACAATTGAGTCCTGGAATGCAGTCATCTACGGATGTGACCTGCAAATGTTTCTGGAGTCCGGACTTTGTGCGATCTTCATGATGTGTAGTAGTAGGACAATCTTGATCATGTCGATGGATGACTGAAGGTTTCGTCGTCTCTGCGTTGTGTATTTTTTCTTTTCTTTATCCTTTTGTGATAGTTGGCTCGGAAGTCGTCTAGTTGTTTCTTGAGGTTATGTCTTCATACGCAGACGAGGAGGTCGGTGTGTATGGGTCTCGGGTCAGCAAGTGGTACCTGCACAGAGGAAGAGAGAAAACAAAAGACAGGAGCAGTTTTTGTTCAAACACTAGGGTTTTAAACTTTTTTTTTCTTTTTTTTCGCGTCTGCTATTTTTTTTTCCTTCTTTCCCTATTCTCTTAATTATTTTGACACCTAAAGGAACATTAAGGTGATGATGGACTAATAGATGGGGAAGTCCTATGAGGGAGTCTTCACCGCAGAGTTGGCCCCCGTTGCCTGTTGCGTTCGGTTCTTCTCTGGGCTCCTCATGTTCCATGTCCTATTCTGTCCCTGTAGGTGGGGGAGCAACTTTTACAGTGTGACACAATGATGAGTCCAGGTTTATCCTGACACAATACTGCAACTACTTTAATTAACATCACTTGATGTACCACTTAGGCTCTAATGGCTTGCAACATTCTAGAGATTTCTTTGACTACCTGTCCTGTGACGTGTGTAATCTTCATCTGAGTTTTTCTCCTTCATCTTCTAATAACTTCAGTCATAGCAGACATCATACATGAGGATGAAACAATGTTTGGCATTATTGTGGACACTGCATGAGGGCATTTTACGTTTACAGTCTGACCTAACACTATTAATGATCAAAGGCCTGTGCTGTAAAATAACATTTAACGCTGTGAGTTTGCTTAACTAGTGTCCCCCAAAAGAAAGCTGAGATTCCTTTTGTTCTATTAAACAAAAACAGAAGTCTTTTATCTCTATTGTAAGTTAGTGGGGAAATTAAGCACTCACAGCCCAGATGGTTCACAACTAAAACAGCTGCCCAGCAGGTTTAATGACGAGGGGAGGGGCTGCTTCAGAGCAGCCAGGAGATTCAGCAGAAGCTGAGTTACATTGTTAGTTTCTCTAACATTCTTTTTTTTTTCTTACATTCTTTTCCCCAATGTCCATGTTTACCACAATAATAACAACTGGTGCCCTCTCTCTTAGGACATTTGCATTTTTGTTGCTTCTTTGGGTTGACCTTAAAGGAACCTGCTGCAATTTTTACTCTTGCTCTGATATTAGAGTCTCTTTCCCAAGTAACTAATCTGTCTAGGTTACTTTGCAGGGTTCTAGTGGACCATGTGAAGTCTAAGAAAGGGAATGCATATTTATGCTCTGACAAAAGACCATGAAACCATGTACTAGCTAAAGGGCCATTATCATTTAACACCTTCTCTGATGTGTCTGATATTCCACTGTAAGCTGCAGCTGACTGACAAAATCTTTATGTGAATTCACTAACAGTTTCATCCTTCTTCTGTACACAACTAGTGATCTTTGACCAGTCCACTTTTGGTCCAACAATGCTTTTTAACACTCTTAGAACTCCCTCTCTCAAGTCATCTTTTCTGCCATTTTGAAACTCAGAATTGTTTACGGCTTTTTCAAAATCATTGAATTCTGACTCAGTCAAGATCTGTGATATTAGCTGGGTGACTTCAGCTAGAGACTTATCATAGAGCCGCATCTTTCTGGACAATTCTCTCCTAAACTCAGAAAAATTTCTTTGCACTGATGGCACATTTTCAGCGATTCTCTCGTTTTCTTTAGGACCTAAAGATAATTTGACTGCTTGTAGCTGCAGTATGGGGGTTACAGATTGAACAGAGTCAATCCATTTTGCCCTAGTCTGAGCCTTTTGTCTTGCTCCACACACTTCAAATGCATTTACATCTTTATCTATCAAACCAGAATTTCTAGTGTTTTCTAGTCTACAGAAAGACTGTAAATCAGGATAGCTTTCACCTGACTGTTGGTCTTCAGAGTCACATTTGGTTGATGCCTGGTTATGGCTCACCTTTGTCTTGAAACAGTACACTTGAGTCTGCATTTGTTTGTTCTGTTCATTTAACTTATCAATACACCTAGCTTGTTCTTGTGCAATGGATAAGCTATATTCTCTATGGCAACAGATTATGCCTTTCATATTTTTCTTTCTGATACATGCACCTAACACCTTCTTGCATTCTTCAATAGACCAAACTTTGTCTGGGTCAATATCAAATTTCTTTGTCAAATCCAATCTAATTGACTCAGTCACTATGGAATCCATTTTCTCTCCTAACAATGACTTGAGCTGTGTCTGAAATCGCTCCCTATCCACTATATAGTGCACTAAATCGGGTGTCGGCCATTTTGTAGTGGTGTCCGAATTCTGAGTGAACGACATCATTCCCTACATTCATTCCCTACTTTTACCCACAATCCTCTCTGAATTTGAGTGTACATTCGATGTACACTTGCTGAAGCACTATTTCCCACAATCCAATGCGGAGAGAACTGAGAGAGAAAATTTAAACCAGAGATTACATTACAGCTTTCTTATTCCTGCTAATTTTATTTTTCTATTAATCATTACTTGAATATAACATATTAAAACATTGAGACAATATTATATAGATGAATTGTAAAAATAAATTATATTTATATCGTTTTTTTTTATTAAAATATATTATTTAGGCATTAACACAATTTAATGTGTTTTACTTATGTGTTTTTATAATTTGTGGCATTGTTAACTCGTTAAACTGTAAAGGGAGAGATGATAATTTGGTGGATGATTTAAAAATATCCGTTATGGTCGTTAGGAAGCGTATTCATTCGAATATAATAACGGTCGCCTGAGGGCGCTCAAGGACCACGTCATCTGTGAGCGTGAGAGTCACAATTTCAGTCGACGAAACTACAAAGCTGGCACTAAGGTATATATAATTACAAAATAAAGTCATTATGATTGTTATCGTTGTTAATATTATTTTATAAAGTAAGTAACGTAAGATAAAATGAGTTTTATCAGTACGTGTGACGAAGCCTTTTCTGCGACAGCTCTAACTCTCCGACGCACAGTGTAAACGTCAGCGTCCGAATTCACTCACTTCATTTCGTTCACTCCTTGCAGATATAGTGCACTCAACTGCCATTCACTATATAGGGATTAGTGAAGGAGTGAACGAGTGAGCGATTTCAGACACAGCTTTGAACTCACTGTCTGTCCATAAAGGAGTAGCTAGTCCACCTTTTTGATTTGTTGGAACCAACCTAGCATTCCTTCTAACCATTTTGTGATGTTCTTTGTTATCACACAATCAAACACTAAAACTTCTCTGATCAAAAGAGGGTACACTTGTTAACACAGATCAATTCTTGTTAACCTTCCAAATTACCAACATTTCACACTTAACTTCGGCTAAGTCTTCCCTTTTTGCACAGAGGGTGTTTAAATCAGTAGCATAAGATGCTAAATCTTCCCTGCCTGAAACAGAGGGTATTCTTTCTTCCCTGTCTGCCTGAAAACAGAGGGTAAAATCAAACATTAACACGTAAGGCTAATCTTCCCTGCCTGAAACAGAGGATAAAATTTCATCTCTAACAGAAAAACTTTAGAGGATAAATTAGTTAAACAAACTCTACAGCAGTCTGTTAACTTTTCTCTCTGGCGGCACAGAGTTTCAAGATTGAGGTGAAGTTAATTATATCCGGGTCACGGCACCAAATCGTAGTGAAAATATTTCTTCTTAAAGTGTAGAAAAGTCAGAAGCGCAGACCAGGAGACGGTGAGGTATCTTTTAAGGCAGAAGTTCTTTATTTCATCGCTGTAGCATCTCAATCTCGTCTAACTAAAACATAATACATTTGTAGTTTATATTTTCTTTTACGGAGGGGAGGAGTTTTCCTCGAGGGGGGGAATACATCAAAACAAAACATGTAAATGTCCTGAGCCAGGAGAACAGGATGAAGCAGAGCTTCTCACACTGACAAAAGGTGAGGGGGGGAGACCCTCTCTGTAGGTGACTTCACATGCTGAGACATGAAGAAACAACAAGTGATAGTGTCAGTGTTGATTTAAGAATCTGCTCAGGCTCTAACATTCACACTAATAAACTTCCTCAGTTTATATACTATTGTTTTGGAACCTAAATTAAACATTTTAATAAATTTGTATTTCATCAAACTCCTTCCAGGACAGACAGGAATTTTGGAGTTGTTATTGATGATCAGTTAAAGGGATAGTTCACTTTGAAATTAATTTTTGATATGTTTTAGCTTACCTCAAGGGCATCCAAGATGTAGGTGTCTTTGTGTCCACAGTATTTTCAATTTTGATATTTTTAGGTCAAACCATTCTTGTCTGTCAGTCATATAATGCAGGTATGTGGGGTCCACCTCAAAGAGAATGGCTCGCGATAGATTGCGGGAGATTTGAACTAATTTGCTAATAACTAATAACTAATCAGGTAGCCGCTATCAATATGCGGGAGACTCCTGGAACTTCCGGGAGACTTGGGATATCTGTGAACGCATACCTCTCTGTCCAATCATCTTTGAAAACTCTATTTTCTTCATCAACTTTTCTTTTCCTGGACAATGACATCCTCCACACCCATTCAAACGCTTACTGCGGTGAAGTCATACGGTCATGGCTTCAAAAGTCTTCAAAAGTCATACGGTCATGGCAACTAAATCACGGAGAAAAACTTCAAATATCTCTCCTTCGTTTTAATTTCGGACCATCTCAGAAAATAAACAAATGATTTTAACATGCGAATTGAATTCCCTCCGGGTCCGGATCCGGACCTGGGTCCGGACTTTGAGAAGTACTGGGCTACATCCTAAAGCACCTTTTCTAATCCTAGAACAGTCTTTTGTATTCATTTCATGTCTCATGTAGTTTACCTTGCTATTTCATTAGAGTTTACTAATAATTAAAAAGCTCTGCCAATGTTGATCCGTGTTTTCGTCCTGAGTCGATCAGAATCACGTTTGGCCTGACGAGCTTCAGCAGACAACTTTGTTTTGTTTTTTATATTTTTGTGGAGTTTGTGTTGAAGTCTGTGTTGTGCAGGAGGCAGGTCATTTTGGGGTGTTATCAGACTCCATGTCGTTAGCTGAAGTGCCGTCGGTCGAATAGACTGTATATAAACAGGAGAGAGGCTCGGGGTGCACATGCACGTCACATCCGATGGATTTCGCGGTAAATCCGACCCGGAGACTTCACATATAAATATGAATATTGGCCTTCAGAGGTAATAGCAAAACCCGACAAGTGGATCATGTTTGATTACAACCCCTTCACACACATGCAATAAAAAAAGGATTCATTTTAGAAGAAAAGCTACATAGAGCACCTTTAATGACTCGTAAATGCAAGTACACATTGATGGCCTAAGACACGAAACGAGCGGTTTGTGTGAGAAAACAAACAGTATTTATATTGTTTTTACCTCTTGTAAACACAGCCACGTCCAAGTGTTCTAAGGTCGCGGGCGTCTTTTCCGGCAAGCGCCGGAAAGCGTCGGAAGTGATCACTCGTGCGTGTACGTCACTCATACAATTGTTTTGGATACGTCACTCATGCAATTTGGTCCGGATAAGCGCAAATCAGAGTCAAAGTCTTACCTACAATCTCTGTTCTGTGTAAACAATGAGTGACGTACACGTGCGAGAGATCACTTCCGGTGCTTTCCGGAAAAGACAGAAGCGCCCACGACCTCAGATCACTTGGACGTGGCTGTGTTTACAAGAGGTAAAAACGATATAAACACTGTTCGTTTTCTCAAACAAACCGCTCGTTTCGTGTCTTAGGCCATCAATGTGTACTTACATTTACGAGTCATTAAATCATGTTTAATTTGGACTTCTCTGTGTATGCTCTTTGAGGTGGACCCCATAGACCTGCATTATATGACTAACAGACAAGAACGGTTTGACCTAAAAATATCAAAATTGAAAATACCGTGGAAACAAAGACACCTACATCTTGGATGCCCTTGAGGTAAGCTAAAACATATCAAAAATTAATTTCAAAGTGAACTATCCCTTTAAGGTTCATAGACCATATTACAACGGCCCGGTCCAGCAGATTTCAAAATACCAAAATACAAACAATGTTGAAAGATGAAGTCTTCTTTAATGTGACCCAGTTTTTATGCATTATTGTGTTTACAGTCCTGCAGTGTTATCTCCATTTTGTGCTCAATGTTTTATTCGAAGTCACCATCATAAAGAAAAGTGTTTTCTGCGCAATAGCAGGTCTTCAGGCAGTGCCTCAGGACTCCTTGGATAAACTTTTATATATTTCTCCTGCAAAGTAGAATAATATTTATTCTATTATTTTGGGGATATTTTAAATGCCACATTTGTATACTTAACATATTTGTTCAATATAGAGCAAAACACAGTGTGAGGTGTTTCAAATTTATATTGTTTGACTCTCCCACATGTTAGGCTGGAATAACAGGACAAAAACACTTCAAAGTAATTTATTAGAAATTTATTAGAAATATTTCTTAAAGTAATTAAAATAAAAAGACTATAATAATTAATTTCTCCCAATAACCTTAAGCATTGCTGTTTTTGCTGGGATGTTTGTGTTTTTTTTTTCCCCTGTGACTTTTGATTTGGATTTTTCAAGCATAATTTTTATAATTACTATTTTCTATTTTACATAGACATTTGCAAGACACTACAGACTTAATAACAAAATAATCATTTATTTTACAACATAAATTTTCACAGCTGCATTTCATTACAATAAAGTGTTGTTTCTCAGTGTCCTTTGATCAATAGTCACACAAATCTGTCTAATATTTTCTGCAGCATGCAGTGCTTTAAAGTACAGAGGCTTAAAATAATACATGCACTGTTTTGCAAACTGTGGTAAATGTCTGATTAAAGTAAAGCCCACATATATATATATTCTTTTTTAATCTACATCCTATTGTTTAAGTTCTTCTCAATCCAGTGGTGATCCGTACACTTCAACCTCACACAGTGTAAGATATTCTCTCCGTCCTGGAATAACAACATTAATGTAACGTCCTTCCATCCCATCACAGTTAAAAGAGGTGGAAAAACCAGGAGGAATGGAAGAGATTGTAGCACACCTGAAGAAAGAGTGAGTTAAGCATCTGAGAAACTCTGAAACACCAATTATATTCAAAGCAAAACACAGACTGTATCAAGTCAAACTAGTTAAATGCAAATGAACAGAATAAACAAAAATGCACAAAACCCAAATCACATTTTACAAATTGGTAGCCAAGTTAAATGTCACATTGCAGACTGCAGTAATTCTGAGAACTTCTCTAAAGCCATATTTAGATGAATTCATTACCTGGGATTATCATTGCCATTGTTGTCCAGACTGTTTCCAATTCTGATTTCTGCCCCATTTAGTCTTGTAGGAACACTGTCTAATGTGTTTGTAATCACCACTGAAAACACTTTGTGTCTTTTCAGTAAGTTCAGTCTCCACCAGGGATTGACCTCTGCTGAAGTGTGGGTACAAGATCCACGACCGTATACACCATCTCTGTTCCCATCTATGGCATTGGATGCAAAGCCATATCACTGTAGGGAACTCTGAGTAGCTACTCCTCCTAAAGCCACGTTTTCACCTACAACAACAGATGAGTTTCACATGAATTCATAGGTTTGAATAAATTACTAAATGGAATTTGTGTCTACAACAAATTCTCAAATATCTGCATATTTTTGTTAGTGCCAAACTGATCAAATCCTGATCATAAATGTTCTCACCATCAGGAGCTGGATAACCGTAAACCTCAACCTCACAGAGAGTAAGAACCCGATTACGACCAGGTATGTCCACATAAATGAAACGGCCAGGAATGCCTTTTTCCCATTTGAAAGTGAGGGATCTCCCACCTGGAATGGATGAAATCTTTTCAGCCCTGTATAAAAATCACAGCATAAGGATAATATTTGAGTTCATGTACAGTTTGTAACCTCATCACATTGTTCTTTAAGATAATCTTCTCTTGAAAGGCTTTCTTACAATGGATTGCTGATGCCGTTGTTCAGCAGAGAGTCTCCGATTCGTATCTCGGCTCCATCAAGCCTTTCAGGACAGCAGTCTTTTCTGTTTCGTGATAGTTATGGAGGTCACTACATACTTGTCTAGTAAATCTAACCTCCACCATGGGTCATCTTGGATAGGAGTAGCAGTACAGGATCCGTGGTCATAATGTGAGTCACGATTGCCATCAATAGCATTACTGGCATGGCCAAATGCTGCCCTAGGATTCTCAACCAGGTACGACTGTGTGGCCTTGCCAAATAAAGCGAGATTTTTAGCTGAAATTGATAAAGCATAAATAGTAAAAATGTGTAATAAAAACAAGTAAATTAATAAAAACTAAATTATAATTATAATAAATAAAATAAAAACAATTAACCATATAATTTTCACGAATCAAGCCTCTGTGGTTCCTCCTACTCACCACCAGAGGGCTCCCTCTCCCAAACAATAACATTATCCATTTTAACTCCATTTCCCATGACCCCGTGCCTGGTACTGATTATCTGCACACCTGCCGCTCATCATTTGGACTATTTATTCAGTCTCTCTCCACTCCATCATTGCGAAGTCTTGTTCATTTCTGAGCGGTTTCCCTGTTATTGACCCTGGACAGTTTTCATCGTATTGACCATAGGGTATAGTCGACCCTTTGCTTATTGCTTTTGTGACTCTGCATTGTTTGCCTGGATACTCGCTACTTTGTTTGCTGCCTGCCCTGAAACTCTGCCTGCCGTTTGACTATGTTTGTGTTCAGCCTTGGATATCTCTTTTGCTGGTGTTTGACCCCTGCCTTGTTTGTTCTACATTTACGGCTGATAATAAATATACTGCGCATGGATCTCAATCCTGCTGCCTCTTCATTACAATAATATTAAAATTTTGACTTCAGTTATTATTTGTCAAGGTTTATTTATTTATATTTTTGATAGGACATTTCTAGATGTATCTATCTACTCAGTCTATAGCTACAAAATTGTACACTTCCACCCTTTATTACCAAGGAGACATTATGCCCTGATCTTGAGTAGTTTTTGAAATATGAAATGCTTTATAAAAACATCTTTCACATTACAAGATAAGCATTTTCAGCAAAATGTAAATAATGATGATTTCATAAAACAACAAATAAACACATAAAAAAAAAGATTAAAAAGGGAACATGCAAAAAAATCAAACTATAGTTTTGTCCAGAGATTTAATGAATTGTTTAAAAGTAAAACATTAAATCATGGGTGAAAACTTGCCCTGATAAAAATAAGACATGTTCAGTGATCAGAAACCAGTGTTTATCATGTATTGTAAGTGTGTCTGTATAATTGAAACTATTTGTGTAATTTTGAACTGTACCTTTAGCTGTTGTTGTGTCTGTAAAATAAGGCATCACAAAAATCCACAGTAGAAAAAACATGTGCATTTCCATTATCCTACACATTGGAAGGAAGATAAGGAAATAAATAATAACAAATCTGATAAGTGTTGTTAATATTAAGTTCATAATCTGATTTTATAATGGATTTTCTGTGAGAATTTGTTTCAAATTTTAACAGAATGTAATTGGACTTTCTTATTTAATTTGACAGGCAATTAAGTAAATTATGTAGTTCAAATGATAGCATGCATATGAAAACATAATCTGACATTAATTTTGATTATTTTAAATAAGCAATCACTCACCTTTTATAATGTACAAAAAAAGGTTTTCAGATAGACAAGATGAAGTTTACTCTATGACAAAAAAGGCTCATCACCCTTAAATAACAAAACCATCACTGGGCCAGCTATAAATACAAGACAACTTTTAAAGGCCTGGATGCTTTATCTAAACAGGTCATCTGCGATAAATGTGCTTTACCAGAATTTTGATAAAATATTTATGGTTGTTGAGCTTGCAGTAACTTTATGTTGTTGAACTCTTTTTTGGCCATATCCAATTTAAGTTATAAAGGTGCTATGCGTTTTATTGCAGTGCATAAATCCACCACCTTTCCTTCCATACAGTTTATGCATGTACAGAACTTCTGGCTCTGTGTGTCGCACTCTGAGTCTTGATTCGATCACTTTATTACATGTAACCTGCTTTAAGCAATCTTTAAAACAGAGCAAACCAACAGATTCACACAGCCTGTCAAAATATCAGTGCCATTGTTTTGTCTTAAGATGCACATCAGTAATGTTTCTTTTCTAAGGCATGTTTATCACTTGGATCTGACCTTAAGCAATCTGTTAAAGTGCATGAAAAACAGGGCAAACCAACAGATTCACAGCCATGCATTACATTTAAGCTAATAATTCTTAAATATGTAAGTATGTTTATTAAAAGGGAGTATAATATTTTTTCTCCCATTAACCTTAAGCAATGAATGCTATAATAATGTATTTGCTGCATGTTCCCAGGTTTGTTTTATCCAGTGACATTTACAGTTATTTAGATTGTTCCATAAAAGCATTATTTTAATTCGTATTTTAAATTTTTTCATACACATTTGCAAGACACCACAGACTTAATAACAAAATGATCATTCATATTACAATATACAATTGTCACAGCTGCATTACACTACAAAAAAAGTGTTGTCCATATTGTCCATTTCCCAGTGTCCTTTGACAATAGTCACACAAATCTGTCTAATATTTTCTGCAGCATGCAGTGTATTAAAGTACAGAGGCTGAAAATAAGACATGCCCTGTTTTGCTAATTTGGTATAAATGTCTGGTTAAAGTAAAGCACAGAGGTGGAAAGAATACTAAAATATTCTACTCAAGTAAAAGTACTATTACTTAAATAAAAATTTATACTGTTAGATTTTGTCGTAATTTTACAGGTACTTACCGCAAAAAAAAGCCCAGTAAAATTGTGGGGGTTTTTATGAAATTTACAGTAACTTACTGTATATTGGTATTTACAGTAATTTACTGTTTATGCAAAAGCAGTAGTGCTACCAGGCCTGGCTCCACGGGGGGCCAATCAGAAGCTTGGCCCACCCTGGCCCCACACCACATAACAGCCAATCACAAAATTGATGCGATATTCAATCATCGCTCTCACGCAACCCACCATGTTCTCATGCAGTGATTTTTTTTTTACAGTCTATGAGTGAAACATACATCGCGGAGCAGATCGCCTGTCAATCAAACTCCCTTGTCAATTCAGCTCCAGATATGAATATATGGAGAAAGCTAATGTTGTAAATATTATAGTGATATAAGTAGATTTTTTTCAAGACCTGCCCTGTTTTCCTCAAATCTAAAGTAACTAAACTGATACAAAAAAAAAAGAAAAGAAAAATATTCTAAATATAGGTTACTACTTAATGGATAGCCTACAAGATCTGTTATGGGGTAAAAAAAAAAAAATCCAAATGCAAAAAGAGAAAAATATTTAACAGATTTATTTTTACATTCTATCTCTCTATATACTATAGTTGCAAAATATATACAAACAGTATTAAAAAGAAAAGTCAAGTCACCTTTATTTATATAGCGCTTTTTACAATACAAATTGTTTCAAAGCAGCTTTACAGAGATAACAGGAAAACAATGTTGTAATAGTATTGTTCAATTCAAAATTAAATGTCCCCAACTAAGCAAGCCAAAAGCCAATGGCGACAAAGGCGAAGAGCGGCGAAAAAGGCAACAGTGGCAAGGAACCAAAACTCCATCAGGTGACAGAATGGAGAAAAAAAACCTTGGGAGAACCCAGGCTCAGTCGGGGGGGCCAGTCCTCCTTTGGCCAACAAATGAACAGTGTATTATTATGAGTTAGGCAGCATAATGTCAGGAGTCAGATGGGATCAGAACTTTCACAATATTTATCCAGTTCATCTTGTTAGGGGTTGGGTCATCCCGCCGGTGAGGAGATGAGTGTGTTGAGGTGTCCATGGGCCTTCACAGCGCTGATAATGCGTGTCGTCGTGTCCATGTGATGGTCCTTCATCAGATCTGGATATGCCCTGGATCCGGCGGTCTGCGGTAAACCTCGGGATAAACAGAGAGACTAATATTAGCGTAGACGCCATCCTTCTTATGATGTACAAAGTACATCAGGAATTATGGGAAGTGTCCCCGGTTCCGGCTGATCTAAACTATGCAGCCTAACATTGAATTATAGAAATCTATAATGTGTTATGTGTATGCTAAGCCAAGATGTGTTTTTAGTCTAGATTTAAACTGACAGACTGTATCTGCTTCCCGGACCGTGTTAGGAAGATTGTTCCAAAGTTTTGGTGCTAAATAGGAAAAGGATCTACCGCCAGCAGTCGATTTTGATATTCTAGGTATTATCAACTGGCCAGAATTTTGAGATCGCAATAGACGTGAAGGACTATAATGCGTTAAGAGCTCGCTCAAATACTGGGGAGCTAAACCATTTAGTGCTTTGTAAGTAATCAGCAATATTTTAAAATTTATACGATGTTTAATAGGCAGCCAAACACAGCACAGCACAAACACAGCAATCACAAACAAACAACCCTAAAAATTGCCTTAAATGTATGATATTAAAACTATATCAATAGACATGTGAGACAAAAGCATTACTTAATCTAGTTTTTACACAAACAATGGTTGTCCGTCTTTTCTACGACCACTTATGGCATATTGTAGGCTACTTGTCAGTTAAATGTGTATGGTGTTTTGAAGTAGGCCTAGCGCGTTTTCTCAAAGGCACTCTCTCGCGCTCTCTCATAACAAAGTGTAGACACGATGTAAGAGATGATGTGATGTCTATAAATGCTGGATTCACTCTGCACAGGACAAAAATATGACATGTTAAAATAGTAACGAATTCAAAGCAATGTAAATGTCACGTTTTGATGTATTTAGTTATGTTTTGAGATCTTGTTTCCCCCTGTCTTTGTGGTTTTTGGTTTAGTCCTGTTAAGTTTTCCCGCTCCTCGTTTGTGTTCAGTTTTATCACCTGTGTTCAGTTAATTATTCAATCATTCCTTGTGTATTTAAACCCTGTGTTTTCCCTCAGTGTTTGTCGATCGTCGTCTATGTATGGTTGTGTGTAAACCCTGAAGTCCTGGAGTTTTGTTCTTGTTTCATTTTGAAAGTTTCATTTTGTTATTAAAACTATTATATTGAAGCTTCCGTGTCCTCGTCTTCGGTCACCTGCACCCAACCCTGACAGTAAAGGCAGATTAATAGATAAATAGAAAAATATTAATTGCAACATATTTTAGAAATTCTATGCCAATTATTGGTAACTGTCTTCTGATTGTGTAAGTGATCAATCTAGCAGTCATCCTAGATCTGGGATTTATCATGTTCATATTAACCAATAATCGTAGATGAAAAATAATGTTTCTTCTTTTTCTCTCTTTTCCCTGTGTCAACAGGAGCTAACTACAGCCCACAGGCTCTTTTAAGAGCCACAACACTGAGCATCTTTGGCTTTGTAAGTATATGTTTTGACTAACTATCAGATGCATTATGTGATTAACATATTGTAATGCATAACTTGCAGGGTTCTACGCTTACATTTATATTTAGGAGCACTTGTGTGAAGCAAGAAACATTTCTGATTATTTTCAGTTGTACACTTTTTTTACAGAATTCTTTGAATAAAAAGTTCAAAAGAACAGAATTTAAGTTATATGAAATAGAAAGCACTACTGTTCAGTCAGTAAATAAAAAAAATAAAAACTTGGTTGTTGAATGAAATTAATACTTTTATTCAGCAAGGATGCATTCAATTGACCAAAAGTGAGAGTAAAAAGTGACAGGTTCTACTGGACATTATGCTCCAGTATCCACAGGAATCAGCTGCAGGTTTGAGGTTCAAGTTTTCCCTGGTGTCTGCGTGCGCAATAAGTGGGCGGGCAATAAGCTAATGTTTCGTCTTGACGTCACATCGAAATGGCTTATGACTCATTTGAAAAATGATTAATTTCATTGACACAGAGTCGACTCTTACTTTTGAAAGATAATAACTATATTATATATATATTATATATTATATATACGGTGCCTTTTCAGATTTCAAACTTTGCAGAATGTTTTCATTCACATAGAAAGTCCAAGTATGTTACACACTACATGAAAGTTAATTTTCAAAAATCCATAATAGGCGCACTTTAATTTTCCTTGCTTTTATTTTATGATTATTTTAATTCTTTACTGTGTAAAGCACTTTGAATTGCCAAAGTGTATGAAATGTGCTATATAAATAAAACTGCCTTGCCTAATTTTGCATCACAATAAATAAATAAAATGGATGTAATTGATTGTGACAGTGAATAAAGAATATGCTGATGTACATGGACACAAGTCACTTTTTTTTGGAATTTATTAAATTCAATAGCATTCATGTAAAATATAAATTAAAGTAAATTTACTATTTTATTCTGTAAAAATAAAGTGCAGTAATGGTAATATACTGTAAAATGAAATTGCGATAAGGACACCTTACTGTAAAATTAAATGACAGTAAGGGCATCATACTGTAAAATTAAATAGTGAGAAAGGGCATCTTACTGTAAAATGAAATTGCAGTAAGGGCATCTTACTGTAAAATTAAATCATCGTAAGGCCATCTTACTGTAAAATGAAATTGCTGTCATGATTCCTGTCTTGTGTTCCCCTCGTCTTTGTGTGGACTTCTATTATTTCCTGTTTTGTGCCATGTTTTTGTAGTCCTTTGTAGTTTTTCCTGTTGATTACTTCATGATTGTTCCCAGGTGTATTTCCTATTTACTTAGTTAAGCTTGTTTGTCCCTATGTATTTATAGCCCTTGTGTTTCACCTGTTACTTTGTCAGTTGTTGTAAGTGTAATGGTTGCCTCTGATCCCCCTGGTTTTGTTACTTTATAACCCTGCATTTAGATCCTCGTCTTCACCTGCTTTCCTCGGCTCATTACAGAACATCTGACCAAAATATGGATCTAGCAGGAAGTAACCAGGATCCTGTAAGTGCTTCGTTCCATTTTTCAGGATGGCTAGTCCATCGAAAGGTATGTGGAGGAGTTTTTGGCCCACTGTCACTTTAGCATCATTAGATGACGCCCAGCTTATGGACCTTTTTTGGAGCGGGTTGAATGAGAAAATCGCACAAATGATGCTGGACTCTGGGGGATTATCCTGGCTGGAACCTGGCCCAATATATAGATCTGGCTCTGCGGCTGTGTGGATCTTTCTTCACCGTGGGCGAAGTGGAGGAGGATCCACCATTAACTTTTTTTTTTTTGTGGGGGGGGGGGGGCTATTTGCTATTTGGGGGTAATTGTCCAGTGGACAATTGCGTCCACTGGACCCATTCGAGGGTGGAGAGGATTGGCGTCCAAGCTGGCCCAACCACCGCTGACATCTGCCCGATCAGCCCCAATCCCAAGATTTTCACTGGTCTCAGCGCTCTCAAATCCCCAGGCTGTCATGCCAGACTCTCGTACTGCCGAGACCACTCTTATAGAGTTCCTTCCCGTCATGTCTGCCAAGCCTGAGTCTCTTTGCGTCACGTCTGATTCGCCTGATCGAGCCAGAGGACGTTCCCGTCACGTCTGCCGAGCCAGAGGACGTTCCACGTCACGTCTGCCGAGCCAGAGGACGTTCCCGTCACGTCTGCCGAGCCAGAGGCGTTCCCGTCACGTCTGCCGAGCCAGAGGCCGTTCCCGTCACGTCTGCCGAGCCAGAGGCCGTTCTCGTCCGAGCCCGAGCGTTCCGCCGTCGAGCCAGAGGCCGTTCCCGTCACGTCTGCCGAGCCAGAGGCCGTTCCCGTCACGTCTGCCGAGCCAGAGGCCGTTCCCGTCACGTCTGCCGAGCCAGAGGCCGTTCCCGTCACGTCTGCCGAGCCAGAGGCCGTTCCCGTCACGTCTGCCGAGCCAGAGGCCGTTCCCGTCACGTCTGCCGAGCCAGAGGCCGTTCCCGTCACGTCTGCCGAGCCAGAGGCCGTTCCCGTCACGTCTGCCGAGCCAGAGGCCGTTCCCGTCACGTCTGCCGAGCCAGAGGCCGTTCCCGTCACGTCTGCCGAGCCAGAGGCCGTTCCCGTCACGTCTGCCGAGCCAGAGGCCGTTCCCGTCACGTCTGCCGAGCCAGAGGCCGTTCCCGTCACGTCTGCCGAGCCAGAGGCCGTTCCCGTCACGTCTGCCGAGCCAGAGGCCGTTCCCGTCACGTCTGCCGAGCCAGAGGCCGTTCCCGTCACGTCTGCCGAGCCAGAGGCCGTTCCCGTCACGTCTGCCGAGCCAGAGGCCGTTCCCGTCACGTCTGCCGAGCCAGAGGCCGTTCCCGTCACGTCTGCCGAGCCAGAGGCCGTTCCCGTCACGTCTGCCGAGCCAGAGGCCGTTCCCGTCACGTCTGCCGAGCCAGAGGCCGTTCCCGTCACGTCTGCCGAGCCAGAGGCCGTTCCCGTCACGTCTGCCGAGCCAGAGGCCGTTCCCGTCACGTCTGCCGAGCCAGAGGCCGTTCCCGTCACGTCTGCCGAGCCAGAGGCCGTTCCCGTCACGTCTGCCGAGCCAGAGGCCGTTCCCGTCACGTCTGCCGAGCCAGAGGCCGTTCCCGTCACGTCTGCCGAGCCAGAGGCCGTTCCCGTCACGTCTGCCGAGCCAGAGGCCGTTCCCGTCACGTCTGCCGAGCCAGAGGCCGTTCCCGTCACGTCTGCCGAGCCAGAGGCCGTTCCCGTCACGTCTGCCGAGCCAGAGGCCGTTCCCGTCACGTCTGCCGAGCCAGAGGCCGTTCCCGTCACGTCTGCCGAGCCAGAGGCCGTTCCCGTCACGTTCCGCGAGCCAGAGCCGTTCCGTCACGTCACTCCTGCGGAGCCCGAGCTCCGTCACGTCACTCTCCTGCGGAGCCCGAGCTCCGTCACGTCACGTCTGCCCTGCGGAGCCAGAGCTCCTTCACGTCACGTCTGCCTGCGGAGCCCGAGCTCTCACGTCACGTCGCCCTGCGGAGCCCGAGCTCCTTCACGTCACGTCTGCCCTGCGGAGCCCGAGCTCCTTCACGTCACATCAGTCCTGCGGAGCCCGAGCTCCTTCACGTCACATCAGTCCTGCGGAGCCCGAGCTCCTTCACGTCAGTCCTGCGGAGCTTAACTGAACTTAACCTGTATAATCAGCTGATGACAGCTACAATCAGAAAGTAAGATGTATGGCATGTATTGTTTAAAGTGTATAGCTAATGAAAGCTTGAACATTTCCATCATTATTGCCAAGGAGTAAACAAAGTCCTTTTGGGATGATACACCCTCATAGCGAGGCATGTTATCAAACTTTATTTTTAATATAATTATTAAAAATACAAACGTTATGCAAAACAAAGCAATTAACTAAATAGGTTGAAGGCAACATAAAAAATATGAAAGTGTCTAGAGTGTATTGTAAGGCATGTCTACATTACATTTTTCAACTTTACCTTTAGCTGTCATCGTGTCTGTAAAATAAGGCATGGCAAAAATACAAAGCAGGAAAAACACAAGCATTTCCATTGTTCTGCAAGTGAGAAGTAAATAAGTGCAGAAAAACAAGCTTCTAAAAAATTAAGCTTTCTTTGCAATTTATTCTGATATGGTGAAATCATTTATAATTCCATTTATAATAGATTTACTAATAGTTAGTTTTAAGATTTAACAGAATGTCATTAGATTCATTTAATTCATTTAATTGAAGTAAAAATGTCATGCAATAATGACATGCATGTGTTTTTTGATAAGTATGATATGATCAAAGCAATTCATTTCTGACATTGATTTTGAGGTTGTTTGTTTGTTTTTTTAAATCAAGTTTGATTTAAATAATTAGTTTATTTTAAAAGCTACAGGTTCTCCCAAAGACAAGGTAAATGAACAAAAAGAACGGTTAATTGAGAATAATTAACAGAATTATTTCAAAGTTTTAAATGGACACAACCTAACTTACATGAGACAAACACAATCATAACAATTAAATCAGTTGCTAATATTGTGAAAAAGGAATTGATGATTCTGGAACTTGCAGAGATAGCAACTGAATAACGGTAATGGGTTGCTGTTATTGTTTTTAATTGTAGAATTTTTTATTTTATGCAAATCGCTAGCCCTTTTGTAGGGTTTAAAAAATGAATCATAAAGAACTATTACACAACAACCATGTTTTACAGGCCTTATCTTGGAACTGAACCTTCAAACTTTTCTGTGTCCATCCCCATATCTTATCTATATTTCTAAAGTAATATTATAGAAACATGGCCTTAATAGCTTCTCAAATTGCCCATATGAGTTTATGTGCACTGAAGAAAAAAAATTGACCTAATTTTAGCAATAGCAGTGTTATGTGTGTTACTGCTCGGAGACGTGACTAGGAGATCTAAGAACCTGAGTCCAGGTATGGCCCCCTTGGACAATAACAACGTCAACCAGATCTTTTCTGTAGATTTATTCGCCCTGGTTGTTTTTCTCTTTGTTTTCTGTGACAGATTTTGGGGCTGAAGGTTTGAACATGAACAACAACATGCGTTAACTGCGCTTCTTCTCTTCCCCTTTTACTCACTATAGTCTTTTCTTCTCACAGCGCCCCCAACCGTATACATATTTTCTGAGGCTTTCTATTCACCTTATTTTCCACGACAACAAGGGTGACGCCATTACGTTCGTTTTGTCATCTTACTTCCGGCTGAGAGGGACTTCAACTTCCGGCTGAAGGACCTACGCTAGTTTCTAGACGTAATTCTATAGTTGTAACGGTAAAATATATAATGTATTATATGCTCAGTTAGGCGCTGCCATAACAATTGAATTAAGAGGATAGAAGAAGAAAAAACGGTGTTACGAACACAATGTAAAGCGATCGGAATGTTGTGGTGTACTTTACGATTTACACCCACACCACCTAAAGATGAGGAGCACCCGAGGCCATGGCGGAAGGCGCTAAACTTGAAGTGCCCACCCAAGCACTCTTATGTGTGTTCGTTTGTACCATTTTATGGACGGGAAGCCGACTGAAGAACACCCTTACCCCGAGTTAAGGCACTGCAGTCAAGCCAGCCTCCACCTCGAAATGAGCGGTCAAACTAGCCGCCCCTATATTTCTCTATGCGCTTATACACTAGGTATTACGGTAAGACCGTCAACCATTCTGAAACCATTCAGTCAACCATTCTTCCAGCGAAGGCTATTTCAGTTAGTCCGTCCGTCCGTCCGTCCGGTCCGTCCGTCCGTCCGTCCGTCCGTCCGTCCTCCGTCCGTCCGTCCGTCGTCCGTCCTCCGTCCGTCTCGTCCGTCCGTCCGTCCCGTCCGTCCGTCCGTCCGTCGTCCGTCCGTCCGTCCGTCCGTCCGTCTCGTCCGTCCGTCCGTCCGTCCGTCCGTCCGTCCGTCCGTCCGTCCGTTCCGTCCGTCCGTCCGTCCGTCGTCCGTCCGTCCGTCCGTCCGTCCGTCGTCCGTCCGTCCGTATCCGTGTCCCTCTCGTCTCCTATCTATCATCATCTATCTATCTATCTATCTATCTATCTATCTATCTATCTATCTATCTATCTATTATTATCTTATCTATTATCTATATACTCCTATCTATCTATCTATTATCTATCTATCTATCTATCTATCTATCTATCTATCTATCTATTATCTAATCTATAATATCTATCTATTATCTATCTAAATTTTATCTATCTATCTTCTAGTTCTATCTATTTCTATTACTATTTCTGATGTTGTTTTACAAAATAAGAGCCCCCAAAACTCATATATTAGGCCTACCTGTTGTCTCCATACATTCAGAAAATCATAAAAATAAAAGTCCTAATTTCCACAGACCAATTCCACCTCGGATGGAGAGGACACCTTCTCAAGGTGTCCCCTGCAAAGTTTTTAGGACATTCTGATGTTGTTTTACAAAATAAGAGCCCCCAAAACTCATATATTAGGCCTACCTGTTGTCTCCATACATTCAGAAAATCATAAAAATAAAAGTCCTAATTTCCACAGACCAATTCCACCTCAGATGGAGAGGACACCTTCTCAAGGTGTCCCCTGCAAAGTTTCAGGACATTCTGATGTTGTTTTACAAAATAAGAGCCCCCAAAACTCATATATTAGGCCTACCTGTTGTCTCCATACATTCAGAAAATCATAAAAATAAAAGTCCTAATTTCCACAGACCAATTCCACCTCAGATGGAGAGGACACCTTCTCAACGTGTCCCCTGCAAAGTTTCAGGACATTCTGATGTTGTTTTACAAAATAAGAGCCCCAAAACTCATATATCACCTGTTGTCTGCATACATTCAGAAAATCATAAAAATAAAAGTCCTAATTTCCACAGACCAATTCCACCTCAGATGGAGAGGACACCTTCTCAACGTGCCCCCTGCTAAGTTTCAGGACATTCTGATGTTGTTTTACAAAATAAGAGCCCCCAAAACTCATATATTAGGCCTACCTGTTGTCTCCATGAATTCAGAAAATCATAAAAATAAAAGTCCTAATTTCCACAGACCAATTCCACCTCAAATGGAGAGGACACCTTCTCAACGTGTCCCCTGCAAAGTTTCAGGACATTCTGATGTTGTTTTACAAAATAAGAGCCCCAAAACTCATATATCACCTGTTGTCTGCATACATTCAAAAAATCATAAAAAATAAAAGTCCTAATTTCCACAGACCAATTCCACCTCAGATGGAGAGGACACCTTCTCAAGGTGTCCCCTGCAAAGTTTCAGGACATTCTGATGTTGTTTTACAAAATAAGAGCCCCCAAAACTCATATATTAGGCCTACCTGTTGTCTCCATACATTCAGAAAATCATAAAAATAAAAGTCCTAATTTCCACAGACCAATTCCACCTCAGATGGAGAGGACACCTTCTTAACGTGTCCCCTGCAAAGTTTCAGGACATTCTGATGTTGTTTTACAAAATAAGAGCCCCCAAAACTCATATATCACCTGTTGTCTGCATACATTCAAAAAATCATAAAAATAAAAGTCCTAATTTCCACAGACCAATTCCACCTCAGATGGAGAGGACACCTTCTCAAAGTGTCCCCTGCAAAGTTTCAGGACATTCTGATGTTGTTTTACAAAATAAGAGCCCCCAAAACTCATATATTAGGCCTACCTGTTGTCTCCATACATTCAGAAAATCATAAAAATAAAAGTCCTAATTTCCACAGACCAATTCCACCTCAGATGGAGAGGACACCTTCTCAATGTGTCCCCTGCAAAGTTTCAAGACATTCTGATGTTGTTTTACAAAATAAGAGCCCCCAAAACTCATATATTAGGCCTACCTGTTGTCTCCATACATTCAGAAAATCATAAAAATAAAAGTTCTAATTTCCACAGACCAATTCCACCTCAGATGGAGAGGACACCTTCTCAAGGTGTCCCCTGCAAAGTTTCAGGACATTCTGATGTTGTTTTACAAAATAAGAGCCCCCAAAACTCATATATTAGGCCTACCTGTTGTCTCCATACATTCAGAAAATCATAAAAATAAAAGTCCTAGCTTCCACAGACCGTTTGAAATTCCCTTTCAAACGGTCACTTCGTATTGCGTAGTTATACGCAGTGGGAAAACTCCTTTTCCTCGATTTACTGAACCTCTATGTAAAACGCATTTGCAGCTGCACAGCAAGCACATTGAGCGTCTCGCTCGCTCATAGGCTGTGCTGCAGCAACTGCACATCCAATGGCACGGGCGTAAGAACCCGTCATAGGGGCGAGGCCTCAGCCTATATAAGCCCCTGAATTCGCCATTATAGCAGGTTTATTCGACTGAAGTGACAAATATCCAGTTAAAAAAGTGCGCCCGGCTACGCAATACTTCGTTCCCTAAATCAGGCAACTGAGGTTACGTGAGTAACCAAGTAGTTCCCTTTCGAACGGTCACTTCGTATTGCGTAGCTATACGCACTGGGAACGCTATGTAAAACGCCGCACTGAGTAACTGGTTGCCACTGCAACTCAGGACCCCTGAGCATACAGAACAAGCCATAAACCACGTAATATGTATATACCAGACCAGACACCATCAGGTCTAGGAGAATACATCAGTAATCCCAACATATCATACCCATAATCCCGACCCCATCTGGGTCACAGAATATGATAACACCACCAGCCTAAGCGGGTTTATAATGTGAAAAAATAACCGACAAAAAAGCGTTTTTATATATATATATTAGTGCTGGGCAATGATTAAATTTTTTAATCGCGATTAATCACATGAATTTCTGCGATTAATCGCAATTAATCGCATTGTTACGCGCAAAATTGAATAATGAATTCTAAAGTAATGTATTGCACACTTTTGATTTAAATGTACTGCTATATACACAAAAGTGCAATAACATGTGGTTTGCAAAAACTTTAAACAAATAAGGTGCTTTATACCAGCAGTATTCTTTTTACACAGTAGCAATAAAATATTTATTGTAAATCTCAACTTAAAAATTAATGTAATCAAATCAAATATTAAAACAAAGCTATTTGGCACTGGGCATGACCTTTTATCTAGTTAAAACGAGTCCAGTTTTCTTTTTTTTTTCTTTTTTCTGAACAGGTATCAACAGGTGTCTTTTATCAGGGAGCAGCAGAAACAGTCCATGTAGTCAGAGGTCATGACCACTACTACAGATATAAGTCGACCAACGTTACTTCTCTGATAGTAGCTTAGGTTTGGTCATGCCATGGTTACACTAAGATTAGGCTACATTAAACAGAGATAAAGCCCAATATACTTCTACGCCGTAGGCTGTGTGTAGCGCGCGTACCCTGACGTGCACCTCTCCAAAAATGCAACAACGCGTCAATATGCGTACCGCAAGCGCTGATTGCTTGAACCGCTCCCCGGGTTTCACATGCTCCCGTAATTGCGCGTCAATGCGGACAACGACGCAGAAGTAAATGAAAACCAACTTAGAGGCTCCGACGTAGGTCCGACGCAGAAGTATAAATCAGCTTTTAGAGTGACGTGAAGTGGTCGAGCACAAGGTGCAGCGAAGCGGGTGCGTTCCTGTGAAACTGTTGCGGTCAAGCTCGCCTCACGCACGTGCCCACGCGTTGAATTGTCTATAACTTTTGTACACGACGCGCAGCCAGCACAAATCATTGGAAGAGAGACTCATCCTCGGCTCGCTGTTTGTGAGTTTCCAGAATCTAAATAGTTATCAGGACATCAACAGAAGGGAATTCACATGGCAGAGCATCCCCGCTAAACTAAACGCAGGCCTATCAGGTAAAGTTATGTAACGTTATAATTTTAATTTAAGTTAAAAAGGCTACAGCTGCGTAGCGCACAGAAGCCGTTAGTTACAATCCGCGCCTGTCATTCACTGGCGGAGCGCTGTCTCCCTTTCTGTTCACCCGGAATGAACCTGCCAAAGCCTCTCTCCACTGCTTGTTTGGGTGGGTTATTTGCTGGCTGACCAACATCCCACCCCTCCTGTGATCCATGGTTTGACTCTAGGCAGAGCCAGTGAGCAACGGACTTTTAAAAAAATTATAAAAAAAAAAAAAAAAAAACTGCGTTAACGTGCGTTAAAAAAATTGTCGGCATTAATTCATAAATGCGTTAACGCGATAATAACGCGTTAAATTGCCCAGCCCTAATATATATATATATATATATATATATATATATATATATATATATATATATATATGAATGTGGTTGTGCACAGTAACAATTAATGATAAGACCGGACTCTGTCGGGCCCTAATCATACCGAAAACACCATCGACTGTGGGGAAGATACTTCCATATGATAGAATTTCATAAATGTGGACGGCGAGGCCCAGCCGGCCGCATCACAAATGTCTTGAATGGGAAACCCAGATGACCACGCCCATGACGAGGCCATGCCTCTGGTCGAATGGGCTTTGACACCTATAGGGCAAACCTGACCCACTGAGGTATAAGCCATAGAAATGGCCTCCACTATCCATCTAGACAGTCTCTGCTTAGAGACAGGATCCCCCTTGCATCGACCACCAAAGCAGACAAAAAGCTGTTCTGATTGCCTAAACGATGCAGAACGCTCCAGATAGATTCTCAGCACCCTGACAGGGCAGAGAAGATTAACCTCCCCATCCTCTGTGGAAGGGGGAAGGACTAACAATGTCATACCTGCGCTCTGAACGGCGTTGAGAGCACTTTTGGTACATAACCATGCCTGGGCTTGAGGATGACTTTGGAGTCATCAGGACCAAATCCAGGCATGCTGGGCTCACAGAGAGAGCCTGTAGATCTCCCACTCGCTTGATAGATGCCAATGCCAACAGGAGAGCAGTTTTCAGCGAGAGAGGTTTGAGATCAACTGACTGGAGCGGTTCAAAAGGTAGACCCCTCAAAGCCCCTAGGACCGTAGAGAGGTCCCAAGACAGCACAGAAGGAGGTCTGGAGGGGTTAATCCTCCTAGCACCCTTCAAAAATCTCACGACCAGGTCGTTTCTTCCCAGTGACTGGCCAGCTACCAGAACATGGTGCGCTGCAATAGCCGCCACATACACCTTGAGTGTGGACAGGGAACGATCCGCATCCAACAGCTCCTGTAGGAATGAGAGAACCCCTGATATCTCACATGACTCTGGGTTTAGATGGTTTTTCGAGCACCAGCTGGAAGAAAATGCCCATTTTAAAGCATAAAGGCGGCGAGTCGACGGTGTTCAACACCTTCACAGGAAGGTCCCTGGATACCGGTTCAAGGGCCACACATGGAGGGCCCATAGGTCGGGTTGCGGATGCCACAATGATCCCTTCGTCTGTGTGACAGGCCATGGACAGGCCATGGAGCTGTGTCCGATATCTGAACCAGCTCCGGAAACCACGGCTTACGGCTTACGGCTTTCCAATGAGGAGCCACCAGAAGGACTGGGCACTCGCTCTCCCTGACCCGTTTGATGACTTGCGGAATCATCGAGACGGGGGGGAAAAGCATACATGGGCCGGTTGGGCTAGGCGTGGGCCAACGCGTCCCTGTCCTTCGAGAAGATCAGATTGCAATGGGTGTTGTTTTTCGAGGCGAACAGGTCGATTTCGGCCCTGCCAAACACTTCCCATATTAGACTGACCGTCTGTGGGTTCAGGGACAACTCGCAGAGGGGAGTGTTGCCCCGTGAGAGCATATCCACGCCCAAATTCTGGATGCCCGGGATATGTGCAGCCCTCAAAGAGCTCAGATTGTTCTGTGGCCATAAGAGGAGATCTCTCGCCAAAGCATGCAGGCCGTCTGACCTGACGCCCCCTTGGCGATTTATGTAGGCCACCACTGACATGTTGTCTGTACGGACTAAGACGTGATGACCCCTGAGGCTCGACAGAAATGCATTCAGGGCCAGACCAACTGCTTTCATTTCCAGATAGTTGATGTGTAAGCTCTGCTCCGCGCTCGACCAGAGGCCGGATGCAGGCGTGCCCTCGTGTAATGCCCCCCAACCCAGGTTGGACTCATCTGTAAAGACACTTTCCTTCTGGAAAATGTCCCCATTGTCACACCCTCTTGGTACCAGTCCTGAGCCCGCCAGAGAACCAGGGTCCTTAAACAACTGTGATTCACTCTGATGCGCAAGCTGCCTGACTGCCATGCATGTGTTGTCACCGGCGTTTCAGCCAGTGCTGCAGTGGACGCATGCGCAGTATTCCCATGCGGAGCACTGGTGATGCTGCTGCCATGAGACCCAGTAGTCTCTGAAATTTCTTCAGAGGCGCGCGCTCTGGTGTGACCCGTGCTCTCATCGACACCGAGTCTAAAACTATGCCCAGAAAGATCACACTCTGGCAGGGGGATAGTTTGCTCTTTGAAACATTGATCGTGAGACCCAGGCATTTTAAATGGCCGAGAATCAGATCCCTGTGAGCTATTAGTTCGCCTCTCGACTGCGCTAGCAGCAGCCAGTCGTCGAGGTAATTCAGCACACGCACTCCACTGTCTCAGAGGACAGAGTGCTGCATCCACACACTTCGTGAATGTGCGGGGTGCCAAAGACAGACCGAACGGTAGAACTGTGCATTGATAAGCCTGTCCCTCGAAGGCGAATCTCAAGAATGGCCTGTGACGAGGGTTTATTTGAATGTGAAAGTAAGCATCTTTTAGATCCATTGTAACAAACCAATCCCCCGGGCGAATTTGCGCGAGGATATGTTTGATGGTTAACATTTTGAAGGGACGTCGCATGAGTGCCCTATTCAAATGTCTCAAATCTCAAAACCCTATTCAAATTCCGTCTTTCTTCGGAACTAGAAAATAACGGCTGTAAAAACCCGCTTGCTTTAGCGCAAGGGGGACTAATTCTATCGGCCCTTTTGCTAATAAATTCTGCACTTCGGTGCGAAGCACGTGACCCACATCGCTTCTCACAGAGGTCTCGATGACCGCCTGAAACTTTGGGGGTCTGCGAGCGAAGCGGCGTCCTCTTCCCTGGCGAGAGCTAGCCGAGTCCGCAGAGAGGAGATGGACATGCTCTCACAGGCCGCACATCTGCCGGAGGAGAAGGCCTTCTCCGCGTGGTCGAGTCTAAGGCATGAAATGCATCGCGCATGGTGATCGGCCTTGTGCAGCTTAGGTGCGCACGTGGCGCAGTTCGAAACACGAGGCATTTGAAACAACGCCTCGCATGTAGCAATAGAAAGGATATCGCCGGATAGCCACAGATGAGACGGCGTCAGGAGACAAACGGCTGAAGAAGACGTAATCTGCTGAATAATGCTCGCTCAGGCTGAAGGGCTTGTTCGACAGCGAAGGCTCAGTTAAACAGACAGAGACGTATAGTTTGTCGCTGCAGGAGTAAAATCTGCTATAATGGCGAATTCAGGGCCTTATAAAGGCTGAGGCCTCGCCCCTATGACGGGCTCTGACGTGTAATGACGTAGAGTGATCTCATTGGTCGCACGTCAGAGGCGCCCGCGCCATTGTATGTGCAGTTGCTGCAGCACAGCCTATGAGCGAGCGAGACGCTCAATGTGCTTGCTGTGCAGCTGCAAATGTGTTTTACATAGAGGTTCAGTAAATCGAGGAAAAGGAGTTTTCCCACTGCGTATAGCTACGCAATACGAAGTGACCGTTCGAAAGGGAACCACTGTTACATGGTTGTATGCATATGCCAAGTTGGACTGGTGGTAGCTGTTGTCCACTAGAGGGGGGCATAATAAATCGTTTCAGGACTGGAAGCTTAATGTCGGTAAAAGTGGTTCATTATTTTAACTATATATATACTTTAAAATAGGGCTGGGCGATAAAACGATAACGATAATTATCGCGATATAATTTTTCTCGATAAAACGATATCAAGAGGTCGATAAATGTTCGATAATGTGTATGCGTCAAAAGCGGAACGAAACTCATTTGAACCGCGCGCGCCACACGGACCGTTAATCTGCTCGGCTCAAAGTCCAAACAGTCGGCAGCGCAGCGCGAGCTCACTAGAGCAGACCGCAGACGCGTTTACTCTGATTGTCTCGCTCACGAGATCCAGTGAGATGCGCTTGAGTTCAGCGAAGGACACAAATGTCTCAGTTTAAAGGCAGATGAAACAGCGCTGACAAACAGGAGAAACACTGTGCGCAACGATACAGTCAGAATCTGAATTGATACTGAATCCATTTACCATGGGTTTACTGTAACGTTAGCCTAGTAATATTAACTGCACCATGAAATGTGGGATATACATATTGAATTGTATTATATTATTAATGAAGACAATGTATAAATGACTAATGGAATATAATTACAGTATTTAATAATGTATTTAACTGTTAGACAAGTACTATTTTTCATACAAATACCATAGCAACCATAGTTACATATTGCCATGATAGTGAGGTGCTAAAGTTATAGGCTATGCCTGGGTTTATCTGTGGTTATCATGATCTAAATGCATGATACTGGATGACCTGCCAATGGTTAATTTTAATAAAACTCAAAACAGTCAGAATATTACATTTTACCAAATGTACCAAATGTTTTTTTAAAACAGATGTTACTGGTTTTGTTAATGAACATACATTTAACGTAGTATTAGTTTGAGTTAGGATGCAGATTTATTGTCAACTCACAGTCAAATATGCATTTTGAGACAAAACATGTAATATTAATATTGCAGCCTGCACTGCAGTGCCAACTGTGCTGAAGAAATATTTTTCTATTCAGATATTTATTTTGTTAAGGAAAAATTACAATGTTTGAATGTTCTACCTCAGATTTGTGAAATGTTCACCTGTTTGGCAAGTGTTTGTCATGATATGTTCTGAAAATAAAGAGTAGGGCCTAGTTTAAAACCACAATTAATGCTCTGGTTTCTACAACTTTCACTTAGGAGCAAAAATCTGCCTTTAAACTTGAAAGAAATAAAAATTGGACATTTATCGTGATAATTATCGATATCGATAATTATCGATATCGACTGATATAAAAAAAAATATCGTGATATTTTTTTTTGGCCATATCGCCCAGCCCTACTTTAAAATAAAAAAATTAACTGCAACATTTTGCGTAGAAAATTTAACTGCAACAGTAATGCAAAATTAAGTAACTTAGATTACTTTTTCATTACTTTTATATCTTGAAAATGTTGGGAGAGACACTGTGAGAAGGTGTCCTATCCATCTGAGGTGGAATTGGTCTGTGGAAGCTAGGACTTTTATTTTTATGATTTTCTGAATGTATGGACACAATAGCATATATGAGTTTTGGGGGGCTCTTATTTTGTAAAACAACATCAAAATCTCCTGAAACATTGTATTTGACACCTTGAGAAGGTGTACTCTCCATCTGAGGTGGAATTGGTCTGTGGAAGCTAGGACTTTTATTTTTTATGATTTTCTGAATGTATGGACAAAACAGCATATATATATCAGTTTTGCGGGGCTCTTATTTTTAAAAACAACATCAGAATGTCCCGAAACCTTGCAGGGGACACTGTGGAGAAGGTGTACTCTCCATCTGAGTTGGAATTGGTCTGTGGAAGCTAGGACTTTTATTTTTATGATTTTCTGAATGTATGGAAACAACAGTGTATATATGAGTTTTGGGGGGCTCTTATTTTGTAAAACAACATCAGAATGTCCTGAAACATTGTAGTTGACACCTTGAGAAGGTGTACTCTCCTTCTGAGGTGGAATTGGTCTGTGGAAGCAAGGACTTTTATTTTTTATGATTTTATGAATGTATGGAAACAACAGCGTATATATGAGTTTTGGGTGGCTCTTATTTTGTAAAACAACATCAGAATCTCCTGAAACATTGTAGTTGACACCTTGAGAAGGTGTACTCTCCATCTGAGGTGGAATTGGTTTGTGGAAGCTAGGACTTTTATTTTTATGATTTTCTGAATGTATGGAAACAACAGTGTATATATGAGTTTTGGGGGGCTCTTATTTTGTAAAACAACATCAGAATGTCCTGAAACTTTGCAGGGGACACTGTGAGAAGGTGTACTCTTCATCTGAGGTGGAATTGGTCTGTGGAAGCTAGGACTTTTATTTTTATGATTTTCTGAATGTATGGAAACAACAGTGTATATATGAGTTTTGGGGGGCTCTTATTTTGTAAAACAACATCAGAATGTCCTGAAACATTGTAGTTGACACCTTGAGAAGGTGTACTCTCCATCTGACGTGGAATTGGTCTGTGGAAATTAGGACTTTTATTTTTATGATTTTTTGAATGTATGCAGACAACAGGTGATATATGAGTTTTGGGGGCTCTTATTTTGTAAAACAACATCAGAATGTCCTGAAACTTTGCAGGGGACACGTTGAGAAGGTGTCCTCTCCATCTGAGGTGGAATTGGTCTGTGGAAATTAGGACTTTTATTTTTATGATTTTCTGAATGTATGGAGACAACAGGTAGGCCTAATATATGAGTTTTGGGGGCTCTTATTTTGTAAAACAACATCAGAATGTCCTGAAACTTTCCAGGGGACACCTTGAGAAGGTGTCCTCTCCATCTGAGGTGGAATTGGTCTGTGGAAATTAGGACTTTTATTTTTATGATTTTTTGAATGTATGCAGACAACAGGTGATATATGAGTTTTGGGGGCTCTTATTTTGTAAAACAACATCAGAATGTCCTGAAACTTTGCAGGGGACACGTTGAGAAGGTGTCCTCTCCATCTGAGGTGGAATTGGTCTGTGGAAATTAGGACTTTTATTTTTATGATTTTTTGAATGTATGCAGACAACAGGTGATATATGAGTTTTGGGGGCTCTTATTTTGTAAAACAACATCAGAATGTCCTGTAACTTTGCAGGGGACACCTTGAGAAGGTGTCCTCTCCATCTGAGGTGGAATTGGTCTGTGGAAATTAGGACTTTTATTTTTATGATTTTCTGAACGTATGCAGACAACAGGTGATATATGAGTTTTGGGGGCTCTTATTTTGTAAAACAACATCAGAATGTCCTGAAACTTTGCAGGGGACACCTTGAGAAGGTGTCCTCTCCATCTGAGGTGGAATTGGTCTGTGGAAATTAGGACTTTTATTTTTATGATTGTCTGAATGTATGGAGACAACAGGTAGGCCTAATATATGAGTTTTGGGGCTCTTATTTTGTAAAACAACATCAGAATGTCCTGAAACTTTGCAGGGGACACCTTGAGAAGGTGTCCTCTCCATCTGAGGTGGAATTGGTCTGTGGAAATTAGGACTTTTATTTTTATGATTTTTTGAATGTATGCAGACAACAGGTGATATCTGAGTTTTTGGGGGCTCTTATTTTGTAAAACAACATCAGAATGTCCTGAAACTTTGCAGGGGACACGTAGAAGGTGTCCTCTCCATCTGAGGTGGAATTGGTCTGTGGAAATTAGGACTTTTATTTTTATGATTTTCTGAATGTATGGAGACAACAGGTAGGCTAATATATGAGTTTTGGGGCTCTTATTTTGTAAAAAAAAACATCAGAATGTCCTGAAACTTTGCAGGGGACACCTTGAGAAGGTGTCCTCTCCATCTGAGGTGGAATTGGTCTGTGGAAATTAGGACTTTTATTTTTATGATTTTCTGAATGTATGGAGACAACAGGTAGGCCTAATATATGAGTTTTGGGGGCTCTTATTTTGTAAAACAACATCAGAATGTCCTGAAACTTTGCAGGGGACACCTTGAGAAGGTGTCCTCTCCATCTTAGGTGGAATTGGTCTGTGGAAATTAGGACTTTTATTTTTAGGATTTTTTGAATGTATGCAGACAACAGGTGATATATGAGTTTTGGGGGCTCCTTATTTTGTAAAACAACATCAGAATGTCCTGAAACTTTGCAGGGGACACGTTGAGAAGGTGTCCTCTCCATCTGAGGTGGAATTGGTCTGTGGAAATTAGGACTTTTATTTTTATGATTGTCTGAATGTATGGAGACAACAGGTAGGCCTAATATATGAGTTTTGGGGGCTCTTATTTTGTAAAACAACATCAGAATGTCCTGAAACTTTGCAGGGGACACCTTGAGAAGGTGTCCTCTCCATCTGAGGTGGAATTGGTCTGTGGAAATTAGGACTTTTATTTTTATGATTTTTTGAATGTATGCAGACAACAGGTGATATATGAGTTTTGGGGGCTCTTATTTTGTAAAACAACATCAGAATGTCCTGAAACTTTGCAGGGGACACCTTGAGAAGGTGTCCTCTCCATCTGAGGTGGAATTGGTCTGTGGAAATTAGGACTTTTATTTTTATGATTTTCTGAATGTATGGAGACAACAGGTAGGCCTAATATATGAGTTTTGGGGGCTCTTATTTTGTAAAACAACATCAGATAGATAGATAGATAGATAGATAGATAGATAGATAGATAGATAGATAGATAGATAGATAGATAGATAGATAGATAGATAGATAGACGGACGGACGGACGGACGGACGGACGGACGGACTAACTGAAATAGCCTTCGCTGGAAGAATGGTTGACTGAATGGTTTCAGAATGGTTGACGGTCTTACCGTAATACCTAGTGTATAAGCGCATAGAGAAATATAGGGGCGGCTAGTTTGACCGCTCATTTCGAGGTGGAGGCTGGCTTGACTGCAGTGTAAAGGCTCGGCTACGATGTTCTGGTAAAGATCATCGCCAGGTGCTGAACAGGTCGTCAGATTCAGGTAAGCTAACTTGCATAACTGTTGTTACCTAACTTGCCTATCTATGTGCTTGCTTGTTAGCCTAACGTTAGATTCGTGAAGTCCGTTCTATGAATACATTTAAGATTAGTAACGAGCCGTTAACAAAATACAACGAATCTTGCATGATTGATTACCATTGGCCACCTATATATGTCATATTGCTTATATTTCGTTTACTTTGTGATATGGACCTAAGGGTCTGAAATAAAGAATGAATGAATGAATATTCACGATAGTACAATATATTATGGTACATTACAGTCTTACAATAGCTCACATTCTTCCTGTAAGGAGGCCAGCTAGCTACATCTCTCATTCAGATATTGATATTGACCTACGTAGAGATTGTGTGTATACTGTCTCGTTTTTAATGCATCTCTCTTTTTCACACTGTTCTAAGTATGAATGGCATCATAAATTAATTCTCTCAATCTATTTTAAGTAACTGTTACTAATGTAAAAATGTTTATGGTTATATTATTTCCTTAGATCATCGATGAGCGTCAGTGTTGCAGTGGACAACTGTGAGGAGGATCACAGCCACATGCCCCAGACCTGTGATGCAGAAACACAATGGGACATAACTCTGCTGAGAAACGACCACCTTTGTCAGCTCTACACAGGGTCGACATGCATTCCATTCAGTAGCCGAGCACCTTACCAGTTCATACACCGACAGCTTTCACGAGCACCTTACCAGTTCATACACCGACAGCTTTCACGAGCACCTTACCAGTTCAAACACCGACAGCTTTCAGCTACACACTTGAGATTAGCTCCTGATGAATCTGATGAAGCTGCGTCTTAATTTATTGCAGGGTGATCTTGCTGTAAGGTTTGGTGTTTCTCAGTCCATTGTAAGCAAGGTGATTTCGCGTTGGCTTGACATCATGGAGGAGAAGTGTTTCAGAGAGCAATTTCCAAACACAACATGTAGGGATGCACAATATAGCAAAATATCGCAAATGTATCGCAATATACATAACTTTTTTAGCTTTAATAAGAATCAGTGTATATATATATATATATATATATATATATATATATATATATATATATATATATATATATATATATATATATATATAATTCATACAGTGAAAACTAAGCAGTGTTTTATTTTTACATTTGATTATTCAGTTTTCTGTTGTTAAATAGACCTAATGTAGGATAACCTGAACCCCTTAACCCCGTGGTTTACACTGATGTTAAAATAACACTTCTTATGCTACAGTAAAACACTGCTGTTCACTTTCACAAGTTGAAGGGATGTTTTCTTGTCACAAAAAAATTTGAAACACGTATGTAGGTTATATAAGTTTAAATCTAAATTAAGTTAATTTTATAAATTAAGCACAATCGTATCGCATATTGAATATCGCATTGTTTAATGAGTAATCAAATTTTTTCTTCAATATCATGCACTTAATAACTTCGTCCAGGCGATGAAGTAATGGCAGACAGAGGCTTCACCATTACCGATCTCCTCTATGAAAGGAAGGTGAAACTTGTCCTTCCTGTAAACTTTTACAATGTGCCCAGATGTTACCTGTTATGAAGTTATTTTTATAAACCTTTACAATGTGACCAGATTTTACCTGTTATGAAGTTATTTTTATAAACCTTTACAATGTGACCGTTCTATCAACAATGTGACCAGATTTTACCTGTCAGTCATTTATTATTAAACCATATGTGAGCTCTGTAGATTCCCTTTAAAACTTAAATGAATTAAGTCTTCTAGTTAGAAGGAATAAGTCACGTCAAGTTTGCAAATAAATACCATCTTGGTTTATTACTTAAGACATTTAAATGGTGAAATGTATCTACATGAAGGTCAGTAGAAGGTGTCTCTAGCTTCCTGAAAACATCAAACACTTCTTACAACTTATTTAATCATTTATATTTAACCAATTATCATCTCCTATCCTTAACTAAATATTCTCATTCCTTCTTATTTACACATAATTTGTTATTGCTGCTCCATCAACTCCTAACAGGACGAAGTAGTTAAATATGTCCACATATGTTAACTGTTACCTCTGGCCACGTTAACAATGACGATGGATGAGACCATGTGAGACCAACTGATCGTCCTACGACGTTTTCTCCGTGCTCCCAGTTTAAAATAATTATGGTATTAACGTTATTTGACATTTTGCTAAAGTTTTGGCTAACTAAAAAACAATCTTCTAACAACTGAAATAGCTACCGGATGTGCCGTGCCAGTTTAGCGGAAGTCGGATGACAAAATGCGGAAGCGCGAAGTATTAAAAGTGGGCGGGGCGGAATAAGGTGAATAGGGAATGTGGAGATGACGTCACGCCGTGTTGCATTATGGGTCCGCCGCCATATTTACAGGATCGCGCCCAATACCGCTGTATTTAAATGTATGTGTTGGAGGCTGTGTTTGGATTTTCTGTCGAGATTTTAATAAACGTCGATATGGTTGTTCAGTTCAACTGCCATAGCAGGTCACACGATCGTTCAGGGAGGAAACTGAACAACGGAGTATGTTTTTTCACCTTTCTTTCTCGGAAAAAACAACAAGGGAAGCAGGTCGAGGAGCTGACGAGAAGACGCCGGATCGCCGCAATCATGAGGAAAAACTTACTTACTGTCCTCCACTGCATACTACGTTTGTTAAAAGTTGTACAAAGCAAGAGGTTGTGTATTGTATATTCATCGATGACTAACATTTAGGAGGATAACTTAGTTGATGAATGATGTTGAATTTGCGGTTAATGTTTGTAGCAGATGATAAAGTCAGGACACATTGCATGAATCAAATTATATTTATTTTCAATTAACAATTTGCTTTGATGTTCTGTACATTTTTTTACATGCCTTTTTTTTAAATGTCTGTGAATCGTGATTTTATATATCTGCTTAATAAATACATTAAGTGACTTCTCTGTTTCTGTACTGATTGCAACCACAAAGACCCTTTAAATACACATAACAATGGGCTAATATACATCAAACTTTTAAAATAAACGACCAAATACTCTCATTTTTAATGTTGACAATAAGGCACAGTTGTATTTAACAAGTTACCACATCTTGTGGCATTATAAAGTAATGTACAATTTTTTTTCTTGCACAACCTATGAAAACTTAACATATGCTGAAAATAGCAAGCTGACATTAACTATGAGAGCTGCTGTACAGGTAAAATAGCTTGAACTTCATGTACAATAGTAATCAACTTAGCATAGGCTTCGAACACCAAAACTAAATCGGATGTATTAACGTTTTTATCGCGGATAGTTTGTCCAAATAGTTTTTTGACAGTGGCATTTAGTTTATCCCAGTAGTGTCCCTTCTCTTTTTCTTTAAACATCTCCATTTCTTCCGTTCTTCTTCAATTGTACCTCGTTTTAGCCAAACACCCACTATTATACCGAAGGTAAACAAGAGATCGTGCCTGTAAAGATGGCGGCCACGTCCCATAATGCAACACGGCGTGACGTACCTCCGCATTCCCTATATTTATACCGTTTACATTATATTAGTGCAAAATCAGATTATCTACAATAAACAAAGTCATACCAAATTAAATAATTATTTGAGGTCATTACACAGGCAATGGTTTATGGGAAAAGTAGTTCATGAACCAGTAAAGGAGACGGAGGGAGTGCCCTCTGGTGGTTATCATGTGCACTCCTGCTGGCTGGTGTAACAAGCAGATTTTGCTCTTTTTATTTCATTTTGCTAAATAATACTAAATAGTTTAGCATTCTCTGTTTTGAACAAATGCGTAAATCAGAAAAATGTAAGATATCTCAGCTAATGTTCTGTGAGTCCATCTGTGCATTGTGTTTGAAATGCTATATAAGCAATATAAGATTATGTACATTCCACTTTGTTTTAAAGTATTATTTTATTTTGAATCAATTTAAAATGTTTGATAACTCAATTTGATTAAAAAATTATATCAAAACATCTCAATCAATCAATCAATTTTATACATTTTCCCATAACTCGCCTAAGTTATGGAACACATAATTAGGGATGCTGCTTCTGTGGATTGTTTTAGGAAACTTCTTAAGACACATCTTTTTAGTAAAGCTTTTAATTTATAATTTTATTGTTTTTGTGTATTTTTTGATACTTCTATATATATTTTTTACTTCAATGTTTGATTATTTTGTTCTGTACATGCTGTAGCGTTTGAGTCTGAGAAAGGTGCATTAAAAATAAAATGTATTATAATTATATATATTATCATTGCAAACAAGCAAGCCAGTCAGTCAGTAGCTACAACCTCAAATTAAGAAAAGTTGGGACATTTTGTAAAATGCAATATAATCAAGAAACTATGATTCGTTCATTTTATTTCAACATTATTTAACTGACAAAAGTACAAAGAAAAGATGCTTTGGAATTGAGGATACTAATTGTTGCAGTTTTGCAAGTGGATTGTCTGTCTAATCTCGCCTGATAAAACCATAGGATAAAACAGCTGCTCAACAGACTGTGGCCATCGTTGTCTGATTCTTTTCTTTTTTTTATGATGGGCCATGCATTTTCAAGGAGACAAATCTGGACTGCAGGCAGGCAGTCAAGCACATCACTGTATGGTGTATTGTGAAACCATTTGTGTAATTTTGAACGTTACCATTGTGTCTGTAAAATAAGGCATCACAAAAATCCAAGGAAAAACATGTGCTTTTCTATTATCCTACACATGGGAAGGAAAATAAGATAATAACACATCTGATAAGTGTTTAATGTTGTTTGTTTATAATCTGATTTTATAATGAATTTACTGTGAGAGTTTATCTTAATATTTAAAGAATGTAATTGGACTTTCTTATAATTGAATTTGGCAATTAAGTAAATGTAATTCAAATGACAGCCTGCACATGAAAACATAATCTTACATTCATTATATTTGAAATAAGCAAGTCACTCACCTGTTTTTTTATGATGTACAAAAAGGTATATAGGTATATTGGTGCATAGCCAGTGGTTGTCTTGTAGGCAAACATCAGTGTCTTGGATTTGATGCCAGCGGCTATTGGCAGCCAGTGCAAACTGATAAAAAGGGGTGTGACGTGGGCTTTTTATTCCGCTCATTGAAGACCACCCTCACTGCTGCACTCTGGATCAGTTTCAAAAGCTTGACAGTACATACTTGAAGGCCCACTAAGAGAGCATTACAATAGTCCAGTCTTGTAATGGTCTTTCACAAGTTTTTACATGTTTTTCACATCGGAGCTGTGAGTGTAAATTTCAGGGTACAAGTGGGAATATTTATTGTACAAGTTCTCAAAATCACATGTTCTCGAGTTTTGCCACTTTTTTACCTTCATATTTTGATGGGCTGTGTGAATCTGTTGGTTTGCTCTGTTTTAAAGATTGCTTAAAGGTCACATGTAATAAATTAAATCGAGTCTCAGAGTGCGACACACAGAGCCAGAATTTCTGTACATGCATACACTGTATGGAAGGGAAAGGTGGTGGATGTATGCACTGAGAATAAATCCACAGCACCTTTATGATTTAAATTAGTGGAAATTACCAAAAAAAGAGTTGAAAAACATATGCCCAGTTTCACAGACATGGCTTAAGCCCCAGACTAAAATGCATTATTGAGCTGTTTTAACTGAAAGCAACTTGCACTGATGTTAAAATATGTCAGTGCCATTGTTTTGTCTCAAGATGCACATCATCAGTAATGTTTCTTTTCTAAGGTATGTTTAGAATCTGTCATTCAGAAACAATTTTCCTTTTCAGAAAGTCTTTTCCTATTACTGCTACTGATGATACTCAACTCTACTTCTCATTCCAACCATGATCCAACGGTACCACATTGCAGTCTGTCTGACAGACATTTCTTGCTGGATGAAGGAGCATCACCTTCAACTCAACTTTGCTAAGACAGAACTGCTTGTGGTCTCAGCCAACCCAACACTGCATCACAACAGGCCCGGTCCTGCAGATTTGCTTTATACAACATTAGGAAGATTAGACCCAAGACCCTTCCTTTCAGAGCAGGCCACCCAACTCCTTGTCCAAGCTCTTGTTCTCTCATTCATACATGCTCTCTCAAGTTTTGCTACCCTTTTACTTTCATATCAAAATACCAAAATACAAACTGGGCCCTATTTTAACGATCTGAAACTAATTGTTTTCTGTAACTGTAAAATAGCACCAGGGAAAGTTTGCGCCGGAACACGCCTCCTCTTTTCGCTGAACCGCCCCCGGAGCACAAGTTTATTCCCTAACTTACCGATGTGCTAGCCTGGCTCTGCCCTCCTATGCACTTCCGCTCAATTTTACAACATTTAATTAATAACAACAATTAAAAACATTTTCCCTCATTACTACGTCTGGGATTGTGCTGTAGACTTTGGTTTCCAGAAATCAATATTTTGTAGGACCAATCAGCGAACAGAGGGAGTGGCTGAGAACGATGACGTTGATGTTGACTCGTGCGTTATTTTGAGTTGTAGTTCAAAATAAGAAAGATGCGAGCGAATCCACCCGGTCCGTTGTGGCAACGCTGCCGAATATCAAGAAGTTAAAGCCAGAGCAAGAACAGTCTTTGCTTAGTTTTGTGTTTATGGCCATCCTCCCACGGGGTTCAGGAAAAGACATACGTCACGACCAAACGTTAGCGATTGGTTATGGCAGATAGAGTGACTCTGGGCAGATCCAATAGTTTTAGACTTCAATAGAGTTCCCGCGTACAAGGAAGTTAATGTTTCGGTTACTGTTACGACCCTAAGGGTCATATGTGTTTGTTTGGGGTGTGTTTCTTTCTTCTCTCTCTTAGGTGGTGGCCCCTCCCCCTCCATGTCTCGGCTGCATGTGTGAGTGGCACCAGGTGTGCCTGATTACCACTCAGTACCTGGAGGATAAGAAGACTGTTCTCCCACAGTTTGTGGGAAGTGTTGTTGTGAAGTGTATGCTCTGCTCTGTTCATGTCTCTTCCTCCCATTGTGACCACATTGGCAGACCAACTTTATTCAACCTGTGGGTTGAACCAAATCTTGCATCGTGTTGTGAGTCTAGAACAATGTTTGGTGTTTGTTTGTGTGCTAACCTCCTCAGTGGAGTGAGGATTGCTTTGTAGTTTAGTTAATGTTAACTCTTGTCTTTTCTTAGTTATTTCGTTGGTGTGTATTGTTTGCTTTTTCTTGTTTGTTATTGTCCCACTGTGAGAGAGTGGTTTTCTATTGGTTTTTCTTTGTCCATATGGTAATAAATATACGTTTAAACTGCACGTGACTCTGATTTCCTGTTCTCTTTTGACCTGGTTATTTTAAATTATTGTTGCTTCCCTGTTCCCTGGATTTACCATTTTGGGGAACGTAACAATTTGGGGGCTCGTCCGGGATTTAAAGGAGACTGGAGATCAGTTTTTTTGTGCTAGTTTGTATTGTGTGGTTGTCATTGTCCAGGGTTGTGAACACATGACTAACTTCCCTAGTTTAGACTAGAGGTGCCCAGCTGAACTGTCACAGTTCTTCCTTCGGACACCATTTGTTATTTTGCCTTTTTTATTTTCGGAGTAATCCTGGGTGGGGATTAATTCCCTGGCGGGGGTAGGCGTTTCGGGGGTTTCGGCCACCGAAGTTGTTGCCTTTAAAGTCGCCTCGAGCCCGGCACGCTCCAGAAGATAGACTAGGTATAGAATTGATAGGCAGGATCTGGGGAAGTTGTGGTGTTGCACAAAGCGCTGGATGGTGAGTATTGTAAGTGTGTGTGTTACGCTTGCATTTGGTTTAGCTGAGTGGCTAGTGTGGCTAATAGCAGTACTAGTGGGTGGCTAGTATGGCTGTCTTTAACCGGGAGGAGTTTTTAGCGAATCCTACGTTAGATCAGCTTGACTTGTGTCGGAAAGTTGATTTATATTTTGTTGCTAATCACTTTAGTATTCCTGTCGGTAGTACTCTAGTGAAAAGAGAGCTGAAGGATGCCGTGGTGAGTGGGTTAGTGCAGAGGGGAGTTCTTAGCTTGGCTGTAGGTGAGACCTCCCCAGATGGCCAGGTAGAAGTAACAGACATTTCAGAAGATGAGGTTGTCACGCCCAAAGTAAAGCAGGATGAGGTTGAACGGCAACATTTCACTTTGCCTCGTTTTGTACCGCACTCTGTAGAGTCCACTTCCACGCCACAAGATGGTGCCCGATTAAAAGTTCGATTAGCTCGTTTACAGTTGGACAAGGAGGAGCGGGAGCGTGAGTTCCAGCTGCGTAGAGAATTGGAGTTGAAACGCTTGGAGGCGGAAACGGCTTTCAAGATGCGTGAGCTTGAGCTACAAGCTAATGCCACCATGCACAGATCAGTTCCCCCTGAGACTCGGTCGTCATCCAACACTACTTTTGATGTAAGTAAAAACATAGCACTAGTGCCTGCATTTAGAGAATCAGAAGTAGAAGGTTACTTTAGCGCGTTTGAGCGAATCGCAGTAGCTCTTCGTTGGCCAAAGGAAGTTTGGGCCATTTTGCTCCAGTGCAAGTTGACTGGCAAGGCTCAGGAGGCTTGTGCTGCACTTTCAATGGAAGACAGTTTGTGCTTTGATAAAATTAAAAGCGCAGTTTTGCGGGTCTATGAGCTAGTGCCTGAAGCGTATAGACAGCGGTTCAGGGGTCTCAGTAAAGCTGTTAGCCAGACATACGCAGCCTTTGCTAGGGAAATGTTAACTTTATTTGATCGCTGGTGTGCGGCTAGCAAAGCTGAAGACTTTTGGTCCTTACGTGAGTTGGTATTGTTGGAAGAGTTCAAGAACTGTGTGTCTGAGAGGATCGTTGTTTACTTGAACGAACAGAAAGTGGCTACCCTACAGCAAGCGGCGATGCTAGCTGATGAGTTTGCTTTAACACATAAGGGTGTCTTCAGTAAACCGATCTCTTCCTCTGTTTCTCCACCATATCTTAGTGCTAGCAAGAAGTCTAGTGACAAACAGGTACCTCGAGTTGGTTTAACTACCTCTACGTCAAGTGCTAAAACCGATAGACTATGTTTTTTCTGTCATAAACCTGGTCACCTCATAGCAGATTGTATAACGCTGAAACAAAAGCAGCAGGGTTCAGTTACCAAGCAGCCGAAGGGAGTGGGATTAATAAAAACTGTCACTTCTGAAAGTGAGCCTACCTCTTTGCAAGAGCCAGATGAATGTTTTGAACCGTTCATCCTTCCTGGTTCTGTATCACTCACAGGGCAGGTTGAAGATCAGCAGCAGGTCAACATACTACGTGACACTGGTGGTTCGCGGTCTTTTATCCTTTCTAGCGTCTTGCCTTTAGATGCCAAGTCAGCCTGTGAGGTCAGTATAGTTGTTCGAGGTATTGGCATGAGTTATGTCCCAGCCCCACTTCATCGTATTCACGTTCAATCTAAGCTTGTTTCTGGTTGGTTCCCTGTAGCTGTAAGATCATGTTTTCCTGTGGAGGGAGTACACTTCATCATGGGTAATGACATTGCAGGAGGTAAAGTATACCCTGATCCTGAAGTTGTGGATGTACCCATTTCTGAGAGTGAGTCAGATGAGCTGGTTTCAAAACACTCAGAACTGTGCTCAGTCAGTGTGTTGACAAGAGCTCAAGCTCGGGAAAAAAATCAGGAGGTAACTTTGTCTGATTCCATGTTTCCTTCTGTTTTTTCTGAGGACAGGATGTTTGCGGGGGGAGAGTCGACCGAGGTTGGTGAAACAGTGCCAGAGACTGTTGCTATTCCTGAAGTACCACTGCCGCTGACACGTGAAGGACTCATTAGTGCACAGGAAAATGACCCCTCACTGACAAAGTGCTTTGCAGCAGTTGTTGCTGACCCGAGCGAGTGTAGGAAAAGTCAGTGTTTTCTTGTGGAAAACCGAGTATTAATGCGAAAGTGGTCTTCGCATACAGGTGCATTAACTGATGAGACTGGTGAAGATTTCAACACAGTGTATCAGATAGTAGTTCCGGTTGGTTGGCGAAAGCATGTACTAGGATTAGCTCATGAACATCTGTGGTCTGGTCATTTAGGCATCACAAAAACCTATGACCGTGTCCTTAAACACTTCTTCTGGCCAGGAATGAAATCTGATGTGACTCGGTTCTGTAACACATGCAGTACATGTCAGGTAGTAGGAAAACCCAATCAAGTTGTTCATCCAGCTCCACTGATACCAATTCCTGCAGTTGGTGAGCCATTTGAACATGTTTTAGTGGACTGTGTGGGTCCATTGCCAAGAACAAAGACTGGTAACCAGTTCTTACTGACTGTTATGTGCATGTCCACTCGTTTTCCAGAGGCAATCCCTCTGAGGAAAATAACAGCCCCAACCATTACAAAATCCTTGACTAAATTCTTTACTACATTTGGTTTGCCCAAGATTGTTCAGACTGATCAGGGAACCAACTTTATGTCCAAGGCATTCAAACAGTCCCTGCAGTCCTTAGGAGTGTCACATTCTGTATCAAGTGCTTACCACCCAGAGTCACAG
This sequence comes from Chrosomus eos, assembly GCA_036326025.1. Classification (NCBI taxonomy): domain Eukaryota; kingdom Metazoa; phylum Chordata; class Actinopteri; order Cypriniformes; family Leuciscidae; genus Chrosomus; species Chrosomus eos. The sequence continues at coordinate 9,284,921 of CM070831.1, forward strand.
GGAGCATTAGAGCGTTGGCACCAAACCCTGAAGTCGATGCTAAAAAAGTACTGTTATGACACAGGGAAAGATTGGGACGAAGGTGTGCCATTTGTATTGTTTGCCATACGGGATGCCAAACAAGAATCCCTGAAATTCAGTCCTTCTGAGCTTGTGTTTGGCCACAATGTCCGTGGGCCGTTGAAAGTGCTGAAGGAGCATTTAATGGCTGGCTCCTCCCCTAAGTCTAATGTGGTAGATTTTGTTTCACAGTGTAGGGAACGTTTGCATCGCGCTACTTCCTTGGCTAAGGAAGCTCTCTCCTCTTCTCAGGTCAGCATGAAACAGCAGTACGACAGAAACGCTGTTGAGCGCAAGTTTCAGCCTGGTGACAAAGTGTTGGTATTACTGCCTGTGCTTGGTTCTTCTCTTTCTGCTCGCTTCTCAGGTCCATATGTAGTAGATGGCAGTAGTGTTGTTTTTGGCGACCTGTTTTAATTTTAGTTTTAGTCTAGTCTTTGTGTCAAGCTGTCATTTTAGTTTTTATTAGTTTTAGTCACGTTCATACTCTTTTTAGTCTAGTCTAGTTTTAGTCGACGAAAACTGATGACATTTTAGTCTAGTTTTAGTCGACGAAAAATGATGTCATTTTAGTCTAGTTTTAGTCGACGAAAGACATAGTCTAGTTTTAGTCAATGAAAATTGTATTTTAGTCTCTTTTTAGTAATGCAATTCTATTTAATATGTATACCTAGTAGTAGACGAAACGAAACCAACATTTTCTTTTAGCCAAACCCATTTCAAAAAATCTTATCTTATTATTGTTAGTCTATCTTATTATATTATTGTTACCTTATAGACTCAAGAATGCTATTCCAGACACAGAAGACGCTCTGATATGAATTTAGAACATATTTATTTTACCAACCAAACAACACACGATGAAATTAAAGTTTTTCCAAATGTCATTTCTTCTTTTTCTCCCAAAGACGAATCCCTTTCTCTGTGTCAGACTTAACTGCGTTTGTTGTCGTTTATGCTAACGCCTGTTTCACACATAGCCTACTCCGTTCGCGGTGTGTATTTTTTCCCGCACCCATGTTAATAGGTTAGAGCGCTCACACCGCACGCGGGAGCGGTGCGTGCATAACAGCAGAGCAGAGATCTACACAGTAGCCTACCTCAACAACGCGACATAATGGATGTAGGCTAGAAATATTGATTTGAAATAAAAAATAGAGAATAAATGTTGTGATTGTGGTATTACAGCCGTAGATCAACTGCGCACTGCAGCACATGTGAAAACACAATAGCACGAGCTGCTCCTGCATACACACCGCACCGCATACGCACTACACACGGAGTATGTGTGAAACAGCCGTAACTCACGCAGCTGCATCTTCTAAATAATGCCGCGAGTGGGGCTTGAGGATGTGATGTCGCCTGCGTCTGCGCAGTGCGATCTGATGCAGCCCCTGAAGTGAAACACAGGAAACAGAAATGGTGCATACCAGTAATAACGCAAGTAAACGAGACGAAATAACGTTAAATAACATTTCGTCTCGTCTCGTTTTGGTCAACGAAAATGAAGAGACATTTTAGCATAGTTTTTATTTTGTAAACCACATTTAGTCTCGTTTTTATTCGTCAACGATATTACATTATACATTTAATTATAGTCATCGTCACATGACCAGCATTTACGTTGCGTCTCGTCTCGTTTTCGTCACGTGAAAAAGGTTCGTTGACGACGATATTTCGTCATAATTTTCGTTGACGAAAGCAACACTAGATGGCAGAGTCTCAGAAACCGATTATGTTGTCCATACCCCTGAGCGCAGAAGAAAAAAACGTTTGTGTCACATTAACATGTTGAAGGCTTATCATTCCAGGGAGGATGATCAAGGGGAGCAGAAACGCAGCGTGGAAGCGGCTATTCCCGACAACAGTTCTGCGTCCATGGTTTATGGTGTGTTCATGGGAGCTGAAGGGGATGATGGGTTGATTGCGGTATCCGAGGGGAAACAGTGTGGTAGGCTATCTAATACAGAGTTTTTGGCTGAAGTGGAGGAAAAGCTTTCCTACCTTACTGACACGCAACGGAGAGACGTACTTACCTTGTTCAATTTATTTCCCATGCTTTTTAGTGAAGTACCATCTCGTACGACTGTGATACAGCATGATATTGATGTTGGCTCTGCTATTCCAATCAAGCAGCATGCTTACAGGTGTCCTGTTGTAAAAAGAGAGTTGATGAAGAAGGAGGCTACTTATCTGCTAGAAAATGGTTTAGCAAAACCTAGCAGTAGCTCATGGAGTTCACCCTGTTTGCTGACACCAAAGTCAGATGGTACCCCCGGTTCTGTACAGATTTCAGAAAGGTCAATGCAGTCACAGTCCCAGACTCGTTTCCATTACCTCGAATGGAAGACTGCATAGATAGCATTGGTTCTGCTGTTTTTATCACTAAACTGGATCTTCTTAAAGGATACTGGCAGGTCCCGTTGACTGCTAGAGCTTCTGATATATCAGCATTTGTGACTCCAGATCACTTTCTTCAATATACAGTGATGGCTTTTGGGATGAGAAATGCCCCAGCCACATTCCAACGACTCATGAACATAGTGTTGGGAGATGTACCCCAGTGTAATGTGTATTTGGATGACGTAGTGGTTTATTCAAATGAATGGGAAAGTCATTTGTCTAGCCTGAAAATCGTGTTTGAACGGCTTGCTAACGCAGCATTGACCCTTAACCTAGCCAAATGTGATTTTGCTAGGGCTACTGTCACCTATTTAGGGAAACAGGTAGGACAGGGGCAGGTCAGACCAGTGGAGGCTAAAGTGGCTGCAATATTGACATATCCAATTCCTACAACCAGACGGGAGCTCCGGCGTTTCTTAGGCATGACTGGATACTACAGATGTTTTTGTAAGAATTTCTCAGTGGTAGTGGCTCCTCTTACTAAGCTCTGTAGTCCAGCTGTACCATTCGTGTGGACACCTGAATGTGAACATGCCTTTGCCGCTGCTAAGTCCCTGTTGTGCAGTGCTCCTGTACTGGCTGCGCCTAACTTTGCTTTTCCCTTCCAGTTAGAGGTGGATGCTAGTGGTGCTGGAGCTGGAGCTGTTTTGTTACAGATTGGAGAAAATGGTGTGCATCACCCTGTTTCATACTTCTCCACCAAGTTCAAGCGCCACCAACTGAATTACTCCACCATTGAGAAGGAGACGCTGGCCATGTTACTTGCATTACAACATTTTGAGGTATATGTGTGTTCCAGCCCATTTCTGTGACTGTGTACACTGATCACAATCCTCTAGTTTTCCTGAATCAGATGTACAATCACAATCAGCGTCTGATGCGTTGGGCTCTGATGGTCCAGGGATTCCAGCTTAACATCAAACATAAGAAGGGGTCGGAAAATGTGGTTGCCGACGCTCTCTCTCGTGGGTAAGAGGCGTTCTGAATTATTATCAGTGGAACACAAGTGATGGATCATAGTTAAAAATAACTGTGTTAGTACCATTATTATATAACATGGAGAATGATGGTGATTTGCGGTTAACAAAACCTATGGTTTTGATCTTAAGTGAGGGGGTGTTACGACCCTAAGGGTCATATGTGTTTGTTTGGGGTGTGTTTCTTTCTTCTCTCTCTTAGGTGGTGGCCCCTCCCCCTCCATGTCTCGGCTGCATGTGTGAGTGGCACCAGGTGTGCCTGATTACCACTCAGTACCTGGAGGATAAGAAGACTGTTCTCCCACAGTTTGTGGGAAGTGTTGTTGTGAAGTGTATGCTCTGCTCTGTTCATGTCTCTTCCTCCCATTGTGACCACATTGGCAGACCAACTTTATTCAACCTGTGGGTTGAACCAAATCTTGCATCGTGTTGTGAGTCTAGAACAATGTTTGGTGTTTGTTTGTGTGCTAACCTCCTCAGTGGAGTGAGGATTGCTTAGTAGTTTAGTTAATGTTAACTCTTGTCTTTTCTTAGTTATTTCGTTGGTGTGTATTGTTTGCTTTTTCTTGTTTGTTATTGTCCCACTGTGAGAGAGTGGTTTTCTATTGGTTTTTCTTTGTCCATATGGTAATAAATATACGTTTAAACTGCACGTGACTCTGATTTCCTGTTCTCTTTTGACCTGGTTATTTTAAATTATTGTTGCTTCCCTGTTCCCTGGATTTACCATTTTGGGGAACGTAACAGTTACGTATGTAACCCTCGTTCCCTGAGTAGGGAACGGAGACGTCTCGTCGGAGGAGTTTCCAACGAATTGGGATCACGCTAGGGAGACCAATCGACTTCGAGTGAACTAAAACGAGCCAATGAATATTGGCATGCAAGACTTGCAATCCGCACCCCGCCTGCCAGTGCGGGTATAAAGCGGAAGCAAGCGCATACACATTTGCTTTTCGCCGAGGAGCCGGACGGTGTCCAGTCCTCCGCGAAGGTACAGCAGCATGGTGACGGGACGAGACGTCTCCGTTCCCTACTCAGGGAACAAGGGTTACATACGTAACCGAGACGTTCCCTTTCGTGGGAACTCCTACGTCTCGTCAGAGGAGTTTCCAACGAATTGGGATCCCTAATAAAACGCCATGATGCTGGCCCCTTCCAGCGCCCAGCTTAGCTTCCCGCTAGAACAGTTTCTTACGTTATATGGCGGGAGCACTTTGAGGGTGGAGGGAGACAGCCTTCGCTCAAACCCATCTTGCAGGAAGGAAAGCACGACTCTGATCGGGCAAGTTCGGGGGTCTTCCCAGTGGGAAGAACACCAGTCGACGAACAGGTTCCACTTCAACGCGTAGAGGGGGCTCTAGCGGAAGTGATGCTGTCTACCACACCCTGTGGTAGGCCACCTAGAACCTCCGCGTCCCATCCAGGGACCATACATGGAGTCTCCAGAGGTCTGGACGAGGGTGCCACAAGGTGCCTCGTCTCTGGGAAAGGAGGTCCTTCCTCAGAGGAATCGGCCAAGGAGGGGCTGTCGCGAGGAGCATGAGTTCCGCGAACCAAGTCCGGTTGGGCCAATACGGCGCAACGAGCAGGACCTGCTCCTCGTCCTCCCTGACCTTGCACAAGGTCTGTGCAAGAAGGCTCACTGGGGGAAACGCATACTTGCGACCCTGGGGCCAGCTGTGCGCCAGTGCATCCGTACCGAGAGAACCTTCGGTCAGAGAAAAGAACCACCGGCAATGGGTCGTGTCCGGAGAGGCAAACAGATCTATCTGAGCGGCTCCGAAAATTCCCCATATCAGCTGGACCGCCTGGGGGTGGAGTCGCCATTCTCCCGGAAGACGTGGCTGCCGTGAAAGCTCGTCGGCTGTACGGTTGAGCACACCAGGGATGTGAATGGCTCGAAGCGACCTCAGATGCTTCTGACTCCACAGGAGGAGATGGCGGGCGAGTCGCGACATACGACAGGAGCGTAGACCACCCTGACGGTTGATGTACGCAACGGTTGCAGTGCTGTCCGTACGGACCAGTAGTTGCTTGTGCAAAAGCAGCCCCTTGAGGCGAGACAAGGCTAAGCGTACTGCTTGCAACTCTAGGCAGTTGATGTGCCAATGCAGTTGAGGCCCCTTCCACAGACCTGAAACTGCATGCCCGTTGTACGTGGCCCCCCATCCATTGGCAGAGGCATCTGTGAAAACCACAGCATGCCTGGAGACCTGGACTAGGGGCACTCCGGCCCGTAGAAACGCAGGGTCTGACCAAGGACTGAAGGTTTGGCGACAGTGCGGGGTAATGTTGACCCGGAACGTGCCGTTCTGCCACGCCCATCTCGGGACTCGATCGTGAAGCCAGCGCTGAAGCGGTCTCATATGAAGCTCATATGAAGTTACCGCGGCTGCGGCTGCCATATGCCCCAGGAGCCTCTGAAACTGTTTCAGTGGGACCGCTGACCTGCCTTGAAAGGACTTGAGGCAGTTGAGCACTGACTGGACGCGCTCCTCTGTGAGGCGTGCAGTCTGAGGGACCGAGTCCAACTCCATACCGAGATAAGAGATCCTCTGCATTGGGCAGAGTTTTCTCTTGTCCCAGTTGACCTGAAGACCCAAGCGGCTGAGGTGCTGAAGTACCAGGTCCCTGTGTTCGCACAACAGATCTCGCGAGTGAGCTATTATGAGCCAGTCGTCGAGATAGTTGAGAATACGAACGCCATGTTCTCTCATGGGAACAATGGCCGCCTCCGCGACTTTCGTGAAGACACGGGGCGACAGGGCCAGGCTGAAGGGTAGGACTTTGTACTGATATGCTCGACCTTCGAACGCAAACCGAAGAAAGGGTCTGTGTCGAAGGTGAATCGAGACAAGAAAGTATGCGTCCTTCAGGTTGATCGCTGCAAACCAATCCTGGGGACGGATGCATTCGAAGATGCGTTTCTGCGTGAGCATTTTGAACGGGAGCTTGTGAAGGGCCCAATTCAAAACTCGCAGGTCCAGGATTGGGCATAACCCCCCGCCCTTCTTGGCCAGCAGGACGTAGATCTCTTTCCTCAAGACAAGGGCATCGACGCACTGCACTTGGATGAAGCGGATGCCCTTGCACTTGGGAGGCCAGCGGGCAAACTGAATTGCATAGCCGAGCCAGATGGTACGGACGAGCCAGCGGAACGGTCTCGGAAGTGCTAGCCAGGCTTCGAGAGAGCGCACCAACGAGCTCACTCGAACCACCGGCGTACCCGCGGAGGGGCAGTGAAGTGGAAGGCAGGGACCAGACTCCGGAGGCATCACTGCGGCCGAGAGAGAGGTCTGGGTGTGCGGGGCAACACCAACCTGCTTCCACCGGGGGGCAGACGGCAGGGAAGGCCCGGAGGCGTTCGGCTGCTGGCTGTCCCGATGCGCTAGCCAGGCTTCGAGAGAGCGCACCAACGAGCCCACTCGAACCACCGGCGTACCCGCGGAGGGGCAGTGAAGTGGAAGGCAGGGACCAGACTCTGGAGGCATCACTGCGGCCGAGAGAGAGGTCTGGGTGTGCGGGGCAACACCAACCTGCTTCCACCGGGGGGCAGACGGCAGGGAAGGCCCGGAGGCGTTCGGCTGCTGGCTGTCCCGAGGCGAAGGAAGGAGGGGAAACGAGGAGCGAGGCCCGGGGGAAGAGGGGGAAAGGAGTGGCAAGGCATGGGAGCGTCGCTCACTGCAGTCCGCACCCTCTTGTGACCCAGAGATGGAAGAAATTGCTCTACTGAAAATGAGGGTACCACTGGACTCCGGGGAGCCAGCAGCGGAACATGAAAAAGATTTTCCACCCAGTCCTCCTCCGGGGGAGGGAGAGGTGTGGACACCATCTCCCAGAGAGCAACTTCCTCCAACGCTGGGTCACCTGTCTCAGGGCTGCTGAGACAGGTGGCGCTGTCTTCCTGCGAAAGCTAGACGTCACAGTAGAGCTGGCTGTGACAGCTTTCCACAGGGGACTGACACCCTTGGCGACAAACAGACTGAGGAGAAACCATGAGCGACTCGGAACACATCGGGTCAAGCTCTTGGTTTCCTCAGCGTGCTTCTGAACTGTGGAGAGCCGCTGGGCACAGTCTCCAACAGTGTCGCCGAAAAGGCAAACCTTGTGAGATAAGAGCATCGAGAAAGCGAACTTTAGCGATGTCTCGCACCTCTGCAAGATTTAGCCCTGGGAAGCTTCTGGACCACAGAGTGGACATCGTCTGACCGAGGGCCAGTGCTGTGACTTAAAATCACGGTCAGTCACTATGCACAGCTCAACCCCAACTCAGAACTACTTTCTGCAGGGAAGAGGTGGTCTGCATTAGCAAAGCCGCCTTACCACCAAGGGTAGTGAGAGAGGAAAATCTTTTTCTGCCGTTTTTGGCATTTTTGGCTTTCCACATTGGCACCAATATGCCTCCATACTGCCAAAGTCTTTCACACACATCCGGGCAGACACGGGGGCGAGGCAAGGCGATTACGCATTGCACAGCCCCCCAGAGTAGCCTGGGAAGTGTGACTGTCAAGTCTGAATCTGATTCAGCATGAGCACACACACCATTACAGTGGGAACTCAGCATCATCATTTCCAGAGAGTAACAGCCCTCTCCCCGATGCAGCGATCGACATCTGATCCTCCCCTGGAGCCCCGAATGAAATACCCGGTCCCTCATGAGAAGGACCAGAATTCCACCCGAAAGCTGCCAGGCATGCGAGACCGTGAACGTGGCCATCAACCTTGATGGCACACGGCACGCTGAACGCTCAACGTGAGAAAGGCAAGACGAACAACGTGCAGACATGGTCATGCTCTCATAAGAGAGCATAAACCACCCACGAACACAGTCTCAGCATGTTTGCGATGCACTAGAGGAGTGAGGGGCCCGAGGAGGTGGTCTCGTCGGGGAACGCTCACTGGCAGGCGGGGTGCGGAATGCAAGTCTTGCATGCCAATATTCATTGGCTCATTTTAGTTCACTCGAAGTCGATTGGTCTCCCTAGCGTGATCCCAATTCGTTGGAAACTCCTCCGACGAGATGTAGGAGTTCCCACGAAAGGGAACGCTTGTCAATGGAGCGGTGCCAGACTCTCTGTACAAATGAAATGTACGAGAGTCTGGTAGAACCAGTCTGTGGAGCAGTTTTTTAGCTGTTTGAACTTGCTTATGTCATCATTGTTATTACTATCTTCACTGTTATTGTTATGATTACTATTTTCACTTTTATCTTTTCATTGTTGTAATTGCTGTTGTTGCTGTCTTTTGCTCTCACCATTGCGATCACCACTGCCACCATCATTATCATTTATTAATAATATTATTATTATCATTATTATTATCATCAATATTGCCATTGTCAATGCTGTATTGGAATTAAATGTCATTATCATCACTACTGCAATAATTCCCCCCTTATCTCTTCATGGGTTTTTAATGCACCACAACATAGAATAAAAAAAAAAATAAAAAATAAAAAAAAAGGAATATGTATATATGGAAAACCTCACAAACACCAGGGCAGGCAAGACAGGCGAGAAGTGGTTTCAACGGGACAGCATCTCTGTCCCAATTTGAGACACTCTCGCACTGTACTCGCACTTTTAATGCACCTTAGACATTGCACATAACACACACACACACACACACACACAAAAAAAAAAAACACATTAGGAAAAGATAGGGACTGATGAGATATGGGGGAAGGTTATCTTATACTATCTTATTATATCATATTTTATTTTATACAGGATTGACAATGGCAATTGTTACATAGGAGGAAGGATGGAAATAAAAATCGACCAACACAATATTGGCAATATGGTGGTAGTGGGGAATGGGGTGGTGATGGTAATGACAATGATAATAAATAATAAATGGTTACTTTGTTTACGCATACACACACATACACATACCCACACTCACACCCGCTCACATACACACTTAGATCAAACAATTAAATCACTTTTATGTCACTTCTGGAATTATGGATTTACAAGATTGCTCACTACTGTACTATGTTGGTTTGTATGTATGTCTGACTGTTAAATAAAATAAATAAAAAAATAAAAATAAAAAAATAAAAAGAACCAGTCTGTGGAGGGAAAAGTCATTTGTGGGTCGGTTGCAAAATAGGAATGATACATCGTCATTGCGTCGATGCACATGTGTCGGTGTACAAAGTCAATTGCGCTGGGGGTGCAAGATAGGGCCCACAATGTTAAAAGCATAAAGTCTTCTTTAATGTGACCCAGTTTTTATGCATGATTGTGTTTACAGTCCTGCAGTGTTATCTGTTCTATTTTGTCCTCAATGATAGTGTTTTATTCGAAGTCACCATCATAAAGAAAAGTGTCTTCTGTGCAATAGCAGGTCTTAGTTTTGCCTCAAGACTCCTTGGTTATACTTTTATATATTTTATTTAGAATATTATTTATTCTATTATTTTGGGGATATTTTAAATGCCACATTTGTACACTTAAAATGTTTGTTCAATATAGAGCAAAACACAATGTGAGGTGTTTCAAATTCATATTGTTTGACTCTCCCACATGTTAGGCTGGAATAACAGGACAAAAACACTTCAAAGTAATTTATAAGAAATCATCCATTATTTGACCTAATATTTCTTAAAGTAAGTAAAATAAAAAGACTATAATAATTTTATTTTCTCCCAATAACCTTAAGCCATGAATGCATTGCTGTTTTTGCTGGGATGTTGTGTTTTTTCCCCCTGTGACTTTTGATTTAGTTTTTTTCCATAAAAGCATAATTTTAATAATTACTATTTTTTATTTGACATAGACATTTGCAAAAAACACATATTTATTAACAAAAGGATCATTCATTTTACAACATACAATTTTCACAGCTGTATTACATTACAAAAAAAAATTTCCATATTGTCCATTTCTCAGTGTCCTTTAATCAATATCACACAAATCTGTCTAATACTTTCTGCAGTACAGAGGCTTAAAATAATACATGCCCTGTTTTGCAAACTGTGGTATAAATGTCTGATTAAAGTAAAGCCCTACAACCACTAATATATATATATAAATCTACGTCCTATTGTTTAAGTTCTTCTCAATCCAGTGGTGATCCGTACACTTCAACCTCACACAGTGTAAGATATTCTCTCCGTCCTGGAATAACAACATTAATGTAACGTCCTTCCATCCCATCACAGTTAAAAGAGGTGGAAAAACCAGGAGGAATGGAAGAGATTGTAGCACACCTGAAGAAAGAGTGAGTTAAGCATCTTGAGAAACTGAACCACCATTTATATTCAAAGCAAAACACATTTATGCATCAAGTCAAACTAGTAAAATGCAAATGAACAGAATAAACAAAAAAAGTACAAAACCCGAATCACATTTTATCAATTTGTAGTTTTATGCCATATTGCAGACTGCAGTAATTCTGAGAACTTCTCTAAAGCCTTAAAGGGATACTCCACTTTTTTTGGAAATAGGCTCATTTTACAACTCCCCCAGAGTTAAACAGTTGAGTTTTACCGTTTTTGAATCCATTCAGCCGATTTTCTGATATTTAGAAGAATATTAGTAGGTAAGCAGACAGTTTCTGGTCTCATTGACTCCCATAGTATATTTTTTTTCCTACTATGGAAGTCAATGAGACCAGAAATTGTCTGCTTACTGATATTCTTAAAATATCAGAAAATCGGCTGAATGGATTCAAAAAACGGTAAAACTCAACTGTTTAACTCTGGGGGAGTTGTAAAATGAGCCTATTTCCAAAAAAAGTGGAGTATCCCTTTAAGATTAATTCATTACCTGGGATTATCATTGCCATTGTTGTCCAGACTGTTTCCAATTCTGATTTCTGCCCCGTTTAGTCTTGTAGGAACACTGTCTAATGTGTTTGTAATCACCACTGAAAACACTTTATGCGTTTTCAGTAAGTTCAGTCTCCACCAGGGATTGAGGTCTGCTGTGCAGGAACAAGATCCATGACTGAATACACCATCTCTGTTCCCATCAATGGCATTGGATGCAAACCTATATGAGTAGAGGGAACTCTGTGTAGCTACTCCTCCTAAAGCCACGTTTTCACCTACAACAACAGATGAGTTTCACATGAATTCATAGTTTTGAATGAATTACTTGTTTTAGTCTGGACATTAAGTATAAAATATTGTTATATTGAAATTCTGTTATTGAATATAAAGGTTAGTCAGTGTGTCTCTTTTTTGATTGATTGTTTATTTTTATTAGTGCCAAACTGATCAATTCCTGATCATAAATGTTCTCACCATCAGGAGCTGGATAACCGTAAACCTCAACCTCGCAGAGAGTAAGAACCCGATTACGACCAGGTATTTCCACATTGATGAAACGGCCAGGAATGCCTTTTTCCCATTTGAAAGTGAGGGATCTCCCACCTGGAATGGATGCAATCTTTCCAGCCCTGCATAAAAATGACAGCATAAGGATAATATTTGAGTTCATGTACAGTATGTAACCTCATCACATTGTTCTTTAAGATAATCTTCTCTTGAAAGGCTTTCTTACAATGGATTGCTTTTCCCGTTGTTCAGCAGAGAGTCTCCGATTCGTATCTCGGCTCCATCAAGCCTTTCAGGACAGCAGTCTTTTCTGTTTGTGATAGTTATGGAGGTCACTACGTACTTGTCTAGTAAATCTAACCTCCACCATGGGTCATCTTGAGTAGGAGTAGCAGTACAGGATCCATGGTCATAATGTGAGTCACGATTTCCATCAATAGCATTACTGGCATGGCTAAATGCTGCCCAAGGATTCTCAACCAGGTCCGACTGTGTGGCCTTGCCATATAAAGCGAGATTTTTAGCTGAAATTGATAAAGCATAAATAGTAAAAATGTGTAATAAAAACAAGTAAATTAATAAAACTAAATTATAATTATAATAATAAAAAAATAAACCATATAATATTTAACTTTTGACTTCAGTGATTATTTCTCAGGGTTTATTTATTTATATTTTTGACTGTATATTTCTGTATAGATGTATCTACCTAGTCTAAAAGCAATTGTACACTTCCACCTTTATTGTCAAAGAGAAAAATATGGCCTTTTGAGACATTATGCCCCGGTCTTGAGTATTTTTTGAAATATGTAAAAAAAATCTTTCACATTATAAGGTAAGAATTTTCTGCACGATGTAAACAATTATGATTTCATAAAACAACAACAATAAACACTTCCTAAAAACAGTCAAAAAGGGAACATACAAAAAAATCAAACCATTGTTTTGTCCAGAAGACATTTAAGGAATTATATATAAGTAAAACATATAAATCATGGTTGAAAACTTGCTCTGATAAAAATATGACATGTTCAGTGATCAGCAACCAGTGTTTATAATGTATTGTAAGTGTGTCTGTATAATTGAAACTATTTGTGTAATTGTGAACTGTACCTTTAGCTGTTGTTGTGTCTGTAAAATAAGGCATCACAAAAATCCACAGTAGAAAAAACATGTGCATTTCCATTATCCTACACATGGGAAGGAAAATAAGGAAATAAGATAATAACAAATCTGATAAGTGTTGTTAATATTGTTTATGTTAATCTGATTTTATTATGGATTTTCTGTGAGAGTTTGTTTTAATATTTACCAGAATGTAATTGGACTTTCTTATCATTTAATTTGACAGGCAATAAAGTAAATTTTTTGTAATTCAAATGATAGCATTCATATGAAAACATAATCTGACATTTATTTTGATTATTTTAAACAAGCAGGTCACTCACCTTTTATAATGTACAAAGAAGGTTTTCAGATAGACAAGATGAAGTTTACTCTATGACAAAAAAGGCTCATCACCCTTAAATAACAAAACCATCACTGGGCCAGCTATAAATACAAGACAACTTTTAAAGGCCTGGATGCTTTATCTAAACAGGTCATCTGAGATAAATGTGCTTTGTCAGAATTGTGATCAGATATTTATGGTTTGTTTGTTGAGCTTGCAGTAACTTTATGTTATTCAACTCTTTTTTTGGCCATATCCATTAATTTAAGTTATAAAGGTGCTATGCATTTTATTGCAGTGCATAAATCCACCACCTTTGTACAGAACTTCTGGCTCTGTGTGTTGCACTCTGAGTCTTGATTTAATCAATTTATTACATGTGAACTTAAGCAATCTGTTAAACAGAGCAAACCAACAGATTCATGCATTACATTTGACCTAATATAAGGAAAATGCATTTTTTAAAAAGGAGTATAATATTTTTTTCTTCTAATTAACCCTTAAGCAATGAATGCTATAATAATGTATTTGCTGCATGTTCCCAGGTTGTTGTTTTTTTCAGTGACTTTTGCAGTTATTTAGATTTTTCCATAAAAGCATAATTTTAAATCTTAATTTTTATTTGTTCATACACATTTGCAAGACACTACAGACTTAATAACAAAAGTATAATTCGTTTTACAACATAACATTTTCACAGCTATTACATTACAAAAAAAGTGTTGTCCATATTGTCCATTTCTCAGTGTCCTTTGATCAATAGTCACACAAATCTGTCTAATATTTTCTGCAGCATGCAGTGTATTAAAGTACAGAGGCTTAAAATAAGACATTCTCTGTTTTACAAACTTACTTTTAATTAAAGTAAAGCTCTACAGCCACCCATATAGTTTTTTTATTTACATCCTCCTCAAGTTCTTCTCAATCCAGTGGTGATCCGTACACTTCAACCTCACACAGTGTAAGATATTCTTGCCGTCCTGGAATAACAACATTAATGTAACGTCCTTCCATCCCATCACAGTCAAAAGAGGTGGAAAAACGAATGGAAGAGATTGTAGCACACCTGAAGAAAGAGTGAGTTAAGCATCTTGAGAAACTCTGAACCACCATTTATATTCAAAACAAAACACAGACTGTATCAAGTCACACTAGTTAAATGCAAGTTGTCACATTGCAGACTGCAGTTATTCTGAGAATTTCTCCAAAAAAAACATATTAAGATGAATTAATTTACCTGGGATTATCATTGCCATTTTTGTCCAGACTGTTTTCAATTATGATTTCTGGCTCATTTAGTCTTGTAGGAACACTGTCTAATGAGTTTGTAATTACCACTAAATACACTTTGTGTCTTTTCAGTAAGTTCAGTCTCCACCAGGGATTGAGGTATATCCACAACAAATGTAAGCTTTCTTCGCAATTGTTTCTGATATGGTGAAATCATTTATAATTCAGTTTATAATTTAGATTTACTAAGAGTTCATTTTAAGATTTAACAGAATGTCAATCGATTAATTTAATTAATTGAATTTAATTAAGTAAAAATCTCATGCAATAATGACATGGATGTGTTTTTTGATAAGTATATGATAAAAGAAATTCATTTCTGACATTGATTTTGATGTTGTTGTTTTTTTTTAATTCAAGTTTAATTGAAATAATTAGTTTATTTTAAAAGCTACAGGTTCTCCCAAAGACAAGGTAAATGAACAAAGAGTGCTCATCAGCCTTTATATAACAAAAAAAAAAAAAACAGCAAAAAATTAAAAACATAATTTAAAGGTGTGGATGCTAAACAGTGTCTAAATCATCTGGTAAATGTGCTTTTTACAACTGTGAGAATTTTTTTTGTGAGAAATGTCTAACAAATGAGCTTGCAGAAATGCTACGGAACAGATCACGTGTTTTCTGGCCTCTTATGTGTTTCTTTGTCAGTTAAAATCTATAATTTAAGTTAAGAACAGTTAATTGAGAACAATTAACAGAATTATTTGAAAGTTTTAATTGGACACTACCTTAGACTAACACAATCATAACAATTAAATCAGTTGCTTAAGAAATATTGTGAAAAAAGAATTGAAACTTGCAGAGATTGAATAATGGTAATGGGTTGCTCTTTTTGTTGTATTTTTTTATCGCTAGCCCTTTTGTATGGTTTAAAATTTAAATCATAAAGAACTACACAACAATATTTTACAGGCCTTATCGAACTGAACCTTCAAACTTTTCTGTCTTCATCCCCATATCTTATCTATATTTCTAAAGAAGTATTATAGAAATATGGCCTTAATAGCTTCTCAAATTGCCCATATGAGTTTATTGCACTGAAAAAAAATTTGACCTGATTTTAGCAATAGCAGTGTTGTGTGCATTAATGCTCGGAGACGTGACTGAGATCCATATGCAAGCTTTATTGAGTGTAATTCATAAAACAGGCTTAAGGTGAAAACCATAGAGCAAACCATCCACATAATGACAGAAGTCCAAGGCACGGCACAGGCAAACAGGGAAATCCAGGGACAGGGAGCCAGGCAGAAGATCAAGAACATGACACAGAAACCAGAAGTAGCATTGCAGTAACACAGACAAGACTTCACAACAAGTGAATGAATCCACAGGGTTTAAATAAGCAAACATAAATGAGTTAATCACAAACAGTTGGCAGTGACCAGAACATGAGTCCAGGCAATGGTTTATGGGAAAAGTAGTTCATGAACCAGTAAAGGAGACGGAGGGAGTGCCCTCTGGTGGTTATCATGGGCACTCCGGCTGGCTGGTGTAACAAGCAGATTTTGCTCTTCTTATTTCATTTAGCTAAATAATATTAAATAGTTTAGAATTCTCTGTTTTGAGCAAATGCGTAATTCAGGAAAATGACATATATTTCAGCTGAGGTTCTGTGAGCATCTGTGCATTGTGTTTGAAAATAAACATCAAATAGAATACAAATATTAGATGATACATTCCACTTTGTTTTAAAGTATTATTTTATTTTTAATCGATTTAAAAATGTTTGATAACTCATTTTGATTACAAAATTCTACCAAAACCAATCAACCCAACCTTTTTTATGATGGGCCATACATTTTCAGTATAGGAGACAGATCTGGACTGCAGGAGGGCAGTCAAGCACATCACTGTGTGGTGTAATAACCACTCTGATGCACCCAAAAAAAATTATATGTTGTCTTTAATTAAAAAAAAAATTCGTCAACAGGTTCCACATAACTACGTTAAACAAAACATAAAAACACAAAAATAGTTCATGTAACTTCAACATCATGGAATTAAGTCATTTTAAGTGACCCAATTATATTCTCAAAGTGAATTTTTGAAGGCTTCCTGACATGATTCAGGTATTTTTATTATTCATTCATCCATTATTATTTCATTTATTTTAGTGACACAATGGATAGACTATAGCTATCTATTTGCTAGCAGTAGCACATATTACCATCTTAAATGCTAAGATTTACATGTTCCATCAACCAAAGCAGACAGGTATTTTGAATCAGTCCACAGTCAAACAAAATCCTCCACTCTTCTCCACAATGGTAACCCACTGTAATTTAAATGGTTCTAATAATTCCAATGTAATTGAACATTAAACACAATTACACAATATCAAGTCTTCCCCTTTTCTCATTTTCTCAAAAAAACATAAAATAACACTTAATTTTAACATTTATTCTGTCTTAATTCAATCATATGCAAAGCATGCTGGGAACTAACAAGCACCGGCTAGTTTCAGTTAATGCAACACAAATCAATCATGTAATCCAACACAAACGGATTAAGTAAACTTAAATTTTACATATAAACAGAATGAACACAATCAAATTAAGTTAGGGCAAAATGGCAGTTGGCATCGCACTATACTGCCACCCTCTGGATGTAAGAATGTTTTACTTCCATAACTGGTTTGTGTTTGGACAAGGCGTTAGGATTTTGTTGAGACATAATTACGTGGACCTTAATAGAAAAAAACATTTCAAGTAAAAAAACACAATTATTATAAGTAAACTAAATATATGTAAATATATTATATATGTAAAGTGCACAACCTTCCTCGTTCATTTTTTTGAGTGGCACATGAATGAGGCCTGCATGCCTTGCTTTCCAGGAAAGATGTAATCTTGATGCCATTAAATGTCTCATACAATCCCAATATTCACCTTGACGTCAATACCTTCGCATGTGCAACCTCCTACCAATTCACCTGCTAATTGTGGACTTGGTTTCAAACGAGGATATTCTATAAGCTTATCACTTTTACTTTGCCTCAGTCCAACTTTTTGTAGTGTATTTAACCATCAAAATCTAAATGTGTTCAGTGAAAACATTTTCCTTGTAGTTTTGTCAGTTAAATAAAGTTGACAGACAAGTAACAAATCACAGATTCTTGATTTTATGGCATTTTACAAAATGTCCCAATTTTTCTTGATTTGAGGTTGTATGAATTTTAAAGAGAAAAATACATTTCTAAAAGAGAATAATTATTTAGAACTATCTCTAAAACTCATCTTTAGCCTATGTACTGTATTAAATCTCAACAGTCCAATCATCACTTTAGAGATCTTGTATCGACGATACAAGATCTCTAAAGTGATGATTGCAAGATCTCTAAAGTGATGATTGGACTGTTGAGTCAATGTGTATGACAATGTGTATGACAATGACAATGTGTATGACATTGTACAATGTATGTACAATGTGTATGACAATATACAGATACAGTATCGTCAATGTACAATGTATGTACAATGTTGTATTGTCAATTGATAGACAGAGTCAGAAGCTGACAGAACATGGTTCGATAGTTAACATAATACTTGTTTCTTTTAAAGGGATACTCCACCCAAAAATAAAAAATTCTGTCATCATTTACTCACCCTCAAGTTGTTGCAAACCTGTATGAGTTTCTTTCTTCTGCTGAACACAAAGGAAGGTATTTTTGTTGTTTGATAGTTGTTTGGCACCATTGACTTCCATAGTATTTTTTTTCTACTATGGAAGTCAATGGTACCAAGCAATTGTTTGGTTCCAATCGTTGTTCAAAATATCTTCCTTTGTGTTCTGCAGAAGAAAGAAACTCATACAGGTTTGCAACAACTTGAGGGTGAGTAAATGATGACAGAATTTTCATTTTTGGGTGGAGTATCCCTTTAATGACACATTTAATAGTATACATGCTTACACTGCCATACATAGGCAAAACAAAGTAACTACACCTTTTGTCAAAAATTATTTGACTGTATTGACTAAAAACCGGATGACTTATAATGTTTTAATAAGCACCTGATCCTTTTGATTAAGATCAAAATAGTACTTTTTTAACGATCCATGTTAACCTAGAATGCTGGGAATCTTTTGAAAACATCATTATTTGGATAAACACAGTTTAAATAAAATAGTAACATAATATTTTTGGCTCTGTCAAGTTGATTAGCTCAAGACTAACATAATGTTGGCTGTTGCCCTTTGTAATATCTTAACAAACACTTTGTATTTTTCTGTTTGGAAAAACAATATAAGATAGAGTGTTATGCCTAACACAAGTCTATGTCAAACAAGCTTATTCATCTACATGCAACACAAACTTGAATGCCTTTTTGTTGCATGAATGTGTCTTTTTACTTCTTCAAATATAGACTATTAATAATGCCAAATTAACAGGGATTGGAATGTTAGTTGTTAATAACAATAGACATTGACATATTACAGTTGCTTGCTGTAATCGTTTTATTGAACTCCGTCAATATCAGCTTTTCCATTCTCTTGTTTGGTGATGCTTTTCTGCAAGTCCTTTTGAAAAGAAAAGAAATATTGCTGACATCTCGCGAGATTTCCCTCAAGCAACGACTCTAGCGCGTCGAACATTGCGCAGGCGCATTGTCATTTTAAAACAGTTTCCAGACTAGCCTCTATCGCTAATAAAGAAACAATGGCGACAGCGGCGACTGCAGCGGGCGGAACGGGCTCCGGAGGACCATCGGCCGGCCAAGCAGGAGCCGGTTCCTCAATCGGACGGAAAAAAGATGGAGGGCCATCTTCCAAATATTGGGAGAGCTCGGAAACGGTGTCTCAGTTGGAGACAGTTCGGCTCTGGATCGGGAAACATTATAAGAAGGTCTGCTGCTCATGAGGCGCCCGTTGAATGGGGGCGCGCGCGCATCACACCACACAATAGCTACAAGAAGCGACACGCGCGTTTGCTTATAATAAATTCGCTATTATAGTCGGTTATTTGAATATGTCGAAACAAACGGTTGTGCAGATGTTGTTTAGCTTCCGGGCTGGATTTGTAGCCAGCAAGTATTGCTCTTGTGTTTTAAACGGCAGTGTTGTGGACTGATGAGTTAGCTCGCGTGCTAATGTTGGTGACTGGGATGCGCGATCTGCCATGAATATGCCCGTGTCTTATAATAATGTCTTCGTTTTCAACTAGTTTGGTACTTGCTCTATTTTTAGTAAAATCCACTGGTCACCAACTTAAAAGCCAGGAAACTTAGTGGTCCGCGCCAAAGACCCTCGGTTGTTTATGCTGAAGTTTGTTTACTGACTGTAATGTTGATTGGTAACGTTAACGTTACTATGATACAGTGATGGTATACGATTTGGTGCGTACTGAATAATTAACATTAGTATTATTTATGGTATTTGCATGGTACTCTTAAGTTATGTAAAGAATAGCATGATATTTCTAATGTTATTAATGCCTCTCTTTAATCCATGTCAGTTTGTTATTGTGCTGTTTAAATCAACGGATTGTTGTCCTTTGCAGATATGATGCACTGGATAATTTAATCTGTACTCTTTATTGTCCAGCTGTGTTGTGATGCACTTTTTTGTCGCTGAAGACATGCAAGTCTTTTGCAAGTTCAGAATTAAGATAATATTATAATGATTGCTAAAGAAAGATCTAAGTTATTTTTCTTATGTATAGTTATAAAAAAACAGCAACATAAATGTTCACTAGTTGCATCGTTCTGATTGAATTGCTGGTATTTATTATGAACTTTCTTTTTTTCTGAAGTTTGTCCAAACCGACTCTCCTACAAGCAAAACTTTGGCTGCGCTGGTGGTGCAGTTGCTGCAGTTTCAGGAGGATGCATTTGGGCGTAGGGTCAGCAATCCTGCCCTTACCAAACTACCTGTGAGTCTGAATTTGCAGCATTTACTCTTCATGTTCCAAATTAAGTCTCATGAATCCATCTTCATCCATGTTCATCTTCATAACACAAATTAGAGATTTATAATGGAATACCAGAGATTTCTGTCTCTCCATTGAGGTCCATTCACCAAAGTTCATAAAGCGTAAACAAATGTAATCCGTATGAATCCTGCAGTTAAATCAAAGTATTCTGAATAGATGGATTGCTTTTTATGATGAACCAATTTAATTTAGGCTTGTATTCACATGTAAACTCTGATAAACGCTCATACATGGAGCACATTAAATGTGGTAAACGCTAAACAGAAGCTGAAACGTTATCGCTTGATGCACAAGAACCAATGAGATTTGTTCTCGCATGGCACGCAAGCATGTTTGAGCTTCCACAAGATCAGTGAGGTTTATTGTGCATCAAGCAAGTCTGATTGAGCTGCTGCTGACCATATTTAATGTGCTTTATGTATGTGCGTTGATCAATGTTTTCATGTGAATAAAATGTCAAACTGTGATGGTGTCTATTGAATGCATATGGATTTCTTTTTTTTTGAAGCGTCAATTTTGGTGGAATGGACTTTTAGTTGAGTGACAAATCTTTCGGGTTTCATCAAGGTTAATATCTTTTTTTGTGTTTCGAAGATTAATAAAAGTCTTGTGAGTTTGAAACAAGATGTGGTAGAGTAATTGATGACATAATTTTCATTTCTGGTTGAACCATGCCTTGATCACACTCCTCTATACCATAATTTTTTTTTAACTAAGAAAGTGCAGTGCCACATTTTTATAGTGCAATTTTGCATAAATGTATGTTTGTGATTGCTCACCAATTCTATAGTTGATATTTCCCCCCCTTTTTTTCTGTCATTCTAGGCAAAGATCTTTCTGGACTTCAAACCTGGAGGAGCCCTTTGCCACATTCTGGGTTCTGCATACAAGTTCAAAAGCGAGCAGGGCTGGTGAGTTAAACCTCAGAAATGGTGAATAAGAGGTTTGGGATAATGAATTACGTTCTGTGATTCTCAGAGCAGTAATGTTAACCAGATAATGCTAATATATTTAATTTGATGTGCCTGTATTTCTTCAGGAGGAGGTTTGATCTGCAGAACCCATCCAGAATGGATAGAAATGTAGAGATGTTCATGACTATTGAGAAGACTCTTGTTCAGGTAGAGATCCTCTTGCTGATGTCTGTTTCTAAATATATCGGCTAATTGCACTTAATGAAAATTTACTTTAGTGATTTTGTTACTTTTGATTTTCCCAGTCCTGAATATGTGGTTATAATCATGGTTCTCTAAATGCAATAATGCACATCTCATTCTTGCCTGCAGAACAACTCTTTGACCCGACCAATTGTGTACATTGTGTCTGACGTGGAGCAAAAACAAGCCAATAAACTCAAAGACATCATTAAGAGACATCAGGTAAAAAAAAAAAGAAAAAAAAGATGATCAATCAGGTCATTTTTTTATTTTTTATTCTATCGTTTGTTTTCTGCGCTTCGCTGATGTTTTGTTTTACTTGTACATCTAGGGAACCATTACTGAAGATAAGGCAAAGGCCACTCATATTATTTACCCATCCCCAGGCCAGCTGGAAGAAGGTTGGTGTTTGACTTTGTTTTTTAATAGTATCCAACCTGGGTTTATACAGTGTCATTCTTCCTAAATCATTTTGTTTAATTTGACACTATAATTGGTGTTTCATGATCTTGCCTTGTGAATTCTGCTTTTCAGAGGAATGGCTGCGTCCCGTCATGCGCAAGGACAAGCAGGTGCTGGTTCACTGGGGCAATTACCCTGACAGGTTGGTAGGGCTGCAAATTATAGTGTGATAAAGGGATAGTTCACCCAAAAATGGAAATTTCCTCATTTCCATCCCTGATGTACGAGACTTTCTTTCTTCAGATTAACACAAACGAAAATGTTTAGGCAAATAATCCATCCTCGTGAGTCCATATAATGCAGTTTTCTGTTTTTAATGAAACAGGAAAGGAGATATTTACATTTCAAGTCGTCTTATAAGTTTTTGTTTCACTCTGCAGTTATGACACATGGGTATCAACAAGTGATGTGGATGGAGATGTTGAGGATCCACCAAGTTCTGAGAAACCATGGAGGGTAAGACGGTTACGATAAGTTTCAAATTCAGTTTAAAAATAAACGCATTTCAAAAGCCTTACAATATGAAGAATAGCGTTTTCTCAGTACGCTCTGTGATTCCCTCAGGTGCATGCTAAATGGGTCATCGACACAGATGCTTTCAACGAGTGGATGAATGAGGAAGATTACGAAGTGGATGAGAACAAGAAGCCTGTGAGTTTCCGCCAGCGGATCTTTCCAGGGGAAGAAGTGGTAAGAGAGCCAGAGACATGAGTGCTAAAGAAATAAATATGGTAGACATTCAAATTTGTGTTATATGCTAAGCCAAACCTTTAAGGTCTTGGCAGGGTTTGTTCTGTCACTGTTAGGGATGTAACGATTCACTCAACTCACGATGCGATACGATTCACGATACTGGTTTCACGATACGATTTTCTCACGATTTTTTTAACAAGTGATTAAGAAATTATAAATAAAAAAAGTGTCCCTTTTATTATTTCTCAGACAAAATGCTCCACATTTCTTTTTAATTTTAAAATATATTTGTCAAATAGAAAAACTACATTGAAATAAAAAAAATCCCTTCAAGGTTGTTTCAACTCAGTCTTTGTGTCTGTCTGGTCAAGAGGATGGGCACTGGTACCTTCGCACACTAAGTAAAAGACAATGTACAATTAGTACCACATTTAGAGGGGTTTTAATTTCGTTATAATTTGTATCATTATTACACTTGCAAGAGTAAAAAAAAACCCACACATTTAGAAAAATATGCCATAACCATCAATAAATTATATATATATAAAAATATATATATCCATGTACACATTTAGAGAAAGAGATAGTAAAATAAATACAACACCTAGTTGCCACGGAAACACTGATACACCTTGTGTTCTCCGTGGCTCTCGCACTTGTCGTATTGATGCCTTTTACATGAAAACGGAGGTGAATTGTGCTTCTCACGGTGGTGATTATTATTAGTCTACGGAAAGTCAAAATGCCGCCACACCTCCTATTTGAATGAGTCAACGTCAACATCTACGCTTGCCGTCGCCATATGTTTGACGGCGCGTGCACACCAGTCTACACACTGGCGCGGCGCGAGCGGAGCAAACCGAGCGTTTTTTCAGTTCATTCCTATGGAGGTTGAGATTGGCTCACACAAGCTCAAGTTTCATGAATGAAGTGAAAACACTCGCTAGCTTTGCGCCAGTGTGTGCTTGCTGCTATTGTGCCTGTAAAGAGAGGTTCACAAGCTAGTACAGTAAACGGCCCTGCTGTTTAAAACGTGTATCGCGATTCGTTTAACATTTTAACCGACTTGAATCGTCACACATTTGTATCGATTTTCAACCGGTTGCGAGTGAATCGTTACATACCTAGTCACTGTCTGTGTGTGTGTCTGTCAATCATCCTCTAAAGCTTTTCCTCGCTGCCTCACCCTCACGTACCTCACCCACCTTCCCACCCAAATATCCCCTCAGCGACCCCCTCCCCTTTGTGTGTAAAACCGTTCCATTCTCTCATTCTCTTGCTCTTTCTCTCATCCTTCACCCCTCCATGGTTCTGATCAGTCTTCCCGTACACCCGATCGCAAGGACCGCAAGTCCCTGGTTGGCGGCAAGAAGAGGAGACGCTCTCCATCCCCACCCAGCACCCCTGCAGAGTCTCGCAAAAAGGGCAAGAAAGGGTAATTATTAGCTAAATTAATGTACACTATTGTTCAAAAGTTTGGGGTTGGTGAGATTAAAAAAAAAGTTTCTGAAATATGTCCCATTCTGTCTAAGGCTGCATTTATTTGATCAAATATACAGTAAAACTGTTATATTGTGAAATTATTGCAATTTAAAATAAGTTTTTATAATATTAAAATAAAATGCATTCCTGTGAAGGCTAGAAATCATGCTAATATGCTGATTTACTGCTCAAAAAACATTTATCAACATTGAAACCAGTTGTGCTGCTTAATATTTTTGTGGAAATTATTGCACACATGTATATTAGGGCTGGGACGATACAACTATCTCCCGATTCGATAGTATCATACTTGGGTGCCGATATGATATGTTAATTATTATTTTTTTAAGAATTACAATTCTATTAGTATTGCAATATATTGCTTTTTTTATTATAATTTTTTTATTTACACACTAGACCATGGGGAAAAGTTAAATAATACACTTATACAGACTGTACATGATGTATAAGATGAGTCATTTTTACAAAAACAATCACAGTTTCTATCAAAAGTGGATTTACTCTTTTGATTTCTATCCTTATTATCATAGAAGGATAAAAGTTTAAAATTCAAATATAAACACTGATGTCTATCAGTGTTTATATTTGAATTTTAAACTTTTATCCTTCTATGATAATTTGAACTATTGTATCACAGAAATAGTGATACTATTATTTCTTTAAAATAGAAATTATTTTGTTACAATTTAAAAGGCTTTACTGTCCCATATGATCAATTTAATGCAGCCTTGCTGAATGAAAGTTTATATCTTTTCTCAAAGTTTAGATTACGCAATTACAAAATGTATTCAGTCATGATCACTTGAAGTGTAGCATAGTTTCATTCATTCATTTACATAAAAAAAACAGGAATCCTGGAGCACAGTGGAGGCGCCGTGGACACCAAAATGATGACGAGCAGGATGAAGACGTCACAAAGGACCTGGAAGATCCCTCCCCTGTGCCAGGAATGGAGGAAGTTACATTGCCAAAAAATGGTCATTCTTCTTGATTAATAATCCCACAAATTTAACTGAACTGGTGGTATTTTTTGTTTTTTTTGCACCATGCAAGGGGTAATCGAAGAACTACCACCATTGTACTCTTGATCTTAACCCCAGGTTACTAAGGTGACCTTTCCCTAATATCAGTAGTATGCTTAGTAAGTCTTTTTGGATAATAGGGTCTGGTTGACGATCACTTCCTTGACATAAGTTGCTGAATTGCCTTTTTTTATATATTTCAAAAGCACCTATTTTAAAAGCCCTCTGGATGCATGGAAATTCATTGCATTGCTAAAATAGACACTCTGGATATTACATGCTGCAGCCCTACTTTCACTGTCCTACTTTACACTGAAAGCTTTTAAGTTTTATTGTATTGGAATTGTGTCTGTCTGATACATCATCTGCTCTGCTTGATGTCCTCTGCTTTTCTGTCTGCAGTCAATCAGAAAAAGGACAGTGAGAACACACCAGTTAAGGGTGGAACTGTTGCAGATTTGGGTGAGGATTTTACTTGTGAATTGTTGCAGGCATAAATGTGATAGATGTATATACATACATATTGTCGAAGGAAATGCAAATGATCACTTTCATTTTGTTTGCTGCCTTAGATGACCATGAAGATGATTCAGTAGTGTCTGGTGGCAAGGTAACTTTAATCCAGATATGTTCAGCTCCATTGAATCTCCATTGTTATATCTGATGCACAGGATTTGGTGACAACAGCCACTGTTTTGTTTCTTTTACCTATACATTTTTTGTAATAGACTGAAAATATGACTATAGTGCCAAGCATTTATAGTGAGTCAAATGGTTCTGAAAGTATGTTTACAAACTTTAATCGACAGGAGGATGATGAACAGTGCAAAACGGAGGTCAATCGTCTGATCGACTCTGAGGACAACGTGACTGAGCAAACCCATCACATCATTATCCCCAGCTATGCTGCCTGGTTTGACTACAACAGGTATTGAATCCCTCCTTCTATGTGCTGCAGTGTTGTCTCGAGAAATGCATGGAAATTATGTTAGTGCTCAACCTTTTTGACTTGAAGGCCCTTAATTGTCTAACACAATATTTGAAGAGCCCTCATATAAGCTATGTATTTCCTTTGGTATTTTCTGCTGTAATTATGATGCTGCTTGTTTTAAAACTTTTATTAAGCTAGGAGTGCAAGTTTCAAGAACTGTTTATTCTTGTTAAAACAGTTCATACTTAAAAAAAAAACAATTTCTTTGTAAAATTATAGAAAAAAAAATATTTAGTAACTTTTTTTAAATTAGCTTACATTTTACAATTCAATCCTTGAAATCCTGAAAAGTCCCTTATCTTCACATTTTGAATGTTATTTGTTATTGTCATCGCATATTCACATCTTTTTTTTCTTTTCTTTTTCCAGTATACATGAAATTGAGAGACGTGCCCTGCCAGAGTTTTTCAATGGAAAAAACAAATCTAAGACTCCAGAAATGTAAGTTCACACCAGTGCATTTGTTGTATACCCAAGCCTTTTTATTTCACATCAAATTATATACAATTTTTACCTTGTACTCCATGTACACTACCGTTCAAAAGTTTGGGGACGGTACGATTTTTTTGTGTTTTTTAAAAGAAGTCTCTTCTGCTCACCAAGTCTGCATTTATTTGATTAAAAATACAAAACAAACCCGGTAATATTGTGAAATATTATTTCAATGTAAAACCGCTGTTTTCTATGTGAATATATAGTAAAGTGGAATTTATTCCTGTGATCAAAGCTGAATTTTCAGCATCATTCCTCCAGTCCTCAGTGTCACATGATCCTTCAGAAATCATTCTAATATGATTTTTTGATGCTCAAGAAACATTTATGATTATCACAATTGAAAACGGTTGTGCTGCTTCATATTTTTGTGCAAGCCGTGATTACTTTTTTTCAAGATTCTTTAAAAGTTCAGGAAAAAGCATTTAATTAAAAAAATAAATATTTTGCATTATTATAAATGTCTTTACTGTCACTTTTGATCAATTTAATGCATCCTTTCTGAAGAAAAGTATTCATTTCTTAATAACCCCAAACTTTTGAACGGTAGTGTATCTCTGTGGTTCTTTATGATGCATGTATGTTTTACTGCTCTGACTGTCACGCTCTGTTTATTACCTCTTCCTTAGATATCTGGCTTATCGTAACTTCATGATTGACACGTACCGGCTGAATCCTCAGGAGTACCTGACCTCCACCTCTTGCAGGAGGAACCTCACTGGAGATGTGTGTGCGGTCATGAGGTCAGAATTTTCATATATCGTCTCGGTGTACCATTTTAATATTATGCAGAGAGCCTTGCATTAAAGTTCATTAGGTTTTTTTTGTGTTACACTAAATTTCTTAAATCCTACAAAAAATGAGTCTGTGCACAATTTAAATTTTTATATTTTAAAAAACGTATTTATACTTGTTTTTTTCTTGAAATATTGACGCTCTGTGCCTGATGTATCCAAATGAATCGAGATTGAATTAGAACCTTATCACAAGCTTGTGAACTGAATCAAATTAGTCTAAATACCCAGGCCCGTTGTATATTTATTTTCAGTGTTCTCTTTCTCCCAGAGCGCATGCTTTCTTGGAGCAGTGGGGGCTGGTGAACTACCAAGTTGATGCTGACAGCAGACCCCTCCCAATGGGCCCTCCACCAACCCCACATTTCAACGTTCTTGCTGATACTCCCTCTGGTTTGGTGCCGCTGCACCACCGCCCCCCACAGGTGAGACTGTGGTTACTTCCCTATTCATTCCCAGAAGGCAAAAGCTTTCTTGTGAGACAGTTGCAATAAAGTGTCTGCTATTCTTTCCAGGTTCCCCCTGCTCAGCAGATGCTGAATTTCCCAGAAAAGGGCAAAGACAAGCCAAGTGACCTGCAGAACTTTGGCCTCCGTACAGATATTTACTCAAAGAAGAATCCCAAGGCAAGTCACAAACCCTGTGCCTGCTGCCAAACCTAATACTTGGAAGTTGTCACTACTTTTTTTTTTTTTTTTACTAAATAGTTTCTTGAT
Source organism: Chrosomus eos (assembly GCA_036326025.1). Classification (NCBI taxonomy): domain Eukaryota; kingdom Metazoa; phylum Chordata; class Actinopteri; order Cypriniformes; family Leuciscidae; genus Chrosomus; species Chrosomus eos. The sequence goes on from CM070831.1 coordinate 9,313,147, forward strand.
GTGATCATTTACTCTCTTGCCTTACAGGGTAAAGGGGCTGCAGGTGGCAGAGACTGGACTGAGCAGGAAACGCTACTTCTGTTGGAGGTAGATTCAAATCATGGGACATCTCAATGTTCTCCTTTCATAAACATTTTGTTGTTAATGATATTATTTTTAACTGATTATTCCAGGCTCTGGAGATGTATAAGGATGACTGGAATAAGGTTTCGGAGCATGTCGGAAGCCGTACACAAGATGAGTGCATCTTGCACTTCCTGAGGCTGCCCATAGAAGATCAATACCTGGAGAGCTCTGAAGCCTCTCTAGGCCCTCTGGCTTACCAGCCGATCCCCTTCAGCCAATCAGGAAATCCTGTCATGAGCACTGTTGCATTCCTTGCCTCGGTTGTTGACCCACGTGTGGCGGCAGCTGCAGCCAAAGCAGCTCTTGGTATGTCAAGTTTTGACCCATATGGAGCTTTTGTAGATGCGCTTATGAGTGACAACATTGTTAGTAGCTGTTTCCATACAAAATTTCACATTTAAAGTGACCCTTTAATGCTACTCTAAAGGCTCCTGATTTTGTTTTGGAAGTCTCCTACAGCAGGTTTATATGCATAGTTTAATTTTCTCAAAATCTACATTGCACATCACCACATTTTTCAATGATTCTCAAACGACTCGTCGGATGAATGTCTCTAAATCCCTCCTCACAGTCCCATTTTTCTAATCACATGATCTGTTGAGGCAAAGTTTTTTAAAAAAATGTCCTGTTAGGTGTTGAGTTTGGTAATTGAACTCATTTTGGTATTTGGTAAATGTGTTTCCATTAGTTTATGCGCATGTCATCTTATCGGATAAAAAATGTATCAATTGAGCTTAAGTTTTTCTTTTTCTTTTGTTCTTATTTGTTTTTTTATGTGATAGCCCAAAATTTGCATAGAAATGGGTTGATGGAAATAGCCTTTGTCAATGCCTTATTCTAAGATGGTATTTGTGTCCATTGCGTTTGTAGAGGAGTTCTCCCGTGTGCGTGAGGAGGTTCCCACAGAGCTGGTGGAGGCTCATGTGAAGAAGGTGCAGGAGGCCGCTCGCAGCACAGGAAAAGTGGACCCTGCGTTTGGCCTGGAGAGCAGTGGCATTGCTGGCACAGCCCCTGAGGAGCCAGAGAAGACGGGTAGGAAACTAGGTTTGGGTGGGGTAACGATCTATATCTTTGCAATCGTTAGAGTTTTCGCTGTATCGTTTATATTGCGTTATGTAAATATACCCACGTAGTACAATATGTGAAAGTTATTGAAAATAACGCCAAACATTCATTAATGATAAAATAAAGAGCAGGATTTTTTAGACAAGTTCTGTAGCCCCGAGCTGGTTGCGGGCGCCGCCATGTTGAATGAGACAACACGCGAGGGGAGGGGGAACAAAAGCAATATATCGATATCTACGATATGTCAATTTTCCTGCCGGTGCGACCAAATATTTATTTATCCACAACGTTGCCGGAACGAAAGCGGAACGAAAATGCAGTGCACTACTCATTTATGCTTCACGGACCGTTTATTAGTTCGGACCAACTTGCCAGTCGCGGGCCGATCTCATTCTACGATATCCAGACTCTGGAGATCCAGTGAAGAAATCCATTAAATTCGCCTCAGAATTAATAACATCATCACTGCGAGATCCATTGAGAAACATTCCGATTCGTCGCAGTTCTGTTATAAACCATAGATATCAGATCAGACAGCGCTGATGTGGAAACCAGGAAACACTTATAGAAGGTTTTCAAACCACAAATCAGCAAAATTCACCATGGATTTAGAATAATGTAGAAACTCTAACCATAACTATGGTATTGTGACAGAAATAGTCAAACGCTTACAAGTACTACACATCTTTTTCCAGCACTTCAAAACTGTAATATATATATAAATGTTATTTTTAAAGTGATGACCAACATATTTTTTGTTCATCCTTCAAAGATTGTCCTAAAACTAAAAATTTTAAGATGTAGAAAAACTCTTTTTTAAAAATAAATTAAGATACAATTGTAAACAGTAGGATGCTTATTGGCTATTTTCACTCCCTAATATTTTTTTTTTCACTCGTTTTGCTTTATAATTAATATTAAGACATTATGAATGATAATAATTAATTTCATCTACACCCTAAATTAGTGCTTTATTGTCAACCCCAGTGCTACCAGATATTTTTTTGTAGAACTTAGTGGCTCCGGTGCTGCTGCCCTCAAATATTAGTCTGGAGCCCTGTGAACTTAAAATAAAACTGCACATTGTAATACCTGTACGTTAAGTCTATTTATTATTAGAGACTTTGTCAGTATTAGTTATTTTGGAGGAAATTTGAATAATTGCATGCATTGCAAGCTGATTTAAGGTGTGCCCCTAAATTTTCAGTTTGCGCTCCTAAAATTTTCAGTCGGGCTGCAGCGCTCCTAGTAAAAAAAAAAAAGTTAGTCTGGAGCCCTGTTAACATTTGATTACTTAATTTCTGTAGAATTTCAATTCTACATGTTAAATAAACCTACTGTACCTGAAAAACTTTAATTTGTATCTTTTTTCTATTGTATTTGTCATATTGTTTAGGACAGGGGTAGGGCTCTGCCGGTAAACATGACAACCACACCACGCGGTTGTAAAGCGCCACCGCTGTGGCTGAGTAGCACCGGCGGTGGTCCGCCGTTTTATGCTGTTTTACATGAATATTATGACAGTGTAGCACAAAGCTTTGTTTACAAAATAAGTAATAGGTTAGCAATTAAATGTTACATCGCAGCCAAACGTTTGGATTCGTGACGAATAAGAAAGTTGTGCGCGAGCCCATAAATGTAAGTTTTGTCGGCTTAGTATTCTGTTTTGCGATCTGGTTACCTGATTATCAGCGAATTTAACACTATTCCATTAGTTATTCCACTGGAAATGGAATCTTTTGTTTCTTTTCCCAAATCTTCACTCACGTCTCACTCATTTTCGCTGGGGATTATAAACGTTTCTTCTTTTGGTTCGCTTTAAAGTAGACCTATTATATTCTTCATTCATTCTTTGCTGTGGTATAGTGGAAAGATACCTTTTTACTTGCATGTCAAATTCTTTTTAACACAGTTTGTGCTTATTATACTTGGTAAGGCGCATAAAGGTTATTTGTAAAGTGCGTTTCCACAGCGCGGGTGATTTTATTAGTTTTGCATAATTTTGCAAAATGCATATCCCTACACTGTAAAAAAAAAAGTTGGATTAACTTAAAAGTAAGTTACCTGGTTGCCTTAAAATTTTTAGTTAATTGAAATTAAAACTTTGAGTTAATACAACAAAGGAGATTGGTTTAATAAATAGAAACTCAAAATAGTATGTTATCTGAACTACATTAATTATCTAAGTTGATTTGACTAAATCTAAAAAGTTGTGATAACAAATCATGAAAATAAATTTTACAGTGTAGTAAGAATTTGCATAAAGTGAAATTGGGAAGCTCATCGAGGGCTCTGATAGGCAATCTTTCAATCATACCTAGTTGTTCCTGTGTAGTTGTAGCTTCTTCCAGCAGGTGGCATTAAATCAGTACTTATGAACAAACCAGGTCTTGTCAAACCCAGTGACCCTGATCAGCTGTGTGTTGACTGATCGTGATCATTTAGAAATGATTTAAGTCTGTAAAAAAACACCACTATACAAGTCTCCCCTACTCCTTCTGAACATTTAAAAAGCCGTACAAGAGCACATTTACTGTGTGAGTCGACACAGTACTGGAGGCAGCGTGTGCGACTGCATACAATGTTGGCCGTTGGCTTTATGCAGCGCTGGCAGATGGGGCACATACATGGGAGGGGTTGAAACTGGGTCAGTGGAGTGACCTAATGTGACATGGTTTGCCAGTGCAGGCTTTGCCACACATACCTTATTAAAGGTTCCAATGTCATATGTGCCACAACTCTTTGTTCAGTGCAATGCCTGCACATAAGGTCACAATTTTTCACCCTGTTCTCATCTCTAATTGCTGTTTTTTTTTGCTTATCGTCTGTGTGCTGTCAGGCTCTTTAGTTTTGACTTTGCAATGCATTAGTTTGACAATGTTCACAGACATCACTACGACTATATTCACCCACATTGACTGCACTAAAATGATAAAAGGTACAGTGAAAGCTTTTACATTAGAAAGTTTATTTAAAATAGAAATTTAACAATCAAAGAATCCATCAGTTTCCACAAAAATATTAAGCAGTACAATGGTTTTCAACATTGACAAAAATAAATGTTTCTTGATCACCAAATCAGCATAGAATGATCATGTGACTGAAGACTGGAGTAATGACTACTGAAAATGTAGCTTTGCCATCATAAAAAGAATGGATTACATTTTAAAATGTATTAGTAATTTTAACTTGTGATAATTTTGCAGTATGACTGTTTTACTGTATTTCTGATCAAATAAATGCCTTGTTGAACAATATTTCATTCAAAAATTTGAACTCCAGTGTAATTAAGAATTTTTTTTTTTGGAATGGTAAAAAAAACTTTGAATTGGACCATTTAATTTGTTATGTATTTTATCAGTTGTATTTTTATTTAAAACTGAGTTTTTAAATGTGCATTAAGTTTGTAATTTTGAAACTAAATGCATTAATTTCTGCATTTATATAATACAAATCTATCAGTTATTATGAACTCTTTGTAGGCAGATATAGACTACATTAAAAAGTGTCATATCAGTTTGAGCAGAAAATAGTGTTTTACTGGAGCTGAAGTATTTTCGAGGATATATTTTTTTGTCTTTAGGTTCCTTATTTGTCCAGTACACTCCACCATTTGATGTTTTAATCAATGTTTGTTTTCCTTTACTCACAGAACCTACAGAGACTGAGAAGATGGACACAGACTCTGACTCCCAGCAGCCTGATAAGGTCAGATTTAACCCTGCCACCAGTATCCAGATCTGTCTGCTACTGTGTCATGTTTACTGCTTTATTGGAATAAGATCAGAAGTGATTATCATTTATTCTCACTATTGGGATTCCCTGCATTGCACCCTTTTCCAGTCCGTCTCTCCATATTAACTCTGGTGGTTCTTCTAGACTCAATATGGACTCAAGTTTGCTTACTATACAGCTATCTGTACCCGTTTTTTTTGCATTTCACCAGTCTCATGCTGTCCTTGTCTCATCTCTTGCAGGCGGAGGCGAAGGATGAAGCTGAGAAGCCCAGCGAGTCTGCAGAAAAGCCTACAGAGACAGAGAAGGAAAAGAATGAGACTATAGAGAAATCTGAGCCACAGGAAGAGGAAGAGAGTGAGGGAGGAGAATCCAAGACAGCAGGTACTGACACTGACTGCCAAAGCTGCACTGAATGCTCATGGGCTTGCCTGAAATCTGACACAAGCCTACTTCATGCCTTTTATTGTATGAACTTTGTGATAAAATGGGCAGAATTTGAAAGCTGCGACTTTTTCTTATCGCGTAACAAACTACAAAGCTCTTTGTGATTATTGGATGGGAATAATGTTTGGTGTTTGGAAAAACGTTGGACCTGGCAACCCTGGCTTGAACCACGGGCAATTAATAGGGTTAATGCTTTATTGTCGCGTTAACTTAACCTAAATTCAACACAAGATTTTCTTCTCACACAGTACGAGTTGCAGTCTAAATGTGTTTTTCTGCCTCTTTTCATTGACCGGATATAATTGGCCCTGATCAATCGGCCTATAGTGACAATAATTGCTTTATAATTTCTCAATAATCTACCATTTTAAAGGATAACCATGTTGACCATTACAGTTTCAAGTTTATTTATATAGCACATTCCACAATACATGTTGTTTTAAAGCAGCTTTACTGAAAATGTGTGTTTTAGAATTGAAATGTCTTTAAACCTTAGACATTTTATAGTTGGTCCTATTGGACTAACAATCCTGCTGCAACCTTTTGTTTCAGAGAAAGAAAAAGAGGAGGAAATGGAGACCACAGAAGAAGGGAAAGAGGTTGAGGAGGAGCAGGAGGAAGGAAAGAAAAAGCTTGAGTTGGATATCGGAGAGGGCAACATTGCCACTGCTGCCGCTGCTGCTCTGGCCTCTGCTGCCACCAAGGCAAAGGTAATGCATCCCAGAGATGTTGATGTTTACCAATTCTTCAACTTCTTGTGGCTTCAACATAAACTGTGTCCTTTTTGCAGCTGATTCCAATCAAAGTGTTTTTATCACCCTGGTGGTCAACATGTTTGCATGCATAGTACTATCTGTTACTCGTTTTTCTGTGTCTCAGCACCTGGCTGCAGTGGAAGAGAGGAAGATCAAATCTCTTGTGGCTCTGCTGGTAGAAACTCAGATGAAGAAGCTGGAGATCAAACTACGACACTTTGAGGAGCTCGAGACCATCATGGACCGTGAGAAGGAAGCCGTAAGTATTGCTGATTATTTGGGGGAATTTGGCTGTCAAGAACATAAATTATTTTAAATAAAAAGAATATTTATTTTTTATAAAATTATTTTTTTGCCGTGTGAGGTTTTATTGACAATTAAGTGCACCTTTCCCCAATTCTCCTTAATTCACTATATTAAAAACTATATACATTATGGTTGCATTAGCATTTTTTTTTCATCTGTTTGTCTATCTGCATCATTAAAAAATGACTGACGCTTTGTTGCAGTTCATTCTTCTGCTAAATACAGTCAGTACATTTGTAACTTATTTTTCCCCATATGAAGCAGTTGCAAATCCTTTTAACCCTTTATGACCTGCCATAGAACAATTCCACCAGAGCATATCTTTGTATTTTTACATGCTGTGCTGTCATTCTTTTGAGCATTTTCATATGCCATACATCAAAATAATCCTTACACTCCCAATTTGAAGGCTATGTTTGTAATAAATCAATAGTAACTATATAAATATCTCAAAAGTGCAATAAACAAAAAGAAAAAAAAATTAATAATTTTTTTTTTTTACATATTTTATTCAATACAAAAAATGGATAAATGTCAACCTCAAACTTGTCAATGAGAAAAACGTGCATAAAACAATTTAAAACTATACAGAATTTATTTGAACTGTTTACATAAATTAGTTTTTAAGATACACTCATTTTTATACTCATTCAAAAAAAAGGCGTGTACTTTCGTTTAGACCTAACGCTGTGTGCGCGCTCGCGCGCGCGGTGTGTGTGTTGTGTGTGTGAATGTCCTTGTATTTGTGAATGTCTAAAGGAGAAAGAAATGATAACATAAAGCAATGGTAAAAAGACAATAACGATATAAGGAACATATAGCAAATGGGAGTCAAGGAGTCAAACGCATGGTCAAATGACGCAGCGTGTGACGTCACAACATGTGACAGCCGGGAGTCATAGTGCACAGAACGTGATACGTCAATGAGTCATCGGAAGACGTAAATATCAATCGCAGATCTACAGAACATGTGTGCAAAGACGTGCAATTCATTTTTTGTTTTTGTTTTTTTGTAAACGCATATTACGCAGTTTGTACAGATTGATTAAAGGGTGAAAACAACGCAACATGGGCATGTTGGAGGCTTGATCTGAACATGTTACATCTCTGGTTTTGTATGCAAAAAGAATGATTGAGCTAGCCATTTGGTTTCAGTTTCTATAGGCTTTTAAACAGACACAGGGAAACGAGGGGCGCCGACGCTCCCGTCGGTCTTAAAGGGTTAATTAGTTGTACTGTGAGGCTGTGATTTACTCCCTTTTACACATTATTTTCATTGTTTTGTGTTGGAACAGAGCATTCTGGAAAATATATTTACAACTACCAATTTGCATAGTTCACACATCCTCTGAATTGTGCTGTGCATTGTTCTTTTTTTATCCTGTAGACTTTGTGTGTGTGCACCAGAGGCACTCTCCACAAGGGACTTGAAGAGCTCTGCAAAATGCTTTAGCAAATGTAGCTGAAGATAGTAACCCAATTTAGCTGCTGTAAATCGTGCATGAAGGATGTGTCTTTATAAAGCCCAGTCCAGTAGTACTAAATTTACATTTATATACCGTTCAAAATCATGTTGGTGACTTTTTGCCTATGCAAGCTCTGTTCCGGGAGGGCCACAGCCCTGCAGAGTTTAGCTTCAACCCTAATTAAATGCACCTGATCCAGCTAATCTAGTCCTTCAGGCTCGTTTGAGAACTACAGGGTTGGAACTAAACTCTGCATGGCTGTGGAGTTTTGGACCCATGTTCTACAGCAGTAGCTTTCTACTATTTTATTTGGCATTATGCTCCCATTTATATCAAATAACCAGATGTTAGCTACACTGCTCAAACAAATAGATCAGATTAGAATGCTTGTGAAATAAGTGCAGGGATTCCATTCTAATGATTTGATCTGAAAAACAAATCGAAATTGATTTCTGAGGGTTTACTCACACGGCACACAATTTAAACTTTCCCTCATGTGCCATCAAGCTAGGGGCTGATTTTACAGAAGTTCTTCTCTTTCTTTTTTTTTTTTTTAGCTGGAGCTCCAGAGGCAGCAGCTTTTGACAGAGCGACAGGCGTTCCACATGGAGCAGCTGAAGTATGCAGAGATGAAGGCTCGTCAGCAGATGGAGCAGCAGGCAGCCGCACAGCAGAATACAGGAGGACATCATGGACCTCCTCCACATGGCCCACCTCCAGGCATGCACCCTGGACACCCAGGGCATCCCGGCCACCCTGGCCCTGTATATCCTCCCATGCACCATGCCATTGGTCCCCTCCATGCCCCTCAGACAGGTCAGAACTCACCCTCATCTTCTGATTTGTGATGTTATCTCTAGTATTTAGCAGGAAATATGGCTGCGTAATAATATACATTTTCGATATCAGTGGAATTTCACAGTTCTCAATGCCAATTTTGTCCTACACATGTGCACAAATCCTCCTGCGGAACAATGCAAATTATTATTTTTTTTCAGCTTAATGCCCAGTTGATGGCAATTTACGACAGTCACATAACATGTTTATTTGAATTTTAGTTGATTAATTGAGATAAAACTATTAAACATTCATTAAAAGCCCAAATTTAGCATCCAAATCAGTCAATTACACCGCCGTAATTCTCAAAGCAATTTTGTAGAGCATCAAAAAGCCTACATCTCTTCGTGTCTTTTATTGCTTCATACAGGACCAATGGTTGGACCAGGCCAGCCCATGCCAGGTCAACCTATTCCAGGTCGAATGATGCCTGGACCTCCCCCAGTTGGACCCCCACAGGGTGGCATGCCTCCCATGATGGGACCTCGACACCCTGGACCACCCAACGGCATGTGTGAGTGAATGCGTCACTAGTTCAAGTCCTCTTGTTACTCTGTATGGCACATTTGTCCTGGGCTATATTTATTTTTTTATTCTAAGTATGATTTTGAAACTGCATTATTTTTTCCTTCTAGACCCAGGTCCTCCTCCTCCAACCGCACAGCCTGAAGGGATGCCCCCTGGCCCTGTGGGACCTTCTGCATCTGCGCCCCCTCCTCGTGCTGCTGAAAACTAAATATTCCCCCCCGTTCCCGCACACATGTACACATCCACACGCAGATACACATGCGCATTCAATTTAACTCCAGATTAATCTGGGATGCCCGCAGACCTGCTGTCGCCGCCCTCTGTAGATTTGCCTTGCTGATGGGTGGGTCATCTCTAAATCCTCTCTTTCCCTTGATCGAGCTGAGCACTCGCCGCCTCACCTGTAAACATTCACTCGCTCAGGGCACAAAATCAAGAGTGCAGTCGTTCTGCCGTCTCTTGGCTAGTAATAGCACTGGCTTCTGTTTTTTTCTCTCCTCTGTGTTTGTTTTAGAGAGCGTGCTGCAGGCTCCTACGTTAGGGGAACGTCGCTGCTGGTGTCTGGCTCCTCCCTATAATGTGACCAATAGAATCATATGTGTATATTGTGCTAATCCACGTAAGCTAACGCTCCAAGATCTAATAAACACTGTAGCTACGAGCCGTCTCCTCCACAGACCCGGAGTCCTGTGGCGCGCAGATAACCTTTCCCACTGCCTTACGCGTATCCATTTAAGCAAGTTTCCCGGTGGCTTCCTTGAGCTTCCTTTTTAGTATTTACATCCTCATCTAGTTGATAATCTACCTCGCCGGTGAAATTGTATTTAATCTGTGCACAGTGTGTAAAGCAGACTTGCTTTATGGTGCTCTGCTTGGTCAGTCACACTGTGGCACAGTCTCAAACGGAGATCGTAACTCACCGACCGAGTGCTCCATGGTCAAAACGTGCCCCCGAGTACTGTACCGCCGAACGAGAGCACATCCAACTGCTGTTTTTAGAGATGTACCCACACATGCATTAACACTTTTTTTGCTTTAAATACTGTGCAAATATAGAAACACACAAACACACAAAACCTCCGTTTGTGTTCTCTCTGAGATTGCTAATGGAGGTGTATATATGGTATCACACTGAAGTGATGGAGGAACTTTGCTTATCTTAGGTGTAGCTGGCCTTTTGTGCTCCTCCCTTAGGTGCTGACAGAGTAGCTGCCCTGCCTCGCTCTACCTCTCTCACTTTACTACCTCTTCTCTCCTTCCCTCTTTCTGTTTTGGCTGTTCTCTCTCTTTTTTTCTTTGTGTGCGCCCATGTGACTGCTGCATTACTGCTGTGTGGAGGCTGTCGTCCTCCTCCTCCTCAGGTGAACCAAGCCCTCACTTCAACATGGCCCGCCCCGCCCCGCTACACTACACAAACACACACACACATACATGCCGCTACATGCATTTCCAAAAATTTTCAGGCTGTATATCACAGGAAAATGGGGCGAAACCCTGCCCTCCCGATCCCCATATATATCTTTTATTGCTTTTTATTTTATGGTAATGTATTTTTAAGAAAATAAAGTTTGTGTAGACTCAGTTATCTCTGTTCTTGGAAGTTTGTAGCTTTCTCTTTTCATTTTTACCCGGCACATTGATACTGAGACCTGAACACTGTCTAAATAAAGTGGGTTTTTGTTTTTGTAAGACTGCTTTGTTTCAGTTCTAGCGATTTTGGTTATGATGTATAGGTTTCTAGGAGTTTGATTATTAAGAATGTATGAATCTCACAAAATCAGAGGGAAAAAATTACATTTATAAAGTATTTTTAGGGCTATTTCTATTTTTTGCATTGTGATTGTTCATGGCTTTATTCCTATTAATTCTAATAACTGTAATGCAGCTATTAGATGCATTAATTGAAATGTACTGTTTTCAAGCAGATTTTCGATCCTCATGATTGGTTCAGTAGTGGGTTTTTACAATTGCTCATCATTTGCTCTAAATGCACTTTGGAAAATCCTGCCTTGTGAGGGAAAACATGCAAGAATTATAACAACCTCATGTAATGTAATCTTTAACCCGTGTAGTCCGGCATGTGGAGGGCTGTAATGTGTAGACTGTGCCCGATAAGATGGCTGTGAGGTTTTATTTTATTTTTTTATAAGTCATTTATAAAAGATTTTCTAAAGATTGCCACTTTAAAATAACTACCCACTTTGAGGCTGTGCATTAGTTTTGCCCCAAAGGAAAAGGAAGTTCACAATGACTAAATTTAGTGTAACTTTTTTTTAAACTACAGAAATGGCAACATGAGAGAGCTTTAATGGTTATATTTTTCCAAGTATAATTAATTAGACTAATTGTAGCCTGTTTGCAGTTACATAACTAAGCACAATAATACAAGTGTTGTCATACATGCTTCTATCTGACATGATTCTGTTTGGGCTTGGATAATCGGATTGTTGCGGCAGTTTCAAAGGTTCAATACACTATCCTTGATCTGAAAAAAGTCATTTTAAAACAATCTTCATTGGAAACAACTATTTTCACATATAGATAATTTGTTATTTATTAGTTTAGCCATTTTGAATGAGAGTCTAGAATTTTTTTTTTATTATTATTTTAATGGAGGATAATTCAAATTGGATTAGTTTTATAGAAATAGATACAACCTAATATTGTTTCAAAATGAAAAGGTGATCATATTGGATTTTGTCACCTTGGTGTTTTTGACTTTGAACACATCACAGCCTCCATGTGGAACATTTACTGCAGTTATTTATGTTTGGTATAATGATACCAGATGAGACCCAGGTAATTAAACTGTGCTTGAGGTGTACCTAAACGGCCCTCTTTGAGACCCATTACGCTTGGTGAAGATGAGCACAGGGCACAGATTACTCTATTTATTGAGACACGGTGTGGTTCCTTCACTAGTTTTCACTTTTATTTCTTTCATAATGCCCAAATAAGAATTAATGGTGTTTTTTTAAAGAATGTAAGCTTATAAGTGTTAATATCAGATTACTGATAGACTGATTCATAATTGGTCAATATCTGACCAATGAGATTATCGGTTTCAGACAAGCTTGCTGACTTGTTACCATAGAAATGCTTAGTTTTTTGCTTGGTTTCAGTTACATAAATACTAGCAGGTTTTTTTTGTTTACATGGTTGGTACATTTTTATGGTTTTTTTATCCTGCTCCAAAACTGCATTTATTTGTTCAAAAATACAATAAAAACAGTAATATTGTGGAATATTATTACAATTTAATTTAACTCTTTATATATATATATATATATATATATATAATTTTTTTTTTTTTTTTTTTTTTAAGATGACATTTTTTCCCTGTGATGCAAAGCTGAATTTTCAGCATCATTACTCCTGTCTTCAGTGTCACATGAAACGTCAGAAAACATTCTAATATAAGTATTTGGTGCTCAAGAAACTTTTATTTTTATTTTTATTTTTTTTATCAATGTTGAAAACTTGTGATTTTTTCAGGATTCTCTAATGAATAGAAAGTTCAAAGCAACAAAATGTTTTAATTGAAAGCTTTATTACATTTAAAGTGTCTTTACTTCAATTGATAAATTTATGGGCCATTTACACCATTTTCAACTTAAAATGGAGAACTTTTTATGCGTTTTTGCTATTTATATACACAACAGCAATTTTTGAAAACAATACCTTTAACGTATCTGTGTAAACTACAAAAACGCAAATTTGTGAAAGCGCTGATGTCATGCACATGCGTTTTATGTATTAGTGTTCGATAATAGGCATATAGTGTTTCTTTAAAAGTGACCACCAACTGCTGGTCTGGCATGTATAATACAGCATTTGTACTTTGTAGTTATTTCCACAGATCCATGTGAACGGGGATCGTTTTGACAAAGTTGTCCACTATACACTTAAAAAGGCAAAGGAAAAGCTTGTTTTCTAAACATGCCCTTAAATTGTCTTTGCTAACAAAAAAAAAACAAAAAAAATCATATTGCACAGAATCAGAAAGACCTTTATTGCCAAGTGTGCTTGCACACACAATGAATGTACCTTGGGATGAAAGTTTCCAGTACAGACATATATAACAAGACATACCATTTAAGAATAACATGTGAAAAGTAAAAAGACAGGTTTAGTCAGAATAAACATTTACAGATGATGAACATTTACAGTACCGTGAATAATATGAATAAATAGGACTAAATAAATTTACAAGGATATTGCACAAAAAAACTGGATATTGCACTTGGAAGGCATTTAACTGTTCAAGAAATCGCCTGTGGGAAGAAACTTCCTGTGCTAAGATGTTTTTGTGCCTATGATCTGAGGCACCGTCCGGACGGCAACAGTTCAAATCATTTGTGGCCGGGGAGAGTGAAGTCTTTGATGATTTTACCTCACTCTGGAAAAGAACAGGTCCTGGGTGGTGGGCAGGGGGGCACCAATAGTCCTCACCACTGTCCGTTGTAGTCTCCTGATGTCTGATTTGGTGGCTGAACCAAACAGTTATAGATTAACACAGGACCGACTCCATGACGGCTGAGTAGAACTGTCAGCAGCTCGTGTGGCAGGTTGAACTTCCTCATGCTGAAGAAAGCACAACCTCTGCTGGGAGTCAATGGGATTGTCCCACTTCAAGTCCTGAGAGATTGTGGGGCCCAGGAAGCTGAATGACTCCACTGCTTCCACAGTGCTGATAGTGAGAGTCCTGGATGTGAGTTTCCCCAGTCTCACAAGCGGCTGCCTATCTATCAGAAAGCTGGTGATCCACTGACCGATTGTGGTGGGCATGAAAAGCTGGAGCTGTTTGTATGAAAGAAGATCTGGTCTGATGGTGTTAAAAGCCGAACTGAATTCCACAAAAAAAAGTCCCAGTTCTGTCAAGATGTTGCAGGATATTATGCGGTCCCATGTTGACTGCATCATCCATAGACCGGTTTTCTCTGTAGGTTTTCTCTGTAGGTTGGCTGTTGGCCAACACCAGTCTCTCAAATGACTTCATGACCACAGATGTGAGAGCGACAGGTCTGTAGTCATTGAGTCCAGTTTTTTTGGCTTTTTTGGGGGACCGGAATGATAGTGGAGCATTTGAAGCAGCAGGGAACTTCACACTGTTCCAGTGATCTTTTTTTCAAAATGTGCATGAAAATTGGGACCAGTTGGTCAGTGCAGACTTTTAAGCAGGTGAAACTGTCTGGCCTGAAGCTTTCCTGGTCTTCTGTTTTTTGAAACTCTGTTCACGTCCTCCGCGTAGACCTTAAGCGCAGGTTGAATTGAATTGCTGAAGGTGTTGGTATATGTGTGAAGTGTAGATCAGAGCTGGTGTGAGACTTTTCAAACCGGCAATAAAACCGGTTCAGATCATCAGCCAGTTGTTGATTCTCTAAAGATCGTGAGGGTGGTGTCTTGAACTTGATGTTCCTCAGACCTGTCCAGACTAACGCCGGGTCGTTGGCTAAGAACTGTTTTTTTTTTTCAGCTTTTCAGAGTAGCTTCTTTTAGCCACTCATTTTCTGTCTGTTTTATAGTAATATTTTAAAAAGGGAAATATTGTATGAAATGTTTAAATTCAGTAAAGCAGTGAACACCTTCTTTACTAAAGTCAAAATTAAGCGCTGTTCTCATTTCATTTCTGATGTATTTTAAGGTCATTCAGTATAAGGAAATATTACTTATTTTTATCCACCAGAAATAGCTTTGGGTTGTGTAAACTGATCATTATGCTTTGAAATGTAAAAGTAATTTTGAGACGTCTACAGAAAAGGCAAATAGTATTTTAGGCAAAATAGAGGTATTTTGGTTTAAAAATTAGCTATTTCTTTGTAATAATTGTACACAATCGGATCAGAAATGTGCATTAATGAAGTAAATCTGGTCAAATGTCACGATGGCTTTAAATTGTATAATGTATATAAACCCTCCAGCTTTCTGGATAACATATCAATCCCATATCGGTCGACCACTCGTTCAGATGTTTCAAAATGAACGCTTATTTTCTTGAGCTGCAGTAGCCCTGTCATCACAGATGAAACGATGAGGTCACTCCACTGCCGCTCAAGCGAACTTGTCACTTCATTTCGCTCTCATCATCTCCCTCTTTTCAACCAATTTCGTTTCCCCGTTTTTTTTAGCACGTTTCCGCTTCTTCCATGACTCCATTCCTTTCCGCCCTGGTTCTTTTCTTCTCTTTCTCCGCCTCTGTCCCTCACCTCTTCATGCTTGTGTATTCTTCCATTAGTCTTCATCCTTCACCTCCGTAACCATGGTGGCAGATTCAGAGATGTGTGAATAAAAAAAGAGGGTGCTCTGCTCAATGCCACAGGCGGTGTCGCTGCACGGAAGGAAAGAGGACAGCTTTGCAAAGCCCATTTTCGGCTAGTCACGTTTATGTTCAAATAATGCTATAATTTGTTCCTGGAAGTTTATGAGGGTTGATTCCCAGGAAACATGAATGCTGTATACCTTGAATGCACCGAATGCATCTCCAGATTTTGATCAAACCTGCCTGGTTTACAGTTACAGCTTGTACAGAAGGCTGAATGTACGGTACACTGTAAAAAAAATCCCGTATTTTTTACAGAATAATGCTGGCAACTTTGGTTGCCAGAACAATTCTGTAAAAAATACATTAAAACTGTAATCACCTTTACAGAGCAACATGTAAGTTTTACATTTTAAACTGGTATATTTAACAATGGATGTCAGCAATATTGACATGGCCATAAAGTTGAATTGAAGTATTAATATCTGTTTTGTACCATTGTAATACACTGACAACCAACAATCACTGTAGTGATGAGAGTCACATGATAAATCAAAGCTCATTACAAGCAGCTTTTCCACAATAAAGTTAATACTTGTATATTGAAGCTGCACAGCGTCATTCGCACAAACATTAAACACCATCATGGTAACACACATGAAATTTCAAAAATGCAATAAACATTAATTTAACAACATTAAATGTAACATAAAACCCTAATGTACATAACTGATTAGGAAAAACTAAAAAAAACTATGAAGAAACATAGTTATTTCAACAAAAACACATCAAATGTGAAGTGTCACGCAGGGAATTGTGGGAATGTCAATTTACGGTTTTTCACTGTAAATTATACAATGAGTTGTTCTTTTTCTCTTTCAAAAACTGTAAATTTAACGGTATTTTACAGTAAAATGTACCATTAGATCTATCACAGTTATTTATATAGTACGGAAACTTCCTGTTAACCATTTAACAGTTTTTCACTGTAGCATTTTTACACTCTTTTACCGTTAAAATCACGATAATTTTTTACAGTGTACGTTCTTCAATGTCTTCTGAATTTCAAATTGATTGCTTTGCGTTACTCCCTGTGGAACTGCAAACCCCCCCAGTTGTAAAGACTTTGAATTAAAACAACAAACATTGACAGCCTGTGTGTTATGTACAGATGGCTCCATCTCTTGAGCTGCCAGAAACAGTTGGCGTACTGTGCGTTCTCAAACTAATATAAAGGATACTTCCCTTGTATTCCAAGCACCATCGTTTCAGTTCGATACGTGCTTGATGGAGGCATTTAAGCATTTCATGTTTGTGCACCCGCACTATCTCTGAGGACATTTCCATGGTAACAGGTCTCATGGTTCTGCATGAAGAGTAGCTGAAGAGGAGGGGCTGTTTTGTGCTTTAAAGATTGAATGTTAAAGCAAGGGCTCCGGCAAATCTAACGGCGGAGACTCCATTACCGGGAGAATTACTGTCTGAGATGGTAGCTGTCCTCTCTAGACACACAGAGCTGCGACTGTATTCGTTACGCAAAATTAATTACCCCCTAATCAGCATTCCTTGTGTTGAGTTCCATGTGCATGATATTAAATATGCACCCTTGAGGGTCATCGAGTTCACATTCGAGTCTCTACCCTGGATGGTCTTGATCACAGCTCCATTCTGAGAGACTTGAGCGGATTTATTCGCTGAATCAGAGAAGCAAGCGTAAATCTTTAGCCTTTCAGATTGAAAGGAGCAAAAGTGGGACTGTGCCACCAGGCTGCCAACAACCTCTTAATTAGGCACCTTCTGTGTTTGCACCATGGGCATTTGGCATCCAAATCTGTGGAACTTTTTGCATGTTCTGGGTTTGCAGATTCTATATGGGTGTGCACATGACTACGTTTTGTAGATTTGTTTACTTTTATTTTCAAGGGGTCAATTGTAATGACTTATGGTTCAATCTTTGCAGATTTGGGAACCAGAAACCTTACAGTTAGCAGCCATAGGTTGTAACTGTTACACTCCACCAGCCATCATTGTCTAGTAGTTTAATGGAGCACTTACGGAACCAATTATTGCTTGCATGAAAGTGTGCTTAGTTGTTTTATTCGTCTTACTAAACATCAGATTCTACAGCCTAAGACTCTCTTAGCCACTAGCTCTGGAGCATTTGTGGGATTTCTTAATGCTACTCAACAAAGTTGACGATCTTTGGAAAATGTTGGAGTTTAAGGTAAATTTGTTAAAGTAACCAATTTGGTAATGTTGGTTGAATGGCAAGACATATCTGGCCATGTGATGTAGTCCCATTTAACCATGTTAGCAGCCTTTTTATGACAAGTAAAAGATTTTGAAATAAATTACATGTGGGGTATAACCAATGTATTTTAGGTTGTAGAATAAAACGAAAATATCTCGAGTTTGTGTTTACCTCAGACTTTATTTTAAAATATAATATAAAATATAAAAACATTTTAGTTTTTTTTAGCTCCATTCCCAATTAAACACACCTGTCGCACAATTGTATGTGACTTCGTTTATAAAATAGCATTTATTTCCCTGGTTTAAACTCTAAAAATAGACTAATCCAAATCTAATGCTTTAGAGCAAACATGTAGACGATTAGCCGACGGGTTGTCTATTTATTTAATAACAAGCTATTTCCTTACAAAAGCAGTTTATTCAGCATGTGAAGCCCCTACTCCATTGAAAAAACAACAACAACAAAAAAATGTGTCTTGTCTTGAGCAGGCATTACGTTTTTTCTGCTAAGGTTGGCTTGTTGCTGGCTTGTTGCCTCGCTGCCCCATCAGGCAATGACCGCACAGGCAGCGTTTGCGCAAAAGGTATAAAAGGCCATGAAACTGATTTCAGACTTGCTTCTGGAGCAGCGCAACGGTTAAGTGATCTACAACAAAATAGAGTGAGCTTTGGTGATAACTAAGCAAATATTTAATTACTATAATAATAATTTCTCACTAGAAATAAGAAACTGATCACCAACCGCAACTTACGTCATCTTGATTAACTGTCACAGAATGAAACGCACAAGATTTTGAGACATTATAGGCAGCGATACATCTATGCTGCCTTTAAAAATCGATCAGATGAAGGTATCTCAGGAGACATAAAGTAAGGCTAACATTGGATTTTGGCGTGCCTTGATGCCTTCCTACCTTGGAATGCATCCTCCAAAGGTGGCATTTTTCAGCTTTTGGACATATATATACCACTGATAAAGTATGCCTAGTAAGACCTTGATTAGCTAACTCTGCTCAGAGTTTTAGGACTACTACCACCTTTTTTTTGTTT
This sequence comes from Chrosomus eos, assembly GCA_036326025.1. NCBI lineage: Eukaryota > Metazoa > Chordata > Actinopteri > Cypriniformes > Leuciscidae > Chrosomus > Chrosomus eos. Next base: position 9,331,974 of record CM070831.1, read on the forward strand.
TTTTTTTGCAATTGTAAAGTCTCATGCACAATCTGGCTTTCCTTTCTTTCCAAAGCCATGTATCTCAGTTGCTCAGTTACAGAACCCTTAGTTTTGCTTGTAATTCCAATGGTTTAAAACACCAGATTTTTGATTTGATTTATTGGTTTATTTAAAAGGGGACAGTGCAATTTCATAAAACGCATGAACAAACATGGTTAAAAAAGCCAGAATTAGCCAAAAGGCTATTTTTCATCTGTAGTCCCCTGGCCAAGATGTAAAAAAAGCATTATAATACAAACAAGAAAATACATTTACAAGTCTATAGCAAATTGACTACAAAATAACTACGATATAAATAACACTAGAAGATGATTTAGGGTACACGGTACCTGTTACAATAATAAAACATACAAAAACACATTTTCAAAAAGGCTATAATATATTAAATATATGATACAGCTCAATAGTCTCGGCTTTTAATGTTGGCAGACATAATTGTTAATGAGCCAAATTTTCACGTTTTTTGTAAAAGCCTTGTAAGTATTGAGCTGTCTAACCTCCTCAGGTATAGAATTCCATTCAGCAGCGCCCCTCACTGACCAGGCCGAGCGACTAAAAGCGCTCCTGCGCAGAGGGATGACACAGTCCCCTCTGGCAGAGCCTCGAGTGACGCGCTCAGAGCTATTTCTTTGGCTGATGAACTCAGCCAGAGGAGCTGGGGCCAAATCATGTGTCACTTTGTATATAAGACTCAGATCTAAAAACTTATGAATACTGTCCCAGTTTAGAAGGCTGTGTTTTTTTAAAATTGCACAGTGATGATAGTGCCTTGGTTTTTTATCCATGATTTTAATGGCTTGTTTATATAAAGTTTCCAAAGGTCTTTTTGCGCTCTGACTTGCTTGAGACCAACTTATTAAACAGTAGTTGAGGTGACTAAAAATCATGGAATGTAAATAAATTAGTGCAGCTTCGGTTGACATGTCATTTCGAATTGAGCGGAAATTTGCAAGATTAAACTTGATTATTTTACATAATTTTTTAATATGTGCTTTAAAAGAGAGATGTGAATCTATTACTAAGCCGAGATATTTGTATTGATTTACGATTCGTAATTTTTCTCCAGCCACCATTATGTCCGGATTAAATGAAGCTCTATTGGTTTTACTGAAGAACATACCTACAGTTTTTGAAATATTTAGCTGCAGGCAGTTCTCCTGCAACCAGGATGTAACACGAGTCATGGCTTCAGTGAGTTTATCTGCAACAATGTCTTTAGAGCGACCATGAACAAATAGAACAGTGTCATCCGCATACATTAAACATTCCACCTCAGAGCAAACATTAGGCAAGTCATTGACATAAAGGCTAAATAAGAGGGGCCCTAATATTGAGCCCTGAGGAACCCCGGTAGTTAGCTTAAGAGACTCAGAATTGCAGTTGTTAATTAGAACAGATTGTGTACGATCATGCAGGTAGGATTCAAACCAGCTAACAGTATCACAAGAGAATTTAAATTGTGGAAGCTTATTGAGTAGAACTGAGTGGTTCACTGTATCAAAAGCTTTTTTGAGATCCAAGAATACCGCCCCTACTACTCCCCCATTGTCAAGAGAAGATTTTATTTTCTCGATAAAAAGGCACGTAGCCGTTTCAGTAGAGTGTTTGGACCTAAAACCAAACTGCATGGCGTGAAAAGAGGGTGAGCTACTGTTTAAATACTGCACAGTCTGCTCTGCTACCCATTTTTCTGCAACTTTAGAAATGGCCGGAAGAATACTTATTGGTCGGTAGTTATTCACAGAGGTAGATAGACCAGACTTAAAAACTGGCGTAACAATAGCTGATTTCCAGGCCTTTGGAAAGTGACCACTGGAAATAGATAGATTAATAATAGAAGCAATGGGAGTAGCTAGAGCGGCTCCTAAATCTTTAAGCATGTTCGTGTCCATACCAAATACATCCCTGGCGTTAGATGGCTTTAGTGTTTTAATTATGTCGATGACTTTAGTCTCATTGATGTTTGCTATGAAGAAAGACTGTGTTGCAGGCACTAAGAGTTCTTTCGTTTGTTTTATTGTAAAGTTCTTAGAAATTTCTGCTACCGATTTGATAAAATAGTTGTTAAAAACATCAGCTATTACCTTGGGTTCTGTTAAAAAGTCTCCATTTAATTCAATTAGCATTTGTTTTGTTTTATTTTTGTGGGACTCACCTGTCAATTTTTTTATGTAATGCCAGGTTACTTTAGAATTTCCACGTGCACCATTCAAAGCAGTAATAAAAAAGTCAGCTTTAGATCTCCTTATTTCTCTCACTACTCTATTTCTTAAAGTGATAAATTGATGCCTGTTATATCCTGTTTTTACAGCCTGCTTCAAGGAATGATCTCGTTCTTTCATCAATTTCAGAACAGATTCATTTAACCATGGAAGGCCATTTTTTTTAGCTCGTAATCTAATTTTCCGTGTAAATTGTGTAATAATTTGCTGTATTTTATTAGAAAATAGAGAACAATCCTTGTCCAAGTTAATGCCAGAAAGTAATTCACCCCAGTTTACATCATCGATTAAATCTATGAAGTTTTGTTGTTCCTGCTTTGGTATCCTAAAGGATTCTGTGGCTGTCAAAGGTTTAAAACGCTTTTTATTTAATTTTCTGGTGACCATTATAAGATTGTGATCAGACAATCCAGTAAGCATATTATATGATTTTAAAATCCTTTCTGGCCTGTTTGTAAAAGCTAAATCAATTTGAGTGCTCGTAGAGTTTGTAATTCTTGTAGCACCATTAATCACCTGAGCCATATCCATTTTATCCATTATTTTTTGTAAGTTTTTCCTGAGTTGCTTAACTTCCCAATTAATATTCAGGTCACCTAATATTATAAGTTCTTTTGCAGGATTAATTTGTTTTAATAACCAGACATTGATAAGCTTGTGATGGTCTATGTTTGTTTATGACTCATTGTACTGTAGTTTAGTTTCACAACTCAACATCTTAGTCATGCTCTGTGAACACGTCAAGCTCCTCCCAGAAAAACGAATTTCTTTTATTTTTGATGGGTTAGAGCGAGAAGATGACACCCTCTCAGCTAAAGAAGATTGTGGGGCTGTGTAATGTTTTCCTGGAGAGGTTCCTTAGCCCTGAAGTTCTTTGCTTTGACGCATTATTAGCACAGGTGTGACCTCCAGCTTGCCTGCATAAAACAAATTGGATCCAATGCCTAGCTTCCAGCAGGAGGTTGAACACATGTGTAAAGGTAAGTGTGATGTCTTTCATTTTAGCGCCGTCTGTTAATTCACCATGTTTCTTATGGCCTCGTTTGTCTTGAACTACCCTGTTGCTATCAGTTGCATTGGTGTAAATCTGTTTTTGGTTATTTCTCAATACTCTTGCATGTAGGAAAATCAGGAAAACAAAGTGATAGACTGACTTTATTCCACACATCTGGAGCACTAAAGGTCAACTATATTCCTTAATAAAATACACTGTATACTTATCCAGATAGCACACTGTTCTCTGATGGCATTTCCATAAATTTCATAGGGATCCGGATCTGGAAACCAGCTGTTGGCATGTCTTGAGGCCACTAAACCAATAGTCTTTCAATATTTATTGCAATTACTCTGTGTTCCTTTCACGTGGGTTTCTTGTGGATGTGACAGGTTGTTGATTGGTGAGCTCTGGTGCGGGTGTTGGAGGAACTCATTAAAAATGGAAGCTGTGAAAGTAGGCCAGCGGTTCACTGATGTGGAGGCAAGGGGTAAAGGAGAAGGAAAGCAGTTCCAAGTTCTCCATCGCCTATCTCATGTCATTGTCTTCTCTTGGTCCATTCTCTGCATGAAGAGGTTAGTGTCTCCATTTTCCCAATTACATACAATCTCATACAAACAACTTGCACTGTTGAGAGTGAGAAAAAAAGCCTTCTTGATTGAGTGCTTTGAAAGAACAGGAGAATAGTCACTGCATTATTTATCACTGCTCTAAGTTATCCAAATATTGAAGCCAGTTTTATCTGTTTTTGAAGCTGAGGAATTAAGTTTAGTTTAGGGTCTGCCAAAGGTCAAAATTTGTTGTAGAAATTCCATCAGGAACAAGGGCTATTTACCATTTTTCTCGGTTCAATACAGCATGTATGAAATGCTGGTCACTGTGATTTTGCCAATTAAGACATGATGCTGGATCAACATATTTGGTTGATCCTGGAACAACATTTCTGTCCAAAAATGTTGTCCTATCCCTATCCCTTTAGGGAGAAGTTATAGGTAGAGTGAGGTTTGGGGGTAGGGATAGGGATAGGACAACATTTCTGTCCAAAAATGTCCTATCCCTATCCCTACCTCCAAACCTCACTCTACCTATAACTTCTCCCTAAAGGGAAATGACAGGTGAATAACACTGACGTAGAAGCACCTAACCTTGGTTGTAAGCCTAAACTTGACAAACTGTAAACTTGTCCCTCAAAACTGAATGAAATGTTATTCCAGGATCAACAAAAATCAACTTGGTGAAATCACATTCACCATGAAATGATGTCATTCTAAAATGACCTTGACTTCGACAAAATTGCTAAAATACACACTTAAATAAGACTACACTGTAAATGATTTCTGTTGTTTTCACAGGATTATACTGTTTTTCTCAACAGTTTCTTACTGTATAACCTACGTACAGTAAGTTACAGTAGATTTAGATGTTGTCACAGTATTATGCTGTATTTTCAACAGTTATGTACTGTGCACACAGTTGACAGTATGTTACTGTTGATTTTCAATGCATTCTGGGAAATTATCAGTTACTGTAAATCTAAATACAGCAGTGCAAATTGACCGCGAAAAAAACCACACACAATTCCGCAGGAAAAATTGGTATAGCAACGTTATTTTTAGGCTACATTAAACATTTTCAGGATGGGGTGACCATGACAGTATTAATTTCTGTCAGTGGGGGGTGCATGAGAGCGCAGATTTGAACGAGTATTCTGTGACTGTCATGTCAGTGCATCGATCGTGTCTGTTTCTGCCGACCTGTGGAACTTCGTCATCTGGTAAGTAATAAATCTTATTATTTGTATGCATACATGGATTCTAGCTAATTATTAACTTTACAGTTATTAGCTGACCACGTATACGGTCAGAATGATCTAAACATATTGTTTTTTACCATTTTAAGTCGGTGGAAGCGCCTGCGGGTAACGTAGCTGCTACATTTTCATAGGGTTGGGAATTGAAAATCGAGAAATGTATCCTGAAATCGGATACCCAAGGTTAGGATTCGGATTATTGTTGTAAAAATTAACATTTCGATTCCTCTTATCGATTTATTCGCGCTTATTTTCGTGTAAATCACTATTTTCTTTTACTCATCTGTGAGGACCTGACGATCAGCCAGTAAAGTTACCTTGTGTAGTTGCGCGCTCATATTTACCTCAGTCTATCTGATGGAAGCGCTCAAAAGTGTGCATTTTTGTCCAAAGAAAAAGCTAGGTATGTCATTTACAGTATTGTCAGCTATAATATCGTAATTGATGTTTTAACTATGTGCAAACTGACTTTTTACTCATTTGAAGAAAAGAAAAAACGACGCCTTGAGAATCAAGCTTGATAGTTCACTTCAAAATGAAAATTCTGTCATCATATACTCACCCTCAAGTTGTTTCAAACCTGTAGGCTATACATTTCTTTCTTCTGCTGAACACAAAGGGAGATATTTTCGTAACCAAACAGTTAACTGGATCCATTGACTTCCATAGTAGGATAAAGAAAATACTATGGAAGTCAATGGGCCCAGTTAACTGTTTGGTTACTGACATTCTTAAAAATATCTTCCTTTGTGTTCAGCAGAAGAAAGAAATGTATAACTGTTACAGGTTTGAAACAACTTGAGGTTGAGTATATGTTGACAGAATTTTCATTTTGAAGTGAACTATCCATTTAAACTGCGCGATGAATGACAATTAAAGAAATGGTCCGTAAGGGTTGTTGTTTTTTATTCAGTTGGAAAATATTTTTTTTATTTATTTACAGGTTTCAGGATAAATCCTGAAAATTCAAAATGCACATCACAGTTCCAGGGGAGCAAAGAGTGGGAAGGTTGTTCGGAGGAAGAACATGTGTTTGAATTCACACATCTTTCATCAGGGACTTTGCAGAATATGACTGGCAAAATCATTAAAGGGTACCTATCATAGCATTTAAAATGTTCCTAATAATGTTCTGGGAGTCCCCAACAACAGTTTTACATGCATGCAATGACAAAAAACACTTTTGTTGTCTTATAATATGCATTTATTTTTACCTGATTTGCTCACCGACTCCCTAATGATTCGTTTGACGACTCATTTGTCCAAACCCCTCCTTTGCGTGACGCTAATCGGCGGTGATTGGTCAGATGACCCAGTCAGTTATTTTTCGCCTTAACCCAAAGCTTAAACATATTGATAAAGCACTGCAGTACTACAATACACTCTATTCTTTATGACAACTCCAATAAACAACGACAAACATTTTACATATTTCAAAAAACACACACACACACACAAACACAGCTTGGAGACCTAAGCGCTGAGCAACTGACACACGTGCACACACACACACACACACACACACACACACACACACACACACACACACACACACACACACACACACACACACACACACACTCAGCTTGGAGACCTAAGCTGCGAGAGCGCAAGTTAACTGACACACACACACACACAGCTTGGAGACCTAAGCGCTGAGCAACTGACACACGCGCACACACACACACTCAGCTTGGAGACCTAAGCTGCGAGAGCGCAAGTTAACTGACACACACACACACACACACTTATTGAGCATGCTACAAAACCCATTAAAAGCAACAATTATTAACAGTACTTACAGGTTGTGATTCGGAGGATGAAGCCGATCAAAATAAACTCGGTACTAAACGTTCCTTCAGTATCAGGCGACTCGCGAATCCATGAAAGCATTTGTGTTTGTAAAGGAATCCTCATTAAAATAACGCGAACACAGCTCAAGGTTCGGCTATACCTGTGTGGTATAGTTGTAAATATAAACTCTAGCCACTGATTCTTCACATGCTCGTTCCTGGGCAGTGAAAAAAAAGTTTGCTTTTGATTTGCACTTCAGAACAGCTCGTCGACATGTTGTTTTCACTGGTGTCTGGCGCTCGCACTGAGTGGGCGTGTCTTATTCAAATAATTTGTACAAGTGACGTACGAAAGTTAGAGAAAATGCATCGTTCGTCTATCGATTCATATCAGCGACTCAGAGTCGACTCTTACTTTTGAGAGACAATAACTTTGTATACGATGATCTTTCATATTTAAAACTTTGCAGGATGTTTTCGTTCACTTAGATCTATGTTACACACTACATGAAAGGTAATTTTCAAAATTCCATGATAGGTACCCTTTAAGGTAAGAGATATTAGGTATGTGCAGCGGAGCCCATATCGGTAGAAATTATTTGTGTCTGAATCTGTATTTAGAAAAATCCAAAAAGGGCGGAAATGACTTAAACCATACATTTTCGATTCGATTCAAATAGATTCTTGGGGTCACGATTTGATTCAAAAATCAATTCTCTTTTGAATCAAATTTAAATTTGATATATGCATAGATTTACATTTGATTTTAAATATATTCTATGCATATATCAAATTTAAATTGGATTCAAAATCGAACAGCATAGAATAAAAAAGCAGCTACTGTTATTCCCAATCGAGTGGGAGTTATTTAGTTTAAATTATACACACCTCATATCTGCGTTAATTTAATCTAGCCCGCTGCCGCTCAGCATTCATACACACATCTTTTTCATCATTCAAATTAGTGAGCATCAAGTCAACAGACATATCTATGAAAGGAACTGACTATCATCAGGATCTGGGTTGCGTTTACCAAAAGCATCGTAAGCCTAAATTGATTGTAGACCATTGGTGGTAATTGTTCTATAATTAATTTAAGGTTACAATGCTTTGGGGAAACGCAGCCCTCATCAGTGGCCGATTGTTTGGAGTCAGAGATATAGAATAAGGGCCATTGCATTCTCAATATTTATTACTTTAGCCTTGATACAGGACATGTTCATGCTCTTTTATAGGCGGTACCATGTTGAACGTGTTTCTTGAATGTAAAAACTAAAGTAGCCTACCTGTACATGGAAAGATCGCAAGAAAAGCCTGAAGTGTGCTCGACTAACTAAACTAAACATTATTTAAGACTATTTTCTATTTGTTAAGATATTGATATGAACTTCTGTAGTCAAGTATAAGCTTCATTCATAACCCCTTAAGCCCTAAGCGTCCCGCCGGCGGGACACCACCCACAAAAAAAAAAATTCATAATCAAATTACTAAGCAACCACTGAATGTAATAACACAAAATAGGTATCATTTTAAAGCTTAGAATCTCAGCTTTTCAATGCACCTATCCATTTTATTCAACTCCTAACAGGCGCTGAGTTATTCCATTAGAACGGAGTGTACCACCGGGGGGCGCCAACTAGCTATGAAAAAAATTAACTGTCATATTTTTCAAAACTACTGCATTGATCAACACAAAATAGGCATCATTTGAAAGCTTAGAGTCTAAACTTTACAATGAATGTAGCCATTATGATTATCTCCAAAGTAGTGCTGAGTTATTTGCTAATAAAATGAAAAATAAATAAATAATAATTTATGAGGAAGGGAAAATTATTATGTACCGCAATGTGTCAAAAACATCATATAGCTCAGATAGTCATGTGTCATATGTCATTTGAAAGGTCTCATGGAGTAGAACACAACAAGCCCAATTATGTTGGGCTTTGACTAAACTGGAGTGAGTTTTTGTTAGGTAAGCCCTGCAAGACCCATATGTAAATAATATACTGATGTGGCATTCACGTGGCGTTTTTTCACTCGTAACTTCATGAAACATGGAAAATTGCACATCCTTATTTAAAGCAGATTATCACGATTAAAAAGAGCCTAAAGACACCATAATCCATCACTCAGATCTAAATATATTTCTCGTTATGTTATAAAACGCAAAAAACAGCACAGATGCACATGAGTAAAAAAGTTGCTTAGACTTTGCGTTTTTGCGGGTAACTTCATGAAACATGCTCCGATCGTTAAAAATGGCACATCTTTATTTACAACAGACTGTCACGATTAAAAAAAGACCAAAGGTACCAAAATCCGTCACTCAGATCTAAAGATATCCTTCATTGAGTTATAACACGTATAACCTCAGAGGGCGCAAATAAGCTAAGTAAACAAATGTAGCTTTAAAGTAGCATTTAGGCTTTTACCGTCATGAAACATTCTCCGATCGTTAAAAATGGCACATCCTTATTTACAGCAGACTCTCACGATTAAAAAGAGACCAAAGTCACCAAAATCCGTCACTCAGATCTAAAGATATCCTTCATTGAGTTATAACACGTATAAACTCAGAGGCGCAAATAAGCTAAGTAAACAAATGTAGCTTTAAATGAGTTTTTATGCTGGTAACTTCATGAAACATACTCCGATCATTGAAAATGGCACATCCTTATTTACAGCAGACTGTCACGATTAAAAAGAGACCAAAGTCACCAATAATTCGTTGCTTAGATCTAAAGATATCCCTCATAGAGTTCCTCATAGGCCCTGCAAGACCCATAGGTACATAATATACTGATGTGACGTTTTTCACTGTAACTTCATGAAACATACTCCGATGGTTAAAAAATTGACATCCTTATTTACAGCAGACTCTCACGATTAAAAAGAGACAAAAGTCACCATAATCCGTTGCTTAGATCTAAAGATATCACTCATATACCCCTTTTCCACCAACAAGAACCGGGTGCTGGTTCGGAGCCAGAGCCAGAGCTGGTTCGGAGTTGGTTCGACTGACAAGCTTACTAAGAACCGGTTTGCCTTTCCACCGGCTAGAGAGCCACAACAGAGCCAGATCTTACGTCACTGCATACGTCTCATGTTGCCCAGCAACGCTAGTGCGGTAGCGCCAAACACAAACACGCTAGGCTTGTTCGAGATGCATCGGCTTCACGCAGATCGATCGCCGCATGACATCAAAGCACTGCGAAAGCGATCCAAAAGCACAAGGAGTCGTATGATCTCCAAACACTCCCGCAGCTCTGATCGGTCCGCGCCGCTCCGATGCATCTCGAACAAGCCATCAACAATAACGGACGTTGCGTTACTATGGATGCTCATGGGTTTGCAAAAATACATCGGAATCCAACGCGTTTGTGCAGCTCGCCGTAACTTAAATAGACGGATATAATAATCAAGCTGCTATTAGCTCGACTAGCTGCTATTTAAAAATGGCGGTCACAAGTTTCTTGTTGGTCACGGTAACCCCGCCCCCAGCCCCTGACGCAAGCGGTTCTTACTTGGCTCCGTTCTAGACCAGCAATGATTTGGTGCTACTTAAGAACCACTTTTCCTGGTTCGGAGCTGGTGCTTTGCGTGTGGAAAAACAAAGAACCGAATTGAAACTAGGCTCTGGCTCCGAACCAGCACCAGCTCTGCCTTGGTGGAAAAGGGGTAATAGAGTTCCTCACAAGCCCTACAAGACCCATAGGTACATAATATACTGATGTGACGTTTTCTACTGTAACTTCATGAAACATACTCAGATCGTTGCAAATGAGACATCCTTATTTACAGCAGACTCTTACGATTAAAAAGAGACCACAATCACCATAATCCGTCACTCAGATCTAAAGATATCACTCATAGCTTAGCTAATGTGTGTCTGTGGGGTTATGTGTTATAACAAGTGTAGCAATGACTGAACAAAAGGCTCCCTTTGTTCCAAGTGCTGTAACTTTGGATTACTTTATGCTATCATCATAAAATAATGATCCAGGTGCAGGCCATACATAGGGGAACATCACAAAAAAAGAATTATTTTGCTCCCTTATTTCCTTCATGAGTTATTGCATGTCAAATAAGAAATATATGTAATATTATTTAAAAAAATAATAATATTTTTGTCTTATCAGCAGTTTCTCAGCATTAGATTGTCCAAATATAATAAAAAAATTATATATTCTAAAAATATAAAAAGTTTTCTAACAGATGATACCTACCTTATGACTCTCCTCTCTATAGTTTTGGAGTTATGAGTCTTTAAATGTGTGCATGTCACTCAGAAAACAAGAGTTTTATAAATGTCAATGACTGAACAAAAAGGCTCCCTTTGTTCCAAGTGCTGTAACTTTGGATTACTTTATGCTATCATCATAAAATAATGATCCAGGTGCAGGCCACACATAGGGGAACATCACCAAAAAAGAATTATATTGCTACCGTATTTCCTTCCTAAGTTATTGCATTTCAAATAAGAAAGATATGTAAATTATTAAAAAATAATATAATATTTTTGTCTTTTATCAGCAGTTTCTTACCGTTAGATTGTCCAAAAGTAATAAAAATTTATATTTTCTAAAAATATAAAAAGTTTCCTAACAAATGATGTCTACCTGTTGGCTCTCCTTGCCATAGTTTTGAAGTTATGAGTCTTTACTTTTTTGTGTGTCATTCAGACAAAAAATCCCCAAAATGCCTTCAGGGCTTAAGGGGATAATGCTTCCTCTGTTTCAAGCTTGTGCACTCTCTAAACTGTCCTTCTTTGAAACAACATCATCACATTATTAAACATTTAGATCGATTTTTGAAATGTGTGAATCGGTTTGAATCCGCAGAAGATGGAATTGTAATTCATATGTGAATCGATTTTTTCCCCCACCCCTAATATAGTCGAGATATCCATGTATGCCACACAACATGCAAGCAGTACATCCACCTTATTTTTCAACTTCAAAAGTGAAGCTATTTTCTGTGAATGTGCGAGACTTCCGGTTCGTTAGCCGCAATAAGGAAATAAGAGATGAATAACAAATGCTGTAAATGATAAAAATATTTGTGCATCAAACTAGTGTTTACAATTATGATAAATTCAATACATTAAAATAATAGGGTAAGGAATGCCAGTTTGCAATATCAAGAAGCATATCAAGCTTTTGTGTACAGCTAGAAATAACTGTAAGCGTATGAAACCGGCACACTCTTCTGTGAAAAATAAGGTGGATACCATAGGCAAAAAAAAAAAATCCCCTTAAAAGGTGTTGATAATGTGATTTAGTTTTTTTTTTTATTAGTTGTATGTTTAGCCTCTGATTGATTTGTGCTTATCATTTCTTGCAGGATTATCAGAAGTGCTGTCGCTGCTCTTCCACTTTTTTCCTCACCTGGCCTTCATCCTCACCTGTTCTGCTTTCAAGTTTCTATTTTACCTCTTCAGGATCATTTTTGCATGAATTGAAATACATGAATTGTTCACTGATTTTTAATTATTAATGATAAATTGTTAATTAGTCTTTTTTTTAAACAGATTTTTATTGTTGTATTATATTACATTATTATTTCTAATGTATTGTTTGAAAATACACAATAAACCTGGTTGTGCAGTTAAATCTTCAATTGTTCTTTTTTCTATTTCCCATTAACAGTTAAAATAATATTTCTACGGATTTTCTATACATTCTACAGGTTACACAGTAGCACTATAAAAGAAATAAAATAACATTTCATAACTGTATAATACTATACAGTATTATTAAAAATTAACGGTGTAATACTGTAGTTCAACATGATAAAAAAATTACAGTAAAATAATGTATTTAATTTTACAGTATGCTTAACACTACTGTAGTTAGTGTTACAGTAATTTTACTGTTGAATGAAATACAGCAACTACTGGATAATTGTTGCCAGTAAGTTACTGTTAATTTGACAAGAAATTGTTTACAGTGTAGTATACTTGTGAACATGAGACTAATGTGACAGAGTTGTGTTCAGTAGAACATGAAGTTAGCAATGCCAACGTAATGGGTTTGATTCATTATTAAACTGATGAAAAATGTATAGCATGAATGCAAAATAACTCTTGTGAGTGTACATCAATGTAAATGTAAGGGCCTGTTTCCCACGAAATGTGCTTTTGCATTTAAAAACGTGTGATACAGGACATTGGACTGGAAAAAAACGGGAGGTCTTGAGACACTTTTTAACTTGAGTGTAGAACGCCGTGTCATGTGCAAGGTGTTGAAAAGACGCAAGATGCGATCACAGCATTTAAAGACATCAATTTAGGGTGTATTTACTATAGAAAAGCAATGGGAAAGCAATGCAGTGTAATGCAGAAGAAAAAAAAAACATATTCTTTGCAAATGTGTCCTAGGAATTGTTCTAGTTTCCATGGAATTGCCAGCAGACCAGAAAGAACATGTGTGTTGATTTCTTTGCAAGAAATATTCTAGCAGATTGTGCATGATTAAGAAATGGCGGGAAGGCAGTAGATTTAAAAAAGTACACTTGATGCCTTGTCCCTGATGGAGGACTAATGGATTTGTCTCAGTAAAAAGAAATATGAATAAGCCAGATTAAGTGCTTTTCTGTGGACTTCATTTTATTATTCTGTCTAATGCCATTTTATATTATATCTCAATAGCTTATTGTTACAACAACGTGAACACTGGGAAACATGCTTAAAGCTCTAAACTGCCATTTTGATTTACATTTTCTTCCTGGTGGATTTAGGAAGTGCTGTTAGCAAGGTTTTGTTATTGATTTATACTTCCTAATTGGAAAAGAAAGCTTGCCAGTTGCCACTATTGCCATAGCAGACCAAAGCATGTGAAGTGAACTTATTTTGACCATCCTCAGTATCTGACTATTATAACCTGCATATAGCAAGGCTGAATGCCCTTTAGCCAAACAAAGAGTGAAAAACATGCCATTGTGCTGATTGTCTCATTACCTTCTTTCCCTTTGTTTCCAATTATCTGAACCCTTCATTAGAAGCTTTAGTGCATTACATAACAATGGACTTCATTGTTTTCTCAGTCATTCTGTGACTTAGTGAGAGTTAATATAGGCATCTGTTTAGCTGCGTGGGCCATTGCTGGCAATCAGACTGCACCCCGCCGGACGAAAATATCTGTTTAATTTGTTTCGTGGTATTTGTATATGGAAAAATGACTGTGTATTTTTTGGTTTAATGTACATATGGCCTGTGCTGTTGGCATTTTGCAGCAATTACACCTCGTTTTGCTCTTCCCGTATTCCTCCTCAACATTTTACCAGAATGCAGCACTGTTTAACAGTAGCGCTGTTGAAATTGGACTGCAATATTCCTACAGTCCAATATTGAGATTCCTACAGTCTAATATTGAGATTCCGCTCTCCAATGTTCTGCCAAGTGTCTATTCAGTAAAGGGTCTGTGTACCATGTGCCACGATTAGCTTGCAGTGTGTACCGTGTTCTATTCCTACTCAAGTGTCTAGTCTGCGGTATAGGAGCGTCATAACCATCTCTTTCTCTCGCTGTCTCTCTTATATTTGATGTCCATTCCGGTTGTCACCTCTTTGTATCTTTGGTTTGATGCCACAACTAAAGCACAGTTGGGCTGCATGCCTGTATCAGCCCGTTTTCATTGCCATTGAGTCTGACATCTGGATCTGACAGGTTTCTGATTGGTTTCATATGAACCATATGTTGTCCTTGCTGATCTGAAGAATTAGACCGCCACAAAATGTCCATTTTATCTTTTTTATTATCTATTGCTAATAAAATTCACTTAGTGTAAATAGAATCTAGTTGCTATATTAATATAGGTTCAAATGGTCTAGCAATATATAACTATATATACAGTATATATTATTTTTAATGTCATTTATGTGTCATTTATTTATTTAAAACATTTACATTTAAATATACATATACACTACTATTCAAAAGATTGCAGTCAAGTTTTTTTTTTTAAAGAAATTCATAATCTTTTCAACAAGGACACATTAAATTAATCAAAAATCACAGTAAAGACATTCATTAGTTTGCAAAAGATTTCTACTTCAAATAAATTCTGTTCCTTTGAAATTCATTAAAGAATCCTGAAGACATTTATTTTATATTGTAATAATACTTCACAGTATTACCGTTTTACTGTATTTTTGATCAAATTAATGTAGCCTTGATGAGCATAAGAGACTTTACTTTCAAAAATAGTCAAATAAATCTTACTGACCCCCAAAATATATATAATGCTCCTTGGAAATTTAACTCTTGACCTTGGCATTGCTAATGCTGTGCAGGGCCACTTGAACCAAAGGAACACCTTATGTTCCTATTGTTTCCATTTTTCTGCTCAGCGTATTGGTACATAAATGGAACGAGGGGATATCATTGATCATCATGCTAATCCACAGTGCTGTGATTCATGCTCGTCAATAAATACATGTAGCCAGCGATTATGTTCCTGTAATCTGTTAATATGGCATTAATGTGTCACCACTCACACAAGTCAACATGAGTGTGACTGAGATAAAAACACTGTCCGCTGTATAGCGATGGAGCACAGCTGAGCTGAGAGGGAGCACAGACGGGGGGATGGGCCACTGCTAATGGTGGGGAGGGGGGCTGCACAAACAGTTTAGTTCTGCTCTGGTTGGCAGCACATAAGCCTGTATGATCCAAGCTCCAGCCTGTCCAGAGCCAGGAATAGCAGCAGTGCGCTAATGGCACTTGAATAAAGGGAAATGAAAGCGCTGAAGTAGGTGTAGGAGAAACAAGAGGAGGGTCTTGGCTCTGGCCTCATGCAGGAACTGGATTATAATATATCTTGCATATATACTGCGTCTTAGTAGTGTGTGAGTTTATATGTGAATGCAAATCTGAGATAAAGACATAATGAGAGAGTTTTTGACAATGAAAAATAACAAACACAGAAGTAGTTTGTTTTCATGCCTCATACATGCATCTGATCATTCTAATTCTTACTACTGGAGGTAATGTGAATTAGTTTTAAAACATTTTTTTAACCCAAATTGTCATTGCCACCATGCCAAGGTGTTGTGAGTGTTTGCCAGGATATTGGTATGGCATTGCTAAAGGGATCTGAATGGTTGCCAGGACATTGTCGGGTTGTTATTAGATTGTGGCTCTTAGGACGTTGCTATGGGGTTTCTGTGTGCATCTAGGTGGTTACCAGAGTGTTGCTACCAGGGTTGATTAGGTTTTCTAAGTGGCTTTTTTCTAGTTGCTATGTTACATAATAGCTTGTTATTTTGTGGTAACCGAGCATATCTGGGTGGTTGCCAGGGCATTGCAAGGTGGTTACAAGAGTGTTTCTATGTATTTGCTAAGGTGTTGTGAGTGGCAAGTCCAATGCTGCCTCTAAAATAGCATACTGTCTGTGTAGGAACTACATTTAAATTTGAATTTACTTTACGACAGTTAAATGAATATGGGTAGTATGCCATCTTGGCAGCACATCACCGCGTGTCACTACCATAGACAGTAAAAGAAATGGACACAGCGACCACATAGACTTCAACGGAGAAAAGTGAAGTCAATTAGAAGCACTCACTTCCTGATAGCCAAGCGCACTGCGCAGGCTCAAACTGAACTTGATGACGTAGATGTGATGCGAGCAACCTGTCTCACAGTTGGGATTGGCTTCATTGTAGATTAATTGCAGTTCAAGTCACTTCAGTGTTGGTTTCAAGAGAGAGACAGGAAGGTTGCCACTTGGCCAAAACATTTTGATCACCCCTTGTGGCTGGCTGCAGTATAGCTCAGTATAGTCAATCTAAAAAATCCAATTGCACTTCAAATACATTTTTTCAAAAGATGGTTTCTGCCATTATGGATAGTTTTTATCACGCTGATGTATATTTAAGTGTTCGTTTTTCAAATAAGTTTGGATTTAGTTATTAGATGCCATAAAAACGAGGTGTAATGTCATTATTGACAGTTGTGCTTGCAATTGAGTCTGTGGGAGTATGGGCGGGACCTTGATATCGCAGCTCCACCTCACGATCACTACTGCACTCGAGGTACAAATGATGTAATCACCGCAAGATGCCAACAGCCATTTCTGGGACATTTTGGCTTCATTTTAGAAGAAAGTGGAGGCACACCATCCAATTTTTATTTTTTTTAAAGTCTATGGCCAATATCCATTATTTAATGGAGCTGACAAAAGAAGTTATTTTTTCTTAGGCATTTTTTTCATAGGCCTTTTTTTAGGTCAGCAAAATCAAGATGATTTTTGGATCCCTCAGTTTTTGAGACATAATTGTACTTGGGTGCAATTGTTTTTGTTATTTTTGGGATTAAATATGTTGCATGTCTTGTTCCATTTGAATTAAACCAACGGAGCTATGGCTATCAAAACAACACTATCATGTTGAAGAGATGAGAGGATTATGATGGATCTTTAACCTAAATATTTTTTCTTGGCTGCCCATCGTGTTATTGTGACATTATTTTTGTAGGAAATCTATGTTTGGGCTTTACACACTTGGAATTAATACAACTTGTTTTGATAACTGCTTGTCCATCTGTGGAAATTTTGCATTTAAATCAACTCTTATTGTTGACAAAAGAAAGTCTGTCACTGAAATATACTGAAACAACAACGTGTGAAAGCTTCTGTGACTGTATACAGTGCGTAAATATTTAATGCATGCATTTATGATTGGTTATCTGTTGCTTAACAATTCACCATACCACCACATTGTTTCAAAGTATACCTTTGGCACTACAATTCAGCTCTAGTGTAGGGCATCATAACACAGGTTTAAAAGTGCCTTTACCTGGGGTTAAAAAAAGACGTTATGTGTTAGGCAAAGGTATACTAAAAGTGTAAAAAAAATCCTGCTTATTATTTTCTTAAAGACATTTTTTTGTTTGTTTGTGTAGTGGTTAGAGCTTTCACCAAATCCAAGGACGAAGTGAATCACCTGATCTATTTGTGTTTTGTTGTGTGGTTGTGTGTTTTCCAAGTGGGGTGTTTTAGCTTTAAAAGAAGAAAAGGCATAGTGTTGTGCCAGCAATGCTCATCAAGGGACCTTGTTCTTTACTGCTTTTACACTTTTCCCAATCAATAATGGATCATCAGTTACAAATAGGATGTTTGCGGAATTCAGAATGTAATCCTTAATAAATGTGTTCACCAACATTAACTTTTTCGCAAAATAGTATTTGAAAAAAGGTTTAAAAGAAACATCTCGCATGTGTTCAGCTTCATCAGTGCACTGCCCTTAACCTTTCACACAGATGGATAATCATCACTATTATACATTTTTAATAGGCATTCCCACTGTGTTTCTATTTTTAAACCTAACCTTATTAATAATACTCATTTCTCATGAGTGCATTCAAAGAAACCTATACAGCGTTCATTCATAACCAGATAAATGTTTGTTCAGCAGGGAAAACAGGTGCAGTTTTACGACCATCTCTTACTTTCCTACTATGTACACTACCGTCCAAAAGTTTGGGGTCAGTTTTTTTAAAGACACCCTGTGGTAAAAATCAAGTTTTTGATGTTGTTTAAGCCTATGTGGTGTTTTAATATGCTTTAAAGCAAAACCATGGAACTTTTCCACTTTGGTCGCCCTACTGGCTGGAAACTGAATTGTCCATTACCTCTGTCGTAAATAATTTAGCCTACCGTCGCACACACGCTCGCTGTTTATCCAGCACCGGCTTTAGAATGAACGATGTCCACAGACAAGGTAGAGTATGTTACATGATTTCATGAAAGGATGATGTATTGCGACATCAGAATTGAAGAAAAACGAAATAATGACTATTGTAGCGCTTGACGTAAAGCAGTCGAATTTTGTAGTTCTTTTTGTGGTCGGGTTCCTACCCGAACCCCGAAGTTACATAGTGCCAGTAAAAGCGATACTGACCCCGTCAGGCTATTATAAACATTATTTTATTTTATTTTTTTATTATTATTATTTATCATTATTTTAACATTATTTTAAGGTAAACAATTTTACATAGTGTTGCTTTAAAGGGATACTCTACTAGTTTTTCATATTAAACTATGTTATTCCCTTAACTAAGACGAGTTGATACATACCTCTCTCGTCTCAGAGCGTGCACTAAATAGCTGTCTTGCGGCGAACCTTTGTTGGACTGCATTTATATAGCGCTTTCACAGACCCAATGGCCACCAAAGTGCTTTACATTGCCTCACATTCACCCATTCACTCACTCATTCATACACCGACGGCGGTGTCAGCCGTGCAAGGCGCCATCCAGCTCGTCGGGAGCAGCTGGGGTTAGGTGTCTTGCTCATGGACACCTCGACACTTGGTCAGGTGGACCCGGGGATTGAACCACCAACCATTTACAACCATTTACGATTTGTTAGATCTTATCTCAGCCCTGTTCATTCAATACGTGCCTTGAAGAGAAGCGACCAAACACCTCCACGTTTTCCCTATTTAAATACAGTTACTAGAGTAGTGTAACTCAACCAAGAACGGTGAAACAAAATAAAACGTTGCGCTTTTCTAAGCGTGTAAAAATATTGTATGGCAGAATACCATAGCAAGTGCTTGGGAGCACTTCGACTCGGCGCAGTAATATCATCTCTCGTGAAAAGTCCGCTCCCCCCGCTCCCTCTCCTCCTCCCTCTCATTTCAACGGGAGCGGACTTTTTACCAGAGATGATATTATTGCGCAGAGTCGAAGTGCTCCCAAGCACTTGCAAGTTGTTCGCAAAATCGCAGTTGTTTTCTACGTCACAAATTCTGTCGTGACCAATCATGTCAACATGCGGGCGGGCTTTAGCATATCAGTAACTATGCTCTGAAGCAGACAAAGATCCCGGTATATTTTTCTGTTGATTATAAAATGTTGGGTACATTTAGAAATATAGCAGGTTAATTATGTATATGATGTATATTACATGATGTATATTAAAATGTTATGATGAACTATATGACTTTCTCCACTGACGTTCTAAGTTGTTCAAAGCGTTTCTAAGCATGTTCAAAGGAGACTGATTTTCAGAAGGCAGACTGAGATGGATAACGCTAACATGGTTTGTGTAACATTAGCAGCGCATTATTAGCTGTTTGATAACGTAGTAAAATAAAAAGGCTAATCATATTAATTACTATTATGTGTCTGACATTGTAGAGAGCAATACATTAGCTGAAATGCATTACCATTCTGATACATCGATTTGTAGATGACCCTATAATTCACTCTTCCACTCATCCACTCATCTTCTTCTGAATCTGTTTCTGGTTCAAACATAAATGGCTGAATTAAACCAGTATTTCTACTTGCCATCGTGTAGAGTTTACCACAGTAAAGTTGACCGAGTGGGACAGGTAGTTCGAGCTGGTGTGATGCGGGGTGGAGGTGGGGACTAATATGCATATTCATGAATTGACTACAGAGGGACTTTAAGAAATTCAATTTTAAGAATCCATTAAATCAATTAAAAAAGGCATTAGAGACATTTATGCCTTGATAAGCATAAGAGACTTAGCCTGGTAATACCAGACTCTGCTACTTCACTTTGCTTCGTAGCCAGCCAGAGTCTGGAATGGTTTTCTCTCTCGCTAGGGGGGCTTGTCTGAACTTTAAAATCATTGGTTACCCGTAAGCCAATCAGATAAGTTTATTTATGACGTATGTTATGCGCCGACACAGCCGCATCGAGCCACAGACATCATGCATCGAACTCAAATCTATGATCGAACTTCCACTGTAAACCTGCTGTAAACACTTGATGATGCGAGCGAAATACCGTAGTGAACATGGCTGTAAACGACTTTTGCAGATTATGCGAAGTTAATCTACGCATCCACGGTACAATCAGGGCCTCTAAACTGATATTTGACAGTAGAGAGAAACAAAAAAATATTTGCAGCCAACTGTCAAAGTTAGGATTAGTTCTGTTAAACACAGCTCTTTGTTCATCTCGAGTCTGTCGGAAATGCTGCAACTTAATTGCAAGATTACAGCATGTCATGGCAATATTTAAGACCTGGAAAAGAAAGGAGACACTGACCTGTCAAAAGGCTCCCCAGTTTCTCGCTGACGATCGGTAATAGTTGATAAATTAAACTTTTCCCAAAGGGAGTATGGCCACAACATCACCTCCTCCTTCAAAATGTTTAATACACTCTCCTCTTGTTCGGGCTTCAGTTTGCTAATGCCGGGAATATTCTCCACAACAGAGCGAATTGCATCTGCGTCTTCATATCTGCGGTCGTTTTCGATTTCCCTAACCTAATCTTAAACTCGGCGCTTAGCGACTAGGTCACGGCTTTCAGTCCGCCCTCTGTTCGCTGATTGGCCCGGCTGTTTTCAGGCCGGAGGAAAACGGATAGGTCGCTATCTCAGACTGAGTACAGAAGCGAAATGAAATTGAGCGGAAGTCTACGAAGTCTGACATAGTCAGTATAAGAGACTTACCGACTCCAAAATTTCAAACAGTTGTGTATTTTTGCTGTATTATATATTTTTCTTATTTTAATTATTATCAGGCCTACTTTTAATAAATGTAAAATGTATTACATTTGAAATCTAAATATTCTATCCGCCCTGTGACGCTTTGCACAAATAATGGGAGTAACTTCCATTAAATTGTAAACAATCAGTGAAATTTGCTCTAAGAATGCAGTAATAAGCTTTTTTTTTCTTTTTTTACTGGTACAATGAAATTACATTTATTCTACTCACCCTTCAACCATTAAACATTAAAAGGGAAAAGTGTAAAAGCATTAATAAATTACTACAACAGACCATGAATAACCCCAAAAAACTCAGTTATTTCCACAGCAATATTACGAACGTGTTAAATATCACTGTAGTAATATCATGTAATTGCGTTGCTTTAATCAAAGATGTTCATTATCTTTAGCATTGAGTGATAATATTTAAAAGTTCTTTCTGTCATTTTGACATAAAACAAATACTGCATTTACCTAGATTTTAGAAATGTTTCAGTAAACACTGCTAATAAGGATAAAAAGTAAAAAAGGGGAGACAATTACCTTTTAAAGTATCCGTCAAAACAAAACTTGAAAAACGACGTGAGGATTTGTGGAGAAAAAGAGAGATTCTTAGTGCATTGCAGTGAATTATCAATGGGATATATTGTAAATTAAATCAGGAGAGCAGTCCACAAATGCAAAGTATATGTTGTCATTTTTCATAATGTTACAGCAGAATACAAAGAGAGAGAGAAATAATCAGGAGGAAAATAATGCAGCAAATGGATATTGCCACAGATATTCTGATGTCTGAAAATAAAACATGAAGGGAATTTCAAAGCTCATTCAGTCAAACTGGCTGATAAGGATTATTTGTAGTGCCACCTTTAAAATTATTTGTTTCAGTTTATTTTTGAGTGGAAGTTCCCCAAACCGGAAGCACCTCCCGAATTTCCAAATCGGGGAAAAAGGTGGATAAATAGCCACTATTTTCTGCTGAATGGAAAAGAGTAACCAGGACACATTTTTTGTTCTACAGAAGAAAGTTATATAGGTTTGAAATGACATGAAAGTGAGTAAATGATTGCAGAATTTAAATTTTTGAATGACCTGTCCCTATGCGATCAAAAGGATTTTAAGATCTGAAGCATAAATTCTGTCAAGTGCATCCAAAAGTTTTTCTCCCAGCACCTATAATGGAAATGTATATGGTTGTATATTTGTATTATTGTAAGAGCGCTGGTTAGAGGCCACAGTACACCAGCTCTTCGCTTCCACAGTCCCTTTGAAGCGGAGCCTGTTGGCACTTAACCCAAATCTTGCACTCGGAGAGCAGTGTGGGAACCAGTAGGGGGGGAGAAGGAGGCATAGAGACAGGGTTAATGAGTCTGTGGGAGAATATCAGTTCTATGGGATTTTCTTTTTTATGGTTTTGTGTATATATGTATATATATTTTTTTATTTTTGTTGCTGTTTAGGGCCCGATCACCGATGGTGTGAGGACCCTCTTGGAATTGCTCCGTTTATTATTAGTATTGCAAAAACTCACTACAGTAATGCCGTACTAATATTACTGTTCAGTGACCAGAGGAACATCCTATATCCTGTTTGAAATATTTATGTAGTATTACAGTATATGACCCCTGTAGGTTCAGGAAGTGCAAAAAAAGAAAAAGCCACCCATGTGAAACTTTCCATTGATTTTAAAGTCTTTTCCTTTATGAATTATGTAACTGACCAAAAATTGCTATGTGCATATGTTGCCTGCTGAAATGAATTGCTTTCATGTCCCTTTTAACAGCGGGAAGTTTAGTTTAGTACAGCTTTTTTTCATCGAAAAAACGTTGAGGCTTTTCTTCTCTATGCCTCATCTTCATCAAACTTGTGATGTTTAGATGTAATTCACATTGTAAAGTGAGAGGCATTATGGTTCATCTGTCCCATATGTTACTAAATGACAGTCAGTCGATTTATTGATTCTTTATGATGCAGTGAATTTTGTGATGTTCTTCCCTTTTTGCTGATAGCATTATTAGTTATTTTGCCCACCAGAAGAGAGAAATTTCAACCTTGGACAAAGTGAACGCTATTAACACACACACATAGAGGCATTGGTGAACCGCCTGTTGCTGGTCCCTTGTGTTTCTCAATGGTGCTGTGTGTAAGAATGCTACCGACCCCCACCGACACCTCCAGCCCTCATGCATTCATCACCACAGCCGGAGGAGTGTATCTCATCCTCCCGCCCCTCTTCTGCTTTATTGTTCCATTCTCCTTTCCTTAAACCATCAACCCGTAAACAATCTGGAACATATCAGCCCTCCATAACACATGCGTCTCCTCTGCCCTCTTATCCACTGTTAATAGATTTAAATTCACTATTGAAATCTGCAGGTTTCTGCATTTAATAGGGCACTCATATCTAAAGCATTGGTCATGTGGTAACCATTTAGATATTCTTATTTTAGAGAAGATGAGGTAAGATGCCCCCTTAAAATTATTAAAATGTATTTATTTAAACAGGGTTTTTTTGGGCCTAGTCATATTCAAACATTTGATTAATATAAAAACATTATTATTATTATCATTATTATTAAGTAATTTACTAAATGTACAATCATATTTTCTTCTTTCATATTCTAATATTTGAATATGAAAAATCCACATCGGTTCAAACTATTTTATTTATTTATTTTTTGCTTAGTCTTTCATATTTTAAACAGTTCAATGATAATTATTATTAATAAGAATATATTATTATTATTATTATTATATATAATTTACTAAATAAACAATTATACATATTCAAATGTGCGAATATTTGAAAACGAAAGACTAAGCCACAAGCAGCGAAATCAGTTCCATCCACCGATCGATAACTATCAGTGTTTCCAACTATTCAAGATTAACATCCATTGGAGGAGCAAGGCAATAATCGAGCTTGCACAATGGAGGACTGTTTTTGTGTCTGTCAGTAGTTGAACATTATTGAAAGGAGTAAGAACTTGGGGAGGGGTTGGGGAGAAGAGGGGGTGGAGAGACAGTGGGAGCCGAAATCATTTTCCCTCTCATACTGTGAGAACGCGTAGAATCGCATCTCTCCAAGTGGACGCGCGTCGGTTTGGTTTCGGAACCGATTGATTCCGCCAGCGTCCGTCCGTCCGGTTCTCAGCAAGATCACCGACTTGCATTCGGTCTGTGGCAATGGGACCATAAGGGAACAAATTCCATCGCATTGAGAAAAAAATAGAAGTAAACACGACCAGAGAAGACACCTCACAAAAGAAGTGGACATGGAGAAGCCCAGAGGAGATACGATATAACAGATCGGACGAAACACATCTAGGATTTACTTCTCAAATTGAACATTTTTGGTTTCCAGGAGACTATAGAATTTTTATTCTGCTAGATTTCTTAGTTACAAGCAAGCATGTACCGAAAGGAGATGAGGTTGTGTTCGAGATGCTGGAGCGTGCCGATGCTCTCTGTCCTCCTGGTTGTCTTCTTGACACCGCTGTTTGCACATGGTAAGATTTTTTGACATGCATAATAAATCAGCTGATAGTTAAGACTCAATAGCCTTCAAACACGAGGTGGCATGACAGAACAGCATCACAAAATGAGAATGTCGGTCAGTAGTGCAGCCTGGGTTTTGCAGTCTGCTGGGTTTTGCAGCGCGTAAATCATGACTGCGAGCCGGCTGCTGCTGATGTGCCTGGACCAGCGCCGTGGAAATGTAGGTTAAATGTCGAACTGGGATATTTGGGGTTTCGTCCAAAATGCACATCATTAATTATCCCACATTAAAAGGAAGGACACCACAGAAAACATCTGCAAGCGATTTGCAGACCATTTATTTGATCTAAAATAATTGCTTATAATTGGTCATTTCTTTTTCTTCCAGGCCATATTATGCAGTGGTATTCGTAGTAGTAGTAGTAGTAGTAGTTGTAGTGTAGAGTTACTGCGCTGTGATTACTCCACTGAGCAGCTGTTGTCACTATGGCAATGATGGAGGAGCACAAAGGCAGGATTAGGGCACCAAATAATTTATGCTCGGACAATCTCGCGCTGCAAATCACACGTTTATCCGTGTAGTTTGATTTTACGCACAGAACAAGAATGTCTTTGTAGTTGTAATGGTCAGTCACTTGGGTTTTTTTAAGAGATTGTGTCGTTCAGCCAGAGATGGATGGAGGACCAGCCCAATGTGAGCGCTGTTCGACTGGTGTGTTTAAAATTCCGATAGATCACTGAGCGTTAGAGATGATCTCATTGACGCGCTCGGTGTTTATGTAAAAAAGCAGGTATTTCGTAAATAATATAAAGTGTAATCTATAATTCTGCAATGGTGCTTAAAAGGTCCATTGTCCATCTAGTTGGATTCATTTGCATTTTGTCGCCCAGCAACAGGACAGAAAAAATAGGGTTTCTTGGTGTTCTTGAATCTGTTAATAGAAATATGAAGATTGAAGGACTTTATCTATACATGTTCTTTCTTTTATCCCCTTTTTCTTGACGATGCCCCAAATTGCACTAGATCAGCTGTACACCTTTGTTAAATCTATACTGTGATGGCGGTTAGTGTGGTCAGGTAAAAATGATGTCACCGGTGGCCATGCCCTTTGTTAGCTTCATGCATGGACCTGCTTTTGATTTTAGTTGTTGATTCACTTCCTCCCTTCCATGTGAACGAGGAATTTTTAGAAATTAAAAAGCAATTTTTGTATTCTTTGTTGCCTGCTAGAAAATGGTCATTCGAGTAGAAGAGGAGCGCCATTGGCCATCATAGACAGACTTTTCCAATCCATTATGTCTTTATTGGTGTGGTGAAACCTTGCGGGAAAATTTGATTTGTGTCAGTAACTGATTTGATAATGTATTCACTTTCAGTATTTGCTGAATCGCCTTTTTATTGTAACAAGAGCCCACTGGACACATGCACTTGTCATCTTCTGTGCTGAGAGACTCCGCTGCTGCTAGGGGAAAAAAGGTGTTGCCCGCCTCATCTTGTCTTGATTTTAATATGATTCTAATACGATTTTTTCATACATTGACACATGCATGATTAGTTTCATCAATATTTAGTGCCACCTGTTACTGTGCATCAGTCCAAAGACATGAACACTTAAAGCAGGATTCTGATCTCAATACCCTTAAATGATCTGATATCCTCTGACACTGCCATCATATTTAGCAACCCCTACAATTGGAATCCACCATTCTGAATGTAGGCTACTATATTCCCAAAGGAGCCATGGCATGCAGTTTTAGTCAATTTTCAATTCATGTCCAATCCAATCCTGAGTATTTCAAGGATTGCAGTTCTTTGTTCCAGGGATATGATGTCATGCACTTGATACAGGTTGCACTTTAGTACACTCTTAAAAAATAAAGGTCCTTTGATGGTTCCGTGAAGAATCCATGGAACCCTTCAAGGGTTCTTTATAGTGGAAAAAGGTTCTTTAGATTATTAAAATGATCTTAACAATAAGAAAAAAAGGTTCTTTTAAGAATGGTTCGCTGAAAGGTTCTTTGTTGAACCCAAAATGGTTCTTCTATGGAATTAGGGAAATAATACACTCTTACAAATAAAGGTTCCAAACGGGTTAAGTCTTGTTTTGACATAAATGTGTGGATACATTTGTGCACATGAATTGGATGAATTTGTAGGCAAAAGGGCTGTGTCTTTTCTGCTGGACTCGAAAACAACAGCTCACACGTTTTAAATGGTTTTAGGGGAGGTTAATCAGATTTGCATTCATTCATAATCGTTTGATGCCCAACAAAGTCAGTGCAGTTTGGTTTCAGAGTAAGGATTGATTTGTTTGAGCAATCTCTCCACCTCCTTATTTTGAAGGCATTCATTTACTAGGTCTTCAATGCCTTTTTAAATTTTTTATTTTTTTTTTATTTTTATAAATTTACTTTAAAGCAACCGGGAGTGAATTATAAAGATGTGCTGTCAATGTGGACTGCTGCCATTTTGTGTTTCATCAGAAACTGATCACCCCACCTCTAATGCATTTACCATATGAATTCATACATGTCAAATCAGATCATACATGTAATGAAAACAGATCATTAGTTTATTTCATTAGCTTATAAAAGTAGAGAAATGGCAGAGAATATATAAAAAATCAGCGGCTGTGCAGATGATAAAAAAAATTGAGCAATCTAAAAGACTTAGCACATATTTGATTTTCTAGGCGTTTCTTTTACTTGAAATTGTGATGTGGACATATAATTTGTGATGATGGTTTTTCACACAGCGCTTTCGAGCTCCGCCGTTGCACACTCTGCACAGTGAGGGCAAGCTGGTTCCCATGGCAACACATCCCTCCTCCATCCAACCACCTGTTGAGTACAGAAATGGAAAGATTTATGCATTGGGAGGAGGAGAGACGTCCAGTGGCATCTGTCTGAATATGTCTCAAGGTCAAAAGATCTGTTAAACCTGCGTAATTAGTAAAGTTAACATTCCATGGAATCAAAATTCACCTCCTGTTTTTTGCACAGGATACTAAGGCATTTCACAAAAGCCTATTGGATGGAGGCAGTTTTGTGTTGACAACACAGGGTTAAATGTTTTCCCTCTACGTTTTCCACTCCATTTCATTAATTTACTCTGCGTACTTCTTTATATTTCATATATGTACTTAATTCTTTTTAGTCTTTGTAAAGTTTTGTAGGGGTACAGTGAATAAGGCTTTATTCTGTGATTGATGATCAGATAATCAATCACTTTTGACAACAGCTCCTGGACGTAGGCTACTCCTGGACATAGAGGTTAAAGTTCATCATTAGCATGCCATGTCTCTATTGTCACAGATCAGTCACACTGATGTTTTATTTACAAATTCATTAACTTGGTCGGCTGTTTTAGGGGCCGTTTACAGGACAAATAGTGTTTTGTTGGAATGAAAAGGCGAACTTTTGAAAACGTGTTTCAAAGTGCAATATTTGAACATGATTATGATCACGATAACATTATCTTCATGTAAACTTCAAAAACACGAATTTGTGAAAATGGTGATGTAATGCGCATGCGTATTACTTGTTTAGTCTATAGGCGCGTAGTTTCTTTAAAAAGTAACATTGCCAACTATTGGCCTGGGATATATAATGCAGTGTCTTTAGGCGTTTTCGCGGATCTGTGTGAACAGGAATCATTTTGTTCTATCATTCGTATGTATGCAAAACTTTTAAAAAATGCAAGGAAGATTTTCCAACATGTAGCAACATGTTATCTGTTACAATTCAATGTTAGGCAACATGTTAAATCATGTTAGCAACATTCTAGCAATGTGTTAAATCTTGCTAGCAATGTGTTAAATCATCTTAGCAACATGTTAAATCATGTTAGCAACATTCTAGCAATGTGTTAAATCTTGCTAGCAACATGCTAAATCATGTTAGCAATGTGTTAAATCTTGTTAGCAAACCTGGTAAATCATGTGAGTGACATTAAATCATGCTAGCAATGCGTTACATTATGTTACCTACGTACATGCTAATTCATGCTTTCAACATGCTAACAATGTGTTAAATCTCACGAGCAATGTATTAAATCATGCTAGCAACATGCTAAATCATGCTAGCAATGTATTAAATCTTGGTAGCAACCTGGTAAATCATGTTAGTAACGTTAAATCATGCAACCAATGTGTTAAAATTAGTTAGCAATCTGCTAAATAATGCTATCAACATGTGTTAAATCATGTTAGCAACATATTAATCATGTTAGCAACATCTTGGTAATGTGTTAAATCATGATAGCAACCTGGTAAATCATGCTGCATTGTTAATATGTAGCCATCTAATCATGTTAGCACATTAATCTGTTGACAAAATGTTAAATCATGCTAGCAACATGTTAAATCATACTAGTAACAGAATCCTGCAAAATATATTTATTTTGTTTCTGCAAAAATCAATATTGATAAATAATAATACATTTTCTTAAGCACCAAATCAGCATAGAATGTTTATGAAAGGTCACGTGACACTGACGACTAGAGTAATGGTTGCTGAAATCACAGAAATAAATGACATTTTAAAATATATTTACATAGAAGACAGTTATTTTACTTATACTATTCACATATTACTGTTTACGCATCTTGATCAAATACTAGCTTTGTGAACATAGAACTTTTATACACATCGAAACTTATTGTAAAAGTTTCATGTATATACCAAAGAAACCTTTTTTTATTTTAATAATATCCACACCCCTCCCTCAACCACCTCTTTCATTATCCAGTCAATTCCTGATGGATGAAACTAGATTTTTTTCTCTTTGAATATCCTGTCTTGCTCGTATGGAAGTTATATTGGTTGTAAACTGCAATAAAAGTCAACATTTAGTGTTGACCTCAAAGGAATCACAATGTTACACTAGACCTATAGATGACAGAAAAAGTTAAATGAAGCTTTTGGGTCCATGGCTTCTGAGATGTACCTCCCACAGTTCTTGCTCAGGCAGTCTGCCATCAGAAACCCATCTGAGGTACAGACGAACTGTTAGGACTCGTCGCTGTCCTCCCTTCACTGTCTGCAGTGCTGCACAAACAAAGAGCTTGGCGTCTCTCCAAAGTCATGCAACCAAGACCCGTGGCCATCATTCCTCCAAGCCGGGCCACCAAACAAGCGCCAAATCCCAAATTACCTCCTCCCCTCTGGGTTGCATTGGGGTGCCTGAGAGAAAAAAAGGGGGTAACTGAATATTATGTAACAAGATTTGACCATCTGAGAGAAAAGGGGAAACACAAGGGACCCTTTTGTGTCCGTTTTGCCTGGGCCCCCCGGTTCCTCGCTTCTGTAGTGCGTTCTGTCTAGGAGACGCATTATGGCAGGAGATCTTTGATAATGCCGTGGCTGTAAAGACCTGACCCAAATCTGGCTATTTAACCCACACAATCTGCAAAACCAGCATTCCAGCAAGTGTCAAATGTTTTTTTTTACAGAACAAATAGCCTTGACTGACTGACCGACTTGGCGTATTCTGCTAGAAGTAAAGGAGATACATGAAAGCGAATGTGAAAATCCTGCTCCTAATTAGGTTACGCACAAGTATCCATGACACGTCTGCTCAACGGTTGAAGGACGCTGTGCATTAACTGTTCTCACTTATTAAATTCAGACCATCCAACCAGAGTTTGGTTTTCTATCTCTAGTTAAATCACTGGCTGCTCTACATAAGTCACACTGAAACACCATAATACAGATAAAGCAGTTACACTAAACTGCAAATATGATTATGCTACTAAAATGAGAGCTTTATTACTTGGCATTGGCCATGTTAATTGTGCAAAACACTTTAAATGTGGAGATCATGTGTTTTAAACTACACATCTGGTTTCTATCTAGTCAGACTCATGATGTCTTCCTGTATTAGTCATCATATTTAAAACTATATTTGTCTTAAAATAAACATAGGATTCTTTTTGTGTATCAGAATCTAAAGATATTTGTCCACTGAGAGCTTTGATATTTGTACCTTTAGTTTAGTCATTCACACAAATTTTTAGGACTGTGCACAATGTTATTTTGCACTTTCACCATTCAAAGGTTTGGCATCAGAAAGATTTAATTTAATTTATGTTTTTTAAAGAAATGTTTACTTTTATTCAGCAAGGATGCATTAAATGTATCATAAATGGCAGTTAAACATTTATAAAAAGTAAATAATGCTGTTATTGTAAACATTCTATTCATCAAAGTATCCTAAAAAACATTGATTTTTTAAATGCAGCCTTGATGAAGAGGTGACTAAATATCTGATTTCACATGTTTCTTTTCTGCTCAATCTACAGAAAACAAAATTTTAAAGTGTTTGTGGTTGTTTGGAGTCAAAGTTGCTGATGTCTTGAAAACAGCACTTGATGACCTCCTCACCCTCTTTGTTTTGTTGTGTGTGGTGTTTATGCTTCAATGACTGGTTTGACATCTGTGTTTGAAAGGCATGTTAATCCTGCACGAATACAGAGATCTAAATGCTAATTTCTAGATTCGCTAATGTCTAATGTTACCACAAAGGAGCTGTATCAGATTCATCTCCGTCAGATTTGTCACATAAATACTACATTAGGGATTCACACTCTCTAATAAAATCCAGACCAAGCACATCTGGCCATTTTTGGGAACCTTTTTCTGAGGGTGCATCTTTGTGCCAAAGATCTTAGTCTCCACTGTCACGTGTTATGTCTCCGACTATATCAGTTTATTTTTTCATGTGTTTAAAAAACACAGATGTTCTTGGAACAAAAATGCCCTGGCAATAAAGAAGTTATAAACTCATCAATAGAGCGGTCAGATAATAGCACTGGAAAATCAATGCAAAACAGTCATCTTTGGAAACAACAGTCTTCAAGAAAGAGAGACTGTCATGTAAGATTGCTTAGACTTTTGCTCTGTGCGACAGGAAAGCAGGATCACAAATCCACTGTTATTAAGCACACTGTTGACTGTGTCCATATACTTGTTCACAAAATGTTTTATAGCCATTCCAGAAATGCACACAATTTCCTGTGTAGTGGAAGCCACAACACATTTTTGAGCTACACAAGTATCTTTGTTCGTGTTCAACTTCTATAGAAGTTTTTATAAATTCATTGCGAGAATCCATGCTTGTAGTGTTTCTGTTCATATTGTGAAAGATTTGTTAGATTTTTTTTCTTGGAAAGAAATCTAAACTTTCATATCTGCAAAAAAATTACTTTGTTTCCAGTAAAAATATGTGAAAAGTCTTAAACTAAGATACATTTACTTTAGAAGCAGCTCTGTACAAGATATTTAGACTTGTTTTAATTGATTGTATTTTGAATACAAGTATATTTGGTTTTCCTCTAGTTTTTAACTTGCCTATATTTAAAGTAAAACAAGTTTGCCAAATTATCTGCACGCATATATGTAAATCTATATATATATATAAAAAAAACTTTATTTTGTTATTATCAAGCCCTGTTATTTTTCAAACACATACCATTATTCACAATCCGGTCTACTCGATGGATAAAATCTAGCCTCTCTTTACTTTTTCTTCCCCCCTCATTGAATATCCTACTCATATTATGGCTGTAAAATTGATTATGAACACTGTTAAAGCAGCACTATGCAGGAATTCCGTTTTTGTCAAACAGCAACCCCTAGAGTCGCTGTGGAGTACTTGTACTGTCGTAAATAGCACGCAGAGATGGCTCTGCACTCATGGCCGGATGCCCTCCCCCTGTATACCGGTACCTGTTCAGTAGGATGGAAGCTGTAACGAGTGGAAATAAGGTGTGGCCTCTTTAAGAGCTGCGCGCACCCTGTTTAACTGTGGGCAGTCTGTATTGTATGTGCGCCTCGAAACACCATATGTGTATACGGCTCCGGGTTATTTCTGTTTGATGCTCATTTTAGCAGAATTTTATCAGATCTTTTTTGCCGTAAAGCAATTCATTATATCGCGAGACCTGATATCACGGGCCGCCGGCTCAAAGTTGCAAGTGAGTTTTTTCCGCTCACATGCGATAGGGGGGTGCAAAACGACCACCATCAACCCGAAAAGAGTAATATAACCATTCCAATGACTCCAAAGCGGATCGGTTGAGGTAAAAAATCCTGCATAGTTCACCTTTAACTCTAATGAAATTGTGTTGTTGGATTAGACCTGATAGATAGATGACAAAAGAATTTATGGGCTTTTCTGGTGGTCAAAGATGCTGTGTCTTTTTAGCTAATCGTTACTCCGCTGGGAGCCCCTGAGATTCAAGTCTCGACCCCTAATCCCTAATCCTGCCTTTGAGAACCATGTACATTAGTAAAATAATCACACCTAATCTGAAGGCTAGCTAAAGAAGCTTTTTAAAAGATATTGGGAGACCTACCACTGAGAAGGAAATAAGCAAAGAGTTAAATACAAGTGGCTTTATTGTTTGGATGAATGTAAGGTTTTTACATTCCTCCTAACCTTAATCTGCTCTCTGTCAACAGGTAACTCTGTGGTGGGAAATGAAACTGAGGCTGATAGTGCTGTTAATGTGACCTCCTTGTCTACCAAGGGTGAGGAGGAGAAGATAGAGGAGGTGTCACAGTTCACCAGCTTGCCCAGCACCTCAGACCTGACTCCCACCGGACGAAAGCTCAGAGATGAAGATGTCGGCAGTGGCATGCTGAATGAAGTCTTCTCGCCAACTCCAGGAACTCCAACTTCCAGTGAGGGTGCCACAACCACTTTGGCAAGGCCAGACATCAGCCCCGACTCTGCTGAGAACGAATACTTGCTTCCCCATGAGCCTGTTAATACCTTGGAGGAAGAGGAACAGGATGTGGTAGAGGAAGTGAGGCAGCAAGTGCCTACACAACCACCCTGGCAGGATGCTAAAGGAGACATGAAGACCACTGTGTTTGACCTTGACCTCGACCTTGAGACATCTCCCATGACCCAATCCCCAACTCATCCACCCTCCCCATCTGACGTCACCGTAGATTTCTTCGACTCTAGCTCCCACCGCAAGAACCTAGACCCATCGTCTCTGTCACCGCATGAGCTTCAGGGCCGTGACCCCACCTCCTGGGCCATGCCTGAAAACTACGACTACATGACGCCCTATGACGATAGTGTGACTCCCACTATCGACGATGTGACTCCTACTATCGACGATTACCCCAACAGCAGCACTTCTGAGTCTTACGATGATGATGTCTCCACTACCCCTCCTTCCAAACGCTTTCCTCCTCGATTGCCCCCAACCCTGGTTTCACGTTTCCCAAAGGAGCCACTGTGGAAGAAGAACCCCGTGCTCCCCCTGGTGTGATCGACTCAGTTAATGGCTCCGACTGTCGGCAGGGCTTTGTCCGCACCAATGGAACCTGCAAGTCCCCATGTGATTTGCAGCCCAACTATTGCTTCAATGGGGGCCAGTGCTACGTCCTGGAAGGAACTCAAATGCTCTGCAGGTAAGCCTTTAGGGTGAATGTGATTTCACCAAGTACCACATGTTCCTGGATCAACATCTTTGTTGATCCTGGATCAACTTTCCAACCAGGGTGAAGTACTTAAACATCAGTGTTATTCACCTATCATTACCCTCTGATTTTAGGGGAAAGTTATGGGTAGGGTTAGGTTTAGGGGTAGGGTTAGGTTTAGGGGTAGGGATTGGGTAAGGACTACATTTTAGAACGGGAATGTTGATCCAGGATAAACAAAATATGTTGATCCAGGACCATGTCTTACTTGGCAAAATCACGGTGACCAAGCATTTAGAAGAACCAGGTTATTCACTAAGACAAGAATCACAATTAATTTTATTCATATTTATCGTTTGGTTTGTTTAGGACAGGTGTGCTATGGACTAGGTGCACGTGGCCGCCATTTTGGATTTCTGATCAGCGAGTGTACGTCTAGACACTTCCGGTTTCGCTTTATGCCCGGTGCAGGGAGCCGGAGAAAGCCGAAAATGATCTCTTATAGTTGTTTATAGAATCAATTATATCATTTAAAATACTACTAAGATATATATTACTATCACACGAGCAAATGGCAATTAAATGCACGGATGCAAATTCAGATTAATGAATGAAATGTTCACGAACAGAAGATTGTATGGTCTCATGCTGCATACACAATGAGAATTATGCCTTCTATGTTACAACTACGATTTTATTTGATTATATCAGCAGACCTGATTTTGATTTATTGATTTTGATTTTATTGAATATTGATTTTATATGTCTTTTTGCAGTGATGCTTTTTAATTGCTAATGGCTTTAAAAAAATGTTAAGGACGGCGCTGTGAACGTCACTAATAAAACTCATTTTAACAGCACAGGTATATTCAATCTAAATAATTAAGTGAAAATAATAATCCAATCGCTAAAAAGCACATTTCCAAATAAGCACATAAATTCCATTAGAAAGACTAAGATTAAATGCGTTCTTACGGATTCAGTGCATCTGAATTTATATTTTTTGTCTGATCTGGCAGCTTCGAGTACGGCTTTTCAATCATTATGTGTCTGTACATCTCCTTTTTTATGGTCACCTGTAACTGGTTTTTACCATGTATATTTTTTCTCCCATTCCTTATACGAACTAGACGCTTTTTCTTCTCAGGAGCTCCGGATAGATCCATTTTTCTGTTGCAGTTTATTTTTTCTCAGTTGTCCCGCTCTGACTAGAACCAATAATAACGGCTGCGTATGTTCAGTTTTTTATTATTAACATTTTATATTGTAGAATTGTAATTTAAAAGGACGATGAAATAAAATGATGCAGACAAAATTAAAATGCGGGACACTGCTTATGACTTGCGGGACGCGGGACAAAGCTTCAAATTTCGGGACTGGTCACCCTCAACGGGGAATGCATGAAAGCTGACTTCTTTGTTTTAACGTGATGAAACGGTTCATAATTTTAGTAATTTAAATGCATATAATTTTCTGTGTATTTCACCTGCGTTTATATGCTTTCTATTACTGCATTTATTTGCGCAAGTGAGATGAGTAAAGAGCAATCATATATTTCATAAATCATTATCTGTCTTTTTTTATAAGCAGCACCTACAGTATTTATTCCACTGTAAAATATACACAATTAGCTATATTAAATTGTTTGTTAACTAACGTTACAGTTAAAAATGTAAATTATTTACAATTATTACGATTTTTTCCGCCGTCGTTTTGATCTATAAGGATAATTGATGCAAAGAGAGCATGTATGTAACATATGTGTTGAGAATATTGATCGAGCAACTGATGTAAGTAGGCCCTAAGTGTTATATGTGCAGAATTGAGAAAAATAGTAGGCCTATTTATGGAGATTTAAACAAGACAGGGCAAACGTGTGAATATTCAGGCGGTATTGTATGCAATCAAATAAAATCGCAGTTGTAACTCCCCAGCAAACACAAAAACGTTTTAAAAACGTTTTTTTCGCGTTGTGAAAAGGTTGTGATAACGTTTTTATCCGACGTATTTAATACGACAGATGTCGGGTTTTTTTTACGTTATAAATACGTTTTTTTTACAACGTTGCATAAAGTCGTAAAAACGTTGCATAAACGTTGTTTAACATTGTTAATGCGACGTTCTTAAAACGTAAATATCACGTCTTACTTTCTGGATGTCGTCTTGGTTATAACACATTCACCCAAAATCACCAAAATGAGGTTTCCAGGTGCTTTGGATGTAAATTACCTTGAAGTGTTCCTCACAAAATGCATGTGTCCTACATCGGTCTTTTGTGATTCCATTGTGAAACGTAGTCGACCCGTTAAAAACATTGAAGCGTCACTGGACATTTGGTTAGGACATACATTTTACTTAACTTATTACATTAATAGTTATGGATTGATTTATTAATTCACCATTATGTAACTATACCCAACTTTTCATTCAAGCAAATGTGTCCAAAAAAACAAAAGTATACTCAAAAAAGAAAAGAACTCGTATCTCACAAAAAAATACATTTATTAATAATAATAAAAAAAATATATATATTATATGTATATATATATATATATATATATATATATATATATATATATATATAATATATTAGAATTTGTATTGTATTATAGGCCTATATTATAACCAATTTAGCCAACTAGCCTAAATGTAATCAACCAAGAAAATACATTGTAACAAAAGTTAATTCCCAATCATGTTGACAAAACCAACTATGCAAAAACTTAACTTATTACATTAAAAGTTATGGATTGATTCATTAATTCACCATCATGTAACTACCCAACTTTTCATTAAAGCAAATGTGTCCAAAAAAACAAAAGTATACTCAAAAAAGAAAAGGACTTGCACCTCACAAAAATACATTTAATGTTTAATTATTAATATATTAATATAATAATTAATAATTAATATATATATAAAATATATTAGAATTTGATATTATATGCCAATATTATAACCAATTTAGCCAAATAAATGTAATCAACAAAGAAAATACATTGTATAACAAAAGTTAATTCCCAATCATGTTGACAAAACCAACTATGCAAAAAACATAGATGCACAACTGCAATAAATAATGCTAAAAGTATTGATGAAAAAAAAATACAATGTTGATTAAATATTGCGATTGCGTATAGTTACAACCCTATTAAGGTGAATTTCGTTTTGTATGAATTGTATCTAAATTTTAATCAATATTTCATAGACAATTACCTGGATTTAACAAATAAGAAGTAAGTTAAATATAGCAGACAATAGATAAAAACGACATGGAAGCGCCGCCGCCCTGAACTGGAGCTCGTCTCGTATAAAATGAATCGAAACTCAGCTTATAAGGTAGCCTATTAACTCCCAGACCTGAGAAATATATAGGCCTGTATGTCTAATTTTAAACAGGACCATTCAAAACGAAATAAAAGACGACTGTTCTCTGCTTATGTAATCCGTATCAAATGTGCATTTCTCACTGGCGCGTTCACTACTGCGAATATCACGAGTCAGCATCGTCAACTGTATCGCGACACTGACAGACAGAAAACACTTATTAATAAACAATTAAAATGTCTCCTTGCTATATTTGACATATTCATAATCATGAATTCTTTAGCCGATTCTTTAATTGTGACAGATTTGAGATGCTTTATTGGCAGAGCGCTTAAAAGCACTGAAACATGAATCTTTTTTAGGCAATAATCGCACTCGATATTCTCTAATGACATACTCAGTGACTCGTCCCAACCAATATATATATAAAAAATTACTTGAATTATATTTTAAGTGAAAGAGTTAACGTTAGCCCTGGTTCGCAAGGATTGTTGAGCCACGACTGAAGTTTCCACTTTGAATGCTTTAGCCTGGCTGATGTTTTTTCTCCAGCATCTAAAGTGAGAAAGAAAACGTAAATGTAAAAAAAACAATGGTTGTCCAAAATGTGAAGTACAGTGGAGTTTTCCCTCTACATATACGAGCAAGATTTCAGTCATGGATGCACAGATCACAGTGCATAACGTTACCTTTAGGTTAAAATACATTAGCTTACCAGAAAAACCTTTAAAACTATCAAAATCTCTCATCTACACATAAAATGCGATTAAAGGCCCAAACTTACAGCTTAGCTGCTAACCTAACTTGCCTCTAAGCTGCTAGTTAAGTTAGCCTAACGGTTAACGTTAAGATGCTAACTGACTTTTTCGAAGACATAACCATTTCTATACAGTAAATATTCAACGAAAGCGAGTCATTTACATGAAAGAAAGTGTCATAACCATTCGTATGTACTAGTTGTGTAATTTCAGGGACTAAACTTACCTGAAAGTAGTTAAAACAACAGTGTGAGATACGGAGTTTTGCAGTGTATCGGTTGAGCTGCAGTTCCGTTTCCATGGTAACGCGCTCCTCTCCAGTTCAGACTTCAGATGCGGCTCGAATTTTCAGCGCGCGCGCGCCCCTTAAAATACGTTAGAAGTCACGCAGCACTTACATACATTTAGAATTGATGGAGTGAATTATTTTTGATAATCAGAAAACATATCCTGAAACTTGATTCATAGTGGATCGTATGTGG
Source organism: Chrosomus eos (assembly GCA_036326025.1). Taxonomy (NCBI): domain Eukaryota; kingdom Metazoa; phylum Chordata; class Actinopteri; order Cypriniformes; family Leuciscidae; genus Chrosomus; species Chrosomus eos. Next base: position 9,370,810 of record CM070831.1, read on the forward strand.
CCATCGTCAAACTGTAAATGGAATAAGAATGAAAGCATTGAAAATGTAAAACAATGTTTGAAGTAGGCTATATAGTAGCCTAGTAGGCTATAATATAAATGTAGCCTAATGGTAAACGTGGTGTAGAAATGAAATTGCAAAAACTACAAGATATAGTCTAAGGCATGGGCATATTTTCTTATATACACAAATTTACAGATAACACGAGGAACAATTAAGATTTAAGTATTTTTCAAATATATTTAAAATATATTTAACAGTGCTTCATATAGGCTATGAATATATTAATATGCAGTTATTCATATGCTATTTAAGTGCTGTTGTTTATTGGGGTGTATTGTGTTTATACTACTGTGATGTTTAATGTTTTTATGGATGCATTAGGCATATTTAAATGTAGCCTAGTGATTATTAATAACAGTTCAGAAATAGAGTTAGCCTACTAATATACAGCACAAATGTTTTCAACGAGATATAAACCACCAGGGAGCGCTGGGTTTCTGCCAAAATTATGTATGATGTAGACATACATATCACGGTTTGCGATAAACCACCAGGGAGCGATAAACCACCAGGGAGCGCTGGGTTTCTGCCAAAATTATGTATGTAGACATACATATCACGGTTTGCGGTATGGTTTGCGAATATGTGCTTATAATTCATTTTTGACGAGGCAACTTGATTTAGCACAAAAAAAAAACAACGTTTTTTGCTGGGTTAGTTAGTTTAGTCTTGTTTCGTTTTTGTAAACAAACATCTAGTTTTTTTTTAACTGCCTAAAGAAAACGTGGTATTTTAACAACGTTTTTATAAAAACGTCTTAATCTAACGTGCATATTACGTTATTTTAACACCTGAAATCAACGTTTCCAAAAAGTTGTAGTTTGGTCTAGTTTCCTTTTAGTAGTAGACAAACGTGATATGTACGTATTTTGACTACTTTAATCTAACATATCAGTTTGGTATTTTAACAACGTTTTTAAAACGTCTTATTCCAACGAAGAGATTACGTTATTTTAACACCTAATTAAAACGTCTCCAAAAAGTTGTAGCTTGGTCTAGTTTCCTTTTAGTAGTAAACAAACGTGATATGTACGTATTTTTGACTACTTAAAGAAAACATACCAGTTTGGTATTTTTACAACGTTTTTAAAACGTTTTATTTTGGTTACATTATTTATCCATTTTTAAAAAACGTTTTAAAAACGTTTTGGAAACGTTGTACTACAACATTACCTAACTGCAACTAAAATACAACGTTGTGAAAAGTTGTAAAAACGTTTTGTGTTTGCTGGGTCTATATTTAGAGAAGGCATGTTATGCAGCATGAGACCAAGACAATCTTCTGTTCGTGAACAGTTGTATTTCATTCATTAATCTGACTTTGCATCCGTGCATTTAATTGTCATTTGCTCGTGTGATAGTATATCTTAGTATTTTAATTGATTCTATAAACAACTATAAGAGATTATTTTCGGCTTTCTCCGGCTCCCTGTCCCGGGCGTAAAGCGAAACCGGAAGTGTCTAGACGTACTCTCGCTGATCAGAAATCCAAAATGGCGGCCACGTGCACCTAGTCTATTACTTTTCTAGGTGATTAGACTTGCAATTTTCACTTAGTGGATGTTGAAACAGGTGACACAATCCAATAGGCTTACATCAAAGGTGTGACCATATCTAGCGACCAGAGTAGTTGAGGGTCGGTTCTTCTGACATGGGCCAGTAAGAAAAGACTTAGCAATCATTCAAAACACCCTAGCAACTTCACAGCAAACATTCAGAGCACCTTAGCAACATGGCTGTTTGACATTCAGAATTGAATTGAGATTGTCTTTTAAATTCCAATTCAAATCCTGACATTATGAATGGGATATGGAATTGGAATTGGAAAGAAATTCAACTAGTTTTTTAAAAAACAAAGATTGTCAAAATTTGAATATTAGCTTCACATAGCCTTATTTGAAAGTTTTGTTTAGAAACAATGTTGAAAACCCTGAACTTGAAAGGTTTAGAGGCCTCAAGAGGGAACAATACAGATAGACAGACAGACAGATCTATTTCTTGTCATTGTCATTCCAATTCAACTTTTGGTGGGTTGTGGCAGTTTACATTCAAATTCACAATCATATTTTGAAAAGGAGTGTGGTAGATTTTTCCCCTACACACCTGACTTAGGTTGGACCGAGTGTCAAGACTCAGTTGAGTTTACCTCTGACCGCTCGGGTTGAAGCCTAAGTGTATCTATTCTGACCACATAAAATGCTTAAGAATTATAGTTACCTGACCGCAATCTAACCCCACCTAAGAGTCTCACAAAGAGTTGAACAACGTCTCGTTCTGTTCGAACACTATCACGTGGAAATAAGGTCTCTAGTGTTCTTAAATGGCTCCACACTGGATTAGGAGTAAGATCTCTTGTGTTCCTCTAAATAACTTGTTCCACTAACTAACTTGCTGCACAGAAATAATAACCAACAGACTTCAGACAATGCCTTTCAAATATGCTTTAATCACATCCGGAGGATCTCAGACAAATCCCAGAGAGAATCCCACAAGCAAAAAAGAACACAACAGTTTTTATAGAATAGGAGCATGACAAAAATGATATGATACATTACATAAGTTCCCTACAATTTGATTGGTACTTCATAGGCAAACCCTTCTGTTACTAGGTAGAAACAAACTCTGTTTTCAAACCTAAACATCTGTCTAGTTTAAGAAGTTAGTTATGATTAATTAAAAAATCCATCACAGGAGCCATTCTGAATTTTGCACTGCTTAGCAACCACATAGAAATGCCCTGGCAACCGCCCACAACGCCCTAGTTTATTCATGAGCAAACAATCCTGGTATTTTCTTTGAACAAATCTAGTTCTAAATTGGAATGAAATGGAGGGAAACTCTCAAGAAGATTTGCCTTTCCTCATGGCACATCTGGTCACAAGGACAGGATGAGTGCAGAAAGCACCACATGTTTTCCCAGATTCATTATGAGGAAAGTTTATTAGGAAACTTCCCTCCCGCTACCGCATTATTTTGAGCACAACTGTTTTTGCCCAAACATGTGACCAAACATGAAACATGCACAAGTTTATATTTGTTTTCATGTGTCTTGCATTGTGCCTAAAATCTTTTTTTTTTACTAGAAAAGTAATTTTTAAAAGTCCTATTTTGAAGAATAACTATAACAGCGGGTTCATTAACTTTACTAACACTGAAAATACATAAGCAATAAGCAAATGCTATAAAGAGTAACCTGTAACCTCTATAAAGAGGTCATCATGAGGATTATGTTTAAGCTGAAAATAAGTATGAGGAGATATGAAATTCAGCTTGTTCAAGGGTAGATTAGGTCAAAATAGGGGGAGGATGCTTGAGAGCCAAGCTCACTGCTTCCTGAAAAGCAACTACCATATTTTCTTTACATAAAGATCACATATTAATGATATTTTTGGAAGGTAGACCTTGGGTAGATTATGCTATCATGGGTTCAGGTGATATCAGTACTGCATAATTGTGAAATTAACCATCATTCTCCCTCCACAACTCTTCCAGACACACACCGGTTGTAATTCACATTGTGATTAAGACAATCCCCTTGCCAGCCAGTGACTATTAACAACCTATTCATGGTCATAAATCTCTTGTTCCTCCCTCCTTTTGGATTTGTGCAATGACCCTGACTGTATCCACAACCTTTGTCAGTCCAGAGGTCATGGTTAGCTGTAAATTTCAGATTTAATCACATTTATTCTTATGAATTTAATATCTAGCTGAACGTTTTATTGCTCAGAGGTTGCTCTTTCATAGCTCATGAGATTTGTCAGGTATGCCTTATATAAGAATTTTGTCTCAGATGTTTCTCCTAAGACATTGCTTGAATTTAGGATGGTTTGGATGCAGTTTGTAAGAAATATAGCTATATGTGTGAATAAATAGATCATTTGATTTTGGAAGAATGTGAGAAATGTTTGAGCAAATTTTGAAATCTCTGGTTGTTGTTTGATGATTGAGCACAGTTTGAGAGTTTGTGAGATCTCTTAGAAGAGGCATACAGTATGTGAGATTACTGGGGTCTTTTTCTCAGGAGAAAACTCTAAGAAGCAGGAGAATTAGACCTTCATATGTTCTGTTTAATCTCTTCTTTTTCTAGGGGAACAAACAGTTGTCTGTCTGCCAGTTGTGCTGGATTAAAATTCTTTTTTTCCTCCCTTTTTCCCTCTAAATAATACCGTAGTAACATAATATGAGCAGTCAAATCAAATGATCTTGCTGAAAACGTACTCCCATTTACTCCTCTCACCTAGTTATCATCATAATTACCAGTTTAATTTATTACATTTCTACTCTAGTCACTCTGAAAAAGAGTATCTGCTAAATGGAATCATATGTGATTTTTTTTCTTCTTTCTTTCCTTCTTCTGTCACCGAGTTCCTCATCATGCTCATGTACTTGCATTGTAAACAGACGTTTGCCCCACCAGTAACCCCCCCCTTGGGGCCGGTTACCCTCACTGACTCCCCAAAACAAGCCTAGTCAAAATGGGTCAGTGGAGCTCTGGGCAGCTGTGTCCCATGTTGGCTTTGTTTATATGAGGCTCGCCTGAACACTGATTTATTCACCACTGCAATCTTATTAGAGTATGAATGTTAATGGCTCAGACATCTTTTCAGAACACCGTCCTTCCCCCTCCCCTGCGCACATGCCTCTCTTTTAGTGATCTATCAAGAGCTTTCTGTATGTGTGGACATATGACAGATGTGCCTTCATTTCAGTTAAAAAACATGTTTTTGACTGTGATTCTAGTCAGTGAAAGTAAATGTTAACATCCAAGAGGACTTTTTATGCTCTTTCATAGCTCAAGAGACCTAACAGAGTTCGCAATTACACTACCGTTAAAAAGTTTGGGGTCAGTAAGTTGTTGTTGTTGTTGTTTTTTAAACCCTCTGGTGCTCCTCATTTAGGGGTCACACTCATACTCCTCCTGGTCACAAGTTGCCAAACACTTCAAATGCGACTTTTTGTAAAATCAATGTAATATACAGCAATATTATTAATCTTCGACATTCCTTCACGAGAGCACCTCGGCGCATGCATGTTGTGTTGATGTGAGAGTAGATGTTTTTGCATGAACACGCATTAGAGATTGATATATTGTAAATAAAGTGGTAAATTATGTTTTTTGCACAAACAAAGCACTCACGTTGCTTCATAACATGGAGTACTTTTATGATGTCTTTACTACCTTTCTGGGCCTTGAAAGTGGTAGTTGCGTATATAGGCTGTCAATGGAGGGGCCGAAAGCTCTCAGATTTCATTATAAAGACCTTCATTTGTGTTTCGAAGACAAACGAATGTCTATGCGTTTGAAACATGAGGATGAGTAATTAATGGAAGAATTTTTATTTTTGGGTGAACTAAGCCTTTAAATTGTATAATTTGTTCATTTAGATTTTGAAGATCAGCGCTTCATTTTCTTGATAGATAGAGTGTTGTTGTGACAGACACAGTTGGACCTGAATAATGATTGGTCTAATCCAGTCCTGATCCTTCTCAGTCACTGGGTTATTACCATTGGTGGTCTCATAGTAAAAGCGTTCTCCATCTGGGGATCACCCTTATACCACCCCAGGGATCCGGCAGGGGATCAAGTGGCCTCCAGCCTCTCAAAGCTGAATATTGCAAACCTTTATAGCCCTGGTAATTTGGGGGTTTTATTCAGCAATTGAGGAGTGATGATTATGACAGCAGTGCTAGACCACATGTTTAGAGTTAATGAAGGGTTGCCGCTCATAGTGTGGCTGTGTTTACGATGACGAGCTATACTGACTCTTAAAGTAACACTAAGTAGTTTTTCAACCTTCATAATATATTTCCAAGACCCTTGTGATGGTACATCGACTTAAAATAAGTTAAATGACTCGTCTACCATCGCCTGACGGGGTCTGTATCGCCTTTACTGGCACTATGTAACTTCAGGTTTCGGGTAGGAACCCCTGCACAAAAAAGAACTACAAACTCTACTGCTTTACGTCAAGCGCTACAATAGTCATTATTTAGTTTTTCTTCGTTTCTGATGTCGCAATACATCATCCTTTCATGAAATCATGTAACATACTCTACCTTGTCTGTGGACATCGTTCATTCTAAAGCTGGTGCTGGGTAAACAGCGAGCAAGCGTGCGACGGTAGGCTAAATTATTTACGACAGCGGCAATGGACAATTTCGTTTCCAACCAGTAGAGCGAGCGAAGAGGAAAAAATACTTAATGTTACTTTAATTAAGCGACAGTTGAGCGCCAAGTTTTAGTAGATCTTCCTAAAGACAATTTCACATGATCACCGTGTGTTCCCAGTTAATTTTTAATGGAAGATAGGTGGCAAAAAAAACTTTAGTAAGAATGGATCTGCTAAAAAATATTGTTAGCACTACCAGTGAGCATGCAGATGTTGCTGACAGCTGATGATTCCTAATGATTTTGCCCTGTTTTTGCATATTAAGGAAGTTATACATTAGAGACAAGCTGAATGAATATTTCAGCCTGCATTTTGAGGCTGTGTCAAGTCAAGTTAAATTTATTTATAGCGCTTTTCACAATACATATTGTTTTAAATCATGGTGTTAATATTTATAATAACTTATTATCTTCATGTATTATAGTTACATTTAGCAGATTGGAGCTAGGTGATAATAGCCTTTTGCGACAAAACAAGCAATCAAGCAGTTAAGATATATTGCCCCAAGAGAGTATACTGTATACAATTAAAGTGGGACATACTTATATCCAACTTTATATAAAGAGCTGGGCAATAATATAGTTACAGTTAGTTGAGCTTTGCTGTATATATCGCTGTTTGTGATTATACTGTTTTTAATGCAAATAAAGTTGTATAAAACTTTATAATGCTGCGCAATAAAATCGTTGTATAAACATACGCAGCTGAGATTTTCCAAATAGTATATTGCTTTACAAAAATTCTATATGTATGCAGGTAAAGTAGGATGTACTATACAACATTTAATATATCGCTGAGCGATAATATAGTTTACATTTTCCGAAGATATAAAAATCAAGCAGTTGAGATTTGCTATATACTATACACTTCTTACCAAGTTGTATTTGGTTATTATCTAGTTGTATAATTTGTTATTAATTTGTTAGTTATAAAATAATTAATTATGGTTGTTATCTGTGGAAAATATGTGAATTGGATTACTAGACCTGCCTGGCTTAAATTTACATTGGTCTTACAAATATTGTGTGCTTGACTAAAGATGACTTTCAGTGGATTTACAGCATTTTATGACATGTATATTATGGTGTGTAATCAGACCCATGCATATTTTTGAGAACAGAAAAGGTTTCTTGACATTTTTATTACAATAATCAAAACTATTTCTATAAATGTTGTCCTTGAAAGAGGAAGAGATAACAGAGCAGAGAAAGAAAGAGAAATGGAGGGGAACAGAAGGGAGGGTTTGGTCTTAAGAGAGATATTAGTGATGGAATGACATGTCATCACTACATCTGTTTCAACTACTGCTTGCTACTGCTCAGCTGGGGCGGTTTGGCATCCATCCATCTCAGCAGTCCATGTAACACACACACATGTGCACACAAACAGTCTTAGCTGCACCATCTGTCCACACGGCAGCTTCGTAAACTGCCCATATTTATACACAGAGATTAACCACACAAATTCAACCCTCATCTAGTTTAGACCAACATTTCTAGGTGCACTAGCACAGTCATGATGTAACTAATGGTCTTTTTTATGCAGGATAATCAACAAAATTTTGCTTGGTTAAATGTATTGTCACGAAGTGCAATGAAACTGAGATGAGGCTGGATCCAAACGCAGTGTCTTTATTAACAAACTAAAACTTTAGCCAGAAACAGGATACAAGAACTAGAAACTGGAAACACCAACATAGACATGAAACATTCATTTAACAACTCACCAGGACAGGGCAGAAACACAGGGCTTAAATCATGAGTACAAATGAGTTAACAGGATAACAAGGGGGCGTGGGAAATGGGAAACACCTGGGATCACTAATAAACAAGACAGGGAACCACTGAACATGACAAAACAAGACAAGACACAAAACCCACATTACGACATAACCCCCCCCTTAAGGGCGGCTCCTGACGCCCAATAACACCAAAAAAGTCCAGGAGGGCGGTCTTGGGGGAGGGATGGGGGGCCAGGCCCATGCAGGGGAACAGGACCTGGACCTAGGCAAGGCGGGCCTGGGCCGTGGAGCGTAGGCGGGCCTGACTGAACAGGTGGCCAGGGCGGAGCAGGACCAGGCAGAGGCCAGGGCGGAGCAGGACCAGGCAGAGGCCAGGGCGGAGCAGGACCAGGCAGAGGCCAGGGCGGAGCAGGACCAGGCAGAGGCCAGGGCGGAGCAGGACCAGGCAGAGGCCAGGGCGGAGCAGGACCAGGCAGAGGCCAGGGCGGAGCAGGATCAGGCAGAGGCCAGGGCGGAGCACACTCGAAAGGGAGCCAGGGCGGAGCACACTCGAAAGGGAAATCCACGGGAGGAAGGTGCTTGAAGGGCGCAGGCAGGGCGAGGCGCAGAGGCGGGGCCGGCACGGCGAGACGCAGAGGCGGGGCCGGCAGAGGCGGGGCCGGCAGGGCGAGGCGCAGAGGCGGGGCCGGCAGGGCGAGGCGCAGAGGCGGGGCCGGCAGGGCGAGGCGCAGAGGCGGGGCCGGCAGGGCGAGGCGCAGAGGCGGGGCCGGCAGGGCGAGGCGCAGAGGCGGGGCCGGCAGGGCGAGGCGCAGAGGCGGGGCGAGGCGCAGAGGCGGGGCCGGCAGGGCGAGGAGTCCGGGAACGCCCTCCGGAGCCTGGCGAGCCAGACGAGTCCTCCCTCTCTTCCTTCTGCGACGGCGCTTCGCTGGGCTTGATTCACTACTGGACGTACTTGACTCTATAGACTCACTTGACTCAGTAGGCTCGCTTGACTCAGTAGGCTCGCTTGACTCAGTAGGCTCGCTTGACTCAGTAGGCTCGCTTGACTCAGTAGGCTCGCTTGACTCAGTAGGCTCGCTTGACTCAGTAGGCTCGGTAGGCTTGCTTGACTCAGTAGACTCGGTAGACTCACTTGACTCAGTAGACTCGGTAGACTCACTTGACTCAGTAGACTCGGTAGACTCACTTGACTCAGTAGACTCGGTAGACTCACTTGACTCAGTAGACTCGGTAGACTCACTTGACTCAGTAGACTCGGTAGACTCACTTGACTCAGTAGACTCGGTAGACTCGGTAGACTCGGTAGACTCACTTGACTCAGTAGACTCACTTGACTCGGTGGCGCTTGACTCACTTGACTCGGCTGGGCTCACGTGGAGCGCCGCGGACTCGACCGGGCAGACGTGAGTCGAGGGCTCGGCGGGGCAGACGAGTAGCGCGGGCTTGTGGAGCGCGGTCTCGGCAGTGCGAATGTGGTGCGGCTTCCTCAGAGCTCGGTTGGAAACTCTCTTACTTGAACTGTGCTTGGAATTACCTTGAACGGTCTTGACGAAATGCCCTGGTCTGGGAACACAGCGGATTTCCTCAGCAAGTCCTACAGTGAGTGACGAACCGCACACCCACAACGCTCGGTCCAGGAACTGCACAAAAGAGAGGTGCTCCGCATCTAACAGAAGCATTGCGCCGAGCGTTGTCGTCCATCCCACTCCAGAAATTATACTTGAGTGTTTCCTCACTCAAATTTGTCTCATGATAAAACTCTAGGTAAGCCCCCACGTACTCCTCAAGCGACCGTCCATTCTGGTAGAAAACGTCCTCCATCATCATACCTCTTGCTTTAACGTCGACAGATATTCTCCCAGAGCCCGGTTGCTGACAACTGCTGGATCCTGTCTTGGTGAGTTGTTCTGTCACGAAGTGCAATGAAACTGAGATGAGGCTGGATCCAAACGCAGTGTCTTTATTAACAAACTAAAACTTTAGCCAGAAACAGGATACAAGAACTGGAAACACCAACATAGACATGAAACATTCATTTAACAACTCACCAGGACAGGGCAGAAACACAGGGCTTAAATCATGAGTACAAATGAGTTAACAGGATAACAAGGGGGCGTGGGAAATGGGAAACACCTGGGATCACTAATAAACAAGACAGGGAACCACTGAACATGACAAAACAAGACAAGACACAAAACCCACATTACGACATGTATGGTTCACGTACAATTTGTATTATTTACTCCCTCGTGTTGTTCCAAACCTGTATGAGTTAATTTTCTTCTGTACAAGCAACATTAGAGCCCACTATTATTTAAAAAAATGTATATTTTTCAAAGTATCTTCTTTTGTGCTCCACAGATGAAAGAAAGTCACAACATGAGGGTGATTTAATGGTAGGGTAGGCAATTTTTTTTTTAATTTTTTTTGCTATACTGGTTGAAACTCTGTTCTCATCCTGATAGAAATCAATAATAGAAGTGGTCTAAATATTAAAATGTGAATATAGCTTCTGTGGAAGTCTCAGAACCAAAAAATGTTCACGTTCACGAAATTCTTTTTGGTCCTGATAGGATGTCCTACCTGCCTGTCAAATATGTATTTCCATACCTCTGCGCACCTGCTCGCACAGACATCACAACATCAGCGTGTTGTCTAGACAGACACGTGGTTCTGTTAACAAACAGCAGTCATCTTGTAACCGTAATTACGAGATGGCAACCCGTGACGTTCTACCCGGAGCTGTTCATTTGAGAGTGTCTCTTGATGCTTTGTAGGATCTGCTGTGTGTGTTTCAACGCTATCTCACGACCAATTCGTATAAACTTGTACGAGTGAGTAAAAGGTGGCTGATTCGTACAAATTTCTATGACCTCACTAGTACTAATTCGTATGATTTGTCTAAACCCCAGTGATGGGTAAGTTTAGGGGTGGGACCAGGGATAGGTAATACCTATACGAATTCATACGAATTGGGCAACTCGTAAAATATGTACGATTTAGCAAAAATCTTACGAATTTGTACGAGTGAGATCGTAGGAATTTGTACGAATTAGCCACCTTGTAAAATACGTACGAATTGCCGTGAGATCGGGTTGGTGTGTTCAGGTGTTTTGAAGATAAGGCGGCTTTGGAGAGCGTTCTAAAGGAAGGGTGGGATCTCATGCTTTCAAAGCTAGACACTCTGAAATTGCCTACCCTACTTAATAATTTTAGAAAAAAAATTAATTTTTACTTTAATAATGATAGAGTTTACATTTTTGGTTGAACTATCACTTTACCTAGTTAAGCAGCCTGGTGGCTTGTGTTTTGTAGTCTAACACACAAACTCACTCAGTCTGTCAGTTGCAGTTATATCTGATTTTCTTGGAACTTCTCAGAATGTATCTAACCATCTGATTTCATTTCACATAATAATATTAATATTGTGTAAACAGGTTAATTGATGTAGGCTCTGTTTGGGACGACAGCGTACACAGGATGAATATGACTGATTGCATAACAGTTTTGACTACTGACGCTGTCAGAAGGTTGTGCGGTTATAAACATGGGTGAGAGAGACAGTGGATGAAGGAAGGAGATAAATAAGAACATGAGCACAAAAGTAATAAAAGATCTTGACTAAAAGCCATGAAAAGAGGGTTGGGTTGGAAAACAGGCAAGAGAATGGGTGTAGAATGTAATTTAGATAGCATGCAAACTTTGTGGAAGAAACAAACACAGTTAAGAGAGTGTTGAGATCTGGGAGGATGGATGAGAAACAGCTGAGGGTCTGAATAGACAGGCTGCTTTATACAGCCCACTGTAAGGATGCATTTATATGCACACTCACATCAACACGCCTGACACCTCTCCCTTCTGGGATTGAATGCCCTCGGTGGCGCCGCGCCAACCCTGTTCTCCTTCGTCTCGCTCTCGGTTGGCTCAGGCACAAAGGGGCATACAGGATGCTGTAGTGAAAAGAAGTGAAACCTCAGACCCCCCTCCCGTGACCACCAAGACTGTGAATGAAGACGACTTCCTTTCATTATAGACATTTACATTTGAGTGTGTGCAAATGTGGATGTGCTTAAGAGAGAGTCAGGATTGCAGTCTTTGCAGATCATTTGCATTTGATTGCTTGGAAATGTTTCAGTTATCATCAGATTTGTATTATATAACACACACACACACACATATATAAATATACATATATATATATATATATATATATATATATATATATATATATATATATAGTGCATTATGCACAGTGTGTGTATTATTATATATGTATAATATAATATTATATATTATATATATTACTGTATGTATATACTTACACTTGAGCATGTATAATATACAAATATACTCTTACACTTGAGCATGTATAATATACAAATATACTCTTACACTTGAGCATGTATAATATACAATGTACTTTAGAATATTGTGACATTTATATTTTATTTTATAAAAATATTGTTGGAGTAGATGTTTTATAGATTTATATATAATGTATACAGTAAGTTTTACAATATTCTTAATAACATAGTTATTAATTACATAAACGTGTGCGTGCGTGCGTGTGTGTGTGTGTGTGTTTTAACATTATAACTTTATAATGTTATTAAGAATATTGTAAAAAATCTAATCCGTGTATGTATATATGTGTATGTAATTATTAAATAAACAAAATGTTTAGTTGGTTTGTTTTAGTTTTTCCCTGTCAACAAAATATTGGAACAAATATAGGAAAACATAGCCTATACATGGCAAAATCACATTTCATGCCTGACTCTAGTAATAATGCTGGTGGAGCTCGAAAGATACAGGCATGTTTCAGATTTCATCCTTCAATCTGATAGCGGCATCTGCACCTCTGATGTTGTTTGCTCGTCTGTCCTCTGACAGATAGAACTGTACTGTTTGTTATGTGTGCAAAATGGAGGAGGAAAAGTTTAGGGAGCTGACGGAGAGCATGCAGATGCCCATGTGCTTTTATTCCTGACAAAACCCAGATGCAAAACCCAGCGTTCTGAAACCTTTTTTGGTAGCAACATTTTCATACACGCTCAAACATAATATTGTAACATTTGATTGCCTTATTGGATTATTAAGGCAAATGTCACTGAGTTTTAATATGACAGATCCTGACAGTCTTTGAAGTTAGTTCAATGACTTCTAGAACTGGTGTTAAATCCAGTCTAAAGCAGTATAGAAGAAACTTAAGGTAAGATAAAGGCAGTGAACTTGTCATCCACCCAGGTGTCTGCGAAAAATGAATGGTAAAAATGCTGAAAGCAGTGAATTTTAACTCGCCCTTGGTGTAGGAGATGCACTGAGCCACCATGAATAATTCATATGAAACAAGAGATACATTGGGAATCAAAGCACATTTTTGGGAAGCCAGTAAGGATTAAAATACTGTCTTAATAGTGTGTGTTTAAAATGTGTCTCACTTCAAAAATGAGTGTGTTGGCGTGATGTTGGATGAATCCCAGTAAGGGCCTTGTCGCTCCATATGCTTTTACTGGAGAAAAGGCAAATAAAATTAGCTCCACACTGACCCCTAAAACCTGCTGGTCTTGAACCAGGAACCGCTAACACCACAGGCCAATGGGATAATGTCTGCAAAAAGTAATGTTTTCTGAACAGCAACTACCGTAATAATGCGAGACCGATGCAATATCGCACGGAAATAATGGATCATTCCATTCAGATTTAGATAACCCATTTACGCATTCATTGTTTGTTGCATTGTAACTGCCAGTGTATGTATATTGCTATTACTTTTATTCATTGCATATTGAATTAACATTTGACCATTGCATCACAATCTTCTTGTAGAAATACAAGCGTGTTACCAATTTGTTGGAAAGGGCTTTGCATATATTTGCCTTTCTTTGTCTTGCAGGTGCAACATCCAGGACTACATGTGGCACAAGGGTGCCCGCTGCGAGTCTGTTATCACGGAGTTCCAGGTAATGTGCATCGCCATCGGGGCCTCCGCTCTCATGGTGCTCCTGCTCTTCATGATCGTCGTTTGCTTTGCCAAGAAGCTGCACGTGCTCAAGACTGAGAATAACAAGTTGCGCAAGCGCAGGTGAGACTCCGGCATGCTGTGTGCAGTTGGCAGGACACAGCTAAATTCATGAAAATGACCCATGTGGTAGAGATTTTTAGAGAGAGTAAGACAAAGTAGAAGGGTTTATGGATTAAAAGCCTTAAAACCCTCATGTTTTGTGGCGGAATTAGGAACAAATAAGTCACACACAGAGCTTGCCAAATGTTTGTGCTGTTATTTAAATGGTAACTATTCAATCCCATGACCTTTCTCCAGCATATACACAAAAATAAATTAAAATAGAAAACAGTTCTTTAAAATTGTCATAATATTTCACAATATTACTTGACCGGTTGTGTAGAATTGCAAGACAAAATAAACTTTTCTTTAATATTTTCTTTAAATATTTCTTTAATGTTTAAATAAATGTCGTGTTTGTTTTTTTGCGGTTAAAAAAAAAAAAACGTTTTTGCTGGTTTTAGATTAATTTTTGGGACTTGCCAGCAAGCTAACTATAGTTAGGCCAGTTTGGCCTTACTTGGAGACCAGCTTCAACCAGCCAAGAACAGCAAACCAACTGCAGCAGAGTAAAATAAAATTAAATAAATAAAGGTTTAACTGAGAGAAACAACATAATAGTAGAAATGGCTTTTGTAAAAATTCTGCTGAATTTCTAATTCCCTAAAAATTGTTAGTGATAGTGCAGCTGCTAATCGGAGACCAAATAAAGCCGTGAGTGGATGTCATGCTAATGCTTAGCGTACTGTGCTAGCAGCGGGCAGAATGCATGATGTCACTAAAGCTCCAGCTGAAAGTAGGGCAGAGGGGGAGGAGGGGCCGGCTGACCTACATACAGCTGTGAGACCCGGGGGGGGTGTGGGGGTGGAATTGAACAGCGCACACCCTCCTCAAAGAAGAGTGGAAAATGATGAGGAAAAAGAGGAGAGCAGAAGAGAAAACCAAGTGCCAGTGGAGAGAGTTTTATAACAGGCTGCAGAGGAGGGGCGGCCATGTTTGGAGGTGAGAATGATGGCGGGGAGAAACAGGCAGTGAATACGTCAGACACCCACCTCAACATCTGCTGCAAGTAAATGTGCTTGAGTTCTTTCTGCTGTATAAGATCTAATCTACAGATTGTAGCAGAAAAGAAGGGGGGATATTACAGCAAAAAAGAGAAGGCGTTGATCCTATAAATTCTCAAGTGGGTTTACTTCAGATCCCAGATTAACATCAATTGGCGACGCAACACATTGTCAAAATTGTATATCACCCCAAAAGTAAGCAAGAATATCCTTGAAATCAAAATTTGAAATTTTATTAATAATACTATTATCTTCATAGGCCCAACAATATGCAAAATTACTAATGGATAATTCCAGTATTTAGCACTTTGAGTCTATTTTCTAGTTTGTTTTGGATGTACTAGAGTGGTGGACACAGAAATTTTGACGATGGGTCCTGTCTCGACTTTTTGACTATTTTAGAATCGCCTCTGACCGCTTCAGAGTGGCTGTCTATGGGCATGCACAAACATGTCCTTAAAACAACACTTAACGTTCGTTTTCAAAACTCACCGAGTTTTGTATCGAAATACAGTTTCTGCCGTGTTTTATTTGCCATTTTGTAAAATCGCATGATTTCTGTTGGAGGACTCATTGCAATAACTCGTGCAATAAAACACGGCAGAAACTGTATTTTCGCTACGCTACTTGTTTTGGAACATCAACGAACACCACTAACCACTCGGTGAGTTGCACAGTTTTGAAAACGAACGTTAAGGGTTGTTTTAAGTACATGTTTGTGCATGCCCATAGACAGCCACTCTCAAGCGGCCAGAGGCGATTCTAAAATAGTCAAAAAGTCGAGACAGGACCCATCGTCAAAATTTCTGTCCACCACTCTAGTTCATCCAAAACAAACTAGAAAATAGACTCAAAGTGCTAAATACCAGAATTATCCTTTAAGTGAAATACCTTTGCAGCGATGATATACTTTTAACAAACATCCTGATGCTGTCCTGATGCTAAGAGCGACAGTTTGGATGAATATGTCAATATGTGGTGCGAACTTTCCTCTCAATAACAAAATCGACTCAACAAAATTGACAGCATTGAGAAAGCAGCAGTTAAGCATCTGATCGTAACGATGTGGATATGTTTCCACTAGCTCTGCAATTCACATATATGGAAAAGGCTATGTACTATAGTTTGAATTAATCCTTAGACGTATAGAATGGCTCTTTCGGCATTCTGCTGAACATTGTATAAGCATTCGTTTGTGTCATTGGAGGAGAGGCTCTCGTGAGTGTGCATAAACGTCACAATGGGAAACATGGAAAAAATAGTTATGCTTTCAAAGAAAACCTAGGAAGTCGGGGAAGGTCTCGTTTTTTAAGTTTCATTACAAGCTGTTCACGTATTGGCAATACAAATGTGATTAATATGTCATTCTTACGTATAGCCCCTTTAAAAATAACCATATTGTCCAAAATGTCTATATTTGGCCTTTAAAATAGTGTTGCCGTTGGTGAATGCCAACCCCCTTTCCCCTCTTTTTCCTGTTCCACCCTCTTTCATTAGCCAATGATGCAGGTCTTTAAATTATATATATTGTTATTATATAAATTGATGTATGTTTGAGATCAGGAAGAGTAATGGAATGTTTGAGTAGGAAGTGGGAAATGAAGGATAGGGGAAGAAAAAAATGGGAAGAAATTGCGATCTACACATGAGCCCAAGAAGCTTAATTTGTTTATTAATTTGAGGTCATTTTATGGTGATGAAATGTGTTTAAAACTTGTCATGTTTTGAAATATTTGTTGATTTGAGAACAAAAAAGTGCCGTCATTTTGTCATCTGATATGTTGCATCACAGGTTATAAACTGAATGTGTGTCTCCAAAGCAGTCCTAGAATTGCACTAATGCTCTTTTCTCTTTCTCTCTCTCTCCTCTGTCCTTCATAATCTCTTCACTCTAATATTCCCCCCCTATATTTTCCATTGTGTCCTTGTCTCTATACCTCTCATCTTCCCACAATGCTCCCTCCATTCCATCACTCTCCTTCTTTTTCTCCCTTTCGCCCCCGCCACCTCGCAGCAGTAAGTACCGTCCCTCCTCGGAGCACCACAATGATAATTTCTCGTTGTCCACCATCGCTGAGGGCTCCCATCCAAATGTAAGGAAACTTTGCGACACCCCTCCTAACCTCCCTCATGCCCGTGCTTTGGCTTACTATGATAACATTATCTGTCAGGTAACGTGTTTCTCGTCTTTCTCTTTCCTCTCCCCCTCCTTCCCCTCTCTGCATGGACCCCGAGCGTAACCTTTTTGGTAAGGGAGGGGGTGCACACTGCACAGCGCACAGAGAGATGGGAGCGTTTTCTCCGCTGAAAAGGTCTGCTCTCAGATAGGAGTGTGGTTACTGAGGCAACAGTTGTTACCATAGCAACAGGGTAGCCGGGAAGCAGGGAAAAATCCTGGTCTTTTTGTTGCGAGCGCCGCTTTTTGATGCTCCGTTAATGGTGGGGCTTGGCGATGTGGATGACCTTAGTCTGTCACTGTCTGTCAGCCCCATCCGTCTGCCCCGCTGTGTCTCAAGATGAACAGATAGTCTAGCCTATAGACACTCTCTTTAACAGCGGTTTGAGAGACTCATGGGAAAGCGACTCTATTGATCCCGCGCAAGAATCAATACAGAGGCAGACCTGGAAGACACATTATACCCTGGAAGGTTCATATGCATAAACATGCAGGCTATTTGTTTTAAACATAAAAGTGACAAGGTAATAAGCACTTTGTGTAATTTGCGCCTTGTAATCTGGCTTGAGGTGATATTATAGGTGTCGAGGTCCTAAAGGGATGGTTCACCCAAAAATGAATATTCTGTCATCATTTACTCACCCTCATGTTGTTCCAAACCTGTATAGATTTTTTTCTTCTGCTGAACACAAAAGAAGATATTTTGAAGAATGTTGGTAATCAGTAATCAGTTTACGGTAGCCTTTGACTTCCATAGTAGGGAAAAAAATACTATGGAAGTCAATGGGTGCCGTCAACTGTTTGATTACCGACATTCTTCAAAATATCTTCTTTTATGCTCAGAATTCATACTGGTTTGGAACAACGTGAGGGTGAGTAAATGATGACAGAATATTCAATTTTGGGTGAACTATCCGTTTAATGTGATATTTTACGGATCAGAGGAATATTTCTTGCTTAATGTGCGAGAGGTTGCGAGTTTGAGTCTATGAATGGATTAAAGATAATGTATATATATATATTTTTTTAATTTAATTATTAATAAATGTAATTCTTTGTTTAAAAAAAAGAATTGCAGAGATCTATAACGAAGGAATATTTCTAACTTTAAGTGTGAATGATTATGAGTTTGCATTTTTTATTTTTAATTAAATGTATTTATTCATAATTTAGTTAATTAAATGTATTCGTTATTCATTTTATTTTAACAATTTTTTTAAGTTTAATTGATTTTTTAAATATTTTTTTCTTTGAAGTAAATTAGAATTTCATCAGTTTGTCAGTAGGTGTTTTAATGGCCTATTTGTGTGTGCGTTTCACTGGAATGAATGTTTCATGATGGAATGATGAGAAGATGGTGTCTGGCTTGTAGGAAAGATACTACTTTATGAGGTCTGGAAAGGTGAGGAAATGCCCTCAGATATCTTTTTATCAGCAAACACGATGAGAGATCCCACGATTTCAGATTTTTAAGGGTGAGGTAATGGAAACATCTCTGGTTCCGACCATAGACAGTATAAGAAATGGACAGAGCCATCTCATTGGAACTCCGTTGAGAGAGTTGAAGCCCATTTTTAGCGATTTTTGAACACTTCCGTTCCTGACGCTCAGACTCAAACCGACTCAAACTATAAGCTTGATGACGTGAGCAACCCGTCTGACAGACGTAAATCTTCTAGTAGCTGTGCATGAAAATTGCCAACGTTAATCTTGCAGAGACGGGGAACTTGAGCAAAGAGTTCTTTGGCGTGAGTGAGCAGGAGTATTTTGTCCCGTTGCTTTTATGGACTCATTATCTATGGGGTTCTCCCTTGACGGGACGTCCCCCCGATTGCCTGCGAGCCTCTCCTCCTGTCTGTACGGTCACGCGACAGAGAGTCGAGTGGTTATGACGCAGTCGTTAGCCTGTTTTTACAAAAACTGTTTCTACGGGGCCATTATGTAACATAGAAGGTAATGGAGCCCTTTATACATTGTCGTGTTTCTTTAGAAATAAATAATGGACAAATGGAGTCTTTAAACGCCTCAGATGTAAAGTTATTCGCCTTCAAAGTGACGCAAAAATGAATGGTAGTCAATGGAAATGCTAACGCAAGTGAAGTTCTGCTACAAGATGGCGGCACCCGGCCGACTTCAACTTCCGGTCGATGGATTACCCCCTTGGTTCCGACATTGTGCCCTGATTGCAGACCTTGGACTCCGCTGAGAGAGCCCACCCTCCTCCCCCCATCACCCTGCTCCCCTTCTCTCTTCCTCTGCATCGCTGCATGTTTGACTCTTCACATGGACCTCCTAGTGGTCCTGTGACCAGCTGCTGCTTGTCCACTGCATCGCATTAATATACCTGTCTGTCGTTTCACTCGTTTATCCTGGTTCAGAAAGATGAGAGGGTGAGTGGGTGAGCTCCTTGAGCCAGATCTCTCCAAACAATGAAGGGTTGAGCGTAAAACACAGGATAAACATCTGAGATGCAACGTTTCACTGCTGCCTGTAGGTGGCGTAACACTTGGCTAACATGTCTGCGGCATGGGTAGATGTAGATCTAACACGGGCGTCGTTCTCTTCTGTGGGATAACCATAACACATCTCTCCTCTCGTTTCAATTATCCTAATGTTTCTCAATGAATGGAAAATAAATTATAATTTTTTTAGAAAAGAATAGCTATTTCTCTCATAATATGTATATATTTGAGCCCATCGCTCAATATGTTCACTACAGCCCAATCGTTGAATTGTTCAGTAGAAAAAGTCTCAAAAACTCTCAATAAGCATAACATCTACATAAAATATGTGTTGCCTTCAAGTCCAGCCTGTTTCAATTAGATCAAAGTAAAAGCAAATCAAAGCTGTTTATTCATGGGTTTATACTCTCTCTTAGCCTGGGTTTCCCCATACTGCCTTACCGCAGCGTGATTCAATTCACGCTGAAAGGCAGTCTGGATACCATGGCCAGATTTTTCGCCTCATTTAGGGAACCAATCACAGAACGGGGAGGGAGAAGCTAGACGATGACGACATCTATGCGACACACGGAAACAGTTTGTTTATCGATTTAACATGGCTGAAGACGCGAAGCTACTCTTTGATAAAAAACTTAACGTCATTGTTTACAAAAAAGATCTTTCCCATCGTCTTCTTCCTTGTCTAATTTCTGTCGCTCTACATACGTCATCTGGTATAATCGAAACGATTGGCTATGAGCTACGTACAGGCATATTTGATAGACATTCTTAGCACCCAATAAACTGCGACGGGCATTCTGAAACCACGCCTCAAATACGAGAAATTGCGCATGTGGTTCCCAGACCCAATTCTCAACGAGATTGGGTCTGGCGTTAGCCAGGCTAACTCTCTCTCTTTTTTCATACGTTTTGGGTCGTGGGACATGAATTGTGTCTTTAGGACCTCAGCTCAAGAGTTTTTGCTGAAAATTCTGATAAAATTATATATATATAGTAGTGCCACTCAAGGTCAGACTTTTAAGGAGATAGTACATCCCAAAAACAAAATTCTGCCTTTATTTACTTAAATATTATTTATTCGATATTAACTCAAGGTTTTTTATAAAAAAAGAAATTATTTATAGAATTTGAGAATTTTTTCAAAAAAAAAAATTTTTTGCCATAAGAATAGTTGCAATTTGCAGAAAAAGAACAGCAATAATTGTTTAAAAAAAGTTTATTCTTCATAAAAAATGTGCTATATTTCTGGACTTTTAAAGCCATATGAGTGATGACTTTGTAATGAACAGATGAACATTAACTAACAGATAAAACAGCATACAAGTTTGAAACACGATAAAGGTGAGAGTAAATAATGACAGAATTTATTTATTTATTGTTAACTCTCCTTAGTATAGTGTATTTTTTGCTTCAGACGTAAAAACCTAAAGACTTTAAAGGGCTGTAGACATACACCCACAATGTTGATGCTTGAATAAAGAAAAAAATAAAAACTTAAGTGAGCACTTGTCACAACTGAAGGGTCTTTTGCAAAGGGCCCTTTCCCTGCCCCTGTCTGTCTTTCCCTGTCTCTTTCTTCCTTAGTCACTATCTCTCTCTCTCTCTTTCTAAATGGAAATGATATGTATGAGGTATATAATCCTCTCCATGCCCCCACCCCTCAGAAAACCATGAGCAGATACACCTGGGAGTGTAAGACCAAAGAGGAGCCCGGCTGTGAGGTAAGACTTACAACCCAAAGGCCCTGTCCAAAGTCACAGCAGCTGTCCCTTCATTGTGCTATTATCCTGTCAATCAAACTGTAGTGTCCAATGCTGGCCATCCCTACCTTCGTCATCGTTGGGACCCCAAACCCATTTTGCAACAGTATGGTCCATTTAAAGTCTTAAAGAGATAGTTCACCTAAGATTGAAAGTTCTATCATCATTTTCTCACCCTCATGTCATTCCAAAAGTCCTGTTGGGCTTCCAAAATGACGAGTTCCATAAAAGTTGTCCATGTTGTGTTTCATAAGTTTTCACAAATTAATTTTGAAAGCAAAGGTGAAGTGAAAGATCAATGGAAGAAACAAAGGTTTGAGACAACATGAGGGTGAGTAAAAGATGGTTTGAGTGAACTGTCCCTTTAAAGAACATGTTCACTAGGAATAAACGGTTACACTTACAACTATTAAAAATAATAGTCCATTTGTGGAAATCACATCTGTGGGTGTATATGGTGTTTCAGCTAGAATCGTCTGCAGAAATTAAATATGGCAGAATCAGATCAAGAACGAGATAAATTCTCAAAATCCTTTCAAACACTCTGTGACCTTCAGACAATATAGGACACTGAAATTGATCGTCTCTCCGCCCACACTGAGGCTTGGAGCTCATCATCCGAGAGAGAAAAACTCCTGTAAATGAAATGCATGCCATGAAATGAGGAATCTCTCAAGACAAGAAGGGAAGGAGGGAGGGGGGGCAAAAATGTGGACAGTCAGGCTTCTTTATTACCATCAGCTCAGAGTCGCAGATCGATACCCGCTTGAGTAAAGTAGCCCGACTCTAGCTAGCAGCCAAAACAGCCTGTATTTCTCTCTCTCTCTATCTCTCCACACATGCACACAGACCTAAAGCCTCTGGAGGGTCTGTGACTTGACAGATGTTTTGGAATTAAATAGACCATATATAAACTAGAGCGGAAAGGTCAGATAAGTGAAGTTGTAGCTGAATATTTAAAGCTGACATTTTGACTTGACTTAAAGGAACAGTTCACCCAAAAATGTTATTTATTCACGCTCATGTGTTGTTCTTCTGTGGAACACAAAAGGAGATCCATACAAGTCTTTAATTCAAGTTATCTGAAGGCGTTGTGTAAGTAACAGAGCGAAATTTAAAGGGATAGTTCACCCAAAAATGAAAATTCTGCCATCATTTACTCACCCTCATGTCGTCTCCAAACCCATATGACTTTCTTTCTTCTGTGGAACACAAAAGAAGATATTTGGAAGAATGTTGGTAAACAAACCGTTTTTTTCCCACTGACTTCCATTGTTTTTTGACCATACAATGGAAGTCAATGGGAGTCGACAATCTTCATAATACATTCTTTAGTGCTCCACAGAAGAAAGAAAGTCATAGAGGTTTGGAATGACAGTTGTGTAAATTATGACGAAATTTTCATTTTTGATTGGAATATCCCTTTAATTTTAATTCGCTTGTAATCTTCTCCTCTGCTCAAATCTCATTCCTGTATATTCAAATATGGCACAACAAAACATGTCACACCAGGTTTAATGTAAATTACATTATATTGGTTCTTCTAATGTGTCTTATAACCAGTTGTAATGTGCCAAATTTAAATATGCACATATTTAAATCAATCAAATGAAATTCTAGAGCTATACAGCATAATATAATATTTTACATTTCAGTCTGTTTTTAAACTGATGCAAATGACTTGGAATATAGCTCACAATTCATACAGACTATTGTGTTGCTATATAATGGTTTGATGGCAGAATATCAAGTCTTACAGTCATAAAGACATGTAGAATTTTCATTTTGGGGGGGATTGTCCCTTTAAGACTACACATGGACCATGCTAGTGCACATATGAAGCTGGATCTGTCCAACCAATCAATGCAGTTTTGACCTCTATCCTCAGCATTTTCCAGATCAAAATGTATTCAGTGAAATATTTTACTTTCTTCGCGTGTGGACCCACTGCTCTATTCCCATGTGTCCTCTGACCCTCTGTCCACTCAGTTTTGTGCTATAGTGAAGCCACAACAGTGATTCTACAGTGTCCCTTCCTTGTTCCCGTCTCGTCATCTTAGTGTCCCTCCTCAAGTTTGGCCATTTACCTCAACTAACTCTCATGCAGAGAATCCAAAATTGAATGTGAATGCTAATTTACCAGTTTGTTTTCATTAGAAATGTTCTCAACAGCTCTGTTCCGAAACCTATAACAAGCTGCTTTGTGTGTGCTGTTATTTGTGCTTATTAGAGCAGGGGTTCTCAATCTTTTCGGAACTAAGTGTTCAGTTCAAGACCAAACTGTTCAGTTGCATTACCATGAGAAAAAGAATCATGGACGCTCATTTGCACCCAGTGTTCCCACACTGTCAGTCATCTTTTTGTTTTTAATTGGTATTTTCCAACACAATTTCATGGCAATTAGTGGCTAAATTCATACATTTTCATACAATCTGCTTATGTCTCTGAGAAATACTTTTGTAGGCTAATTTAAAAAAAAAAAATATATTATATATATATATATATATATATATATATATATTATATATAGGCCTATAGATATTCTGTTTAAAAAAAAATCAGTTTTAGTTTTAGTTTGTTATTTTAGTACATCATGTAAAACTAAATGAAAATGAGAAATGTTGCTTTGGCAACTAGCTGAAATGAAATAAAATGTTTACGTTTTTTATATTTTAATTTATTTTGTTTTATTTAGTTAATTCGTTTTAGTTAACTATAACCATTATTTTCCCCCTTAAAAATCGTACGTTTTCTCCGGAGTCTTTAAAGGGACATGGTGATGGAAAAATATATTTCCATATTTCAACTTAGTTGTCTCGCAAAAGCTCCCCCTAGAAACATTGCGTTCACTCGCAATACATTCACATTCTCCCGAGAAATGTTGCGTTCATTCACAAAGAACTCGAAAGTTTAGCCAGCGAACACAAAGTTTCTCAGGGAACACAAAACATTTGCGAGAGAACACAAAGGCATTCACACAAAAATCTTCCTCCAATCAATTATTTTTTTCCTTCACCATGTCCCTTTAGGAGCTCTGTTGTTTTCATCATATACGAATACGTACGGAAATCAACATCTCATGAAAAAAGTGAGATTGGGTTGCGTTTTCCACAGACCCCTTTTTATTTGAGATGGACCCCATCGTATAAATGCCTTGTTAGAGTATCATGTTGTTAGCTTAGCAACATATGCTAATGCTAAATCTGTTGTAATCAATTGTGAGGTTTCTTTTGTTTGAGGAACAATATATATGAGGAGGTGCTCTTATGCACAGCGTTTCTGATTAATCAAATGAGGTTGCATTTCAGTGAAGATAGTATGCAATGAAGCAGCTCACATGGTTTTGGAACAGAACTGTGTATATCATTTAAAATAATGTAAAAATGGATGTATAAAATACATTATTTTAGATATTATACACATTAAAATTAAGGTAAGAGTCTTGTAAGATTCTCCAAATAATCTTAAAATGAAATGGCATTGAAAATACTACATTCAGAGTAGCAGTACAAGTTAAGAACAACATGGAAGCCACCAATTCTCATCAATACAATAGCTAATATTGACAGGAAGTATTCATCAGTCATCTCCATCATGGCACAATCCAAAGCAATTCCCTTAAAAGTCTCAAAAGGAATGTAATCCCCCACCCCATCCAACCACAATTAAAAAACACATTTTCTAGTTTCATGCCGACGGAAGAAAGGATGCCGCCTATCCGGTAACCATGGAGGTGGCGTATCCCCACGTCCTGCCCGAAGTTACAATCTAAGTCATCACTGAAAGGGTAAATCTTCATTAGTTGTCTCAACGTGACACACTCGTGCCTTAGTCCAGCTACACCAAAGGACCAGGATGCTTCATTAGCTTCAAACTATCTTAGCTCAACCAGTTTCCCTTGAAAAAAACATGCAAGGTCTGCTATAGCTTCACCAGCACTGCATTGAGGGTGTAGTTGTCACTAAAACAGTTTTCATATTTAAGATGATGCCATTTACTTTGAGGCTCATTATCGATGATCAAAGGATGTACAAGTCTTCTCTCATTCATTTGTTTCAATACTGCACTAATTAAAGGCCACTAAATGGTTATTCCACAGAGAGAGAGAGAGAGAGAAAGAGAGAGAGAGCTTTGCTTTATTGCTTTGGCAGGTGAGCTCCTCTTGCCAGAGCTCTTGTTTCAGTTCAAGGCTTTTCCTGTTCACTGGCGGGACAGGAGTGTGGGGTGGGGCTGTATGAGCTGTGATGGGATTGCATGTATGCATGTGTGTCAGGACGGGTGGATCATACAGCCTCTGCTCTGCCCAGAGGAGAAAACAACCTCAGCCATTGATCCACTCAAATCAATGGATTTATTTACAAGATCTGTTCCTCCAGTGCTATCACACTCCAACTATTTGAATGTGATGCCAAAGTGTTGTGGATCAAATATCTACTAACTTACATTAGAGTGTTACATTATTACAGTACATTATTGTTTTGTGTAATTACACAACTAAACGTATTCACTCTATTCTAGGCCTGAATGGAAAGTATTATATGCATTTTGTTTCTGGTTTACCCTACTAGAAATTATTCCTTTATAAGGTACTAACGAAGGATAGAATAGAATTTATTTATACACCTGCACATTATTCGATTAAAAACAACAATTATATTAAAATAGAAGGAGACTTATTGTGCAATATTACTTATTTATGTGTCTATATGTTTACTTAAATAACGTAAGGACTTTACAGTTGCACATTATTATATTTTAAACATAATTTTATTAAAGTAGTTGGTGAAGTAATGAGCAATATGATTTATTTATTTATTTAAATCATTTATTAACTTTACACTTGCACATTATTCAATTAAAAACAACACATTTATTAAAGTAGAAGGACACTTAATGCACATTATTTATTTATTTATTTATTAGTCCATTTGTTTACTTCAATAATTTAATGACTTTACAATTGCATATTTTTAAATTTAGAACAATTTTATTAAAGTAGTTATAGATGTAACGAGCAGTAGGATTTACTTATTTATCTATTTATTTATTTATTTATTTTAATAATTTATTACTTTTACACTTATACAATTGCACATTATTAAATTTAAAACAATTTTATTAAAGTAGTTGGAGATTAAAGCAGTTGCACATTATCCGATAAAAATAAATGCTTTTTTTATTAAAGTAGCATATGTTACGAACGATTATGTTATTTTTATGATTATTTCTTTATTTAATCATTTCTTTATTTGAATCATTTAAAAGATTACAATTCCACATTATTCCCTAATTCTATTAACATGGGACTATCGTTTCTCAGGATGATCCTAATGCCCAGAACAAGCTGGAGGACCCCGTAAAGGCCCCCCACCCAAAGAGGACGAGTCGCTGAACATCCAGAACTCTCTCACCCCTAAGCACGAGAACAATAAAGTGCTGGGCGAGGAGAACTCTTCGGAGGTAAACTCGCTGCAGAACAACATGATGTAGAACAGAAAAAAAAAAAAACTCCACGCAACCACGTCCACGATCACTTATAGCATTGAACAGCAGATGGTACGAGCAGCCACACCGACCACACCATCACCACATGACAGAACACTTTAAAAACCCCGCCCCTCGTACCCACTCAGTCTCCGCCTCCCGCCCCTTGTTGCAGTCTTTTTGCCCCTGTAGTCGACCCGCCCCTGACTCAGCCCTTATATATACACTCACCTACCCCTGCCTAACTGAATTACGGCATGCGTTGGTGTATATTGTAAAAAAGAAGAAAAAAGTAAAACATATTTGGGGTTTAAAATATAAAACGTTGTCATAAAAGAAAACGCTACTGAGAGGTTTTGATGTTTGTCTGACTAATTCAGTGAGTATGTATACATATATGAAAAAATGCTTGGATTGATATAAAGAAAAAACAAAATGTGTCTTTGTTTTGATGTGATTTCTAATCCTTTGATGTACTTGTTTTATTTTGTACTTTTTTGGGAATATAAACTACGAAGATAAAAAAATCTGACAGTTGTTGAAATAAACCTTTTTAACACTAAAGTCCTTGTCCCTGTGTGGTCCTAGCCTGTATTCTTCCCCAGCCAGATGCTGTCTTGCACTCATGATCTCTCGCTTTGCTTGATATACCGCATGGCTTTTTATTACCAAAATGCCCTGAAGTCTGCATCAGTTTAGACCTTCACATTGCACATTGACAATGTTGTGCAGAAGCCGCTAAGCCTATCATAAGGTGGGTGACCCAAAATCATACACATATTTCTGCTATTTAACTGACATTAAAAGGTGTTAAGTGATGATACACGAGCAACTTTGAGCATGTGCTGGCATGTGCCGTCAGGCACAGATGACACAGGGCCACGACCGATCTAATATCCATAGAAATGTATGCCATTTCAATGTTAAGTGCCAGCAACATCGTCGCAGATTGCCAGCAACATGCTCAAAAGTTTCCTGTGTATCTCACTTAGGATCTTAAGTAATCTGACCATTAAAAAAATTGGTCTCTAATTTGGTATACAATCAAGTTTTTAACTTACCTCTGCTTAACATATATGATTTTTTTAAATGAGTTTCACAAATATCAGGCGCCCTGTTAAAGACCCTTGATTTAAAACTGTCAAAACCTGAGGTTTGGAAAAATTGGCTATTATGATGAATGGGCCCGATCTGTAGTTACACCAGAGTTACACCTTGAGTATTTTACTTATACTGAATGTATAGAAATCAAAGATGCTCTAGTCCTTAACACCTAAGAGACATGCCAGTGAAAAAGTGAAATAGTTGATTTGTGAGAAGAGCAATACCATTTATTTCCAAAAATCCAAAAATTAACACCTCAAAATTGCAATAAATCAAGGTCTACACAACAGCCTCTTAAACGTCTACAGACACTCAAGTCTCAGTTAAAATCAAAAAGGGCATCATAGTAAACCAATATCCTTCTCTTTAATGGATAAATAAAATAATGTAAATGAAATTGTCAATACTTGCACTGGACATGCTGGTTTCGGTCTCATCACCGGTTGCAGTCATGTCCTCATCTCATATATGAAACACCTCTGTTCAGCAACTACCTGCTAATGCTCTCACATTCACGTAAAGTATAGCCTTGTTGATAAGTTTGGGTGAGTAAGGTCAAGATAGTACACTCAATGCCTTGAGGGATGGTGATATCACTTATTTTGTAGCAGAAATAAACTGATAGGTGCCATGCAATGGTTCAACAGGTTCTTTATTGTGGATTCCTCTTATGAGTTTTTGATGAGGAGGTTTGTTTCGGCCCCAGAGCAAAGACTCCTCCCCTTAACCACACTAATATAGAACAAGTTCAATGCAGCAAATAGGAAGCAGACGCACAGCTGAGGCTATTTTGTCAATTTTGTATACTGAACAAAATTCTAAATGCAACACTTTTGTTTTTGCCCCCATTTTTCATGAGCTGAACACAAAAATCTAAGACTTTTTATATGTACACAAAAGGCCTATTTCTCTCAAATATTGTTCTCAAATCTGTCTAAAATGTTAGTGGGCACTTTTCCTTTGCTGAGATAATCCATCCACCTCACAGGTTTGGCATATCAAGATGCTGATTAGACAGCATGATTATTGCACAGGTGTGCCTTAGGCTGGCCACAATAAAAGGTTTAATAAAACAATAAAAAGTTTTTTTATTTTTAATATATTTAATATTAAAGACTAGTCGTAGATTATTTATTTACATTTATAATATATATATATATATATATATATATATATATAAATTTTTTAATTTTTATTTTTTTCTTCCTGTGTTTTCAGTAGGGTACCTCAAGGGCCTCTGCTTGGTGTCTTTGTTTGAATCTGCATTATAATGAATAATAGGGACCACTTCATCCTCTCATATACACAGACACAAGTACCTTTTCAATGCACCGCAGATGCCTATATAATCAGGCCCGGGAACATATAGACCTACATACTCGCATTGTCTGGTTATATTGTCTGTGAAGCTCAGCATGTTCAGAGCTCAGCTTAAGAGCACTTTGCTATAGTTTTTGGCCAAATCTGAGGCAGCTCCACTTATTACAGCCTTTTTCCTAATCTAATTCCTGCCTGCTGCCATAACAACCGCATATACACAAGTTTCAAAAACAAGGGAGCGTTCACAACGTGTGAGACACACACTAAAAATAAAACTCATCAGTGCCCTGAGGTGTCCCTCAATCTCAGACAGAGTGAAAAAGGACACAGTATTAATGTCCCCAAGGGATGCTTTCAAGTTTATGTTGAACCAAAATCAACTCGATCTCACCACTGCTCTCTCTAGCATTCTTTCTTTCTTCTCCCTCTCATTTTTCACTGCTTTCCTTCCCTCCCCTTCCTTTTTCTGCTGGGTTGATCTTCATGCAAATGCAATTCTGGGGGTGTAGTCGTTGAAACACATTCTGATACTATGGGTCACTCAAGTGGAACTGCATACAGCAAAATACAAAGGAGATTCTACAGTTGCTTGAAAAAGCTCAACCCTCCTTTACATACAAGTAGCCTAAATAAAACTGTAGTAACTGACTTTAGACGTCCACTTAAAATGACCTTTGTTTAAAAGGAATTGCACAAATAGTTAAGAAAAGTGAAGTTAGATCTGAAAAGGTTGAATATCATTTGTTTGCAGATGCCATTTGGTTTGATATATGTAATGTTATGGCATTTCGACATTTCGACATAATGAAAAGGAAAGCAGTTTTCCAGCTGAAACATAATTAACTCAGTGTGTCTATTTTAAATGAATCGGTTTACCCTCTGAAGTGCAGTTAAATGCTGTATGACAGAGAACATTTCATACTGAGGTGTGGCAGCATCCGCCTACACCAACATGGGCACATGCATGCAGCATCCCTGCTTCCCCATTGGCTACAGATACAGTGGAACGATGACATGCAGATCTCAGACAGAGTTCAGCCATTGGCCGTTTGGAATACGAGGACACATGCGTGCACACACACGTTCAGAGCATTGGTTTAGGAGATTTAGATTGTGTGGGTTCATCAGAACTAATAAGGAATGCTTAAGATTATTAATGAGGCCTTTGCAATGTGGGCTGAGAAGCCTTTTTAATGGAAATGGGTATGATAGATTATGGCTCAATAGCTAAAAAATACTCTCCCACAGGGCTGAGGTATCCAGGGCCCCGGTGCAGGTTCTTGCTGTGGGTCCCCTTTAAAACATGAGGGGTGGGGGGGCCTCTCCAACTCGGTTGAAATCGCAGGGCCCCCATAAGACCAGGAGCCCCTAGAATCCTTTTGCCCCATTAGTGACGGCCCTGCTCCCACACCCCATGTTTCCCCAAGTGTTTTGTTCTGCTGAGTTTGGCACGTTCTTTTGATGTTGAACAGCACGTGAGGTCTAAAGTAGCAGATGTAGTTGCAGGAACAATCTCACAGAAACAAGTCTAGGTCACATTTCACCCTAACATCGAAATATTATAATGCAAGAATAAGTTATTTTCATGACAAATCTCATTACTGTAAAGAATTCAGTTACTAATATTAATATTATTACCAATATTATCAGTGGAATAGTGCAGTGATGTAAATGTATTGTGAACTTTTTTTTAATTAAATTACACCTTGTGTGTGTGTGTGTGTGTGTGTGTGTGTGTGTGTGTGTGTGTGTGTGTGTGTGTGTGTGTGTGTGTGTGTGTGCGTGGTGCGTGCGTGCGTGCGTGCGTGCGTGCGTGCGTGCGTGCGTGCGTGCGTGTTTCGTTCGTTCGTTCGTTCGTTCGTTCGTTCGATTGATTGATTGATCATAATACATTAATCATAATACATGATTGAATCATAATACATTAAAATTACTGACAATATTATATAATAATAACTGAATACATTGGATGGATGATGATGGATGGATGGATGGATGGATGGATGGATGGATGGATGGATAGATAGATAGATAGATAGATAGATAGATAGATAGATAGATAGATAGATAGATAGATAGATAGATAGATAGATAGATAGATAGATAGATAGATAGATAGATAGATAGTAGATAGATAGATATTATTAGTATATTAACACATATCTCTTTGTGTGCCAATGGAAACGTGCTTTGTGCACGTGTCTTTGCCTGTGTTCTCTTTGCAGGGACGAATGACAATTGACGTGGAGCTTCACCTTCCCAAAAAAGCCAAAGTCTTACCCAAGTCCAACCAGCCAGTCCACTATGACGTGTTCCTCTATAAAGTGGCTAAATCGCCTGTGAATGGCAGGGTGAAGCACAGGGTGAGATGGGAGGACTGTGAGTCTCGCTTCTACAGTCCAGTCAGCACACTCTCACTGCCTGCAATCATCCACAGCAAGACCACGCTAGGACATGACAGACACACAGTGTTTGCCCTCTGAGCAGAGACTCTCACACCAGAGCATGCTTTATTTATCCTCATGGTGCTCGAGCAACACTGTAAAATGGAGACTTTCATACATTCATATTTGCTTAATAAAATGGTGTACAAGACTGTAGCCTATACATTTGAAGCATCAACCGAATGTAATGGGATAAGATAAGTTGTTTCTTTATGTCTTATCTGAAATCAACAAGCATTGGTAGAGAAACGTTCTCAGAACTTTAGCTAAATGTTCTGGCAAAGTTCTCTCAAAGACAAAGTTATGAGCAATCGTTCTTCCGGTAACGTTAATAAAATATTCGTTCAGTGTTATCTGGTCTATGGTCAAATGTTCTCAATGTTCTCGAAAAGTCGGGTTGACGTCAACATCCTACGTCGGACAGATGTTGGATTTTGGCTGAAAATGAAAGTCAGGTTGACGTCAGAACCCGACTGATGTTGGTTTCCGACATCAACCTGATTTTCATTTTCAACATTGGGTTTGGTCTTCTAAATGTTAATTTTGTCATTGTTTTGGAGCACACTAGCTTATAACAGTTAGGCTAACATATTCATTCTAAAACCCAAAAGGGCACTATTTGAGGGAAAAGCCAATTGGGTGTCCGAAACAATTGTGGATGTTATTGAGTGCACTTATTCAATTTCACATTCAATCCCACTACTGGAACTGTGTTCTAGAAATAAATTTGATATTGACATGAGGGTAGGTAGGCAGGCGTAGATTCAGAGGCATAAGGTACTGGAAGTATACATACAACAATGCAACAATAATAAAACAATGCTTTAACATTTACTTTTAACTTTTGATACTTAAGTACTTTTAAAAACAAGTTCTTCTGTACTTTTACTTAAGAAAAAAATCGGTCTTTACAACTTTAATTTTAACAGAGTAATATTTGACCAGTATCTGTACTTTCACTCAAGTAAGGAAGTTGTGTACTTTGTCCACCTCTGATTTCAATGGTCCACTTTAGACATTCTTTGTAATGTAACTTTGCAACTACATGTCACATCCATTAGATTAGACTGTATGCTTAATATTATTTTGATTGCCCCTCAGCAGACATTCTACTGACTACAAGTAATTTTGAAAGTACATGTCAACATATTCTATTAATACCTAACCCTAACCTAAAGAACAGTCTACTCAGAACAGAAAGAAAGAACAGAATACTCTAATGAAAGTTAGTTGGCATGTAGTTGCAAAGTTAGTTATAGTTAGTAGAGTGTCTAAAGTAGACCATCGTGTTACTTTTTTCTGACATGTTTTAGTTGGATCTTCATTTAATCTTCAAATACAATCCAAATGGTGTTTTAATAACTTAATTGAAACATTAGCAAACTTATTTTTGTTAGCTGGGATGTTCTCATGATGCTAAGTAAATGCACTGTACCATAATGCATGAAATACACAGCAATGGTCGCTGAGCTAATAAAAATTAACATCAATTGGGAATTCATCATCGGCAGATTGTTTGGGAAAACCTTTTTCTGCAAACAATAAATCAGACTTTGAAACAGATCACCTCATGTTTTTGCACACTTGCACATTCTGTAATTTATAGTATGGCAAACAGGATGAGAAAATGAATAAATGCTACCACATGTTTCACTGTCAACTTGACACACTAAAAGCCTGCAAGAAAATACAGAAGACAATCCATGACAAATTTGATTGTGAGACTTAAAGGGATAGTTCACCCAAAAATAAAAATGAGATAATTTATCTCACCCTCAAGTTGTTCCAACCCTGTATATATATATTTTTTCTTTTGCTGAACACAAAAGAAGATATTTTGATGAATGTCTTTAACAAAACAGTTGATGGACCCCATATTATGTTTCCCCATAGAAAGTCAGTGGGGTCCATCAACTGTTTGGTTACCCAGATTCTTCAAAATATCTTATTTTGTGTTCAAGAAAGAAACTCATAACGGTTTGGAACAACTTAATTGTGAGTAAATGATGACAGATTATTCATTCTTGGAATAAACTCAAAGCAGGTCCACTGCACGAGGACTTCATTTACCAAGTCCCTTTCCACATGCTTTCAAAACATGATCAATCTATCGAACCTGATCTCCGTTTAGGCTGAACTGATGTGGTTTTGGTAACATGGTCTGTGAAGTTCTTACAGAACCGAGTGTGAACAACGACGTGTGGTCAAAGCTGCCTCCGAAATACCGAAAGCAACAGGGCCGTCTCCTGAACTGCAGGGAGCTCCAGGGCACCTTTTGTGTCACATGGGATTAAATTAGAACGGTCCATTAGCTTCTCTGTGACACAAAGACACAATGACCTGCTAGTGAAACCTAATACACTCAGTGTCAGAGTTTTGGTTCTCACACATTTTTTTTAACCTCATAAATCACTGAAAACACTGCAATTTTTCACAATATACCTATTGACCATTTAATTATTAAAGTGTTAAGAAATAAGGTAATTGACCGAACCATCAATGTGATAATCATCCACAGTCCACCGTGATGCATATCGCACATGAACAAGGTCAAATTTGGCAAATGTCTAAAAGACTAACATGCCTATAGGTCACATTTCTCCCTAAAATCTAAAAAATAATATAAAATAATAAATATGATCATAACAATTGTTATTGTTGTAATGCATCCATACATAAGCCTACCAATAGCCTAAATATATACCTATACATAGCACTCTGGGTTTAGACGTAACAAATATGTTACACATCTGTGGCAGTCATTTGAACTTGAAACAATTATTATCCAAAGAAAATGCCGTGGTCTCTTTTGTCATCTAGTGGTTGAGTATTCCATTACATGATTGAGTATACAGGAAGTGCGGAAACCGGATGTTGCTTTTATTTTGAAACACTTGTTCTTTTTTCCGTCACTGTTGCCGCTGGCTTGACGCTTGGGACCCTTGAGTTGAGTCACTATGTAACCTGTATGTAACAGCAGAAGCCGAGCTTTCCAAATAACATAATTGTATGCCGGTAAGAAGTGTTATTTCCCACTTTTTTATGAATATAATTTGCATTTAATTTAGCATTCATTCTGGGTTGTAGGCAAACGTTTACACATTTTTTTTTTTCACAGCAAATTTGATGTCTTTTTTATGCAAGTAAAGCATGTTAGATTCTGCAAACATTGATATTTATTTTAATATGTCGCTTGTTCTAAATAACTACAAGGATTATTTGCAGGATGTTTTGCCGTATAGGCCTATCTGTTTTATAACGAGACTCGCTCCATATATTTATGTATGGATTGAGTTAAACTCTGACCAGTTGAACAGATAACGGCCAGTTTGTATTGAAGGACACATTTTTCTGCACTCTTTTGTTTGAATGATAAAGATGACCTTATCAGGGGCCACCACCCTG
Source organism: Chrosomus eos (assembly GCA_036326025.1). NCBI lineage: Eukaryota > Metazoa > Chordata > Actinopteri > Cypriniformes > Leuciscidae > Chrosomus > Chrosomus eos. Next base: position 9,406,070 of record CM070831.1, read on the forward strand.
TTACTCCCATCAGACCTCGACTCATGGCAGTGTAGGGCCTCATGTCAGTGTTGAAAACCCTTAATCTTTCAACTGTCAGAGATGCATTCAATGTCCAATATGACCAAATGTGTGTTTTGTTTATTCTTTAATTATGAAAGGACAGGTTGCATGTTTAAGTAGGCTAAAACAACATGTATCTACTTACTATAGGGTTAGGGTAGGATTAGGAATTAGTTGAGAGTTAGCTAGTTGCATGTAATTATGCATAATTTAATGTTATTACTATATTAAGTACATGTAACAAGGACACTGTAAAATAAAGTGTTACCCACTTCTGTATTATTTACTCACTGATATAAATGTTGATCGATTGTCATTGGTTTGTCTTGTTGCAGGTGTTTGGAGCTGAATGCAGAAGATTGTAGCAGTGCTTGGGGGGGGGATTGGGGGTCTGTCGGCCTGTCATCATCTGAGCAAGAGTCCTAATGTTTCCAAGGTACAGTGTCCGTGAATGATATGCTTAAAATCTTTAGCCAATCTACATTTGTACGACTGTTCAAAAAAATATATTTTTTAAATGTCTTTGAAAAGAGTCTCTTGTGCTCACAAAGGCTGCAAAACCCATATATTGTGAATAATAATATATTAAGTAATATTGTGAAATATTAATAAAATGTGCCATAACTTTGTTCTATTGTAATATATTTTAAAATGTATTTTATTCCTGCGATGGCAAAGCTGAATTCTCAGTATCATTACTCCAGGCTTTAGTGTCACATGATCCTTCAGAAATAATTTTATAATGCTGATGTAATGCTCAAGCAACATTTATTATTCTCAATGTTGAAAAGAGTTATGCTGCTTTTTTTATATAAACGGATGATTTTTTTTTTAATTCCTTGATGAACAGAAAGTTCAAAAGAACAACATTTATTTAAGAAATATTTTGTCAAATTGGAAATTCCTTTACTGTCACTGTTAATTCATTAATTGCATACTTGCTGAATAAACATATTAATTTATATGAAAGATAAAAGAAATCTCACTGACCCTAAACATTTGAATGGTAGGGTAGAAGATCACAGGCAAAACATGCTCTTCTTTGAAAATGTTTCCTCTTCCACAACCCTGGTAGCTTGAGGGCCTAGACCACTTGTGATCCTAGATGAAGCAATGATGGTCACACATGTAACCACTGTGTTGTAGATGTTGCTGCTGGAGGAATCTGGGAGATGTGGGGGTTGGTTGAGCTCCACACGGAGGGATGACGGGGCAGTGTTCGAGCTTGGACCACGAGGGGTGCGGCCTGCAGGTGCTGTCGGCCGGAACACTTTGAATATGGTATACCTATGTGAACTTATGTACATGGAAAAAGCTATGTGAAAGTTGACACACATTTACATAGTCGTATTTTAAGAATTGCAATTCACCTGATCACATGCATTTAATATCCAATATTATAATTGGTATGTAAAACCAATTGTTGTGTTGTACGTAAAAATTACTGTTACTCACAACTCTCATGGCTTATTGCTTTTAAAATGGGGAGGCAACAGCAATATTATAAAAGGTCAATGTTCAATAAATAGTTAAATGTATTTATTATAATAATAATAAGGTATGATTTTGCTAAATAAAACTGTACCTTAATTTTGAATCAGCTTCATGCAAGAATTGAGTCATAATTAAGAATTAAGTATTAAGTAAGAATGACTTATAATTTTGAGATAATGTTGGTCTTGGCCATTGTTATTGTTGTTCCTTTTTATGGCCACAAGAGGGCCACCATACATTTACATCTAGTCATGTAGCAGAGACAGTGTTATTTTAGTGTTATTATTCAAATATTTCTATTTTATTTCAGCTGCATTTCCATTAACAGAAATGTTTATGTTTTTAATATGTTTTTATAATGTTTATGTTTGATAAATTTAACGTTTGAGTTAACGATAATAATCCAGGTCTTAAGTGAATTACTGTACACATGAAGAATATCTATTTGTTGTCATTTATTTGATCAAAATATTGTGAAATATTACAATTTAATATATTATTTTGACGTCAAAGCTGAATTTTCTGCATCATTACTTCAGTCTACACTATTTTAGTGTCACATGATCCTTCAGAAATTTTTCTAATATGCTGATTTGCTGAAAGAGACATTTCTTATTATTATCAATGTTGTAAACAGTTGTGCTGCTCAATTTTTGTGGAAACTGTGATGCATTTTTTTCAGGATTCTTTGATGAATAGAAAGTTGAAATAATCTTTTGAAAAGCTATAAATGTCTTTATTGCTTTAAGACCATTCTATCTCCATTTATTCCTAATATTATTAGAATTTTCTTGCATATGCATCATCTTTTCTGATGCAAACTGCATTCTAAGAGACAGAAAAGGCTATTAAATCTAAGTAACATAAAAAGCCAATGAAATGTAGTATTTAGAATGTACCTTTCTGCAGGGCCCTAAGGATTAATGCTCATATTCATGGACGATGAACACTGTTCTAGTTAATGTTTTCTTGTGCAGGTCTCTGAGTTGGGTCTCGAGTCTGAAATCCTGCCAATTACGAAGGATCATGTGGCGTCTAAGAACCGCTTCTTGTATGTGAAGGGACAGCTGCACAAGATGCCATCCGGACCTGGGTGAGAGAAAAGTCCACCGTGCGTACAGTTACCTATTTAAAGTCATAAATATTACTCATCTTGTTCTCCTTTCTTCTAGTGGGGTTTTCCGCACCATCCCTCCTTTCTCTCGTCCCATAATTCAGAGCGTTCTGAAGGAGATACTGATCAGTAAAGGGAAAGAGGAGGACGAATCCGTGCATGCGTTTGTGTCTAGACGACTGGGTTCTGAGGTGAGAACAAGCATAGAGGCGCAATGACCTGTTAAACGATCCATCTCGTCCTTGTGCTGTACAACATGCTCCACTGCCACGGCAAATCAGTCTCAAATGTGTCGAGACAGGAGAGAATCTGAAACCGATTCAACACACCTGATTGTCTCTCTCTCTACGCAGATGGCAGATATAGCCATAGACAGCCTGTGTAGAGGAGTCTTTGCTGGAGACTGCAGAAAGTTGAGTGTACGGTCCTGTTTTCCACCTCTTTATAAAGCAGAGCAGTCTCGGGGCTCAATCGTGCTCGGCATGCTGATGGGTTCAGGTGAGCGCTGTTGGTGTAAACCTCGTGTTTACCTTTTATGCATTTTTTTCTTTCTTTCTTTTCATAATGCCACCATGCAATGCATAAACAGTTGTGCTTCTTAAAGGGATAGTTCACCCAAAAATGAAAATTCTATCATCGTTTACTTACTTACCCTCAAGTTGTTCCAAACCTCTATGTGTTTATTTGTTCTGCTAAACACAAAGGAAGATATTTGGAAGAAAACAGATCTCAATCCCCATTGACTACCATAGTATGTATTTTTTCCTACTATGGAAGTCAATGGGGATTGAGATCTGTTTTCTTCCAAATATCTTCCTTTGTGTTCAGCAGAACAAATAAACAGAGGTTTGGAACAAATTGAGGGTGAGTAAATAATGAAAGAATTTTCATTTTTGGGTGGACTATCCCTTTAATGTTTTTGTGCAAACCGGACTCCATTTTTTTTATCAAAAGATATATATACTATTAATAATATATACTACTGTGTTGTCAAAAGTACAGACTTCGGAACCAAGTCTGTGCTTTTGACAACACTGCTATTTATGTAATTTACATGTTAATTATACGATGTTAATTATAAAGGCATTAAAAGACCTTTTATAATGCTTAATATGTACAAATTTAATAGAAGGGGTTACCGTATAATGTTTGTTTTAATTCATATTATGTAAGGAGGAGGTCCTGAAGTAGTCCCTTCAGACTTGGCAAAGAGAGCGTCTAAAGAGTCCTGGACTCAGTGGTCTCTAAAGAGGGGCATGCAGACACTCCCAGAAGCCCTGGAGGACAAGCTGAGGATGCACGAGCGAGTGGAGATTCATCATCATGCCAAAGTGAAGAGTCTGAACATGGACGGGGGAGGCTGGGAGGTGAGATGATGGCCCAACATGAAGCGTCTTATTTTTTTATTTTGACATTCAGCTAAGATGGTCTGACTCTGTCTTGTAGTCCATCATTGTTAGTGAGTGTGTTCTTATTTTTCAAACATTTTTTTTTTTTTTAGATTAAACTAGATGATGGGACTTCTTTGAAAGCTGATCATGTTATTTCTACTCTGCCTGCATCAGGTAAATGCACTCACTTTTGAGTGTTGAACTCTAATGTTTTCTTCATTTTAAGTCTAATTTAGTCACTTTATTTAGTAAATGATTCGGATCCTTAGATTGATTCAAACTAAAAAGTTGACTTGAAATGTTGACATTATTTTCTCACGTTAAATTCAGACTGCAATCTTACAACAAATATAAAATGTGATTTATTTCAGTGTGGCACTGTAGATGCACACACTGTGCTCTACTTAGTCATTTTATTGAAAGTATTTATTTAAAGCAATTTCTATATGTTCACCAGCTTTGGCTTCTGTATTGCCCCCTGCTTCTCATCCCCTGTCGGAACAGCTGCGATCCATCGCTTCAGTTACTGTTGCTGTTGTGAATTTGGAATATGAAGGCTTCATCCTTCCTGTTACTGTAAGTCTTCACTCAGTGATTTTAAATGGAGACAAAAAGAGAGAACAGAGTAACAGAAGCTGTTTTTCCAGTCAGGCCACATCGTTTCATTCCGTGCCGATCCAGCCCAGCTGGTGCGGATATGGTTTTATTTTCCTCTGCAGGGCTGATAACAGCGCTTTGGAATGTAACGCAAGAGTTTACAGCCGTAACAGTTTTACAGTTTGTAACTGTTGTGTGCTGAACCAAGCTCAAATGGAAATATAACTGGAACCGTTCGGCCTGACGGTTGAAAAGCGGTAGAAAAGTGTAGACCCCTAGGCCAGTGGTTCACAAACTTTTAATAGTCGCACAGTGGCACAAGCTGCATCTATTTACACACTGTTTATTCCTGCTCAGAGGTGGTATGAATTCAGTTACAATGACACAAATAGGTTAATGTTATGAGATAATGTTTAAAATAAATAAATGAATAAATAAAATGTTCAGTAGAGAAATATGAAAAATTGCATTCTTGCTCCTATTCAGTTATTCATACAGCCTGCACCACAGGTTGTATGAATAGCTGAATAGGAGCAAGAATGCAATTTTTCCCTAGCCTGGCTAACGCCAGACCCAATTCTCGTTGAGACTTGGGTCTGGGAACCACATGTACATTTTCTCGTATTTGAGGCGTGGTTTCCGAATGCCCGGCGCTGTTTATTGGGTGCTAAGAATGTCTATCAAATGCTCATAGCCAACATATGTCGTCATCGTCTTGCTGTTCCCGCCCCGTTCTGTGATCCCGTTCTGTGATTGGTTCCCTAAATGAGGCGAAAAATCTGGCCATGGTATCCAGACTGCCTTTCAGCGTGAATTGAATCGCGCTGCGGTAAGGCAGTATGGGGAAACCCAGGCTAATTTTTCCCAAGAATTACACTTTTCACATTCTTGCTACTATAATATATTATCAACTTTAAAAACAAGAACTCACACTGGGTATGTTTTTATAACGAAGAGTTTGAGTCTTAAATCGGTCTCTATGCACTGCACAGTCTGTGTCTATATTTTCTCCGTCATTCTAGTAAGTGCTAAATCCCCACTTTCACAAAGATAAATTGTTGAGAACGGCAGTAATGTAAAGCAATTTGCAAAGGCAGCCTATCATATGCACACTGCTTTTGTGGATGCAGTCAGGTTTGACCGCAAAAGATGAGGCAATTTGATTGGATGTCATGAATTTGGCCTTTTACAGCGCTGTTTTTACATTAGAAGCAGCATTTTGCCTGTTAGAAATGCATGCTTGGTTTTGTTATTTTTGTCACATTGTCAGTCTGTTTTGATTTCTGTCTTTGTCTGTGTTCAGTTCTGTCTTTCTCCACCCCTGCCTGTTTGTTTGTTTGATTGATTGTTAGTTCAGTTCAGGTGTGTCTTGCTAATTTGCTCTTCAGTTCTGTCAATGTAAACCCTGCGTTCTGTCTGGTTCTATGTCAGTTATTAACGTTGCATGTTTAGGTTGTTCTGTTCTTGTGCTGAGGTTATTTTGTGAAGTTTGAGTTCGTTTGATTATAAAACTGCTGCACGTAGATCCTGCTTCCTTCATTTTTGCAACCGATTGTAACTACTTTAAAGTGGAGCAGAATTAAACAAATGGCAAATCTAATTTGTTCGCTTACCTCCCTCTGTCACCTCGTGTTCCCCAGTTCGGGAACCACTCCCCTAGACCATTAATGCTCAAGTCTGCTTGTTTTGTTCAGTTCATTTTCTCATTGCCTGGAAGATCTTTCCTAGCTGCACTGTACAAACATCAAAGCACTTTATGTATGTGTGGGCATTATTAATAATGAGTGTGTATGTATGTGTGCACATGCTCTGAATATTTCAGGGCTTTGGACATTTGGTGCCTTCCTCAGAAGATCCAGGTCTGTTAGGGGTGGTGTACGACTCTGTTCCCTTTCCACAACACAATCAGAGTGGAAAACCGACCACTAGGCTGACGGTGAGACTGACCAATCATAAATATTAACCCTCAAAGGTTTGGGATCAGTAATAATTATTATTTTTTTATGAAATTGGTACTTTTATTCAGCAAAGACTTTTACATTGTTACAAAAGATTTCTATTTCAAGTAAATGCTGTTCTATGGTACTTATTGTTCATGAAAGAAGCATATTAGAATGATTGTAATCATATATCTCAATATTTTTTTCTTTGTATTTTGTAACATTATCTTGTGAGCATAAAAGGCTTCTTTCAAAAACATAACAAAAATCTTACCCACCCCAAACTTTGAATAGTAGTGTATATTGCACATTATACACATAAATATCACATGAATTGAGAATTTTGAGATTTTTTTTTTATCTTTAGCTTATTACTTTTTTTAAATATTTTTTTAAAAAAGTTATACATACGTGGGGACAAGGCTAGAAAATAGAAATCTGGTCAAATGAAAATAAAACTCTTGAAAATTAAGAAAAATTAAATAAAAAAACTTTAAAGACATATTGGTGAATATTTAACAGTATAGGAAATTATTCTGATAACCTGAAGGTCTGATCGGCTCTAATTTGAAGATGCGTCTATAAACCGATACCCTGAACAACGATTTGTGAGGCCGTTTACACCTGGTATTAAGTGTTTTGGTCGATCGGACGACACGAAACTCAGGTGTAAACAGTGTCTAAAACGCTTTGATCTTGTTCAATTTAACCACTTTTTCGTGAGCTAATTTCATCTATTAGGTCGAAAGACCTAAAAAAGCCCTTACATTAATATTCGCCTATAGACCCTCCCCTCGAAGAAATCAGGACAGAACTGGTTGAAAGTGGACAAAATAGATGGATTAAATTCCAGGTGTAAACGGGAATGTGTCCCCCTCATCTACTTGTGATCCGATTGGCCAAAACGCATCTAAATACCAGGTGTAAACAAGGGCCTGAGTCTCTGTCAGGATTCCTTCTCCCGTCCCCTATTAGGAACATTTTACATGCGGTAATAAAAATAGCTTTCAGTGCTCTGTGGTTCTCACAACAAAAAATGCTATTGCATTATTAATTTCTCCTCCACTTAAATCATTATTCATTTAATAGTTAGATCTCCTTTGCTTAGAACATGTTGTTTTTCCTGTGCTTGAAAACATCTGTATAGTCGAGAGGTCAGAAACGTACAGAGTGCCATTAGTGGAGCTGAAATATGCTTTGAGCAATGTTATCATCCTGAATAACATAATGTATCTCCCTCCGGCTGCGAGATCAGTCCCGTGAGTGGATGTTATGTGGACGGTTCCAGCTGTTATCATCACAGAAGCCATTTGTGTGAATGATGTTATTTTGTGTTGTAATTACTGCAGCTCAGTGCTCTAGCTGTGTGTGTGTGTTTGTGTGAAGGTGATGATGGGGGGAGCGTGGTTTGAGCAGACGTTTGGTAGTCCTGATTCAGTGACGGAGCAGAAGCTGTTGGATCGAGCCACCCAGGCCGTGACATCTCACCTGGGCGTAACCTCACAACCTGTATGGAGCTTTGTTGCTTTACTCAAGGTGAGACTGCGTGTTGAAAAAAAGCAATACGCCATTGAAGCTGTGCATTACAGTGATTTTACCACAGGTAATTGGTCTTCTATGCAAAGTGCATAAAGCCCCATTTGCCTTGGTCAAAGCTATACGAGTAGCTTATAGGTATTATAAAATAGAGGCAAATATGAAGTAAATAAAAAAGAAATGTAAATATTTATACATTTATAATAGTTATTTTTTAATAGTATTTTAAATGTGAAATTTGAAAGTAGAAATAGTGCGTGTGTGTATGTGTGTATATATATATATATATATATCTTGATGGAAATAAATGTTGTGATGTTATATTTCAAAGATCTAGTATTGACAATGCAAGAGTCCAGCACTCTGTAAAGTCTCCTCCAGCACATCCCAAAGACTTTCAATGAATTTAAGATCTGGACTAAGAGGAGACAATTCATGTGTGAAAATGATTCTTCATGCTCCTCCCAACCACTATTATACAATTTGAGCCTGATGAATTCATTGTCATCCTGGAATATGGTCATGATGAGTCTTCCTACATGGTTCTTTAAGAAATGTAAAGCTACACACTCCATCAATTAGGGTTTGAAGAACTGTTGCCAAACATATAACATGCTGGAATAATCACTGCAATAATTATCCAATCATAGACTCTTTTTTGAGTTTTTGAGTTGATTTGTCTATTTAAATTCACTTGAAAATACAATTTGAGTCTTTCTACTTCAAAATTTCACATGTAATTCAATGCTATTTATTTTTAATAGCGAAATGTACATTTTTCCAGTATATGTGAATAAATCTGTAAACATATCCCTGAGTTGGTTATTGCTATTAAGAAATGGTGGCAAATATAAAATAAAAAAAGTAAATTTTCAATAAATATTATTAATAATAACAGTATTACTACTAATAATAATAATTTTGTTTTAATATATTTATATATTTTTATATAAATGCTTTTCTCAAGGAGCACATCATTGAAAGCAAAACTTTTTTTTGCTGTTTTGATTATTGTTCATTACATAATGGTATTGAGATGATCATAACAAAACATTTATCCATTTCAGTCTTAAAGATTCTAAAATAGCAAAAAATGGGTCAGAGAAAGGGTATAAAATGCTCATGTAAAACTAATTTACTGTTTTTGGAAAGCATCTGGGAAGAAAAATGACATTGCTACAAAAGTGTAGAATATGGCCATTGATTCACATTCATTTAAAGAAAGGCCAAAATATTTTTTACTATCCAAGCTCTCCTTTGAGTCAGCCATGCAGAGCAATAGCTTTATGGAGCTCACTGCCAGGGCTCAGATGCCCTCAGTCGTCTCTCTGGGGTTCAGCTCTGACATAAATCAAGGCAGATGGTCCATTTCTTTAAAGATTACTCCTGCACTCCATCTCTCTGTGTGGTTCAGGGAGTTCAGTGAGCAGAACAGAAGCGAGCGCTGCTGTGGCAGGAGGGCTCCATGAGGGTCACTCGTTTTCAGGCCGGAGATGACAGACTGTCGTTGGGGGGGCGAGAGGAGCAACTAGCTGCTCTGCTTCATTTCTGACTGACTTATTCCTAATTATATGGGCATAGAGCAAGAAGCAAATTTCCACCTTATTGCGCCCACTCTCACATTTTTTCATGCTACGTTGTCTCGATGTCTTTTGAACAGTTTAATTACCCTTATACACTCTCACAGAGAATAGAGATATTCAGACTCCTACTTTATCTGGAATCTCATATCTAGAAGATATTCATCTTTTTGATGAAAGAATGTCATTTCTTTTGTGTCTTTTTTTCTGCTCTGTCATTCCTGTTATTAAATCATTTTATCAATGTGATTCCTTTTACAGAACTGCATCCCGCAGTATCATTTAGGACACTGGAAACGACTTGGTAAGTTTATCAATCCCCCAAACTCATTCCACTATCTGTTCCCCGAGTCATGTAAATGAGGGTTGTGTGTGTGTGCCCATTTCTTATTTTCAGAAAAGATGAGGCAATACATCAGCAACCACAATCTGCCCTTACACTGGCGGGAGCTTCCTACGATGGTGTCTCTGTCAATGATGTTATATTTAGTGGACGGACTGCAGCTGAGGATCTCATTGGAAAAGTATGACTTGCACTAACTTCACTTTGACAGAGTGAGAGGCTTTTATTGAAGATTTTATGTTTGGATTGGCATTTTTGTGATTCCTGAGAAGGATCTTAAAAATGCACACTAACATAAAAACAACATGCTTTACTTGAACCCAGGATGGAAAATGTACATCCAATTGTTTGAAAATGTAATATATTTCAATATAATTTGATATTAATTCAGTTTATCTTGTTTCCAGTAAAATAGAAATATTTAAACGTCATTAAAAGAGATACATTGATGTATACTTAACTCAAGATATTTTCCCTGAAAACAGTTTTTGCTTTCTTATTTTTTGTACTTAATTGTCTTTGTTAAACCTCCCTAAGTTCTCGTTTATGTTTAAAGGGGTCCTATTATGCTTTTTGTCCCCTAGATTTTGTTTATGGGTTGTACTAGAATATGCTTTCATGCTTTATTGTTCAAAAAACACATTATTTTTCTCGAACATGCCATTTAGAGTTCCTGTTTCAATGAAGGCCCTCCTCTGAAATATGTACTGTGATTGGTTAGCTGGCCCAGTGTGTTGTGATTGGCACTGTGTGTTCAGGAAATGTCCCTCCCCTTACCATAACCGTGAGTTTTATCTGATCAGGTGTAAATATGAAGGATGCCATCAATTTCAAACCAATTCAGGCCTTAATCTGACTTAAGAATGTTAACAAACAAGAGGACCGTACAGAACGGGTTTAAAGCACAGGCTTCGCAAGCATGGATTTCACAGGACGTTTTAGAGTGGTATGTTTTTTGGGGAGGAATTTTCTTTTACATTTAAGATACAATGTTATACACCATTTAATCATGATATTTGTCGGAAAACTATGCTAATACAAACAGTAGCTAATTTATCACAAAACCATGGTTTATTTTCCTAACGCCGGTTTCACACTGCACGCGTTAGCAGAGCGTTAGCAGCGCAGGAGCAGTGCATATGGTGAGCGGAAGCAGGACACGCGCGTTTTGCTTTCATACTGGCAGCGTTTGACGCGCCGCGGCGTGTTTACAGACAAAGTACTCTATAATGGGTAAGTTGGCATTACTTTATTTCGTTTTCAAATACATTTAAGAGAAAAGACTTGTCAAGAAGCTTATTTTATTAATTAATAGGCTATATTATATACTTTTTGGTTCATCTTTGTTTTTGTTGACTTTGTTTTCTTTTTAAATTGATGTAGGTCATTTGATTGACTGTTTAAAACACAATAGATATCATCAATGCGCTTTTGGGTAAAACTGCTGTGTATTTTGGCCATGATCAATGCATTGTCACTTTAATTCAGCTTAAGCCGCGCGTCAAAAATAGACCAGACGCCGAAACGATCGCGGCACTGCTGCTCCTGCTCTGCTCCTGCTACGCGCTGACGCGCCGCCTCTGCGTGCGGTGTGAATGCTCTAATCATGGGCGCCGAAAAAAATACGCCCTGCTAATAACGCGTGCAGTGTGAAACCGGCGTAAGGGGTGGTTAACAGTCTTACAAAAGCAAGAGCTTACAAAAGCTACAGCAAACATTATCAACACTAATGTTGGCTAGCAGGCAAGCGGAGCCAAATAGCTTTGCCCTTTGTTTACATCATAGTAACAACATAAAACTTATAATTGGAACTGTTAATAGAAAACGCAACTACAAATAAGACATACTTACAAGTTGTGATTCACAAACAACAAATTGTCCCGACAAAGTGGGAAAAGCTCCATTTCAGGATAAGCTTTTGTGTGTAGCCTGCATAGTTTTCTCTTAAATTTTAACCTCTCCAATTTCGTCAGCAATAGGAAAGTCAAACAAATGATTTTTGGGTACGGGGTGGAAAAAACAGTCTCTCTTTGACATCTCTTTGACAACACTGTCTTCTCTAGCGCAGCTCAATCAATGCTTTTCTCCTTTTTGCATATTACGTGGGTGCGGATTATTTAAATGAGTAACATTATGACTTCACAAAGCCCAGAAAAAAAGCTGTGGAACTGTGTTATAGTCCAAGCGAGCTGTTCATTTTAGTTCTTAGAGAGTGAATTCTGTTAAATAAAGTATCTCCCTTTGAGCTTTGTAACCTTGCAGATATTTTTACGCTCAAACAGCAACATTACACAAACTATTCTATTACACAAACTATTATGACAACCGCTCAATAAATGATCATGCAATCTATTCTCATGCAATTTAAGTAAATGTTTTAAGCAGGTTTAGATATTTTCTATGTAGTGAATGCAGTGAATGAACCATTAAAATAATTTACTTTATCAGGAATATCAGTTAGCTGATTGTTCCATGATGTTCATCTGTGGTGAAAATTAAACTTGGATGAGGTATATAATATCTATTCATCATTCAGTTTCTTGGCTTCTTGGGCTGAGAAATTGTCAATTGATACTAGTATCTCACCCAGAACTCCTGTTTGTCAAAATCACGCTTCCCATTAGGAAAGATCACGTTGACCTACGTTCAAGTCACCACAGCAATTATCAAATATAGCTGCAAGCAGCAATAACCGGGGCCAAGCGCAAAGACGACAAGACATGCCAACATGTGTCAGACCAACTGCAGCAAGGAGCAATTTAAGACATTTAAAGATTAATTTAGGCAAAATGGCTTAAAAATCACACTAATTAACAAAAAATGTGATTTAATGGATTATCACTTTTGACCAATAGGTGGCGTAGTTACAAAAACGATGTGATGTGGTCAGAGTCTGGTGACAATGACAAACCTTAAGACCAGTGGCATTAAAATACGCAGATTTATTCAAAAGTTTTTAGAAATTATGTTATAACTTTTGACCAAAAGGTGGCGCTGTCTCGAAATGTTTTGAGTACCTTCAGGGCATGGTGCTGATGGCACATGCTGAGTTTTGTAATGTTACACCAATGCATTCGTTAAGAATAGCATGTTACGTTCTATTATAGCGCCACCAAGAGGCTCAATCCCACCATTTTTTTTATGTGACCTCAAAGTGAGCCCATACATGTGTGTGTAAAATTTGGTGAAAATATCTCATTTAGTTTTGGAGTTATATACATTTATGTGAATAAACACATAAAAAATGACTGACACGTGACTTTGATTGGATTTTACTACCCCTTACTATCAATATTTTCGCATTTGGGCATTAGCGTATAGCCTATCGACCTATGTTTCCAAACTTCTGGCGGTGGTTTCGTCTCGATCGGACAAGCGGTTTCGAAGATATCGGCAAATGTTTTTTAAGCGCTAAATCACAACGCTACACAAACCGTAAACAAAACCTAAGCATATTTGTTATCTGTGGACTTGGCAAGGATTCAGGATCCCAACGAGATGACTCCCGTGAAAATACGTCAAACACAACCAGAGTTATCAGCATTTGAAAAATCAATTTTGCCACTAGGTGGCGCTGTTTCGAAACTTCTCAGGCTCCTTCAGGGTATCGTACTGATGACCCATACCGAGTTTCGTAACAATTCGTTCATGCGTTCATAAAATACAGCATTTTAGCACATAATTCAAAATGGCCGACAGCCAAAATGGCCGATCTGGGAAAATTGGATATCTGTCGACTCGGCATGACGCCCTGAATCTAACAAGACCAACTTTATTATTTTTGGACAAACTGTTCAGTAGTTATGAGCAAAAAAAGCAATTTTTCGTATCTCTGGACCAGTAGGTGGCGCTGCGCCGAAACGCAGCATGTAGCCTCAGGTCATGCTTGTAATGACATGTACCAAGTTTGGTTTGAATACGATAAAGCGTTGCGGAGATACAGCCTTATGTCTGTTTTCGCAAGCGCTACTTAAAATTAATTTGCGTGGTATTCGAGAACAACTTGCAGCGTTTTTATGAATTCCATAACTTTTTGTCAGCACGGTCTGGAGATGATCTGGTTCAATTTTGGTGAGAATCGGAACAACGGCCTAGGCCCTAGGAGGAGTTCGAAAAAGTAGCTTTTTCGGATAATTACAAATGGCGGACAAATTGTCGTGACGGAAAATGACGTCATAGGGTGCAATCGAATCGGCGTGAGCCAAGGAATAAGAGGACAAAGGATTTGTGATTCTAGCCATTATGGTTCAAAAGTTATAAGCATAAACATGAGTAAATCTTTGGACAGTTGGTGGCGCTAGAGGGATTGAGTTGGAGACTCCAAATTTGCTCTGGTGACTTTTCAGACTGTCCTCTATCAGTGTACCAAATTTCATAACTTTCCCCGCAAACGGTTCTATGGGCTGCCATAGACGCCCAGTCGGAAGAAGAAGAAGAAACGGAAGAATAATAAGAACCGGAACAGATACAATAGGTGCCACCGCACCTTCGGTGCTTGGCCCCTAAAAATGGCCAGAGATCTTAAATGTTTAAAATTTGTTTCTTCCATTTAGATGATGATTATTTTCAGGTATGATAGGACAGGCTGAGATGAAGTACCATTAAATCAGGGTACACTAAAGACATTTTGCTCTGAAAATTGTATGCTATTACACTGAAGTGCCTTCAATGGAAAATTTAAAACTTCTATTTTACATTTGAGCCAAGTAGCAGATTGAAAATGGCTGTGACCATCTGCATTGTCACTGACTTCAAAAAGATCAACGTTTACTATTACTCAGAGAAGCAGACTTTAAATGGGTGCTTGAGAGCCATTTGTTTCACACACAGATGCTTTGCAAAGCATTTATCTTAATGTGCCACAGAGCTTCAATCTGCAATAACGTTTTATCAGAGAAATGCAGGTGTACCTTTTTCATGTGAGACATTATGAATCCATATGCATTGGAGACTGATGAGTGTCGTTTTCAGCCTTAGGTGTTTAACTTTATAGTGAATGTGACTAAAAAGTATGTCGATGAAGTGTGCAGTATGTAACAATAATAATTCCATGAAAAACATAATTTATTATGACAACCGCTCAATAAATGATCCTGTATTTTATGCATTATAATGCTTTTATGCTTTATAAATAAAGAAGATTGTTTGGTTTGTTGCGTGTTATGTGGTTAAACTGTTTATTAACTTCAATCCATTAATGAGCAGACAGTGAACAGTGCCAGTTCAGTTTAAAGCGAAGAAGCCTGCAGCTAAACAGGAGTTTACATTTATAAAACACAGGGCCAAAATGAAATATTTAATGTGCAAATTACACAAGCACACCCCCTGAAACCATTATCTGACAAATGGTAATTTCACCTTGAAATGTTTTTGTTCACAATGACATGCTTCTGTTGTTTCCACCTCTGGGTCTGTTGACAGCTCAGTTGGAAAGTTATTTGACGGAAGGAACACAGACAAAAAACACTGTGCCTGCCAGCAACCTTGAAATGTATTGTTCCTCGTTGGTATTGTAATTTGCACATTTTAAGTGATATCCTGTCCTGTCTGGCTCACTCTGCCACAATGTTGAGTGTCAATACTTGTTGAAGTAAGGTGTGCTATTACGTTTCGATCACATTTACAATAAAATTTAAAAAATCCTATAGATTTACATTGTAGAACTCAAGCCAAATGCAGGTTCTAGAATACCGCCTAGAAACCACATACTAGCAGCGTGCCGAAAAAAAAACCCAGTAACCTTTTAGAAACTGCTTAGCAACTAACCTGGCGGTGTGTTTTGTGTGGCCAAACACCACCTTGTTTCAAAAATCGAATGAATTATTCGGTTGCACTTTATTTTACAGTACGTGTACTTGCAGTGTATTTAGGTTTAGGGGTAAGTTCAGGGTTGGTTCCTAGTTATTATCCAGTTTTTAGCATTACTATAAGAAGTACATAATATGTAGCCTACAGTACATTCAGAACAGGACTGTGAAATAAATTGACAGCAATAATTCTATATCATGAAAGTCCTTGTGGAGAGCCAAGCCACTGATCCAAATTTCCACAGTTCTATTATTTGTCATTGTTGTATTTCGCTTTCCATCAGTTACTTCATTTAAAAAAAAGAACAGCATATGGTTATGTCTAAAATTGTGGGAAAGGAAAACATATGGCTGTAAAAGAGAATACAGAACAGCATGAAAGAGACACATTGGCATTCCTTCGGGAGCGGTTGGCAGTCGTCCTCTGCTCCTGACAGAATCAGCCTGGCATCAGTTTTGCTGTGTGCTGTTATGTCCCACTGTTTTATTTCTGGGCCACTAAAACAATTTTATACTGGTTTTGTTCACCTTGAAGTAGAAGTCGAGTGCATAATTACAAGCTCTCTGGAATACTTGATTCTCATTGGCAGGGTTGCCAGGTGTGTGCAGCTAAAGTATCCCCAAAATAGCCAAATGCGAGTTTCTCTGTCAGTCGACCAGATTTCTCCACTGAAAATGTACATCTGGGAGAGGTGGTTTGGTGGTTGTTGGAGTGCCGAAATCATACAGGAGTGGAAAACAACCCTTGGAAAAACATATCACTCGGTACTTATAAATAAAAGTAGCCCAATTCTGCGGGAAAACTGCAGACTTGGCAACACTGCTCATTGGTAAATTTTTGTATAATTATATGCACACTAAAGTATGCAATTGACTGTGGTAATTTTACACATAGCGGTGCCAGTTTAATTATTTTCAAATCAGGCACTTTCATATCATATCTTTCCTATATCTCACAAATGCAACTTTCTCGTAATTCTCACTTAATATGATCTTATTATCCAGTGTGACTTTTCTTGTAATTGTGACTTTATATTTTACCCAATGTGACTTTAAATCTCAGTAATGACTTCATTTCTCATCACTGGTTTTAATATCTTTCAGTGTAACAATTTTGAATTTATTGTTCATAATTTAAACTATTTTGTGACTATTTCACAAAATACTTTTTTGTTTTGTTTATTTCTTATTTTAAAAATTATTTTAGGGCATAAATGGGCTTATATATCTGTCTCACTCTTGTTAAATGAAATAATTTCAAATCTATATTTAAAATGTGTATAATATAGAATAGTGAAACATCTATATTTCATGCCTATTTATTTATGTATTCATTTATTCAACCATAAACACTATTGTACAAAAGTTTGGGGTCAGTATTTTTTTTTAATTAATACTTTTTCAGCAAGGACCCATTAAATTGATCAAGGGTGAAGGCGTTTATACGGTTTTCACAAGAGATCCACAAAAATTATTAAGCAGCAAAACATTGATATTTCAATCATTGTTTTTGAGCAGCAAATCAGCATATTCCATTGATTTCTGAAGGATCATGTGACACTGAACACTAGAGTAATGATGCTGAAAATTCAGCTTTGCCATCACAGGAATACATTACTCTTTCAAATATATTCAAATAGAACACAATTAAAATTGCAATAATATTTCACAGTAATACTGTTTTATTGTATTTCTGATCAAAGAAAATGCAGCCTCTGTGAGCATAAAAGAGGCTTTTAAAAATCACATTTGAGTTTTGACTCAGTCATTTTCTTTCACCTTTTGTTCTACAAGTAATATTACCAACTTAATTTACTCAGAAATTCATATACACAATGAGAAATTCCCCAAGGGAATCTGTGGCTTGAATATGCTAATTCTCTTGCAGGTTTTAGGACTACAAACAGCTCTTTTGAAGTTATGCATGCACAGATTGTTTATGGAATATTCTGTGGCTGCCTGGCTGATTGCATAAACTGCCAAGACTGCTTAGAACGTTTACAAGCAGTTAACATAAAGACGTGGTCTAACTTGATACCAAAGAATATGTCTGATTGCCCCTTGACTAACTGCTAGTTGGTCGTATTAGTACTTAAGACATTCTTAACATAATGGCTGTTTATGCAACAACATGTGATTCTTCTTGCTGTCTACAATTGTCTCTTCAGCTGTCCACTTGCATATTCTCCATATGCATGATCACTGTTACTCACACATGAGCCGAGTCAGAGGGACAGACCTGTTGAGAAATGAGGTCAATTGTCTTTTCTCTTTTTATGTCATTCCGCAAGGCTGTGCCATGCTCCTCCTGTCGACAGAGCGTCTCGCAGAGAGCTTCTAATGTATGAAAATCATGAGCCAAATGGCATATAATTATGATCATAAAAGCTATTTGGTGGACTCTGAAATTCTCCTGCCGTCTGCATATATTGCATGCTCAATCTGGGTCACTAAATACCCCACATCTCTAAGATACCATTTGGCTTCTGTTTCATCTTAGAAAAAAATATTATAATTCAGACTTGTTTGTGTTTTGACATGCTCTTTTATGTCAATAGTAAGGAGCGCTTTGCATAATAATGACACATCCACTGGAACGGCTAGTGATCATCACATTCTTTTTAAGCTTATAAAAGCACATCCAGAAAGGCAGGATTTTGAATACAAGTTCTTGGTTTTTGCAGGCAGGTAAACAGTGACGTCATAATGCAAACCTGCTTGGTAACTATAAATGAGCAGCATCTGATTATGCCCAATGGTAAATCAATGTACGCTTCATTGCTTTTATTTGTTATTTTATATCCCGTCAAATCCCATTAACTCGTATACCTTGAGGAAATCAAACAAACTGCTCTGCATCTCATGATTTATAAAGCAACACAGTCCGAGTCTGTGGCAAATGGCCTTGATACTTTAAGACAGATGATTTTCTTTATTCTGTTCAGTTCAATTCTATGTTATTTCCACCTGTCTGGGCACCAGAGAGTTTCATTCATCTCTGTTGTTTATTATCCTTCCCACTGGTGTTCTCCCTTTTTTCAGAAGTTGTTTGCATCACTGAGTCCTTATTTCTCTTTTTTATTGCACCATAGATGTCTGTTCTGTTTGCTACCCCCACATATTTTGTTTTATAAAATGAAGATCTGGCATGTTTGCCACTGAATCTTTTCAAAATCCACATGCTTTTCATTCTTCCATTTCTAAAAGGTCCCTTTTACATGTTTGACATTTAAATGTCATTGAAATGTCAACATGAAATGACCCTGTTACTTAATACCGATGCATGTTATTCACATTTTTTGTCATATATAAATTAATACTTTACTTTTCACCTATTCCACATCAACGATTCCACTTTGCTTCTTCCCCTTCCCACCTTTCATGTTCGTAAAACCCATTATTCTCTGATCCAATCAATTCCTAATAGGATCATGTCCTAATCAAGTTCCTACATAATATCATGTGTTTCACTTAGAAAAATGTCAGATTACATCAGTAAGACTGTTGTAAACCAGTCATGTTCATGTTGACTTTAAGTATCTGAAATGATAAATGATCTGGGCTATGAAAAATTGTTTCTGCCACGCAATTTAAAACATGCAAAAACTAATTGTGTTTTAGACTTTTCTCACAATTCGGGTCTCACAAAAATTAGTTTATCGCAATTCT
Source organism: Chrosomus eos (assembly GCA_036326025.1). NCBI lineage: Eukaryota > Metazoa > Chordata > Actinopteri > Cypriniformes > Leuciscidae > Chrosomus > Chrosomus eos. Next base: position 9,425,583 of record CM070831.1, read on the forward strand.
GACTTTTTTTTAATCACAATTCAGACTTTTTTCCCTGCGATTGTGAGTTTATATCTCAGAATTCTACATTTTTTTAAGAATTGCCAGATATAAATCGCCATTGTGAGATAAAAAGTTGCCTTCCTTTTTTTTTCAGTGGCGGAAACAAGCTTCCATGGGCCAACTCAAGCTTGCTCATTTTAAGTAAAATGCAACATGCACAAGTATCTATATTCCTTTACATTTGAATTTTAACTGAATTTAAATGCCTTTGTGTCACACTTATTCAGTTGTGTGTTGTTCTTAGTTTAGTTTTCATGGACTTTTAGTTTGTTTTCATTAGTCACATGAGTTCCTTTGTTTGAGTTTCCGCTACTTATCAGTTCCCATGAACACTAATCATCATCACAGCTGTTTGTCATTTAGGTTATCACCATGTGAATTTAAACTCCTCACCCTCACTCAGAATTGGGCTGGTCTTGTTTGTGTTAGCGTATGTGTCTGTTCACTGTAAAAAAAAGTTAACTCATTATTTTGAGTTATCTTTTTGCATGGGTTTTTTTTAGTTTAACTAACTTATTTCGATAAGTTGAGGACAAGAAAACTTAAAATTTCTTGTTGTCTGGACAATCTAGTTAAAAAAATAAGTTGAAATAACTAAATTGCTCAAACATTTTTTACAGTGTTGGATTGTTATTAAACGCTGCATTTGAACTTTATTCCTGATCATCATCATCATCATCATCATCCATCTGTCTGTACCTGAATAACAGTTTGTGAGCTATTTATTGACGCTTCTCCCCACATCTACTGTGTATATAATTTATTGTCATCACTGCACCAAGGAGCATTTGATAAACAGAGATGATTTACCTTCATAATATGCTTCAGGAGCTCTGTTCAAAGATAATAAAATGACCCCCCCCCCCCCCCCCATGTGTTTAGAGAGAGAAAAATCATCTTTCATTACCAAACAAATAGACATCAGCCTCCCAGCCTCTTAACTGTTGCTTGTTTATAACCCAGCGACAAACTCTTTTTCCAGGATTGATTGCTATGAGCTCAGCATTTAATGTTGGATAGATTCTCAGAAGAGGACTCTAAGTACTGCTAGTCTGGTTGTTGCTGGTTTTAGAGCAGTTTTGGGCACTTTTCAGATGGGCAGGTTGAAAGAACCAGCTGAAACGGCATTGGCCAAACTTTGATTATAAAAATGTATTATATTAAAATGAAAAATAATAGCAAAAAATTAATGGAAAAATATTTCATAAAATTACAAATGGGCTATTTCACCTTAGAAGATATGCCTATTTAGGTATAGCTCACTAGATTTTGGAACAAAGCCATTTATGATATTTAAATATAAACACTAATGCCACCTTTGTTCCATAACTTCATAATACCGCAGGCCTTGCAGGATAAAAATTCATTGAGAACCTGTTATTTTTCCAATAGGTCCACCCATTATATATATATATATTTTATATATATATATATATATATATATATATATATATATATATATATTTTTTTTTTTTTTTATTAAATTACTTTTGTAAATGTCTTGACTGAACTTAAATGTCAAGTCGGCATAATTTAAATTTTAATTAAAAACCATTCTTTCTAGGCCTATTTGAATTAAAGGCCCACTGAAGTGCCTTGGAACACGCAGCTTTGTATGATTCCGTTGACGTAATTTCCACTGAAACAGGAAACTAAGACGAGACATATTGAATGGCTCTTCCCCCTTTCAGCCAATAGCGTATAGTTTACCTTACAGACTGCAATTCGTACTTGACAGCACCATGCATGGAAGCGAATCCGAGCGCTGACGATAAGTTGGATTCAATAGTAATGTGAATAAATTCTAGCAATTTCATTCTTAACCAACGTACAGTTGGAAAATGAAATAAAACTTGAGCGCTTGAGCAACTGAACACACATCTCCAACCCATATTGCTCATATTGCCCCTGCATGACAATATTTCATGATAATACTCTCAAGGTGTTGCTTTCGTTTAAGCTGTCCTTTTTCCTTCCATGATACACAGTCATTTAATCTGGCAACTGGTATTGTGCCATTGCAGGCTCATTACACATGAGGGAGTTCCCCTGGAGCCTGAACTGTCCATCAGCAGTCTCTGCGGTCTCCAGTTTCTCCTATGCTTGTCACAATGTGCTCTTCCTTACACCAGACTGAAGCATCTGAGTGTGACCTCTGGTCAGCTGCCTGACCCCCGATGCCTCATTAGAAGAAGATGAGGAAAAATATAAAGGAGAAATGACAGAGGCTTGATTTCACAGAGCAGAAAAAATGCTTCATTTACTGCCATCAATGCTTTAAGGCCTCCAAATTGTACCGTAATTAAAGTTACGTAGTTATGCCTGTTTGAAATCCATACAGCGCAATGGGGTCTCAGGAGGAGCTTTATTTTTCGTGTGGTATTGAGGCCCTGGTTTTAAACGTTCAATCAGCACTGTGAATTCAAAGGGAAAGCCCTCGGGTCTGCAATCGTTCATGAACTGTTCTCCTGCAAAAGTGGACCCGTATCCTATTCTCCCAGTGTTTTGTTCCATGTTCCCCAACATATTAACAAAGACTTACTGCCTGCGAATGCAATTATCTGCAAAGCTGCGGAGGACATTAAACCCCACACTTCGGTAGTCAGGCTCGTAATCCACAGGAGTTTAATTAATCAAAAAGTTATACTGTTTTGCAGAGAGGGGGTTGCGCTTCAGATCAGTTTAGGACAGTGGATAAATCTCGTTCTCTCTTGCCTACGCTCTTGTGCGGTGGACTAGCTAAAATATTAATGGAGCTCATAGGCTTTGGGACATCTTCCATAATGAATTGATCATCAGTGACTGATTTCTGGCAGGGACCGAATTTTTCAATCCCTAAAACTGATTGGTCTGTAATAATTTGCTATATTTTCCCTTTCCGTTCTCATCTCCTGTCTGAATTTTGACTGATAGACGTGGATATTAATTGGAATGGAGTAGAATTGTGTGGATAGGTGAGGAAGAGGCCGTGCTTGGCCCAATTAGAAGTCTGTCACTCATCACCTGTCGTTGTCGTAATGTGGGTTTTGTGTCTTGTCTTGTTTTGTCATGTTCAGTGGTTCCCTGTCTTGTTTATTATTGATCCCAGGTGTTTCCCATTTCCCACGCCCCCTTGTTATCCCGTTAACTCATTTGTACTCTATGATTTAAGCCCTGTGTTTCTGCCCTGTCCTTGTGAGTTGTTAAATGAATGTTTCATGTCTATGTTGGTGATTCCAGTTTCTAGTTTTTGTATCCTGTTTCTGGCTAAAGTTTACAGATTGTTAATAAAGACACTGCGTTTGGATCCAGCCTCATCTCAGTTTCATCGCACTTCGTGACAGAACAACTCACCAAGACAGGATCAAGCAGTTGTCAGCAACCGGGCTCTGGGAGAATATCTGTCGAAGTTAAAGCAAGAGGTATGATGATGGAGGACGTATTCTACCAGAATGGACGGTCGCTTGAGGAGTACGTGGGGGCTTACCTAGAGTTTTATCATGAGACAAATTTGGGTGCGGAAACACTCAAGTATAATTTCTGGAGTGGGATGGACGACACGCTCGGCGCAATGCTTCTGTTAGATGCGGAGCACCTCTCTTTTGTGCAGTTCCTGGACCGAGCGTTGTGGGTGTGCGGTTCGTCACTCACTGTAGGACTTGCTGAGGAAATCAGCTGTGTTCCCAAACCAGGGCATTTCGTCAAGACCGTTCAAGGTAATTCAAAGCACAGTTTACGTAAGAGAGTTTCCAACCGAGCTCTGAGGAAGCCGCACCGCATTCGCACTGCCGAGACCGCGCTCCACAAGCCCGCGCTACTCGTCTGCCCCGCCGAGCCCTCGACTCACGTCTGCCCGGTCGAGTCCGCGCTCCACGTGAGCCCAGCCGAGTCCGAGACTCACGTCAGCCCTGCCGAGTCCGCACTTCACGTGAGCCCTGCTGAATCAAGCGCCGAGCCAAGTGAGTCAAACTCCGAGTCAAGTGAGTCAAGCGCCACCGAGTCAAGTGAGTCAAGCGCCACCGAGTCAAGTGAGTCAAGCGCCACCGAGTCAAGTGAGTAAAGCGCCACCGAGTCAAGTGAGTCAAGTTCGTCTGCCGAGTCAAGTGAGTCAAGCGCCACCGAGTCAAGTGAGTCAAGCGCCACGAGTCAAGCGCCACCGAGTCAAGCGCCACCGAGTCAAGTGCCACCGAGTCAAGTGAGTCAAGTGCCACCGAGTCAAGTGAGTCAAGCGCCACCGAGTCAAGTGAGTCAAGTGAGTCAAGCGCCACCGAGTCAAGTGAGTAAAGCGCCACCGAGTCAAGTGAGTCAAGCGCGTCTGCCGAGGCAAGTGAGTCAAGTTCATCTGCCGAGTCAAGTGAGTCAAGTTCGTCTGCCGAGTCAAGTGAATCAAGCCCAGTGACTCGACGTCGCAGGAGGAGGAGAAGGAGGACTTGTTCGGCTCGCCAGGCTCCGGTGAGCGTACCCAGTCCTCCTCGCCCTGCCCGGCCCCGCCTCTGCCCCTCGCCCTGCCGGCCGCCCCCGCCTCTGCGCCTCGCCCTGCCTACGTCTCACAAGCTCAGGGAGGCTTTTCCTGAGGCCGTTTCCAGCCCAGAGTTTCTACCCGTGGATTTCCCCAAGTATTTTTGGGGGGGGGGGGGGGGGGCAGTAGGTACCCTGTGAGGGCCATGGAGGCGACGCTGACATAGTTCCCTGCCAAGTGTGCTCCGCCCTGGCCTCTGCCTGGTCCTGCTCCGCCCTGGCCTCTGCCTGGTCCTGCTCCGCCCTGGCCTCTGCCTGGTCCTGCTCCGCCCTGGCCTCTGCCTGGTCCTGCTCCGCCCTGGCCTCTGCCTGTCTGCTCCGCCTGTCTCTGCCTGGTCCTGCTCTGCCCTGGCCTCTGCCTGGTCCTGCTCCGCCCTGGTCTCTGCCTGTCCTGCTCCGCCTGGTCTCTGCCTGGTCCTGCTCCGCACTGGCCACCTGTTCAGTCAGGCCCGCCTACTTTCCACGGCCCAGGCCCACCTTGCCTAGTCAGTCCTTCCCTGCATGGGCCTGGCCCCCCATCCCTCCCCCAAGACCGCCCTCCTGGACTTTTTTGGTGTTATTGGGCGTCAGGAGCCGCCCTTAAGGGGGGGTTATGTCGTAATGTGGGTTTTGTGTCTTGTCTTGTTTTGTCATGTTCAGTGGTTCCCTGTCTTGTTTATTAGTGATCCCAGGTGTTTCCCATTTCCCACGCCCCCTTGTTATCCGTTAACTCATTTGTACTCTATGATTTAAGCCCTGTGTTTCTGCCCTGTCCTTGTGAGTTGTTAAATGAATGTTTCATGTCTATGTTGGTGATTCCAGTTTCTAGTTTTTGTATCCTGTTTCTGGGTAAAGTTTACAGATTGTTAATAAAGACACTGCGTTTGGATCCAGCCTCATCTCAGTTTCATCGCACTTCGTGACAGTCGTATGCCTGTCCTGCAAACTCAAGTCAAGACTGCAAAACTCAAGTCAAGACTGCAAAACTCAAGTCAAGACTGCAAGTCAAGATAGAAGCATTAGAGTCATACCTGGAAATGATAGAGTGGCCCTTTCCAACTGAGGCAGGTACAAATTCTGCTTTATTTTGGGAGGAAATCAAGACTTGTTTTATATATATATATATATTTATATATATATATATATATATTATAATTAAATATTATATATATATTACGGTGTATATATTAAACTTTTATTCTTTTTTTATATTTTATATTGCAAATGTTTATTATATTTTGAGAAGAGACATCTTTAAAATATATATATTTTTTAATTAATTATTCCAAAACTTTTGACTTGTAGTGTAATTTTTTTATTAATAACAGACTCTAGAGAGGGAATGCTATAACTGCTAGACAATGGCAACATGCAAGTTTCACTGTATTGAGGATTTAAGCCCAGTGAAAAAAAAAAACAGCTTACAAAATTCATAATGATTGAGATTCAGCATTTGTGACGTGATAAAAAGTGCTGAAACCTAATATAGACCCTTCATTTCCCTATTATTAAATACTTCTCATCACTGTCAGGTCTCTGGTGGTTAGAAGGGAGGACTGGCACATCCTATACACATTCAGCCAAATAATGTGTGGACTGGAAAGTGATTTTTGAGTGACATTTCAGCGTTGACTGCTGAGCAAACCACAGAAATTAAAGTAATCTATCTACATATCATCCATCTGTCCATCTGTCTGTCAAATGTTGAAATATTTTTTAGAAATAAGTTTAATCTAGCTTGTTTGTGCTGAGAAGGATTGATTTATGAACACTGTAACCAGATCACTCAATGAATGCATATAGATGAACTGCATTTATCCGATACACACATTCACACAAACCTGATCAGTGTGTGCATCTCAACCACAGCAACCAATATCTGGAACAACACGCTGATGAGGCTGTTTCCACCACACACACACACACACACACACACACACACACACACACACACACACACACACACACACACATACACTGCAGGGAGAGACACATGTTAAAAGAGTGCAACACAAATATGCATTTAATCACTGATCTCTGGTGCTGGAAGGGTTTGCAGTGCAGGAAGGCGAGAGAGACGCTGCTGTGTTATCTGATGTGCAGATCTGATCAGATTCCCCACATCAGGTCTGCTCCATGTTACTGAGTGTGCGCAGTCCTGTATCCTCTGATAATACAGCCTCACATTACCAATCCTGCAGGGAACTCCAGGAGGTTGTTATACTCACCATTAACATAAGGCTTAGATAGTAAGCAAAAAAAACGCTGCCTATTTGTGTATGTTTGTAATTATTTTTATTAATTTGGGTGTCTCTCTCTCTCTCTCTCTCTCTCTCTCTCTCTCTCTCTCTCTCTCTCTCTATATATATATATATATATATATATATATAATTTAGATTTTATTTTAGTGTTTATGTGCTTTTGACATTTTCATTGTTCAACTAATATTAGTTTTACTAATTTTAGTGCTTTTAACTTATTTTATTTAACTTACCAAGGTTGTTTAAGTTTGTCTAATATTAATTTTTTTTATGTCATTTTTATTTCAATTAACAAAAACATTACAGTTTCAGTTTTGGAAAACAATAACAACATTGCTACTACACATTTGTTTGAGTTTATTCTCATGCCACCTTACATTACAGGCTCTCCTGAGCTGACACTTTTATCTAAGAACTTCTTTAGTGGGTCTTGCAGGCCTTTGAATTAAATCCCAACCTCAAATACAAAATTAAATCAAATCCTGAGGGAAAAGTTCTTCCCTTTGAACCAGAAAGGTTTTAAGCCCCCTTGCAGAACTCTTAATGCTTGAATTGTGTCCTTTGCAATAAAAGTAGACTTAGCGTCCTTTGAGATTTAGAGTTGTGTAACTACCCGATCCTAAGCAGCGCGTATGAGTCCCTACACATCTGTGGAAGAATAAGCTCAAATACAACCATATATTAGTCCTGAAGCTCTACTTTATTTGAACACAATCTACTTTAAACATCTAAAGTTCAAATTAGGATTGGAATTGCACATTGACAGCAGAATGGTGAAGGACATGAGAGCTGGTCAGTGATTCAGGAGAACAAACTCCCAAAGGCTCACAGCTAACAATAGTCCTGTCGTTGTACTTGCAGTTCTCTGTTGGTCTGGGCTTGGTCAAAACAGGGAATTGAACTAATAATGCTCAAGGAACAGGTGTGCTTTTTGAGCTGTTGTTCTACTGTCAGTTGTTTTCTTCATTTGTAGTATGGTACACTGATTGCATCAGTTGGTAAACCATTGTGCTTTATTATACTCATGGTCATTTATGATTAATATACCATACTCACTGACGATTTTACCATCAGTTTTACAGTGATGTAACGTAATATATATATATATATATATATATATATATATGCTGTATATATATATATATATATTATTGTAAATAACTCAGAATTACAGTATGTATTTTAATTCACAGTGATAATGTATATTATATTTTAAAAATGTACTTTACAGTAATATTTTTAAAATATTTTTTGTGAGTTAAAAATACACTCTAAAAATGCTGGGTTGTTTCAACCCATGTTTGGGTCAAATATGGGCAAACCCAACCTTTGTATTACAATTTTTAATTACAATTTTAAACCCAACGGTTGGGTTTGTCCATATTTGACCCAGACATGGGTTGAAACAACCCAGAATTTTTTAGAGTGTATAAATCATCTAATAGTTTCCTGTGAAAAACAGTCAAAAAGAAAACCATTTAACATATCACCTTTTTAATTTTGGATTTAAATTGTAAAATGTCTCTTCTTATTTCATTTATGCAGATTATAGTGTTTTATGTTTCATTTTACGTTAATGTTTATAGCATTATTTTAGTGCTTTGTATTTTGTGCTCTGTCTATTGATTTAAGTAGTTCAGGTAGGTTAATTTACTAACATTATATCAGTTTAACAGTTAATTGGACGTCACTGTTTTCTTTCAAATCAATTTCTGGTAACAGCAGCTGCCGGTTTCTTACAGTATATGTTTTTACAGGTGATGGCAATACTATTTTGAAAGGATATTCTGAATCCTCTTGTTAAAAATCAATCAATGCTAAGAGAACCTCGGCACAGGGGCTTTAATTTCAGCCGTGTTCCCTGTTGTTCTGGGTCAAGCAAACAGAATGAGAATCAGAGATGCTGCAATTAGCCTTAAGCTCCACACACATGAAGGACACTTCTCTTCTTGTTCAGTTGTAGGTCTGTGCCCAGCATTTGCATGATTTAACATTTGGAGATGACAGGAGTAAATAGCAGATATCTCCACCATGTAATTGCAGCCACAATCACTGGGCAATGGCATTTGCAGTTTACCGATGCTCCCTCTTGTTTCTGTGATGTGCCTGGCATTAAACACCAAAGCCTGATATGCTTGCAGCTTCAGGTCACGTAGTTAGACCATTGAGGAGGTCAAGAGGGGGGTGACGGGATGTGAGGAAAATGAAAATTTCTTCCAATTGACTGTCTTTCACACACACACACACACACACACACACACACACACACACACACACAAATAAGTGGAAGTCTGGAAGCAAAATAATGGATTGTACGCTTTCTTAGCTTACATTAATGAAGCTTGCATTGTATATATATATATTTCAGTAACATTTGCGTCTTTCTGGGCAGATTCTCTCTCTCTCTCTCTCTCTCTCTCTCTCTCTCTCTCTCTCTCTCTCCTCTCTCTCTCTCTCCTCTCTCTCTCTCTCCTCTCTCTCCTCAAGGCTGTAACAGAAAGAGGGGTTCATTGGTGTGTTTTGGAAAATCTGTTTGGTTTGACATTCATACTTAAACTTAATTCATGCAAATGGGGGTTTTGATACACCTCTGATTATTCATAAGTGCTTAAAAGTGACTTAAATATGTAATAATAATGTTTAACTGGTATAACATAGCAAGTTTTGTATTGGTAAGCTTTGTTCAAATCGTTTTCTCTGTTTCCAGTGGATTATGTAAAGTATCTTAACTTTCACAATGGATGCTAATTTGGACTGCAAATTAATAATCCACAATATTTTGCTACTAATGTTTATTCTGGTTTTTAAAAAAGTATTCTGACCAGACAAAATTCTTGCTCTCTTTCAGTTGCAGCCTCAAAAGAACGTATAAAAGCTGCAGTAAAAACCTTTTCATTTTGTTAACTCTAAATTTAAAAATAATATTACTGCATGTAAATTCACTGTAAACTATTAAATTGCTTGTGATGTTCCTCATTTGTAAGACGATTTGAATAAAAGCATATGCCAAAAATGTATATGTCTAATATTATACTTGTATATTATATTTTTCATATATTATATTCATATTTAATAATATTTTAGATAATATTGATATATTTATATACATAAAATACTGTAAATAACTTTCAAAATGATGAATAGTGTTTTCTGAAAATAAAATGTATGCATTCTAATTTACAGTGATAATTGTCCACAACACAGACACGGGATGTTGAATTCAAATCTGAATGAAAGGAAGAGAAATTTACTGAATTATAATTTATTTAGAAGAAATTCAACATAGTCTTACATTTTACCCCATGTTTTGTGTCACTTTAATTTGGACTAATTATGCCTGCTTTTTCCCATGATATGGTACGTTGAATATGTATTTTTCCTCAACTGATTAGACATCTATTAAATATAATTCATGACTGTCAAAACAATAAACACAGCCATCATAATAACACTGAATTTTATAGCAGCGCAAAATATCTACCACATTTTTCCTGAAAAAATCATAAAAATATATTTGCAAAAAAATTATCTATTTTTTTCTGGAAATGCTATATGTTTAAATAAATAAAGCAGTTATTTTGTTCAATTCTACCCATGTCTGCTGTCTCAATTCAAATTCAGGAACTAAACCCTGTACAACCCTACTGATCTTATACCTAAACTCAGAGGGAGCTTGAAATATTTATATTAATAAACTTTTATATTTCCATGTATAAGGCTGTAAAACATAAACTTATACGAGCAGACAGATGCCATCTTCACTTCCGCTACACTGAATCAATCTACAGTAGCACCGGTTACATTCAGCACATTGTCACTTAACATCTGCAGAGTTGATGCCGCCAGAATGCTTTGCTTTCATTAAACACGTCTGCAAATTTCTGTTATCTTAAATCAATGCTAAATCAGCATCAGTCGTATCTTCCTGCTGTGTTGTTTCCTGTCTGTATCGCTTTCAGTCTGGCTTGTTGTCCCCTTAATTGCCTCTTTACACATTGATTGACCCAAATGAAAATTGTTTGGATGGAGGGGCGCCAATGCCCTGGAGGCCAGACGGAATCGGTTAAATTAAATGGAAATGACTTGTGAGAATTGGTTTGCTTAAGATGAAATAATCTCTCAGTATGTGAAGTGTACACTTGCACTTACAAAGATTTCTTTGCACAACTGTAAATACACAGCCCATTCTCACCCCAAGGCGTCATCTAACTGACGCCTTGGGAATCAGTTTGACCATGCTTCAATATTCGACGTTAAAGGTACCCTTTAGCGTCAGTTAGTTGACGCGATCCCAGGGTGTCATCTAACTGACGCGTTACCCTTAGCGTCAGTTAGATGACGCCCTTCTACCCAGACCTAAACCTACCCGCGTCATCTAACTGACGCGTTACCCTTAGCGTCAGTTAGATGACGCCCTGGGATCGCGTCAACTAACTGACGCTAAAGGGTACCTTTAGCGTCGAATATTGAAGCATGGTCAAAATTGTCAGTTAGATGACGCCTTGGGGTGAGAATGCGTTGAAATACAACACAACTTAGCAATACAGCAATACTTAGCAAAAGCAATACTCGAAAAACATGGGTTGGGTTATTTTCTGAACACCGTATACGGTTATCTGATTGACTGTGGTAACAGTTTAATACATGGACATGAAAATCAGTTTTAAACTCATTCAATAAAATAAGTGCCAGTAAATTTAACAATTATATTATCATTCAAAAGTCATTTTAATATTTTGAAAAAAGGTGTTTTATGCTTACCATGGTGGTGTTTATTTGATCAAAAAATATTTTACATTGAAAAATGATTACAATTTAAAACAACTGTTTTCTGTTGTAATATTTTTTTTATTATTATTTATTCCCATGATGCAAAGCTGAATTTGCAACGTGATCTCATGAGAATACGTGTGTATTTTTACGTAAAGTGTATTTCTATCATACGTACATTTGTTTACGTTTTATATACGCAGAAACGTATAATACTGACGTATTTACAGCACTGAAACGTACAAATATTTACGTATTAACAGCACAAAAACGTAATTTATTAACGAATGAACAAATCTACCGACGTAGACAAGTACGTGTTGCTATGTAAGGGTTAATGCCCGACGAGGTGTCCGTTGTAAGGTTTTAATGGACGACGGCGAGGTGTAAACCGGTTGCATTCAACTGTCTTATCAATTACGTTTTCAGTCGAATTTATTAATATAATAGGCCTAAGAACGTTAATAAATATTAACATTTCGCTCTGTTCGTGCCTTCTGCAACAAACTCGTTTTGGAGGACTAGCCTGAGTGGTGTTAAAAAGGAATACACTTTTAACCTTAAAAATACCTTGTTTAATCGTTTAACCATTTTGTAGTATTTAACCTTAGTGCATTTACACAAAAAGCATTTTCTCCAATAAAACACAACATACTGATACATTCACAAAAGACATACATTTTATTATCTTAATGTAATCCAAATCCTAGAATCCATACGTTGTTTGCAAGAAACAGATCCAAATTCAGCCTTTTATCCAGAGATCTTCATCTTCATTTCTCAGCAGCGACCGCAAACGTATCCTGCGCTGGTGATGAATTCAAATTCAAAAAATGCGCCTTCAAGAAGCGTTACGACATGTTTTACGGCCGTGATATCAAACGCTCATTGGCTCTCGCCTGCTTCGTCACAGATTGCGACATGCCGTGTTTCAGTCGGTGTAGTACATTTGAAATGGTGAAGCGCGCGTGCATTCAGAGAGCGAACCGAAATCGGATTAACATTTTCATGGATTAACGTTAATAACTTAAATTCTGATCTGTACCTCATTACACAACTACTATAATACTGCCAGAGAGGACTGCGACTGCAACGCATCATCATGTGAACGACTTTTGGTAATGTTAACGTGACCGGTTTTGACATTTTCGCAATAAATAAATTATTGTGAAATGTATACTTGTCTGTCTGTTATGGTTTTTTTTTTCTTCATAATTGTGTTAGCCTACGTAGTTTTGTGGAATGGTTATGGGTAGGTTTAGAGGTAACGTTAGGAGTTGGATTAGTGGCTCAAAATATATTTTAATGCTATATTTTTAATAAAAATGCCATTTACCTACACATCTCTGTCCATAACGTTTTATCCTTTTTATATTCTGTATAAAATGGATATGTTTAGGTTTTGGGAGTAGGATTAAGGGATCTTGTTACGTTTATCTTTAAAGATATACAGATATCTTTATGATATGAAAAATATACGTAAATAGTTAACGTTTTGTAGCTGTAAAAACGTAATAATGTATACGTTTAAATGTTGCAAATACGTCCATTTTATACGTTTCAGCATCTATCCAAACGTACAAAAACGTACGTTTTCTATCTTTGAAAATAACGTATTAATACCTACGTATTAACAATGAGACCAGGCTGGAATTTTCAGCATCATTACTCCAGTCTTCAGTGTCACATGATCCTTCAGAAACTATTCTATATGCTGATTTGCTGCTCAAGAAACATTTATTATAATCATCAATGCTGAAAACAGTTATGCTGCTTAATATTTTCGTGGAAACATAATTCTTTTCCAGGATTCATGAATGAAAATTTCAAAAGAACTAAATATTTTGTAACACTTGTCATTTTTTATTAAATTAATGCATTCTTGCTGAACATATGTATTAATATCTTTCATAAAAAAATCTGACTGGCCCCAAATTGTTAATGGTAGTGTTTTTTTTACAACTAAATTTAATCCATTTAATTAAAATATTGTCAGATAGATTGATATGAAAAACTTTTGCAGTGTATGGCTGAAGAGAGTGGAAAAGCCTAAAATTAGATAGCAAAACGACAGAAATGGCTTCAGTCACTGTCCTGATGGTGTATGTGGAGAACTGTTTACTGTGGCTTCAGTTGGCCCTGCTTAAAATATCTGAAATACATCCAGAATCCTCAAAGGCTCTGAACTCGGCAGCATCAGCCTTTCGGATGCTCTGTTGCTGCCAAGATTTAAAGTGTCTGATTTTTTCATTTCAAGCAGCCACAAAATGACAGATCTGTGTCCTTGTCTGAATCCGAAAGAGCAAATGTTGGTCTTTGAAACGAGATCTTGATTTGCACAGATTGGCTGCAGCCTCTTGTTGTAGCCTTTATGTGCCTTGTTTTGTCAGAGTTTTGAGTTATTCCTTTGCGTAAATGGAAAGCCAATTTTCTCATTATACTCGACAGGGTTGGCGTGGTTTTGAAAGGATAACATTTAGCGCCTTTGTGTTTAGAAATTGAGGGACAAGAGAGAATGAGAACGAGAGAAGTCTATACCTGTGTGTTGATATTCTGAGGATGAACCATTGTGTGTGTGTGTGTGTGTGTGTGTGTGTGTGTGTGTGTGTGTGTGTGTGTGTGTGTGTGTGTGTGTGTGTGTGTGTGTGTGTGTGTGTGTGTGTGTGTGTGTGTGTGTGTGTGTGTGTGTGTGTGTGTGTGTGTGTGTGTGTGTGTGTCCTCTAATGATGCTATAGGTCATTTTTGGTCATTCTCAGTACAGTATGAGACCTTGAGCATTGATCGAAAAGGCAGTGAAAGCTTTCATTTTTGAAGCAAAAGCTCTAGATACCATGGAAACACATTGCACTTCGACATGCATCTGTTTTGTGCAGATGTGCATGACTTTCTATGCATTCCTCAAACTGTATGGCACTAGCAATGGCAAGGTTATGGGTTATATTCCCACAAAATGCATGAACTGATGGAATCCAGTGCAAGGTGCTTTGAATAAAAGCATCTGCCAAATGCATAAATAAAATACTGACAGACAAAATCATTAATGTCTGAAACGTTCATTTCCATGACCTCATATCCTGACACAAAGTTGTACACTTTAAAGGCAAGGCAAGATTATTTATATAGAATGCACAGTTTTTATGCACAGTGGAAATTGCTTCATGCATGTAAAATAATAATAATAAAAATGTTTAATTAAAATAATTAAATATCACAAGTCAATTGAAATTGGAGTGAATTTGATTTTAATAAAAAATAATAATAATTTAGTTTAAACGAATTAACTTTTTTTAAAATTTATACAACACATACAATATTACTTGACAGATTGACTCTAATTTGTTAAAAAAATAGTTTAAATCAGTGTTTCAAGTGCGTCTGTGCATCAGTTTATCAGTGCATGACTGAGTACATGTTTAATGTGATATTTATTTATTGCTTAAGATATCACATCATTGGCTGTAAACAGCAAAAACTAGTCAGGGGGAGTATCAGAACCCTCTTAGCCAATCAGAATCACTCTCTACCTGTCAGTCATTTTGCATCATCAGGTAGGATAGAGCATGGATGTGGTTGCTATGAGTCTTCATAATGATTTTCATGGAATAATACAATTTGTTTGGGTAGATTAAATGCAATATGTGTGGATAAGATTTATGTATTCTGCTTATTCCTTTTGATTTCTAGAGAATAAGCTAACACCATGCATCTTTTGAATGATATATGAGGGTGAGGATCTGGATAATAGTGTCTTTTTAAGGATATTTGCACATATTAAGGGGACTCTAAGAGAAAATGTCAGGAAAACAGAGAGGTCACATGTAGTGCATGGTCACATGTCTGAGTCAGATGGAGGAGGATGATTATGAAGAGACAGAAGAGAGATTGGTCTGATCCAGTAAGAGAGAAGCTAATGTAATATAGATGAATAATCTCATACTTCCTGTACGGGGGTTGAAGTTGCTTTGCAATAATGGAGCGATTATTATAGCCTATTGTCATTTGGTGCTCAATTAATGTAGTGCAGAGACCTGATTTCTGTGAGGGGCTGATGATATGACATGCTTATTGAACAATATGTAAAATCTGATCATTGAAGCCTATCAGACAAATTAGTTTAATCGAATTTATGTTTGGCCTTCAAACCTTTCTTTGTATTGCTCATTTTCTCTCTTTTTCTCAGCCTGCCCTTTTCACCAAAGTAGTCGCAGGGCTTTTTTTAAAACCGCGGAGACACACAGGCACATACTGAAGCAATGGCGCTGACAAGATTTGTTCTCTTTCATTAACTTTCACTGCCTAAAGTGTGTTCCATTTGTAAACTTGAATCATTAATGCATGAGGTATTTTGACAAGAAAGCAGCCTTTCTTTTAGCCATGTTGGAATTATTTAGAACATCTAAAACCAAATGTGAAGTGTAAAGAGGGTCAGAGACCGAACAAAACACTGTTCGTGTTAAGAAGCAACAAAATGATACCCATCAATCTGGCAGTTACATTCCACATATTCTGTCACATTTTAGTATTCTTAAAAAGCATACTGAACATTATACAAAAATGAACTAGCCATTAATATATAAAAGTGATAGTTAAGCCAAAAATTAAACCTCTGTCATCATTTACTCTCTCTCATGCAGTTTGAAACCTGTACGACTTTCTTTCTTCTGTGCATTTTTTTTTGTATTTTATATACAGTGAAAGTCAATGGGGTCCACTGTTGTTTAGATACCAAAGTTCATCAAAATATCTTTGTTCACTGAAATATTATTACAATCACTTTGCTCACATCAAAATATATTTGTTCAAAATATGTGTTCACTCAGGAAGGAAAGTCATACAGGACAGGTTTCAAATGATTTTCATTTTTGATTTCATATCCCTATTCATAACCTTCATGTTCTGTTGTAGGATACCAAAGGCTCTGCTGCATGTGTAAACATCATATTAATTTAAATAAACATGTTTTTTTTCTGAATGCTATAGTCATGTATTATTGAAGCTTTAACCTTCTGTTATATCATTAAGTTTGCATGACCTTATAAAGAAGGTATTAGTTATTTAGTATAGTGAAAAAAGGGTAGCACTTTATTATACAGTCTTGTACTTATTACAGTAAATACTGTAGACTGGCTAATAACTAGGTAACCCTAAACCTAAACCTCACCTATTGGGTTACCTTATATTACCCAGCATTAAATATTTAACAAATAAAGTGCAACCTAAAAATGATTCTGTTTTGAGTCCGTTATAGGTTTGTCTTCATTATTTTCATCAATCCGATTTCTGTCCCATTTACACCAGTCTAGGCAAATGGGAAACATTTCAGAAAAATGAATATAATTTCTGCACTAGGCTATATAGAAATGTTGTTCTGTTTGGAATGCATAAAGTTTGCATATGGGGCCGTAAAAATCAGATGCCTTTACACTTGGCCAAGCCATGCCTTTTATTCATCTCAAACCACCTCTTGGATTGTATGGACGCTTGGTCTTTTCATGATTTGATAGCTATGCGATCAGAAAAAATGCAAGTTACCTAGCCTGGTTAAAACCAGACCATTCTCAGTAGTAACTGAGTTATGGTTTGGCAAAGCTTCATAGACAAATCATTTCCAAAGGGGCGTCACCAAAGGACGTCGCTCAAATGCCTCTGCGCAATTGGATAGACCTAAAACCAATCAGAGCGATGAAGGAGATTACGTATGTATGCAGAGCGACGGAGAAACATCTCAGAGTGTTGTTCTTTGCTCGGGTTTTAACAAAAAGGAAACGTTAATCTAACGAAATCTAAATTTGCCGGAAGTTGTCTGGGTTTTCCCAGGCTACAAGTGACCAAGAGTAACTACCACTTTTGACCCCAGCAAAAACACTTTGTAGAAAAATACAATAAAACAACTGGTATAAGTGTACAATACATCTACAATGCCTGTCCCCACACAGATCACATTTTTTTAGTGGTAGGAAAAACATGCTGTTCTCTTACGAGAGTATCTCTCGTACTGCGTAATATTTTACGCTATGGGGAAAAACTCTTTTCCTCGAGATATTGAAGCCAAAAATTATCCTTAATTTTTTAAAATGTAAAACGCTTTGCAGCAGCAAGCAGACAAGGGCGAGACAGCTCGCGCGCCCATTGGCTGCCTTGCTGGAAAAGCAGCAGCCTATCGAGTGAGGCACTGCGTGACGTAATGACGAATGGGGGCGCTTCGCGCCCATTTCGTCATGTCCCGCCAGTAAAGGCGTGGTCTCGCCCTATAATACCCTCGATAGCTGTATTTCCTCTGATTTTTCTACTCTTCACGCGAAGCTCACGCATCGCTGGATCCAGAGTGAGAAGCCGCGCCGTTGACTTGTAGCCTTATCAGCGGGACGTGCCATCTTCTGAAGTCGCTGGCCCAGCCGCCTTCAACCGCCGTACCTGCTGCGCTTTCCGGCGTACTATATCCTTTTACTCTGCTAAGTGTGTGTGTGTTTGCTTACGTGACGCAACACCCATTTCTCTGTTCTAAAAGAGCTGCGTCTTTTTAAAGATGCCTTTCTGTGGCTCGTGCCGCGCCCAACTCAGTGATGAGGACCGCCACGTCATCTGTGTGTCCTGCCTGGGTGAGGATCACGCGGCCACCGCGCTCGCTGACGGCGGATGCCATCATTGTGAACGCTTGCCTATGGTGACTCTGCGGACCTAGCTTCGTTCTCCGAGCCGCATCCCAGCCCGCCGTGATGCCGCGCCGCAAGAAGCGCCGCGCCCAGCGCGCGCCCGAGCTATTTCCAGCCCGCCAAAGCTCGCCGGTTCGCCCGCCAGCTTCGCCGGCTTCGCTCGAGTCGCTCCCAGACGGACAGCGGCCGCCGTCTGCCGCCGCGTCCGCGCTTGAGCTCGACGAACTTACCGGAGACGGCATTGAACTGAGCCGATGCGTCCGCTCTCTCAAGCCGTGGATTACATCGGCCTCGACTGAAAGGCGCTCGCGCAACTAACGCGCAATAGGCTGGACGGACGCTTTCTCGGGAAAGACGAAGCTCCGTCACAGTCGAGACCCGTACCTTTCCCCCCTGAATGGTGAGAAACATTTGTGGCTAACGCTATCCGAGATGACGGAAGCTGAGCGCTCCGTGTTCCTCGACGTTCTCGCTCTGCTGGACGCCGCCCCCCTCAGCGCGGGCCCCGGCCGAGGATTGAGATAAAGCCCGAGGTCTCAAGGCCTTCCTAGTCTCTCTAGGAAAGCGACGGTGTTCAGTTCCCGCTGCGGCCGGATTTTCACCAAAAACTTCTCGCTCGTTCAGTTCCAAGCAATGTGACTGTTCCAGTGTATTTCGCAGTGAGCAAGCTGGTTCCACAGCCCGCTTGCCTGCGCACAAAGGCCGTCGTTTCGGCTAACTAGCAGCGCCGCCAGGCCCGAGATCAAACACCGCGCTCTCGCTCTGCTGGACGCCGCCCCCCTCAGCGCGGGCCCCGGCCGAGGATTGAGGTAAAGCCCGAGGTCTCAAGGCCTTCCTAGTCTCTCAAGAAAAGTGACGGTGTTCAGATCCCGCTGCGGCCGGATTTCCACCGAAACTTCTCGCTCGTTCAGTTCCATGCGTTGTAACTGTCCCAGTGTATTTCGCAGTGAAGCAGCCGGTGTCTCAGCCCGCTTGCCTGCGCACAAAAGCCGTTTCTATGGCTACCCAGATAAATCCAATAAAGAGTGCATTTTCTGGTCTTCCGGCCACGGCCGATGGTGTTACGAGTGTTGTAAGAATGCCCACGTCCCAGTGCCCATTCCCACACCCAGACACAGCCCGCCACGGTGCAGGGCTAGCACAAATAAACCAACTCATGTTGGTTGTGCAGAAAATGTAGTGAACGCGCCCATACAATGCCCGCTTACACTACACGATGCGTGTCCCTTGGTTTCTGTAAAAACGAAACTAACACACATTTAGTCGGCGCGAGCCGACAGTGTTCTCAGTGCAGTAAATGTGCCCGCTGTCCCGCATTTCCTCACTGACACGCCGAATCCCACGGGATTCACCCCCGCTCGCTTTCTATGCACAACCCGTCACAGAGAAGCTGAGCGCGGCCAGGCTGCCCGCTGTGATTAGCGCGCACCTCGCACGCTGTGAACACAGCGTTGATTCAGTCGGCGCGAGCCGAGTGTTCTCCGTGCAGAAAATGTGCCCGCTGTCTCGCGCCCGCATTTCTCACAGACACCCCGAATCTCTCGGGATTCGCCCCCCGCTCGTTTTCTCTGCACAACCCGTCACAGAGAAGCTGAGCGCGGCCAGGCTGCCGGCTGTGATCAGCGCGCGCCTCGCACGCTGTAAACACAGCAGTGATTTAGTCGCGCGAGCTGACAGTATTCTCAGTGTAGTAAATGTGCCCGCATTTAGTAAATGTGCCCACATTCCCTCACACGCGCCGAATCCCACAGGATTCGCCCCGCTCGCTTTCTCTGCGCGTCCCGCCATAGAGAAGCTGAGCGCGGCCAGGCTGCCCGCTGTGATCAGCGCGCCCCCCGCCTCGAACGCTGTAAACACGGTGTTGTGTTCCCAGTACACAGGGGCTCTCGAGCCGCCGTCCTGCCGCGGCCAGAGCCCAGATTTCATTCTACCCCTAGCTATTCACGCAGATGCGTGGTCAAGGCTTCCCGGGGTATCAGAATGGGTGTTGAACACTATAACGAGAGGCTGTTCGCTACAGTTCGCTCGACGCCCCCGCCGTTATACGGCGCGAGTCGAAACTACGGTGTATAGCGAAGTGTTTCATCTACTTCGAGCCGAGATAGCGAAACTACTGAGAAAAGGGGCTATAGAACCTCTATCTCAGGGCGAAGGGGGCTTATGCAGCAGATATTTTCTGGTACCGAAAAAAGATGGTGGGCTCAGACCCATTCTAGATCTGCGACTGCTGAACAGAACGCTCGGGAAGCGCCAGTTCAGAATGCTTACGACCAGGAAAATCCTCGCGCAAGTGCGCCAAGGGGACTGGTTCATGTCAATAGATCTGAAAGACGCCTATTTTCAAATACAAATAGCGTCCCATCACAGGCGATTCTTGAGATTCGCCTTCGAGGGCCAGGCATATCAATACACAGTCCTGCCGTTCGGCCTGTCCATAGCACCCCGTACGTTCACGTAGTGCATGGACGCGGCCCTCGCCCCCCTGAGACTTCGGGGCATGCGAGTTTTGAACTACTTGGACGATTGGCTGATTCTAGCTCGTTCACGAACGGAGCTCATAGAACACAGGGCCGCATTACTCGAGCACCTCGAGGAGCTGGGCCTTACAGTCAATTGGGCGAAAAGCTCACTGCTCCCCAGTCGGAGAATTTCCTTTCTGGGAACAGTGTTAGACTCGCTATCCATGACAGCACGCCTGTCACCGGAGCGCGGATTGAATATTCAGCACGTCGCGAGATCCTTCCGCCACGGCTCTATAGTCCCGCTCAGAAGGTTTCAGAAAATGCTGGGTCTGATGGCCTCAGCAGCCTCCGTACTCCAGTTGGGCCTGCTCCGCATGCGCCCACTGCAGCTATGGCTAAAAGCACGAGTTCCCCCCAGGGCGTGGACCGCAGGTCTATTTCGCCTCAGGGTCGACCTTCAGTGCATTTCGGCTCTGAAACCATGGAAAGCAACCGACTGGTATCAGTCGGGTGTGAGTCTGGGGATCCCCTCGAGTGTGAAGGTGGTGTCTACGGACGCCTCCACTTCGGGGCAGGGAGCGCTGCTCGAGGGCAGACCGCTAGCTGGCCTATGGTCAGTACGGGAGAAGCTCCTTCACATAAACTGCTTGGAATTAATAGCAGTCGACAAAGCGCTACGGCGCTTCTGTCCCCAGATAAAAGGCCACCACGTATTGGTCCGGTCGGACAACATGTCAGTGGTGGCGTACATAAATCGCCAGGGCGGCGTCAGGTCCCGAAACCTTTACAGGCTGACGGGACGCCTCCTGGTCTGGGCTCAGCACAACCTGCTCTCGCTGAGAGCGGCGCATGTGCCTGGTCACCTAAATGTGGGGCCAGACAGGCTGTCCAGAAACAACGTCCCAGCAGGAGAATGGTCTCTGCACCCGCAGACGATCCAGCTGCTGTGGGAAACGTTTGGCAAAGCGCAGGTGGACCTGTTCGCGTCCCAAGAAAATGCTCACTGCCCGAGATTCTTCTCGAAATGCCGGGAGGCGCTGGCCCATGTTTGGCCCCGCCGCCCCCTATATGCTTTTCCCCCTGTCTCACTCCTGCCTCAGGTGTTGGAGCGAATCAGGAGGGAGGGATGCCCAGTGCTACTCATAGCTCCGCTCTGGACAAACCAGTCGTGGTTCCCTGTCCTGATGCAGGTGACCAGCGCTGTCCCATGGCCTTTACCGCTGAGGAGAGACCTCCTCTCTCAGGCAGGAGGCTCGATTTGGCATCCTCGCCCGGATTTGTGGTCCCTGCACGCATGGGCCATCAACGGGTACCCGCTGACCTCCCAGAGAGAGTGTTAAACACGATCGCGCAGGCTAGAGCCCCGTCTACCAGACGGCTCTACACCTCGAAGTGGTCTGTGTTCTCTGCTTGGTGTCAAGCGCAGAGCTTTTCACTTGTAGACTGCGGGGTTACGGAAGTGCTTTCCTTCCTTCAGGAGCTACTGGATAAGGGCAGGACCCCTTCCACGCTCAAGTATACGTGGCGGCCATAGCAACGTTTGCAAAACCGGTGTCTGGCCAGTCACTAGGAAAGAACGACTGTATGGCTCTCGCTTCAGTGAAGCGCGTAGGGGACTTGCAAGCGCTTTCAGTGAGCGCGTCATGCATGGAGTTTGGACCTAATGACTCAGAGGTCATACTCAAATCCCTCAACACACCGTTCAGGGCCCAGGTGATTTCCCTGTCTGCCCTTCCGGTTCTCAATGAGGAGAAGGACGCGAGTCTCCTTTGCCCTGACAGGGCACTAAGGGCTTATGTGTCCCGCTCGTCTGGTTTCAGACAGACTGAGCAGCTTTTCGTTTCGTTTGGCGGCCGTGCTAAGGGACTTGCCGCTTCGAAACAGAGCCTATCCAGAAGGATAGTCGGTGCCATTGCGCTGGCTTACACTTCTAAGGGCCTACAGTGCCCTTTGGGTGTTAGAGCGCACTCCACAAGAGGCATGGCCTCCTCGTGGGCATGGTCTAGCGGGGTTACCCTGCAAGATATTTGTATGGCCGCGGGCTGGGCCTCGCCGTCTACATTTATAAAATACTATAACCTGGAGGTTCCCGCCATACAAGCTAAGCTTTTGGCGGTCTGAACTTCGGGCTTATCGGCCGCAATGCGGCTTATGTGTGAGTGTTGGCCTGTGCATCGCTCAGTCCGATGCGGCAGCTCCATGAGTGTGGTACCCTTACGGGTCTGATACCCCTACGGGACTATTTATAAAGGAGTGATGCTTCTAGCCTCTCCTCCTCTACTCTGTGAGAGTTGTGGTGATTGTGCACTAGCTGCGCCCCGGGCTTCGGCCCTGGGACTCTGGTGTCGGATCCCTGTCCGCACGGCGTGTTACATGGTGTTCCCCATAGCGTAAGATATTACGCAGTACGAGAGATACTCTCGTAAGAGAACGTACTCGGTTACTGACGTAACCTCGGTTCTCTCTAGAGAGGGAACGAGTACTGCGTATCTTGCCGTGCTTGGAATACGCTCTGGTTCGCTTCGGCGTTGAAAAATCAGAGGAAATACAGCTATCGAGGGTATTATAGGGCGAGACCACGCCTTTACTGGCGGGACATGACGAAATGGGCGCGAAGCGCCCCCATTCGTCATTACGTCACGCAGTGCCTCACTCGATAGGCTGCTGCTTTTCCAGCAAGGCAGCCAATGGGCGCGCGAGCTGTCTCGCCCTTGTCTGCTTGCTGCTGCAAAGCGTTTTACATTTTAAAAAATTAAGGATAATTTTTGGCTTCAATATCTCGAGGAAAAGAGTTTTCCCCATAGCGTAAGATATTACGCAGTACTCGTTCCCTCTCTAGAGAGAACCGAGGTTACGTTAGTAACCGAGTACGTTTTCGTGCATGTATCTTTGAATGCAAATGAGCTGGCTGCTCCCCACCCCGCTTTCCAGAAGAGGGCGGGTGCCTCAGATACTCTGCCAAAAACGAACAAAAGATCTGTTTGGTTTTGATTATCATCTTTATCATGGTCCAGGTCACGCTCACTTGCTATTACAGTTCTTCATCATCATAAAAGTTTATTATCTGCATGTGCTTTAAGCCATGTCAGTCTAAACTTCTGATATATGGTTTTCTGAGTGCATACACCCGAAACACTTGCACATAGGCTGGATGTCAGACCGTCGGTTATGTGTGTGAACTTTATATCAAGTTAAGAAATCGCATATGTGTGTGTATTAGATCTGTATACAGCTTGAAGGTGGGGTATGTGATTTGCAAAACGGCCAGCAGATTTTGAAAATACACAACTCATAAGGTCCTACCTTCTTTGGCCCTGACTCCACCCATTCGAAAAACATGGACGCGCAATCAAGCATGAGTGAAAACTCAGATGCTCTCTCTCTCTCTCTCTCTCTCTCTCTCTCTCTCTCTCTCTCTCTCTCTCTCTCTCTCTCTCTCTCTCTCTCCTCTCTCTCTCTCTCTCTCTCTCTCTCTCTCTCTCTCTCTCTCTGTACCGGGGCGACTTGCACTTCCTGTGACTGGGTCACAAGCTTTGCGTATGCGCACGAACGGGACACGTGCGCGAGGGGGGTGGGGGAAGGATGGCATGGTACAACCGATTGAGTGACGCATTTTCTGTCCAATGATTCTAGACGGTCTTGAAAATGATTGGCTGGAGTTTTCCGAGTCCTGCCCGTTCCACAGATGATTAAATTGCTTAATTTTCATTTCAGTGCTTCTAATTTACAGCCAGTAAGTGGGTTAGGAATAGGATTTCAAGTGATTTTGAAAAAAATGGTCAAAAAAGAAAATCACATGCCCCGACTTTAATATACAGGACCTACTGCTATATGCTGTTAATGTGAATCAAACAACAAACAGAAAATCACTCACTGCTCTTGATTGAATAACTTTAGTAGCTTTAATAAGAATATATTTCTTACTTGAATGCCGCTGTTAAATGCTCTGCGCTGAGTTAAACATGTCGGACTGTGTACAGCTCACTCAGGGCGGGTCTATGCTAATAGGGCAGAGTCCGTCAGCAGTCGTGGGCGGGGCCTATACGCACATGTGACGTCACATTGCATAGAAACTGAAAATGCTTATTCTGAGACACTGCTTATGATTTATGGGGATTTAAAAAATGGGAGTTGGTGGATTTTTACAATATAGGGTGGTTGTACACAAACTGCTGACACACATTTATGTTCAAACAGCGCAGTCTCATCCCAACAAGTCATATACTGACGTCTTGGGACGTCTTTTGACCATACGTCAATATCCGCCTTTTTAGGGTACCCTTAAACGTCGGTTAGACGTTATCGGATCCTAACTCTACCCCAGACCTAAACCTAAACCTACCCCGTCACCTAACTGACGTTAAAGGTAAAGCGTCAGTTGTATGACGTCCCAGGATCGTCATATAACCGGCGTTTAAGGGTACCCTAAAGACGTCAAAGCGTTTAAGACGTCCCAAGATGTCAATATATGACTTCTTGGGATGAGACTGTGTTAGTTCAAACACCATAGGTCCCCTTTAAATATTAAGTATGTTTTTAGAGCTTTTAAAATGGCCTTGAGTCTCTTTCAAGAGCATGATGGTTAAATTCCTAAAATATTCCAGAGAAAATTACCTTTGTAAGCCTTCTGATTTAAATGTGTTGCTTTAATGTTGTAAGTAGCTTTTACCCATCAATGCACGTGGCTCAGCACTTTTGCACTAATCGGACGAAATTTAAAACACCCTGTCTCATCACAGTTACATCTGCACCTGTACACGATGTCTATTTGTGTCACTTATCTCGGAATAAGTCCCTGTATTATGTAATTTTGCAGTGCGATTAAGCCTCTGAAGTGTCCACCAGGTCATCCATGTAATTATGGAGAACATGGCTGTTCGTCAAAATACAAATCGCCTTTCACTTGATAGCTATCTGCCCTTGTCTCAACCCTCTCTCTCTGAAATTACCTCTCGCTTATTCATTCCTCATACGTCTCTGGCCACAGAAGGAAAAAGCGGTTATGCAGCATTGTTCAAAAGAACCCTTGAAGGCAGATACTATAAAGTAGAAGACTCACTTCATTGTGATGGGCTATTTAGGAGTGGTTGAGACGGAAATGAAGCTAGACCAATTTCCTGGGAGGCAGGATTAGTTTTTCCAGTTCATGTCATTGTGTTTATATACAAAAGTACTTTTTTTAAGCAAAATAATTGTTTTGCCCATGATAGTATATACTATTTTCATTTTCATTTTTAAAAGGCTGTTGCACTCTTTAAATGTTACATTTTGCAAATGTTTTAGAGAATATTTCTTACTACAGGAATTATACATTCTTATTTCTGTCTTATACAAAAGCTCAATGGTTTATTGGGACAAGGGCACTGATTGCTTCTCGCATGACTGTTCCACGTCAAAAATGTAGGTTATTTCAATTTTGAAAAATTATAACTTTCTACAAATTCGATAAATTACCCTCATATCTTTTGAAAGGCTGGAAGGTCCTTATAACTTTTTCTATAGCCAAAGCAAGTAGCAAACCATCAAGTTGAAAAACTGGGCTATTGTATATTTGGATTGCAATGAAGAAAAAGTAATAATTTATATTTATTGTTGAGGTTACATTTTCCAGTAAAGAGTCTAATAAACCAAAGAAAGACAGTTAAATAAAGTGACTCTATGTTTCCCATATTTAATACATAATAACCGCAGGTCATCTTAGATCATTATCGCTTTGCACTTCAGTGACCTCTCTGTGCTATAGAGCCTCATAGACGTCCCGCTCTGACCATCATCCCCATCTCATCAAAGTGCTGTCCTATCTGAGTCTCCTCGCAGAGTTCGGCCCCATGTGTCCAATTGTGGTGTCTCCTCTCTTTACTTTTATAACGGTAATATGTGCACCAGAAGGAAAAAAATATATAGTGCCAGTGTCAGCGATTGCTATTATCTATAGATAATATTTTTTTGTGGAAATGTATTCAGCTAACAACTGTTATTAGAGCACTGTCATTTCTGCTACAATCTGCCATGTCAATAAAAAATAAAAGTACATGAACAAGAACATGCTGGGTTTTTTTTTTTTATGTAAACCCCAAATAGAGGCAACAACATGAACAAGACCAGGCAGATATAGGGCAAATATTATTGCCTGGTCTGATGAGTCTCGATTTCTGTTGAGACATTCAGATGGTAGACTCAGAATTTGGCGTAAACAGAATGAGAACATGGATCCATCATGCCTTGTTACCACTGTGCAGGCTGGTGGTGGTGGTGTAATGGTGTGGGGGATGTTTTCTTGGCACACTTTAGGCCCCTTAGTGCCAATTGGGCATCGTTTATGCCATGGCCTACCTGAGCATTGTTTCTGACCATGTCCTTCCCTTTATGGCCACCATGTACCCATCCTCTGATGGCTACTTCCAGCAGGATAATGCACCATGTCACAAAGCTTGAATCATTTCAAATTGGTTTCTTGAATATGACAATGAGTTCACTGAACTAAAATGCCCCCACAGTCACCAGATCTCAACCCAATAGAGCATCTTTGGGATGTGGTGGAACAGAGCTTCGTGCCCTGGATGTGCATCCAACAAATCTCCATCAACTGCGGGCCAACATTTCTAAAGAATGCTTTCAGCACCTTGTTGAATCAATGCCACGTAGAATTAAGGCAGTTCTGAAGGTGAAAGGGGGACAAACACAGTATTAGTATGGTGTTCCTAATAATCCTTTAGGTGAGTGTATATATTATATAGATTTTATAAAAAAAATAATATGAAGATAATATAGGCTACTAATAGTAAGGAAAATAAATATTGTTGAAAAGGTTATTTATAACACCATGAAGGTTCTATATAACATTTGCATTTTCAAAGCATGGTTCTTTATGGAACCTTTTAAAAAGGGTTCTATTGTTTCAAGCCGAAGAACCCTAATTTGGCTGTTTAGTGCATTTTATGCACTAAATGCAATTCTGTACTTTTTGCCTTGTGCAGTTTGAATAATGCAAAACTGAATAATGAAAAAAAATATTAATGACTATGTTACACATTTATGTGCCCCCTTCCATGAGACATAAGATGTTGTCATTGATCTCACTGTGCAGTTGCATCACAAACGTCATTGATGAATGATTCTGATGTACTTTTTGCTTTTGTGCAGTTTGAATAATGCAAATGTCCAAAAAATGTATTAATGACTAATGTTACACATTTATGTGCCACCTTCCATGAGACATATGATGTTGTCATTGATCTCACTGTGCGCAGTTGCATCACAACCGTCGCTGATGAATGATTCTGATGAGAAATGCATCTGTGTGCTGCACGGGCTTGAAGCGATGACAGTACCTGTGGGAGGGGACATGTGTATGACGAGTTCGCTCATGCTCCTGTGTTTCGCCTACCAATTCCACATCATCATGCACATTGTTCCTGCGAGTGAACGAGCTCACTGACACTACGATCCAACACACCTTCATCTTATGTGGATTTGCCCGCGTTCTGAGAGAACCGGGGAGCTGGCCAGAACCCTAGCTTTGCGCTTTGTCCGACTCATTCTTGTATTCATCTGACTTCATGGGACGTGGTTTTAACCCGAAACGGCTTAAAGACCTTCAAGTCGTCGACATAATTATTGTCTGTTATACGCTTGGAGACAATGTTTTAAAGCAAACATTGGCGCGCGCGCTTCTCTTTAAATGAGCTCAGATTGGAGAGGCACTGGGAAGCAAAGCAAGGAACTAACTTGAACTACGAAAGTGAGTATTTCGGTTAATGTCTAATGACTTTAATTGGTGCATGATTGTTTTGTTGATATTTCGAGATTTACATTTTATTGACGCGCTTTTGACAGCTCACCTGTTTTCAGTGTGATTCCGAGGAGTTTAACATCTGCAGCCAGGTGTTGTTTTTTACTGCTATGTCTCATGCTTTTGTATAATATTCCCATATAAACCTACTATTTGTCCCAAAACTGTGTAAGTTAATGTAAAGTACAATGACAATGGGGGACAGTTTTGTTTATTGTAGCTAATATGCTACATTTCACTGATTATTATGCCATTTCGCCATTTTATTTGAACTATTACAATTCATAATTAAAGGAAACATTTTAATTCAGTCAGCATATACAGTTTGGAAACAAATAGAGAACAAATTGATATAGTAGCTATGTTAGCAATGTTAAATCAACAGTGAGGCAAAATACACTTTTTGTATGAACCTCTTGGGTATTTGAGATATGTTTCAACCCTCAGTTTGGTCAGCAGTGATACTTCTATGTTAACGTGTAAATGAAAACGTTTGGTTAGATGTTATTTAGCAAATTCAACACAATTCAGATGAGACGAGTTCTGTCATGTGATATTTATCTGTCTTGAAATTGTACTTAGACCCAAATCTAAGTTTGACTGGGCATCCTAGCTCACATTGTTGTTGTTTTTTGTTTTGTTTTATGTCCTATAAATCCTTTATATTTCTACACATTGTCACCTCAACCCACAGGAGGGTTGTGTTCATGTATGATAGGGATTTAATCTCATTCCGCTCATTTCTGATTGGTTGAACTGGTGACTAACTGGCTTTAAGTGTTTCCATTTATTTCATTAGCACTTTCCTTCCTCATCTGGTGCTCCCTGTTATACTTCCAGTTATTTCAACACTGATTGTCTGATGATGATGATACAAGGAAATTCACAGTTAATACTTTACTAATGACTATCCTGAGCTATAACATAAGGCCTTAGTTGCATAAAT
Organism: Chrosomus eos; assembly: GCA_036326025.1. Lineage (NCBI taxonomy): Eukaryota > Metazoa > Chordata > Actinopteri > Cypriniformes > Leuciscidae > Chrosomus > Chrosomus eos. The sequence goes on from CM070831.1 coordinate 9,454,985, forward strand.
AGCCATTATATAAAGACTGTGTTTTAAGAACAAATGCGAACAACTAGCCGTTAGTTGGGCTAATCAGTCTTTTCGGTATCAAATTAGACCAATCTACGTTTTTAATGTAACTGACTTGAAAAGATATGAACAGTCTTAAAGAAAAAAAAATGATGACTAACTTGTAAAAGCCAGTATTAGGCCTTAGTTCAATTAGGACATTTTATGTCTTTTATAAACATGCCTTAGAAAAAAAACATTACTGGTGTGCATTTTGAGACAAAACAATGGCACTGACATATTTTTAAGATATGTCAGGTCAAGTTGCTTTCAGTTCAAACAGCTCAAACATGCATTTTAGTCTGAGACTAGGTTTCTGTGAAACTGGGTAGGCAGCAGTAAGAGCCTCCAAAAAGAATCTGGCTCTTGTGAAATATATACAATGCATTATTTCCAAATGTTTGAAAATTATGACATTTTAAATGTTTTACAATTCAAATGTCATTACTCAGATATTTTTGAATAACCGTGACATGTTTACCGATTTTTCTACATGTGGTTTACAGCTGTCTTCTGAAAAATGGGACTTTCTCTATCAGAATTACATGCATGCCTAAATAATTGAAATGCATGAATGATTAAGTCAGACATAAACCTGAGCATGGTTTTCATGGGAGTACAGGAGCCGACTGTTTGTCACTCATGCTTCTAGGAGGCTATTGAATTAATCATCGTTCTAGAACTGACAGGGATGAGCCTTGGGAATGGTGAGCTCATCAAACCCTGTTTGTCATATTAATGTTTTTAAAAAGGCAAAGTCTCACCAGACCTCAGGCAAATTTAGATTTTTTTTTCTTCCCTATATGTTTGAATTGCTGTTTCAAAGGTGAACAACATCCAGCCGCTATGTCTACCACTAAATCTTTTATGAGATGTGTGTTAGGATGCGCAAGATGGCATTTTGGGACATACAGAAATTTCTTCAGTCTTGGATTTGATTTGGCATATTATCTTAGAACTTGATTGAAATTATGTCTACTACAGACAAGTGCAGTTATGTATTGCTAATAGTTTGATGAGAGAGATTTGAGCGTCTCAGATGCATCATCAAAAATTTAAAGTTTGAGAATTGCATAAGTCAAAAGAGAGAGAGAAAAAAATGGTATTGTTTTAAGGAATAGTTGAACCAAAAATTTTTGTCTTAATTTATTGACCCTCGTGTTGTTCCAAACCTGTGACTTAATTTCTTCTGTGGAACATGAAAGAATAGCTAGGCTATATTTTGCATCTCTGTGTTTTTTGTCCATACACTGTCAATGAGGTCCAATTGAATTGTTTTGGTTCCCACTGACTGTTATTGTATGGACAGAAACAGTTTAAAAAAATCTTCTTTTGTGTTCTGATAAAGAAAAATAGTCAAGAAAGATGGTCTCAACCAAATTAAAATTTACTTTTTAAACCCGAATTGGTTTAGAGCAACATGAAAGTCAATAAATGATGACAGAATTCCAATTTTGAACAATGTCTTAAAAGCAATCCCTTCATTTTGTGCCACATATTACCAGAAATAACTCCATACTTTCAGCATATGTAAACTATCCTGATCTCTTGACTTTGTTCACCAGCATTTTATTCCCCGCCGGAATCAAATGTCTTTCCCACATGTTTTCATTTTTTAAGCACACTGATGCACAGCTCTATGATTACAGCACTTAAGACAATCACATACTGTAACAAGGACTTGCATCATACATGAAACAGCAGAGACTAGGTCTGAAATACAATGAGGTCCATTAATGCATATTTGCTTTAAAGTAGGTTGTGTAACTCACCCATAGTTTCATTAGTTTTCTCTCAAAAGGCAGTGCTCAGGGCAAGCTGTGATACTTCGCCTGTTTCCCCACATATGGCCATCAGGATATTTGACATCAGCAGTGGAGATAGACTCAAGTACTGCTTTTGTTTGGCTGGGCATCCCGCTTACATTGTTGTTGTTTTTTTTGCTTGTGTCAAGGTCAACACAGGGTGAGACGTGCCGCCCATTTCCTCTAATGTGCATCGTGTCTCTCACTTATGGAGATCACAGCTTACAGTCCATTATGTAGCACAAACCCCAAGGTGTCTGTGAACTGAAAGGATTAGTTCATTTTAAAAAACTTTTGCTGATAATCCATGTTATCCAAGATGTCCATGTCAAAAACGATCGGTCATTTAAAAAATAAATAAAAAAGTTAAAGTTTTATAAGCACAAATGCTCGCCTTGCTCTGTTCTGTGATGCGTGTTCATGTAACATCAATTACTTTGAAAAGGTCACGAACGAATGTCACGACCGCGCATCACAGAACAGAGCAAGGCGAGCATTTGTGCTTATAAAACTTAAACTTTTTTATTTATTTTTGAAATGACCAATCGTTTCGCTAGATAAGACCCTTTTTCATTGTCTGGTATCGTTTAAAGCCCTTTGAAGCTGCACTGAAACTGTCTTTTGGACCTTGAACCGTTTGGGTCCCATTGACGTCTATTATATGGAGAAAAATCCTGGAATGTTTTCATACCTTAATTTCTTTTCGACTGAAGAAAGAAAGACATGGACATCTTGGATGACATGGAGGTGAGTAAATTATCAGCAAAAAAATTTTAAAAGTGAACTAATCCTTTAAGTGAGACATGTGGTCGAGAGAACAGAGGGACTGTTGAGTGATTTAAAAGGTGGAATATTTAAAATTCAAGTCTTATAGTGCTAGCGGTAGAATTCATGACAGAAATGTGCTTTATCTTTACTTAATAATGTGTTTAAAATAGCTCCCGTGCATGTGCAATAAATTGGTATATTGAAATTGTCAAAGAAATAATGAGCAATATAAGTTTATCCCATCATAGTCTCAGTTAATTACCATGTGAATGGAGACAAGTGTCATTCTCTAAGGTAATAATTTTCGCCTCAGGCTAAAAGAGACCCTTAGCGCTTCATAAATGTAATGGATTACCTTTCGGCTCCATAGATTAATGAGGAAACAGTAAGGCCCTGTTCAGGTCCCTTTAAGTGCTCTTTTATTCATTTGAGACTAAATGGAGACATAGAATGTAACCCAAGGCTGTAATTAAACTCAAAATGAAACAGGACAAACAGTTTTCCCAGAGGACATCCCTTACCCAAGGGAAATCCAAGGCTCAAACTTTTTCAAATGGGTCTCAGAAGAGTGCCAGATCTGTGAGGAGGGGGGGGGGGGGATACCCTAGTTAAAGGGATAGTTCACCCCAAACTTAAAATTCTGTCATAATTTATTCATCAATATATATTGTTTTCTTCATACATTAAAAATCAGAGGAGTCCAATGTTGTTTGTGCTACCAAAAAAAGACTCTTGGCTGAACTATCCCTTTAAAGATTTTGATTTAGCTTTCTTCTCATTTATTGAAAGATATATATATGATGATATCATATGTCTGAAAGGATGTTGTCTGAACCCTTATCTACTCTACACGAGTGGAGTGACATCAGTGAACCAAAAGCTTTGTAAAGGCAGGTCTATTTTTGGGCCATGTCGGACAGCTCTCTCCTCTCCACTCGCTTGTGTATCCGTTGTTTTGCACAGAGAATAGACAGCTGCCATACAAGCAAATGATTTTATCGCTTGAGATGAAGATGCCCTCCGTTGCTGATAAAAGGGCTTTGTAAATAGACAAGAGCATAATGAGAGATCTCCATTCTGACAGCGTACATGATGGAAATTTTTCCCTTCTGCCTTATTTTGAACGGATTGTATGTTGATGTTATTTTTTTTTCACTGTAGACCTACTTAAATATTATATAGGATTTACACAACCGTTCAAATGTCCTGGGTCACTAAGTCTCTTTTGCGCACCAAGGCTGCATTGATTTGATCAAAAATATAGTAAAAACAGTACTTTGTGAAATATTATTACAGTTTAAAATAATTGTCTTTTTAAATATATTTTCAGATCTAATTTATTTATGTGATGCAAAACTGAATTTTCAGCATCATTACTTCAGTCTCACATGATCCTTCAGAAATCATTGCTGATTTAATCCTCAATAAATATTTCTTATTATTATCAATGTTGAAAGCAGTTATGCTGCTTAATATTTTTGTAGAAACTGAAACATTTGAACAATATTGTATATAGATTTAATTGCTAAAAGATTAGAACCTGTCAAACATTTTTTTTCTACCAAATTGGCACTGTAAAATAATTATTGTTGATTTAACTTAAAAAAGTAAGTAACCTGGTTGCCTTAATTTTAACTTCATTCATTGAAATTAAAAAAATTGAGTTAATACAAGAGATTGGTTTAATCAACAGAAACTCAAACTATTATGTTATCTAAACCACAAAAAAATTATCTACGTTTTTTTGACAAAAGAAAAAAATTTGTGATAACAAATTATAAAAATATATTTTTACAGTGTGTAGATAAAATATTGGACTTTATTCAGAGTATATGCCATATTTAATTTGTTGTGAATGAAACAAGGCTCAACATACAGTCCATTCAGTAGGGTGTACTGTCTTAAAGATGAAGTGTGCAATTTCAATTTCATTGCAAAATTATGCAATGATGTTTGCAATTCAGTTTTAATAATTGTGCAGAACTGATGAAGAACTGATGACGACGCGGTTTGATCTTTGGTTGACCAATCAGTGGAAAGGGCCGTTTCTATCCCACCCAGGTATCAAATATTCAAGCTGTTTATCAATTTTGGTTTTATTGTATTTCCATTTGGTGCATTCAAACCATTAGAAGTGGGATGAAAACAAAAAAAGGAAAAACCTAAAAGAGATTTTTTTTTTTCTGAGAAAACAAATTATGAAGGTAGATGTACCTGAACAGACTGTGTACTTATCATTTGCAGGTTGTATACACCTATTAAATAAAGATGCAGGTTGTGCTATTCTGAAATTCCGTGCAAACTATTATCGGCTTTTAAAGACGCGTCATAAGTAAGTTAAACCATTAGTCTACCTTCTGTGTGGTGCAGGGTTCAGTGGTTTGACATATCAAAGGTTTTGAAATCCAATTTAATGACCAGGCAAGCTTTCAGAGCATCAGACCTTTCCTTATGTCAGCATTAGCAGAGGTTGAAGAGTCATCAGTGGATGCATGTAGCATGTAGTGCAGTTAAATACCTGAATACACACAGGACATCCATGATGCAATTAGACCACAGCTAAATGTTGAACTCGAGGTGAACTCTCCCTCCAGGCATCATTGGCAATGATGATCCAGTCTATCTCAGAAACAGAGGGATTATGTAAAAATTGTTGAAAAGGTAATTATGTAAATTGTGGGAGCAGTCAGTGAGTTAGTGCTCTATGTCAGCGCTCTGCAGTTCTCCACTGCTGGATGGGTCTGCTATAGAAAAGCCTGTTTTTGCCCTTGAGGTCGTCAGAGGCTTTTTTCAGCCCTGATTGAAGATCGTAAAGCAAGCAAAGAAAGACAATTCACTTTTTAACAAAGGTGAAGGTCAGAGCCTGTGACGGAGATCCGTCTCAATTGATCTTTCCTTGAGCAATGTGAAATGTATTTCAGCATTAAGTGATTTTTATGTCTTCTTTGTCTGGCATCTAGCATTCAGCTAAAAGAAGGCAGACGGAAGTAATGTTCTGCCATGAAGTTATATGCCATCTGTCTGATAGTCTTTCTTTTAAAGGTGATCTCTAAAGAGACTTAATTAGTGGTGCTTGTTACACATTTATGTCCAAGGGGTTGATTTTTTTATTTTTTTTGATGAAGGTAATGGTGAAACCATTTTTTTGCTATTTGAATGTGTTTTATGTGTAGGTTTTGTTTTACTCTTGTCCAGAGCCAGACCAAGACTTTATATACTCAATATATATTATTTTTAAACAATCAAAACAAAGATTTAAGTAAAACATATTTATTGTGCTAAAATTATTTATATACATTTTTAGACAATCATGTATATACACAACGCATTGTTGACAAACCTGCACTGAATGAATGGAATTGCATTGTAAAACTAGCTGTCTACCACGTCATATAATGTGAGAGCCACAGTATAATCATGACCGGTTTAGTTTGCTCACGGAGATGGAGAAATTATTTGCTTTTAGCTCAAATAGGCACTCAAACATACTCTATCTATGCACTCGGTTACTAAGCATTTAATGTCCTTGTTGGTTCTTTAACAAAATCGGATGGATGAACTCACGCCTTCATTGGACTAGATCATTTAAAAACACACTGCCAATTGTGATCAAATTTCCAGATGTTATGGACATCTGCGTTTTTGATAATGTCGCTGAATGCGGTTGTGAGTCCTGAAAATGTGCTGGCTCGTATTAGGCGGCGCTGCCATACTGTCCACTAGCATCTGCTTTGGGGTTTTGTTTTGTGTGAAACATGACCGGGGATTAGGGATGAACATAAATAATGTGTAATTGACGTAATCGATAACGTCGACACATCGTTCCAGCCCAGTAGAGATTTAAGTCATAATGAAACAGATCAAAAAGATGCAAAGTGCTTCAATCTCTCAGCTTGGCATGGTTGTTCGCTCTGCTCCATCTCAGTGAGAGGCACTGAGGAACAAGAGTGCTCTCCTGCTGCTCACTCCAGTTGGTGACATTTTACAGTGACCCCTGGTGATATCCAGTGTTGCTGTTTGTGATTTTGCACCAGTTTAGGCAGAGTGACAGTGGCACAGTTGTGGCCGAGCTGCAGGGTGTTTGACTTCAAATGACGACAGTGTCCTGGTTAATTCAGTCCTGGGGTTTGCCATTTTCTGCATTCTTAGTGGTATATGAAAGCATAATGATATTAGTCAAAATATTAATCAGCGAACATGCAAGGTGTTCCAGTTCTGATGAAATCTGCAGAGTTTGTGTTGACCTAAGGATAAGACATGAAAAGTAGGAAGCATTTCTGCTGTCATTCCTAGTGTCTGTGTCTGCTAACAGCACTTATCCAATTATATGGCAACACCTAATGACTCTTTAATGGTATCGGACTTATTGAAATTCCACACAAGTTCTGGTAAAGCCTGTTTATAAAACACCTGCCACCAGGTTTTGTGTGCTGTTTAGAACAAACACCAAGGATTTAGCTTGGCAAACACCAAGGCTAAATCCAGCCTTGGTGAAAAGTAGAGACTTCTTTACTGACCACAAACTTTTGAATGGCAGAATATTTATTTGTATTTAGTTTATCATATTTAAAATTCTGTCATCAGTTTCTCACCCTCATGTTTTTATATGAATATGTAAATAAAATGATTAACTAAATATCTATGATTAACTAAATTAATCATATAAAATTATCATGTATCTTCAGAAAATTTGGACTAAACCACTTGAATCATATGGATTAGTTTTACGATCTCTATGAACATTTTTAAGCGTCTCAGTTGCATTAACGAAGGGACAGAAATTGCTCATATTTCATTAAAAAGATCTTCATTTGTGTTCCGAAGATGAGCGAAAGTCTTACAGGTTTGGAACGACATGAGGGTGAGTTTTTAATTTTTTTGGGTGAACTACAGTTACAGAGATTTTTGACTCTTTCTGCAGGTTACATCGATATGGCAGTGCGTGGTGACAAGTGGCATTAATAAAGAGGATTTTTTTTATTAATTTACCGATTCGTTCAAATACAATGAAACAAGTGACTGGCTGCATCTGAAATCGCTTACTCTCTTGCTGTATTTTGAATAAGTACTGCGAGGGCTAAAAAAGTATGTTCTCTATTGAATGAATATGAATGCAATCCAGATGTACTACATTCACCATATTGTCATTATCATATGACCTACCAGCATCAATTGTGTCATTTCACTGCTATTCACAAATCCGCTCCTGTGGCCTCATGAGATAGTAAAGTGTCCATTGTACGTAGTTCTTTTTTCACATACTGTTTTTCGCCTATTTAGTAGGGAAGAATGCGATTTTGGATTCAGTCACTGTCTTTTTGAGTGAGTCACTGAATCTTATTATTTTTAGTAAGAGTGTATTGCAGGAATAGTGAGAGTATGCTAACATGCAGTTCTGAATTCAGCAACTGATTCATTCAGGAATACAACAAATGTCTCTTTCAGTGAGTCTATGAATCATTAACTCAAATGATTCACTTAAAAACATTGTTTCAATCAGTAACACCTCTACTATGTGTTGCTTGAAGCTGAAACGGGTAATTATGCTGTAGTTTGTTTATCATTAGAGGAGCAAAAATAGAAAGTAACCAGCAAAATTGCTTTTTATCACTTGAAGGACACATTAAAAAATATATTTAGCAACATACGTAAAGTTTCTTTTAGCTCGTTTATGGTCCTGCTTATGTAAATAGGGACGGTTTGTCTTCTAGGCTCCTAAAGATATTTGATACACATACCCTTCTAATCTTGCACAGGAAATTTGTCATGCCACAATAATGGAAAAACAAACAAGTCAAGATATTAGCACTATATAAATAATTCATTAGTTCACACAATAAAGCATTTCACATTGCTGTAGTTTATTTGCATCTCTCTCTCTCTCTCTCTCTCTCTCTCTCTCTCTCTCTCTCTCTCTCTCTCTCTCTCTCTCTCTCTCTCTCTGTCTTTCTGGACCAGTGTATATGTCTGATCGGATCTCCTATTGGTGCCGCCGTCTGTCCCCATCTGCCTCAGACTGCCTTGCTCCATGTTCCCCATGGAGCCCACCATCATTAATATTTCTTTCACTTGTGTGCTATGAAGAAACCCACTGTTCTCGCCCGCACTGCTGTCGGTGCTGTTAGGTGATGCTTGGGCAGAGAGGGAAAGCCACAGTGTCACTGGAGACCTGTGAGCGAAGGGCTAACTTGTGGAAACAGATGTGGAATTATACAGTCAATGAACAAGATTAATAATGTGGAAATAAAGCGTTATATGGATATGTAAGAGAGATGAGGCTGATACACAATCGTGCACAGGGTTTTAAATCGTGTAGCCTTTTCTTTAAGATAAATGTTGACTGTCAAGTCATTGAACTTCGAATATGTGATTAGTACTCATGATAAAGCCCCTTCTGAATAGACAGTGCTGGTTTAGTCCTAGTCTGGGTTGGTGGACCAGCATAGCATAGGTGTTTGTGGTTAGTGAATTCTTGCAATTTAAGCTGAAGCCGGTGTGGACACCAGTATCCCATGCTGTAAATACTTTACACTGTAGTGCAACAAGCTTAAGGCACATTTCTCTCGCCATTTGTGGTAAGTTACTCTAATCTTTGCTCTCCATTACGAGTTTAACCGACTAGCTTTCATGTTTGCATTTAATAGTTGGAGAGCTCCAGCTACTGTGGATTGGTGACGACGTCTACGGCTTCCGGGCCATGAGTAGTTTTAAGGGCCAGGATGTGGAAAAACAGGGCATCAAGCTGCCAAAAAAATGGATTGATTCCAAAGACAAAGTAAGTTCAGTTATCACATTTACTGTTCTTTTATGTTGTTTTACATGTGTGAATGTTAGGAAAGCTACTTTGGAACTGTTGCTTGCTAAGCTACAAGATACTCATAGTTTACAGTAGTTCAACTACAGTAAATTTAACGACTAACTACATTGTAAAGAAGTCTTTTATGCTGACCAAGGCTGCATTTATTTGATCAAATATCCAGACAGACAAACAGAAATATTGTGAAATATTATTACAATTTTAAAGAACTAATTTAAATATATTTTATTTTCAATTGTAATTTACTTTTTATTCTTTCTTTTAGCCTATCTTGAAATGTTTCTTGTTTTCTTCTTTTTATATTCTTGCTGTATTCAATCGCACATGACTATAGATCCCCACAGACCGTACGATGGTTGTCAGGGGAGGAGGAGACGCTTCTGGTCCTGCAGGAGGTCCGCTGAAGAAACGGCGCCAGCGCTACGTGGAAAAGGACGGCAAGTGCAATGTCCACCATGGAAACGTGCGCGAAACCTACCGTTACCTGACGGACATCTTCACCACGCTTGTGGACTTAAAGTGGCGCTTCAATCTGCTGGTCTTCACGCTGGTCTACACCAGCACCTGGGTGTTTTTTGGCCTCTTTTGGTGGCTCATCGCCTACATTCGTGGAGATCTGGACCATACTGATGACAACGAGTGGACCCCTTGTGTGAATAACCTCAATGGCTTCGTCTCTGCGTTCCTTTTTTCCATCGAGACTGAGACCACCATCGGTTATGGGTACCGTGTCATAACGGACAAATGCCCCGAGGGCATCCTCCTGCTTCTGGTGCAGGCCATCTTGGGCTCCATCGTCAATGCCTTCATGGTGGGTTGCATGTTTGTGAAAATCTCACAGCCAAAGAAACGCGCCGAAACACTCATGTTTTCCAACACAGCTGTGGTATCCGTGCGGGACAGCAAGCTGTGTTTGATGTTCCGTGTCGGTGACTTGCGAAACTCGCACATAGTGGAGGCCTCCATTAGGGCCAAGCTCATCCGCTCTAAACAGACCAAGGAAGGAGAGTTCATCCCCCTAAACCAGACAGACATTAATGTGGGCTTTGACACAGGGGACGATCGACTGTTTCTGGTGTCACCGCTGATCATTTGCCATGAGATCAACAAGAACAGCCCCTTCTGGAACATCTCTCAGGAGCAACTGGCACGAGAAGAGTTTGAAATAGTGGTCATCCTGGAAGGAATGGTAGAGGCCACAGGTGAGTGTAGATAACAGAGAATGAGAGAGCGAGGGTAACTAGAACGATGAGTTTTGTTCCCCTGCTGGCAAATATCATAACTACAACATTATGCAGGCAAAACAACATGTTTCTCCATTGATTGGCATTCAAAAGTAGTCATCTATTTAAGTTAAAAAGCAATATTTAAATTACAAATATTTGATTATTAAAGTAGATGTTTAACCAATTCTTAATTAAAAAATGTATCCATTTATTTAAAATGTAAATGTTTACATCATATAATAAAATATAGAAATTCCTTTCTTTCGTGGAAAGCAATTTTTAAGAATTTAAGGAGTCAAGCTAACAAATTACAACAAAGAACCACAAAATGATATCATAAAATTGTATATTGTGATTATATGAATCATGTACTATATTTCAAGTCTTCATACCCTTAATTTTTGTGTGATAAAAAGGCAGTTGAATCATTTTTTAGTTGAATCTTTTTAATGAATCTGTTGATTCAGTTCACACAACAACAAAAAAAACGATTTATTAATAAATAAGAAAGATCTAGTTAAACTCTCTGATCTGGTTGCAGTTCTTTAACTATATGAAAACATTCAGACTGCTTGGAAATATAGCATGCGAGTCGTTTTTATGAAAATCGACTCGTATGGTGCTTTTTGGTTCTTTAAAGGTGCTCTATGTAACTTTTAGCGGCAGTGCCGCTGCTAGCCATTTTGGTGCCCTAAGCATAATTACTTTATGATGCCCCCCCCCCCCCCTATAGGATTTTCATTTAGGGGGGTATTTTCATTTAGGATTTTCATTTAAATGATACATTTTCATTTATCATTTAGGATTTTCATTTAATTTTTGATAAATTAAAAGTAACACTTTAGTTTAGGTCTAATGCTTACTATTAACTAGTTTCATTACCATGCAATGGCATGGTTTTATAATCACTGTGGTTCCGAATTAGAGGCAGGTCAGTTAGGGGGGTACGGGGTTTCCCCGAGAAAATTTTGGATTTCTCTGAACTACAAATGTGCATTTTAAGATGTTGTGAAGGCAAAAAAAAAATCGTTAACAACAGCTTTAAAATCATGTCAGTGGGCAGCTGATTATTTTTCTCCTCATCAGCATCACACTCTTTTTCTCTTTGTTTTTATCTTGCCCTGTCTCTTCCCCTCCTAAAGTTGGCTTTTTTAATTTACTAAAGGCTACAATTTGTATTTTATTCTCAATATGTACACATTCTTATTAATCCTGTGCCTAACATGATGAAAAACGGCTTTGTTCATGTTGCTTGTCCCCTCACAATGACAGTAGCCTAAACAATTACACTAACGTTAGGTAGGCTATGTTACATAGGCCTATTTTCAGTTCAAAATGGCGAAATTAGACAAAACTATATTAGTTTGCCTAATTATTTTTTGTCATTCGTTTAACATTTATGACCTAAAAAAACTGTCAAATATATAAAGTTAAGTTTAGCTACTTACATCTTATCTCGCATTTGACCGTACACTGAAGCGTCGAGTTGCACTGTTGAAATTCGCGCTCAGCAGCGTCTGTGAACATAAAGCCCGCCTACTTTGATTTGATTGGTCATCTCAAATATTCTGACATTGACGAGCAGTGACAGACCAATGAGGCTCAGATGAACACACACACCCTGTCCTCTGTTTCTGACGTGCTCTCTGCTCGGCGCCGGTGTGCAGATTGAAGATGAAGAACGCGCTGAATATGATTATAACAAGAAGTTTGATGATTGATTTTTCATTAGGCTATTTTTGGTGCCCCCTCAGCACTTGGTGCCCTACGCACAGCGCGTGATGTGCGTGGTGGGAGCGGCGGCGCTGTTTAGCGGCCTCTAACGGTGATGTTTCAGATTGCAACCAATTTTTACAAGAGCGCTTGTGCTCGAACTCATAGACAATACCGTCTATTACGCAAATATCTCGGCGAATACAAGACGGATTCGGCGAGCACCGAGCTTGTTGGGACCATCTAGTCAAACTGAAAAGAACCATATAAGTTCAATAATTTTGTTGGTGTTTTCGCCAAGCGGCAACCTCCCCGTCTCTCTCTTGAAACCAACACGGAAGTGAGTTAAACTGCAATTCATCGACTGGCCGCTTGAGGCTGGCTGCAAAAGTGAGTCAAATCTGTATCTCCCACTTGTTAAAATGCCCAACTTTACAGCAGCAAAAGATATGTTTACAGCCTGGTGTCAAAAGTTGTTTTGGTCTATATAGCTAATTTTGCCCTTCACGACAACTGTGAGGGGGGTGATTTTTTTTTTTACAACTCATCCATTTAAATAATATTAAGCCTTAAAGTTCCGCATAATTAAGGGCGTGGTCACTTGAGTGACAGCCGTGTGTCTGGTGTCTGTTAGCGTCGCCCTCAGCAGCAGCTGCTGTACTCGCAATCTCTGCCGTGTTTTTGCTTTTTTCGGGATTATTTCATACAATTCAATACACGCATTATACCTTCGCCCATGCTGTTGGATTCCGTCGAGTATGGAGAGAACAACCAGCGCTGTGTTTCCAGTTGTTTTCCTCGCATGCACTAATGGATGTCTGAAAATGTCGTTGCTTTTTGGAGCTTAGATTTAAAAACGTCTATAGATATGGAGACTCGTTATGCGGTACTGTTGCTCTCACGGAACAGATATGCTTAATTAACTTTGTGTTAAATAAGAAGTACCAGATGAAATCCTGCATGTGTCAGTGCTTTCTCTCTGTCCATGCAATAGATGCACACCCTTGAATAAGCGCGGATTTCTAATGCATTTACTTGAACTTCTGAGGTAATATCTTTGGTTTAATCCATTTGAGAAATTGTGAGGCGGCCAAAATCATATTTTAAAATGGACTGAATAAAGCTCTTTTTGAACTTGACGTGCGATGCCGCGCTGACTGACATGTATGCGCAGGAATCACTGTCACAAGCTCAGACTCAGAGCAATATTGTAAGTTACTGCATCTGCATGATAATACATTTTAATAGCGTTAGCAGAATAATAATGCATCACAATACACAATCTCACTTTTAGTTACGTCTTTTCACTATTATAGTATTTCGAAGGGCAAAAACATGAACTTTAACTGTCGGCTTTACTTCTTTAATCAGCTGTTACTTTAGCGCGAGGCCAGTAGCAAATAGCACTAGCGCCTCAGCTCCACCCACGTACCGCCTCTTTGCCCATTTTCTGTTATCCGGGAGTGACGAGAGATGATGCGCTGCCAAGATGGCGACGGTTGGCCCCGCCCACTTTAGGCTTCAAAAACGCTCTTCAGAAACCTACGGGTGACGTCACGGACACTACGTCCATATTTTTTTACAGTCTATGGTTTTCGCGTAGATATTAGCAGAAAACCATTGGGCGCGCTGCAAAATTTCAGACACCGGTGACGTCACGATCTCAGAAAAAAATCGCTCGTATCTCTGGAACGCTAAGACCCAGAGAGCTCAAATTCGGGGGAAGAGGTCCCAGGGGGGACCCTTGCCTGAACACTAGTGTGGCGGGCCTCGGGGACGCCCCTACCGGATCGCCGTTCACTGGGACCCCCGATTTCGAATGGCTATAACTCGGGGAGCCGGGCGAGTTGGACCTCGGGGGTGGGCTCGTTCGAAAGGCCCCTTCCAGCACTACGAGTGATTAGAGTCTTGGGAATATTGATCAAAGATTGACCGAGATATAAGCCGAAAACCGTGCGCCTTTAACCGGACGTAACTCCCTGACCGTCTACAATAGACTGTATATAAGGAGAGAGGCTAGGGAGCACGCATACACGTCACATCCGATGGATTCCGCGGTAAATCCGACCTGGAGCCTTCACATAGAAATAGGAATACTGGCCTTCAGAGGTAATAGCAAAACTCGACAAGTGGATCATTGTAATGTGTGATTACAACCCCTTCACACACAGGCAATAAAAAAAAGGATTCATTTTAGTAGAAAAGTTACATATAGCACCTTTAAGTAGCTTGACGGCCTCAGTCCTCATTTACTTTAATTGTTTTAAAAGGATTTGCCAGGATACTCTTCCAAATAATCACCTTTTATTTTCTAGGGTAGAAAGATGGTCATAAGGTTTTTGATAAGCATGAGAGCATGATCCCAGAATTTAAATTTCGAATGAACTTTTCCTTTAACAATGGGAAATGGGAAGAAAAAAAAGTTTTGTGAATGCCTCTCTCCAGGTATATCAGAGCTCATGAGTCAGGGGTATTTAAATGGGTGTTGCCTGAAAGTCAAATATGAAAAGTGACCAGATTTACCACAGTTCCCCTGGTAACAGAATGCTGACAGCGGGGCGTGATGTAGTATTTTCATGGGATTCACCGATTATATTGACAGTGAATTCATGTGACAGCAGTTGCAATTACACTAGGCTAATTAGCTTTTGCATTGTGCTTTATGTCAGTATAGACACATAATGCTGCCTGCATGGAGCAGAAAGACGGAGGACTCTTGAGATGTTTCTCAGTAAGACAAGCTCTTGGCCTGTCAATAGATCCGCCTCAGGGAAATTAGCGAGCAGAAGACAATTGAAAGAAATGCAATTCACTCTCGCGCATACATATTTACACACATGGCTCACAAACACACTCTCTCCTACATCTGAAATAATGAATCATTGCTCAGGAGTGGGATGCATTGAGTAGCTAGGTTCAGTCCACAATCATTGCACTTGTTCAGTGCAGTTATACTTTTGTTTTGTCTCACGTCTGACATTCAAGATCATCCCACTTTCAGTCGATGTAGGTTTAACCTATCTATTATTAGACAAAAAGCAGGATTACAGTAACATAATCAGTTTCATAAATTATACCAAACTATTCAGGTCAGGACTGTACCTCAAGGCCTAATGAAATTGGAAAATTATAAAGAATAATTATTGATTTCTTTTTCATGTCTTACAGTGATAAGTAATGGAAGTAAGACCATGGCCAATCAGGGTTATGACATCAGGGACACACTGAACTTAGAGTCCAAGTCTAATAACAATTATAACTGTTCTCATAACAATTCTAGTTTAAGCCTCAACCTGAGCAACAACTCACTCTTAAGGAGTAGTTCATCAAAAACATTTTTTATATATAATTTACTCACCCTCAGGTTGATATTTAGAAGATTATGAGTAACCAGACAGTTGATTGGCCCCATTGACTTCCAAGGGTCCATCAACTAGATATGACAGAGCAAGTTGCTTTCAGTTCAAACAGCTCAAACATGCATTTTAGTCTGGGACTAGGCTTAAGCCTTGACTGTGAAACCTGGGGCTGATGTATTAGGTGTAATAAAAGTGCTTAATAATCATATCTGCAATTATATCTGTGCAAGTTATTTCCAATTTACTCCTGTCATGAACAAATCGAAGGAACTACTTGCATAACCCGAAGTTCATCCACCTAGAACAATAGTGTCACCAAAGGATGATTCAGACAAATTTACAGCTTAAATAGTCTTTCTGTATGAAAGAATGAACGTAAGTGCTTTAACAGAAAATTCAAGCTGCACATTTCAGCTTTTAAACCCTCTGCAATTATTTGCACCATAGACTTCCATTATTTCAAACACGTTTTTCAAACTGAGGGATGAAATTATTTTTTGTGGTAGTCGACGGCACAGATGCTGTCGAGATAGCTTAACTTGTGTTGAACCTTGAACGTACCCTTAAATTAAGCCTTTTAAACTGCCCACGGGGTGCTGCTCCTAGCAGGATTTGAGATGTTTTAAAACCGCTTTCCTTTTATAAATTAAGGCTTTATTACCAGCGAGACTTTGGTTCTACTTCTACTTGGGTTCTAGCCTAATGTTTTGGAATTGCACTGGGTGGCTAACAAAGCATTTTATTCACAGTGAAATGTTTTTAAATTAACAGACTTTATGTTTAAAATGGCCAAATGGGGTGTTAAAGTCAATTGCGGAGCATTAGCACTGAAACTGAAGCTTCTCTTGTGGTTTTGCAGTAGTGTGCATTGATTATATAGATGCATAATATCCAGTGTGGTTATTGAACTGCTGTACACTGGGAATCTCATGAATTTTGATGCGTTTGATGAATGTTATCTGCTGAGTTTGTCCTGGATATCATTTATATTCATTATGACAGCTGCTATATATCACTCTGTGTGTGTTTTAAAAGGGGTTGTAAAAGTTATGCTTTTTTGTTGCTCTGTCACTGTGTCTCTGGAGAAATTGATGTATATGTTTTAGCTTCACTTAAGTAGATGATTAAAAAGCTTGTATTCTATTTTTAGGAGCTGTGTGCATATAAATATTCAGCGGTGCATGTGCATACATGTCTGTGCGTTTCACAGGAAATATGATATGATATGATTTTCAATTAATTAAGCTTACAGTACATTCCTGTTGACATATTGGCAGGATCATCACAAACCTTAAAAAGGTCAAAAGCACAATTAGACGCGCAGTGATCTTTAGGTATTTGAAGAAGATGAAATGGAACAGGTAGTTCTTTAGCAAATGTCACAGAAGTGGGTTGTAAAGTTGTATTTTGTACATATCAAAATGTACTTTTTTGTGGTACTGAGTTTAAATTATAAAACAATTAGTATTGTGTTCAAAATGAAGAAATAATTAATTTATTTTATATTTAACATATTACAACATATTACAAACATAAGCCACAGTAAAAAAAATAAATGTCATAGCATTAGATATATCAAAATATCAAAAAATATAATATGTATCTAATAATGTATTTTTTTATTTATATTTATATATATATATATATATATATTTTTTTTTTTTTTTTTTTTTTTTTTTTTTTTTTTTTTTGAAGGTATCATATATGTATCCTTTGATATCCCACAATCCTGTTCCATGTGTTCCTCTGTTCCATTCTGTGACAGTTGAGCTAGAAAAATATGGCATGGCATATGAAAGTTTTGTCTGGTGGTCAGTTTGTGTAAATGTAAGTTTTTGACCAAAATTGTCCACTTTTGACTTCATTTCTACTGGGAAACGACTAAACATTTGCTTAGTTATCACCAACACTTGCACTGTTTTGTTGAAGACAAGATGATTGACAGGCCAGTGTATGGTCACAGGATGCATGTAACTGTGAGAGAGATTGCGCTGAAGACGCAATTTTATAAATTTTATGTCCTAAAGCTCGTATACTCTTCTGCTACACACGCACAAGTATCTACTTTTTCTTGACAAAAAGTGTATACCTTTAGGGCATGGTATAAGTAGGCGAATTGGGACGTAGCACAGCGGTATGTAAAATATTTGGAGTGACTCAGCGCAAAATTGTGACGAATGACGTAAAAGTCGCATGAATTCCGGCATGACTGTTTAGACTGAGGTCGCATTGCAAAACATCAGACCTGTATCTGATTTAGAACCACATATGAAAGTGACCCAAATCAGAATTGATGTGTTCAAGTTCCATGTGGTGGCTTATTAGCAAAGAAAATCAGATTTGGGCCACTTTTACTTGAAGTCTGAACGTAGCCTAATACAGTATATGATTGTCCACACCATATAGTAATTTGAAATCAGCGTCTCTTTCATTGCTATTTTTGTAATTCTTTTCTGCGCCGCTCACAACCGTTTTCTTCTGCCTTTTCCCACAGGAATGACATGTCAAGCTCGCAGCTCGTACCTGAACTCAGAGGTGCTTTGGGGAGAGCGCTTCACCCCTGTGCTCTCGCTGGAGGAGGGATTCTACGAGGTGGATTATGACACCTTCCACCACACGTATCCCTCTCCAACCCCTTCCTACTCCGCACGGGAGCTAGCAGAACTGGCCAAGAAAGGGGAAGCTATCCCTTTCCCCCCTATTTCACCCCCAGCAACCCTGGGAGAGCCCCTGAGCCCAAAGGAGATGCCCGAGGAGGAGCACAAGGAAGAAGAAGCAGCAGCAGAAGCAGAAGAGACTGTTAACAATGGTGATGTGAACAGACTGGAATGCGAGCAAGAATGAGTTGATGCATTGCAATCTGCAATCTTTTGCTGCCCCTGTGTGGCAGATGGAAATAGACAGAGAAAGAAAAACTCACTTCAGCCACAATAACACCACATAAAGTTACAAATCTATAGGCCTACACTGGTACTGTCATTAACCGTTTTTAAGAATAGAACAAAATTGCACATGGTTAAGTTTTTGCATTTTAGGCGCAAAAAAGGAAAACTTCTTTCAGCTTGGACTTAAATGCAATTTATTTAAATAAGATGTAAATATTTGCAGCTTTGTGCTGTGCTTGTTTAACACACGCTACTGAGCTTGCATCATTGCTTTTGAGGTTTATAAGTATTTCTAAATCTAGTTTATTTGTATAGATTGTGATTTATTGACCCAGATGGTGCTTATACACTACAGCATTTTCTGTGTAAAACTGCTGGTAAAAAAACATTTCCTATTTGTGTTTCGTTTCATTAATGAAAGACATTCCATTCTCTATAAAGGGAATATTGAAGATGCTTAGAATTGCACATCATGGAATCATAAACATGCTCATGTATTTAAAATAATTAACAGATATGTATCATAAACTCTAAAAGTTGGATATTAACACCCAGGAGACAGAAAGCACAATGTAACTGTTGCTAATTCATTTTATTGAAAATCTATGAAACGCATTGTAGTTACTATTTTTAGTCATTTTCCAGATCTTATGTCTACCATTCATATTTCTGCTTGAGGAAAACCCTCACTGTTATTTATAACTCTTGTTTACTCTAGATTTAATACAATTCTGTTTCTGTTTTATTTACAGGAAGTAAAAAAGGCGCTTAAATAAAAATATTATCCTTCTCAGACACTGTGTTTGCACTATGTGCAGGCACTTCAAAGTACCTGTCAAAAGTTTGGAAAATGTTTTGTTTTTTAAATAAAAATCATGCTCGCCAAGGCTGCATTTATTTAATAGACAATATAGTAAAAACAGTAATATGGTGAAACATTATTACATGGGGCGGGGGGCGGGGGGGGGGGGGGGCATTATAAAATGTATTTAAACAGTTATTTTAATTTTAAATAATATTTCGCAATATTGTTGTTTGTTTCTGTTCACCAGGTAAAAAGATTGTGTATTCTGCACTTACAGCTTATTTAATTTATAGTTCGATGTAGCATGTACAATGGTACAGTTTAGAGTGTCTTGATGAATAATCTAATTCTGTTTTGGTGGCATTGTGTGTGTGTGTGTGTTTTCTTTAAGAAAATTAAAATAGAGATTACAAAAATATGTTGCAATATTACTGTTTTTACTGTATTTTTTATTACATAAATGCCACATTGGTGAGCATTAGAGACTTATTTCAAAAACATTAAAAAAAAGTTATGTTTCCAAACTTTTGACAGGTACTGTATATCCCTTGCACAAAAAAAAAAACATTTAATCAGAGCAAGAGAAAGAAGCATTATTTAAAAAAAATATCATGTGCATGGGTAAATCATTTATAATAAATACTGCAATATTCCAGTAACAAAATGTCAAATTTGGATTTCATGGTGACTTAAACACAAAGCTCTTTAATAAACCAAAAGCACTTTCTTGTTACTTTGGTTGGTCTGCAAAGAGAATCTGCATTAATACATAAACATTTTATAAGAAATAACTCAACATCCTTGCATCATAGCTGGATTTCTGCGTTATAGTTTGAAAAGTGTCTGCTAATGTTGAGTACATCAAATAAATCTTTAATCTACAATGTATTTCATCAACTGACAAATCCAGTAATGATATAGCCTATGAGAAACTAAAGCAAGTCCTATCGAGTCCTTTTGATGTCATTGTAAAGAAAGGTGCAAGACAATATTTTCTAATCATGCCCACTGTTAGTGGTAATTTCTCCATAAATAAAGAAAGGTTTTAAAGGGTACCTATTATGGCATTTAAAATGTTCCTAATAATGTTCTGGGAGTCCCCAACAACAGTTTTACATGCATGCAATGACAAAAAACACTTTTGTTGTCGTATAATATGCATTTATTTTTACCTGATTTGCTCACCGACTCCCTAATGATTCGTTTGACGACACATTTGTCCAAACCCCTCCTTTGCGTGACGCTAATCGGCGGTGATTGGTCAGATGACGCAGTCAGTTATATTTTGCGTTAGCCCAAAGCTTAAACATATTGATAAAGCACTGCAGTACTACAATACGCTTCACTTTATTTCACATATTTCAAAAAAAAAAAAAAAAATGACATTGGAGACCTAGAAGCTGCTGAGCGTAACTCTCACTCACACACACACACGCACGCGCGCGCACACACACACACACACACACACACACACACACACACACATAAAAGCAACAATTATTAATAGTACTTACAGGTTGTGATTCGGAGGAGGAAGCTGATCTAAATAAACTTGGTATTGAACCATATCAGCCACTCGCGAATCCACACTTGAAAGCATTTGTGTTTGTGAAGCGATCGTCATTTAAATAACGCGAACACAGCTCAAGGTGGCTATACTTGTGTGGTATAGTTGTAAATATAAACTCTAGCCACTGAGTCTTCACATGCTTGTCCCTGGGCAGTGAAAAAAAAAGTTTGATTATGATTCGCACTTCAGAACACAGTCTCGTCGACATGTTGTTGTCAGGTTTCTCTGTCTGCTCTGAGTGGGCGTGTCGAATTCAAATAACTTGTACAAGTGACGTACGAAAGTGCATCGTTCGTCTATCGATTCATATCAGCGACTCAGAGTCGACTCTTACTTTTGAGAGACAATAACTTTGTATACGGTGAACTTTCATATTTAAAACTTTGCAGGATGTTTTTGTTCACTTAGATCTATGTTACACACCAGGGGCGGATCTACGGGGTGGCAAAGGGTGGCAGCTGCCACCCCTGGGATACAGTCTTGCCACCCCTGTTGCCACCCCATTTTATGAATCAGATAATATTTTTTAAGTATATTTTATGTTCATAGCCTACACGTTAAGGCCAAGGAGACCCGCACCAAACTCCTCTCAAACAGAAATCGCCGATTTAGAATCCCCTCCCCCTCACAATGGTTTCACCCATCACCAGCACGCGACGCGACCCCCGCGAAATTTCACCAGTCAGGCAGTGCATCTGTCTTCAGTACGCAGTTTCTCGGAGTCGGAGAAGAGAGGCTGTGACTGAGTTATCAGTAAGTTTTTTAGATGCAAGTTTGTTTGACACCAAGTCGAATAGCAGACAGTTAACCCTGCAACAACCACAGTGTTAAGTTACGTTATTTACATCCGCAATACTTTGTCTCATTGAGCGTTTACTATGCATAACTATGATTAACTTTGGATATATAATAACAATGAGCAGTGCTGGACTGACCATCGGGCATACCGGGCATTTTCCCGGTGGGCCGACGTGCTTTTTGGGCCAATACATCTCATACCTTTAAACTTTTTATTTTTTGAACGGCCCATAGCAGAGGCTACTTTCAGAACACAGGCTATAAGGAACCCATTACCCAGTTACGCATTATTTCCACATCTGCATATTGGACGATTATGCATTTTACTAGAATTGTAGAGTAGCCTATGAGACTAAATAAACGCTCAATGCAGTTTCCATCAAAATAAAAGATAATGTGTTTATCTCTTTCAAATATAGAAATTAGTTCTAACTTCTAACCTAATTATGAAAGTTTCTTTTATTTTTCAGTGCATGTGTTTTACAATATAATGGCTGTTATTAAAAAGTATTATTAGTCATGTGACTAATATTATAACTATGATTAATTATGTAGTAGTGTGATGTAGACAGACACTATATCACACAACTAAAAGAGTTTTGAGTTTTTCTTTGTTCAATTTGCACACTGAGTATGGGTTGGAGCTCTTAATTTTAAACTCTCAAACTGCACCAGATTGATGAATTTAACATTAAAAAGCAAAAAAAAAATCTTACGGGGGAGCATGCCCCCGAACCCCCCTAGAGGGACAAAGGTACACTCAACACAAATTGACCAAAATTCTTGTGAGAAACACTGCTAGAAAAAGTGAAGGAGCAGCACCCCCCCCCCCCTCCCCCCCCCCCAATTATGGTGAGGTGATTCACACTTATGCCCTCCCTCCGAAAACTCATGCCGCCACTGGTTACACACTACATGAAAGGTAATTTTCAAAATTCCATGATAGGTGCCCTTTAAGAGTTTTAAAGAAGGAGATGAACTGCACTCTGTGGCTTTTACACTAGAACTCAATATCACAGAATTATTGTGAATAATGCAAAGTACAAGTTCCCTCCTCAAATAAAATTTCCCCAGTGACATTGGAGCATAAAACAAACTCTTCTTTTCCTGAATGATGATCCAATAACCAACGGGGTTCGGGCAAAAATACTTTTTGAACATTCAGTCAAGTTATAGTTTTCAGTTGTCACCACCATTGACTTTGTTGTTGTAGTTTCACCTATCATCTCTTTTTATAAAGTGAATACTTGTTAATTAAGTCCTTTGAGTTTTAAAGTCTATAGACACACAGCTGACATGTTCCTTTTGTTTCATAACTTATTAGTGTGTCACTTGATTATACAATACAATATGAAACAAATGTATAGCTCTAGCAAGCACATTTAATTAGAAGCTGATCAAAGTGCTTTCCTAATGAAAAAGGAAAGCATGGTAATGCTAGTGCCGAATTGCATGAAAAAAGATATTTACATTGTAGCCTACTGCAACTAACAAAAGGATACTGTCCAAACATGGTATTATACTATGGTAGCCTACATGTGGTAGTACAGTGGCAATTTTCTTTAAGTGTGAAGTCTTCCATAAACTAATAACCATTTATTTCTATTATAGCCTACTACACTGTTGGCTCATTCCAATCACATGAATGACGCTGTTGCATGATTGTAGTTTGACTCTAGATGGCGGAACAACGAGCAAGAGCCACGTTTTTTGTGCAAGTGCATTATGGGTAAGACGGTCGACGCACATGTTGGCACCACCTGATCAGAACTGAACGAGTCTGGAGGAAGAGCTGCGGGATTGTATCATCGGCAGCTATTTGTACAATTAAAACCGGATTAGCTACATATAGTAAGATAAAATGAGACCAGGTAAGCGTTTTATAGTTTTTGATGAATTTATGTTTGTTTCCATGGTCGCGCTATAAAACATAAGTGTTTAGCAGCTAACGTTATGTGTGTTGGTTTTGCTCGTGAACATGCCGACCAAGTTAGCCACGCGCTTAAAGTGATTGCGCACGAATAGCCCTTTCTATGAAATGTTATGACATTGTTTGTTATTTTATTAGTATATATTTAAACATTTTATTGTGGTCTCATAAAGAAAAGTGGTTTCAGTGTAAACAATTATATTTATTGCAGTGTTTAACTTTGCGCGTTCGAGCAAACAAGCCATGCTGCGCACGCGGTGATGAATCCCCACATGTGTCTTAACTATAGAAACTATTAATTTGTTTTTAAGATTCCTGGTCTAGTTTACTTAGTTGCGATGTTTTTATTATTAAATTAAAATCGTACTCTTTATTAATATGATTCTGGCTGAACAGCCTGGACATTGTGCACAAGGCATATTTTAATAATGGAGTGAACACACTTTGAGGAACTCTATCAGATCATGTTCATGTCGATTACTTAGTAAAAACCGAGTCGTTTTTGTTTAGTGGACAACCTGTAGCAGAATCTAATATTATACACAACCCAAAGTTACCAATAAAATGTAACTTTGTATGTAACTTAGTTACAAGTGTTTGAAGGCGTTTAAAAAAACAGGGCCTAGATGCAACCCTTGTTTATTATAGAATTATCATCAATATCTTTCTTAACGTTGTCATAAAGCAATTCTAACTAAGGGTTTTGTTGCAGCTGACTACAGTATACCGAGTGTGATATTGAATTACGGCGTCCCTTGTTTTGGTGTAAGCAAAGTTTTACTGTTATTGGTTCAATTTATTAATATTTGATTTCTCTTGACAGGATTCAGCCCGAGAGGAGGTGGAGGTAGAGGCTTTGGAGGTGGAAGTAGAGGAGGCTTTGGAGGTGGAGGTAGAGGAAGCTTCGGAGGAGGTTTTGGAGGCCGAGGAGGAGGAGACAGGGGTGGAAGAGGAGGATTTCGAGGAGGTAGAGGTAAGCAAAATGTTAAAAATATTTTTCCCATAAACGTTTAGTTCTGGTATTGTTGATGTTGACAAATACTTTTGGCTAAAAAAAAATATTTAATTACTATATACAGTATCAGTCAAGTTTGTAAACTACTAATGCTATTTTTACTGTTTTTGCAAGAAGTCTCTTCTCAACAAATCTGCATTTATTTGATAATCTTTTTGAATGTACTTTCAAATATTTATTAAGGTGAATTTTATCAGCCATTGCTCCAGTTATTTAGTGTCACTTGATCCTTCAGAAATCATTCTAATATGCTGATTTATTTCCAGTGTTGGGAACAGTTGTGCTGCTTAATATTTTTTAATAACCTGGCTTTGGGGCTACTTCCTCTTTTAGCATGTATTTAAAATAGAAATAGTTTCTTACAATAGACACTACCATCAAAAAAAAGTTAAATTGTTCTTTCATATTTTTTTAAAAAAGAAATTAACACTTATTCAGAAAAGGATCTTAAATTGATGTGTTAGTGTAGACTTATATTGTTAGAAAAGACTTCTATTTTGAATAAATGCTGTTTTTTTTTTACTTTTGAAAAAAGTATCACAGGTTTCAATAAAGTATTAAGCTGCACAACTGTTTCCAACATTAATAATAAATCAGCATATTAGAATGATTGTGACTTTGAAGACTGGAGTAATGGCTGATGAAAATTCAGATTTGCATCACAGAAATAAATGATAGTTTAAAGTATATTCAAATAGAAACCATTATTTAAAATTGTTATATTTCAAAATATTACTTTTTTCTGCATAAGAGACTTTCAAAAACTTTCCAAACTTGATTGGGTGTGTGTGTTGTGTGTGTGTGTGTTATATATATATATATATATTATATATATCAATCACTGTTTCTGTCTTCTAGTTTAGTATGTCAGAATAATGTGCAGTTCATTTTTAATGTTATTTTGACGCATTTCTGTGTCTTGTTTGATAAAGGTGGAGGATTCAGGTCCCCTGGAGATGAAGGGGGCTTCCGTGGACGAGGGGGTTTCCGTGGCACTCCTAGAGGCCGTGGAGGTGGACGAGGAGGGTTCAGAGGGGGCAAAAGGGTGACCGTAGAGCCCCATAGACATGAAGGTGGGTCATCAATGTCAACTTTCTCAAATGCAGAAATAATCGGCTACATTTTGGAGTTGAAATGGCTGTTGCTGACATTGTTACATGCTAACGCTCTGTTTAAAATGACAGGAGTGTTTATCTGCCGTGGAAAGGAGGATGCCCTGGTCACAAAGAACATGGTGATTGGAGAGTCTGTGTACGGAGAGAAGAGAATAAATGTTGAGGTGAGCATGTATGTAGCATGTCTCTGATGTTCACTGGAGTAGTTCTAGACATTGTATTCATTGCATGTTATTTTTTTTCTGATTTAAGGAAGGGGAAACTAAAATTGAGTACAGAGCATGGAATCCTTTCCGGTCAAAGCTGGCTGCAGCCATTTTAGGAGGTGTTGACCAGATCCACATCAAGCCGGGATCAAAGGTCATGTACTTGGGAGCCGCATCAGGGACCACTGTATCCCATGTTTCTGACATTGTTGGACCGGTATGTGGAATTTGTTTAATTAAAAAAAAAAGATATATTAGTCCACATCTTCACACATCATCGGCAAATATAAAACACTGAAACGTTTAAAGTTCTAGAGTGATTTCTGCACAATTCTCTGTATTGTTATAGTAGTTGCTATACTAAACTATTATAGTTGAATGTTCAGTTGGGATGGATGGCATTTTAACAGAAAAAAAACTTTACATTGTTTAGCTTAAACAATAGAAAACACTTTACAGTGATTTAGTTTTGTTTATATATTTTATATATATATTTTTTTTGTTTAAAAAAAGTTTGTCATTTTCTGATATTTTTCTAATGCTTTTATGCTTTATTTTTATTTATACTTTATTTCAGTCGTAGTTTCAGTGATTATATATTTCAGCTATATTTCAATCGCAGAAAATTATTTGAATAGTTTTACAATGATTTTATTTTATGTTGAACGAATATAAAATGTTAATTTAAGTCATCTAAATGTTCAGATATTACGAGCTCTGTAGTAGTGTGTGTGAATGAGCCTATGCATATTCAAGCAATTTTGCACTGTTGGTTTGGCTTGCAGACATGAAACTGTTAGAGTATTTCTTGACATTGTCTAAATTGTATTAATTTGTTCTTCACAGGAGGGGTTGGTGTACGCTGTTGAATTCTCTCACAGATCAGGCAGAGACTTGCTGAATGTGGCCAAAAAGAGAACCAACATTATTCCCATCATTGAAGATGCACGACACCCGCACAAGTACCGCATGCTTGTTGGTAAGTTCCTGTAATGTGAACATTTGAAGAGTAGGGAATGCTTATTGCAAGGTTGTTTATTAAAGCACAGCTCTTTTCTTTAAGGTATGGTGGATGTCATCTTTGCTGATGTTGCTCAGCCTGATCAAACGAGAATCGTCGCCCTCAATGCACACAATTTCCTGAAAAATGGAGGCCATTTTGTTATTTCCATCAAGGTAGTGTAATGTTGCTAATATGTTGACAATGATCATGTTTTTGCTGCTGTAAATCTTCAGTTTTTAACTTTTCCTTTCTTTTCATCAGGCTAACTGCATTGATTCAACAGCTGCTCCAGAGGCAGTGTTTGCGTCAGAGGTTAAGAAGATGAGCTCTGAGAACATGAAACCTCAGGAGCAGCTGACACTGGAGCCGTATGAGAGAGATCATGCAGTTGTTGTGGGAATTTACAGGTGAGTCTTGATGCATAAACCTGAAAGAACCATGTAGGAACTTTCAGACTTAAAAAAAAAATAATAATAATAATTGCCTCCTGGTTTGAGCAGCTTCTTATTATGGCCTGAATAGCAATTGTGTAACTTAAAGTTGTGGTCTGAAATGTTTCTTGTGTAGCTGTTTTGCTCATTTTTATTATTTATTTGCAGACCACCACCCAAGCAGAAGAAATGAGGTCTTGAAATATGTCATCACTATTCACATCCTCCTTTGCTCCTGAAACAACTGCTTCGGCCACTAGATGGACTCAAAGTTTGCAGATGACAAAAGACTGATATATCTGAACCATTTTCCTGTTTCCGCTTGGATGGGAGTGTATCCCGCTGTACCCGAATGGCACAGGCAACATTGTTTATGGAGAGTATCTCTGCTCCTGTTTTTCCTTTGTATGATCATCCTCTGTCGTGTAATATACTGTACTGAGAGATGAAGTTTGTGTATTGCTTGTAATAATTATTGGATGCTAAATGTGTTATGTTAACTAAATCAAGAGTTTTCCAAAGCATACATTCGTATTTGTTTCTTTGAATATTTTTAGTAAAAGATTTTAACAATCGAATGTCATGGCTGTTATTTGTGGGAAAAAATACAGAAAACATCATTGTTTCAAGTTCCATCTAATATTTTCTGTTATGCTTGTAACCTTACAAATCTCTGAAACAATTCAAAACTTCTTGTTTTGCTGCCATAGAAGAGCTAGATATGGGCTTGTATCCATTTTGAGATCAATTTGTATAACTAATATTAAGGTTATTGTTAGTACTACTTCCAGTCGTAGCTGGTTTAGGTTAGTCAATCTGGTTTTCTCCTATCCTATCTGACAAGTGCCCCTAGACTTCTCAGAAACCATCATATTAGTTTAGGTATATTCAAACTTTTTTCATGCATGGTAATAGTGTGAGAATGTCTAGTTATTGTGATTTAAAGAAATTAAGAATCTGAGTTAAAGGTCCAGATGTTATCTTGTCCAGAAGTTGTGTAAACATAAACGGTGTAAATAAATTTTCAAAGAAATCAATAACTTTTTATTAAGTTACCAGTTTGTTCAGTTCATTGCACAAAAATGTTGTTCTGTTTTTATAGGAGGTGGACGATGTCAACAGCATTTATAAACTTAATTCTCATGCGCACATTGACCGTTTATGACCTAATCCAAAATTGAGCTTTTTCGGCACCTTCCTTGGTCAAATGATTTTGATAATTGTCCACACTCTGCTAAAGCTAGCTACTCTGAGATACAAAACCTGTGAAAACGGTCTGATTTGAATGGTTCGATGCGGCTCTGTATTCGCTCAGCAATTGGAAATGAAACTTCCTATCTTTCAACGTAAAAATAGATTAACTTTCATGTATGAAAGTGACATAATGTCACTGCCCAAGAATGGAAACGATAAAACTAAAATCCAATAAATCAGATAAAAGACCGGGGAACACGCCTCTAGGAACCAACTGTGCAGTTCGTGCGAACGGGGGAACAAATATGCGGTAGCACAATGGAGAGCAGCATGGACAGTTTAAGAAGTGTCAGAAGATCTAAAGAGGAGAAAAAACTGCTTCGAAGGCAGATTAAAACCAGTCACACATTACTGAAACACGAGGGCATAAACACAGTGTCACATCCCACAAAGGTACCTACGAAGTTTCTTTTGCCGAATTGTCAGAAAGATATCGATTCAGACAGTCAGTTTAAATGTACTGCTGCTAGATTCTTGTCATTATGTAATATTTCTGAATACTAGTTTTACAGTGTAGACATATATAAGCTGTTTGTTACTACTTCTTTTAAACGAATGCAGTAAACATATACATGAGATATAAATGATTTGTGGCTTCTCTAGTCAAGTCACCAACAATGATAGTGAACCACATTGAATAAAGGTCTAAGTTACGTATCTTTGCATGTAACATGGATATAAATAAGCTGCCACATAACTTAAGCTTAACTTAAGAGGTCATGGCAAATTGAGTGGTCAATAATTTACCGTTTTATGTTCACATTGACAGTGATCTTGATGAAGCCTCTCAAATGGTGAAATATGCAGCGCATTGCTTTGCATAAATTACCCACAAAATCAGTCAATACTATGTTCACGAATGTCTGTTTTGTAGCATCTGGTGGTGTCTAATGGAGGTCTGGGGAATGGAGTGAGCAGAGAGTCTCTGCTGGAGGTTCTTCAAGAGGGAGGAACTGTTGAGTCCCTCCTCACCCCTCCAGCAAAACCTTATGCATTTGTAACATATTCATCGATTGAAGCATGCCAGAATGCATATACGTTTCTCAATGGACGAGCACTGCAGTGTCAGGAGCAAAGTGTGACACTTTATCTCAGCTATGTCGAGAAAGGTGCGTTACACAGGTCATGGGCCATATCATCATTTTCAGTGAGCTTTAAAAATTAAACAGTGTTTCTAATGCATCTCATCTTTGATTGTTTGTCAGTGGACGGTGACCGGAGTGTATCCTGTGCTTTACCTCTTGGTCTGTTGGTGTTGGAGGACTTTGTGTCTTCAGAAGAGGAGCTGCAACTGCTGCATGCTGTTGATTGGACACCGCATACTGATGATGTCACGGGTGAGAGATACTTGGGGTGCTTCTCAATACTCAAATTGATGCTTCCTCATTTGTTTACTCCTTAATCTGTGTCATATATTTATATATAGCGGAGTTATTTCCTGTGATATATTTTGATGAAGGCAAACCTATTAGTATTAACATGTTAGTAATAATAGCATGTTCACTTTATTTTCATATTCAGTGCAGAAAGCTTTGAAACACAGAAGAGTGAAGCATTATGGGTATGAATTTCGGTACGATAATAATAACGTGGACAAAGGCAACCTTTAACAGGTGGTAAGTATACAAATTCCACATTTTGAAGATAATAAAGTAGTTGCAGATATTCAACAAATTTGGAATTGATAAGTTTTTTGCAATTATTTTTTTAAGAAGTCTCTTATGTTCACTAAGACTACATTTACTTGATCAAAAATACAGTAAAAACAGTAATTTGTGAAATAGAATTACAATGTAAAAGGACTGTTTTCTATTGTAATATATTCTAATGGAACACTCCACCGTTTTGTCATATTAAACTATGTTATTCCCTTAACTAAGACGAGTTGATGCATACCTCAGTGCGTGCACTCAATCGCTCCGGCGCGCGCCAACACTTTGATAGCAAGGCAAGGCAAGGCAAGTTTATTTATATAGCACATTTCATACACAATGGTAATTCAAAGTGCTTTACATAGGAGAAAATAAAATAATCAAAACAAATAAGAATAATTAAAACATTTTAGAATAAGAAATAAAATAAAGTACAGTAAAAACAGTCGGACGAACAGTGGCACAGTGCTCATTCAGTAAATGCATAGCTAAACAGAAGTGTTTTGAGTCTGGATTTGAATGTGACTACTGTAGGAGCACATCTGATCTCTTCTGGAAGCTGGTTCCAGCTGCGGCTGGCATAGTAGCTAAAAGCAGACTCTCCTTGCTTAGAGTGAACCCTTGGTATTTCTAACTGATGTGATCCTAATGATCTGAGTGATCTGTTGGGTTTATATTCAGTGAGCATATCTGCAATATATTGAGGTCCTAGCCCATTGAATGATTTATATACCAGTAATAATACTTTAAAATCAATCCTAAATGTAACTGGGAGCCAGTGTAAAGACCTGAGGACTGGTGTGATATGTTCATATTTTCTGGTTCTGCTCAGAATCCTGGCAGCAGCGTTCTGTATGAGCTGCAACTGTCTTATGGTCTTTTTAGGAAGGCCAGTGAGGAGTCCATTACAATAATCCACCCTGCTGGTGATGAAAGCATGCACAAGTTTCTCTAAGTCTTGACTGGAAACAAAGCATCTAATTCTTGCAATATTTTTCAAATGATAGTATGCTGATTTAGTTATTGCTTTGACATGACTACTGAAACTAAGGTTTGACTCTAGAGACACACCAAGATTCCTGACTTGATTTTTAGTTGTTAGACCTCTAGAGTGAAGGTATGCATTCACCTTGAGAACTTCATCTTTGTTTCCAAACGCAATGACTTCAGTTTTGTCTTTGTTTAACTGAAGATAGTTTTGGCACATCCAACCATTTACTTCATCAATGCATTGGCACAGGGAGTCAATGGGGCTGTAATCGTTAGGCGATAGGGCTAAGTAGAGCTGTGTGTCGTCTGCATAGCTGTGGTAAGAGATTCGGTTCTTTCTCATTATTTGGCTCATTGGGAGCATATACAGGTTGAATAGGAGTGGTGCAAGAATTGAGCCTTGGGGGACTCCGCATGTCATGGATGTCCACTCAGACTTATGGTCTCCTATACTCACATAATAACCTCTCCCTTCTAAGTAAGACCTGAACCATTTTAGGACTATCCCAGAAAGCCCACACCAGTTTTCAAGCCTGTCAATAAGTATGTTGTGATCGACAGTGTCAAATGCAGCACTGAGGTCGAGTAGTACCAGCACTGATAATTTGCCTGTATCAGTATTTAAGCGAATATCATTTATTATCTTTATGAGCGCTGTCTCTGTGCTGTGATGCGATCGGAAACCAGATTGAAAATTGTCAAAGTAACCATTCAAGCTTAAGAATTTGTTCAGCTGATTGAAGACAACTTTTTCAATGATCTTGCCTATGAAGGGAAGATTTGAGATCGGTCTATAATTGCTTAATATGGTCTTATCTAGATTGCTCTTTTTCAGGAGGGGCTTGACAACTGCAGTTTTCAGGGAGTTTGGAAAACTCCCAGAGAGAAGTGAGGCATTTACCACTTCTAGGAGATCTGCTTCTAAACTGTTTAACACACTTTTGAAAAAAGATGTGGGAAGTGTGTCAAGGGCGCAGGTTGATGTTTTAAGGTGCTGTACGGTTTCTTCCAAAATTTTGCCATCAATTTCTTCGAAAACAGACATAGTAACTACTTTCTCAGGTAGTGGTCTGATCTGTTTGACCCCAGCACAACTCAAGGATGACCAACTCTGATCTCAACTCTGAACTCACAACTCTGATCACCTTTCTGATATTATTGATTTTCTCAGAGAAGAAAGAAGCAAACTCACTGCACTTGCTGTCTGAGAGCATTTCACTGGGAATCTGGCTTGGGGGGTTTGTCAGTCTCTCTACAGTAGCAAAAAGAGTGCGTGTGTTGTTTAAGTTGCTGTTTATAATATTTGAGAAGAAAGTCTGTCTAGCTTTGCCTAGTTCCATATTAAAAGCATGGATGCTGTCTTTGTAGATGTTATAATGGACTACAAGTTTTGTCTTCCGCCACATGCGCTCTGCTCTTCTGCATTGTCTTTTCATATTTTGCACTGCTGTTGAGTTTCTCCAAGGTGCTTTTTGTCTACCACTATTCTTCCTGACTTTCGCAGGAGCAATATCATCAATTACACTTAATTTTTGAGTTAAAAGATTCAAGGAGAAAATCAACAGAGTCAGCAGATATGCTTGGTTTTAATGATATAGCCTTCATAAATAGCACACTAGTGTTCTCATTTAAGCATCTCTTCTTGACAGACACAGATCTATCTTCAATGGCAGGAGAGATCAAAATATCAAAGAAAATACAGAAATGATCAGACAGTGCTACATCCTTAATAACAATCGATGAGATGTTTAGACCCTTACTGATAAGTAGATCTAGAGTGTGTCCACGATTATGTGTGGGTCCATTTACATGCTGTGTCAGATCAAAAGTTTTTAAAACAGTTTTGATTTCTTTTGCCATATTGGTTTCTGCATTATCTATGTGAATGTTAAAATCTCCAGCAATGGCAAAACAGTTAAACTCAGAGGAAATTGTTGATAACAGTTCTGTAAAGTCCTCAGCAAAGGCTGGAGAGTATTTTGGAGGCCTGTAAACAATGATAAGTAAAATACGTGGAGCACCTTTTAACACAATACCCAGATATTCAAAAGATGGGTAATTCCCAAGTGATATTTGCTTACATTGATAGACATCTTTAAAAAGAGCAGCTAAGCCCCCGCCTCTCTTACCCGCTCTGCAAGCACTCATAAAAGTAAAGTTAGGAGGGGATGTTTCATTGAGGACTGTTACACTGCAGCTGTCTTCTAGCCAAGTTTCATTTAGAAGCATAGCGCAGTTCATTCATTAGGATCCAAACAGAGATGAAGTTAGAAGCGACCAAACACCTCCACGCTTTCCCTATTTAAATACAGTTACACAAGTAGTTGCACGACCAAGTATGGTGACACAAAATAAAACGTGGCGCTTTTCTAAGCGGGTAAAATGGATAACTATAATGCATGGCGAAATAGCACTTGAATGATCCTGGAGTTATGATATTACTGTGCCGAGTCGAAGTGCTCTCAAGTGCTAGGCTATACTTGGTCGTGCAACTACTCGTATATAACTGTATTTAAATAGGGAAAGCGTGGAGGTGTTTGGTCGCTTCTAACTTCATCTCTGTTTGGATCCTAATGAATGAACTGCGCTATCAAAGTGTCGGCGCGCGCCGGAGCGATTGAGTGCACGCACTGAGACGAGAGAGGTATGTATCAACTCGTCTTAGTTAAGGGAATAACATAGTTTAATATGAAAAAACGGTGGAGTGTTCCTTTAAAGTGAAATTTAGTCCTGTGATGGCAAAACTGAATTTTCAGCATCATTACTCCAGTCCTCAGTGTTACATGATCCTTCAGAACTTATTCTAATATGCTGATTTGCTTTATAAGAAATATTACTTCTTATTATCAAGGTTGAATTGAAAGCAGTTGCGCTGCTTAATTTATTTGTGAAAACTGTGAAGCATTTTTTTGAGGATTCTCAAATGAAAACTAAGTTCAAAAGAAAACGTTCAAAAGAAAAGTTCAAATGAAAAACATTTTAAATAGAAATCTTTTGCAATATTATAATTGTCTTTATTGTCTTTTGATCATTTGAATGCATCCTCGCTGAATAAAAGTATTAATATTCTCCAAAGTTTTGAGTGGTAGTATACATATATTTACATATCTATAATCTAAAATTGAATAGACACCTGTCATTTCAGGCCTGCCGGCGGAATGTGATGCTTTACTACAAAGATGTTTGGCTGATGGCCACATAAGTGTCCTCCCAGACCAGCTCACTGTAAACCAATACCAAAGTGGACAAGGTAGTACATCATGTATTCACGCACCTGAGGCGAGATTTATGCCTGTTTATAGGAGTAAATGTTATTGTCTGGTACAGGAATTCCTCCTCATGTGGACACTCACTCTGCATTTGAAGACACCATTCTTTCCTTGAGTCTCGGTGCAAAGGTATGAATAAATGAAGCAATAAAATGTAAGTTATTATGAGTATATGTTTACTTTTTAATTGTTTTCTTTTATTTGTTAACAACACTTTTTTCATGCATAAGTATTATGGGTGTGATAATGTGTGGGATTGTGTTCTGTTACACCAGACCTGTTTGTAGCCTTATTGATTGGTTATGGTACAGCAACTTTATTGATTATCTGATTTTCCTTTGTCAAAACAAAGATGGAGATGGAAAAGGAAAAGAACCTCATGAATTTCCTACATGGATGGATATCTCTGTTTAACATCTATCCTCTGTCTTTCCTCCCATTTTCTATAGACAGTAATGGACTTTAAACATCCTGACGGACGTTCTGTTGCTGTGGTGCTGCCAGAGCGAAGTCTGCTAGTGATGAAAGGAGAGAGCCGTTATCTGTGGACTCACGGGTGAGAAACTGGATTTATTTTAAATCAACCCTCTGTATACACTATATGCCCAAAAATATGCAAACAACCAAACGCTACAGCCACGTTCTTTGATTTTTGTATGCTTTTGTACTTTATTATTATTTAATTAATGATTATTATTTGCAAAATATATAACATAATATAATTATAAATTCTTTGTTCTAGGGAGAGATGAACATGTTTTGTGTGTGTTTCATGTCAGCATTACACCTCGGAAGTTTGATGTGGTACCAGTGTTGGAGGCTGGAGGGTCAGGGGTCATGACCTCTGACTTGAGTAATCTGACCCTGAGCCGCCGTGGTACCAGGATATCGCTGACGTTCCGAAAAATCCGCCATACACCCTGCAACTGTGGTGAGCGTGTGAAGTATTTACTTATGCAAGCTACATTTTTTTTAATTCTTATCTAAATACAGTACTGTTCAAAAGTGTGGGGTCAGTAAGATTTTTTATTTTTTAGAAATTACTTCATAAAATACTTGTATTCAGCAAGGTTGCAAAAAAATGTACATTTTAATCTGAATGTTATGACTCTTCTGGGAGACATTTATGGCACTTGCTATTGGCACTTTTCCACTGCATGGTACGGCACGGTTCGGTACATCACACTTTGGCGCTTTTCCACTGCATGGTACAGTACGGCTCGCTTTAAATGGTACCACCTCTGTTGAGTTTCCAAGCGTACCGTACCGATACTAAAATGTGACATGAAAACACTGCAGATCACTGATTGGTCAGACAGAATCGTCACTACTAGCGTCATTGTATTTGCGAGACATCAAACCCGCTAGATTTAAATAGCCAGTAACAGCCACCGCTGTAGCACCTGTTTTAAGACTACTTGCTTGAAGAAGAAAGAAAGAAAAAAAACATTCAAAAAAGAAATGGCTGA
This sequence comes from Chrosomus eos, assembly GCA_036326025.1. NCBI lineage: Eukaryota > Metazoa > Chordata > Actinopteri > Cypriniformes > Leuciscidae > Chrosomus > Chrosomus eos. The sequence continues at coordinate 9,491,104 of CM070831.1, forward strand.
ATCATGGTCAGTGGACGAAGTGCAGACGTTCCTCTCGTTGGTTGCAGAGGAGCGGATAAACTATAACGATCAGTCTATAATCCCACCCACTTTGAAGCGGTACTAACTGCAGTGGAAAAGCAAACCAAACTAAAGCGAGCCGTGCCGAGCCAAGTCGTAACACGCAGTGGAAAAGCAAACCGAGCCGAACTGTGCCGCGCCGAGCCAAAACCATACTGAGCCGTACCATGCAGTGTAAAAGTGTGGACATGATTCGAAAAGGTTAAATGGTCCTAAAAAATAGTCACACTTGTACTCCTTAGTGGTCAAAAATGACTGCCATTGAAATTAATAGGATATAATCATTTAAAAAAAAAGAAAATACAGTGAATTTTTTTCATAATTATTGCATTAATATTACTTAGTACAAAAAAATACCCTCAAAATATTAATCAAATAGAAAAATAATTTAACAAAAATATATTACATTGATGTTCCTGGAAAAAAAAGTTGTATTTGAAGTGTTCAGCCACTTTTGACTGGAAGGAGTAGGGTGTGACCCCTAAATGAGAAGCACCAGAGGGGTTACATTGATCAAAAGTGACAGTGAAGACATGTGACAAAATAATGTGACAATTTTTTATTCAAATAAATGCTGTTCTTTTGAAGAACCCTGACAAAATAGCATATTAGACTGATTTCTGAAGGATCATGTGACATGTAATAATATTTCACAAATCACAATATTCACTGATTTGATCAACTTAATGTTGATCAAATAGAATGCAAAAAAAAATCATATACTGGCCCCAATTGTTTTCAATAGTGAATATATATCTGAATCATATATGAATGTCTCTTTGCATTTGTATATTTTTGTAGATAGTGAAAATGACAATAATCTGTTTATTTCTTGTTGTAGCCTATCCGTCTGCCTGCGATAGCCAGCGGCTGCCCTCTCCACCCACTGTGCCTGTTGCTGAAGGCGATGCGTGTCGTTTGGAGTCACAGTATGTCCATCAGGTCTATGAAGAGATTTCCTCCCACTTCAGCAGCACACGACACTCACCGTGGCCTCAGGTGCGAGATTTCCTACTGTCCCTGTCACCTGGTAGTGTTCTGGCAGACATCGGATGTGGCAACGGCAAATACCTGGGGATCAACCCTGAAGTGATGTCGGTAAGTAATATAACACAGCTGACTTTACCGGGAGTGAAATAAACTTGGTCAGACATCTCATGGTTATCACTTACAATCAGAGGTGTTAAGTCCAGGTTCAGAAAGTAAAAGTCCTCGGTATTTTGTTCCAATCACCTGGATTTGCTAATTATACACAGTTTTTCAGGCAGGAAGTAGAACTAATTAGTGAAATCAGCTGGCTGAGTTCATAGGTGGAATAAACATATGGCAGGACTTTTACTTTCTGACCCCTGGACTTTACACCTCTGCTTAAAATTAAGATAATTACTATAATTAACTCCTTAAAAAATGGAGAACTGTGATGGAGCCTCTATCGTCTGTAGGTGGGCTGCGACCGCAGTGCTAATCTGGTGCAGATCTGCATTGAACGAGGTCATGAGGGATTGGTGTCAGATGCGCTGTCTGTCCCCTGCGCAGTGGCAGCTGTGATGCCTGCATCTCCATTGCAGTCATTCATCATTTCTCCACACAGGTGAGCAACCTCGCTAATTCAGGGGGGAAAACACTTTAAGGGGTCATGTTATATTTTTTTGTACAATTATTTTAATTTTTTTTTTTAAGTGAGACAACTGCTTGTGTTCTTAGGAGAGAAGGCAGGCCGCTGTCAGAGAGCTAATCCGGTTGTTAAAGGTGGGAGGAAGAGCTCTGATCTATGTTTGGGCTATGGAGCAGGAATACAACAACCAGAAATCAAAATATCTGAAAGAAAGAACAACTGAAACTAGCATGGAGAATGGCAAGGAGCTTAAAACTGAAGAAAATAAGTCCAACCAACCAGAGGAGCATGAGAGGAAAATGAGTTCTGACATGAAATGCACAGAGGACGGTTTTGGGATCGTGACACAACCCAGAATCCATGTCCATACTAACCGGACAGCTTTCCTTTCCCAAGATCTCCTGGTGCCGTGGCACTTAAAAGGGAATGCTGACAAGAACAAGGGAGCAACGAGTAGTAGCACAGATGTCCCAGGGACAACACAAGCCAGAAGCCCATATTTCACCGCTATTATCATGTCTTCCAGCAGGGAGAGCTGGAGGAGTTGTGTTTTGCTGTGGCAGGTGTTAAAGTGCTTAGGAGCTACCATGATCAGGGTAACTGGTGTGCGGAATTGGAGAAGACACATGATACCTCATCAAAGGATGATATTGCACAGGAAAAAGTCTAGTTCGTTGAATAAATACAAAGTTTTAATTTAAAAATGTACATTTTAATATTGTGTATATTTAATTTGTTTTTCATGCATGCAGTGACAGTTAATAAAAGATAACTGAAGAATAGTGACTGAATGTTGAGTGTTTTTGTAAAGGAGCACAAAATGTTGCTTTATATGCTTTCTTGTACAAAACCCACCTAAAAGTGATGATAACAGGGCAAGTTTTTGAGCAATGTTGCTGGGTAATGTTGCCGTCAACAGGCAACCAGGTGAGACACAGGGCACATGACCGATTTAAAGTTTTCAGATAGAAATTTGTTGCCCATTCTCATTGTGAAATAACCAAGCAACATTGATCTGCAACATTGCTCAAAAAAGTTCCCCTGTGTATCATCACCTTCAGTTTATTACACTTTGGCAATGGATTAGACAACTCTGTTAACCATGTTAGTGTCAACCTGATCCCTGATCTGGACTGGTTTATGCATTAACAAATTCTACAGTAATGCAATATAAGCACCATCACAAAGTATAAAGATACATTAATATGGCATCCTGTAATGTTATTTTTGTCCAGTCTTAAAATGCTACATTAGTTTCCTACAATATGTATACAGGGCTTCTCATCTCTGTCACTACTACTGTTCTAAAGTTTGGGTTGGGTAAGGTTTTTAAAAGATGTCACTTGTGCACACCAAGGCTGCTTTTATCTGACCAGAAATACAGTAAAACTAATATTGTAAAATATTACTTTTTTTTTGTATTTTCAGCATCATTACTCCAGTCTTCAGTGTCACATGATCCCTCAGAAATCATTCTAATATGCTGATTTGGTCCGCAAGAGAGAAAAAAACGTGTCAATATTGAAACAGTTCAAATAAATTATGAATGAAACCAGGATTTTTTGATGCAGAGAAATTTCAAAAGAAAAGCATTTATTTATTAAATTCTTTGTAACATTATAAATATCTTTACTATAATTTTTGATCAATCCTTGCTTAATAAAATTATTAGTTTCTTTCACAAACGTTTACACAAACCTTTGAACTGTAGTGAATACTTGGCCTGAAGAAGTTTGACTACACTGTTTTTGTAGACCACTAGATGGCGTCGGATCGGAATGTAATGCAGAGGTAAAGGTAGCGCTATGAACTTTCACCTTGAATTTGATGACGAACTTCCTGCATGTTTAAATTTTCGTAACCTAGGTTGACCTGACGGCCCATTTAATTTAGATCCAATTTAAATGTATACATTTGCGTTTTGTCATAATCTACGGTAGGTCTCATACATGAAGAAACAGCAGAGAGAGGGGAACATAAGGGTCATTTTCACGTTCAGTCTGAATGTTCCCACAAAAATCCTACAGACGTATGAATATTAGAGCTTACAGTGTGACTAAAAGGTTCTGAACGTTGCGTGGGGGAGTTGGTCACATTTGTGACCTTGTCTTTTTGTCCCATTGGCAGTGGAACACGACACATTCAGGGCGTTTTAAATGTTGCCCTCTGCTTGGAACAATGAGAAATTCATGTAAGGGTGATAAAAGAGGATGTATATGAAGACCTGCTAACTTAATCAGTTTCACATCCACTTCACGACCTCCTTCTACCATAATGTCAATATGTCTACCATAATGTTAATGTGATTAATACGTTTTTGTTTTTTAAAGCATGCTTAACACGACAAAAGTGGTGGTGTAATATGCTTTTGCTCTTTTTAAAGCTCATGAAGTCCATAACGAACTTTGCGTCAAGGTGTTCGTCTGTAAAGTCAAAAATATTGTGACAAAGTATTTAAAAATGATATCAAGTTAACGGGGTGCGCAAACTGGTTCGTTTCTTGTTAGCTGCATGGTCTTCAGTTTAAAAGAAAACCTGCGATCTGGACAGAATGTTACCAGCAACTGTTTTTAAAGCAACTTATAACGCATAACATACGAAAATATACGTGGAAACTTCACAAGTAACGTTAATTCATCACATCATTTTGTCTTGTCCCACAACGGTTGTGCTGAAATATAAATATTGAGCTAAATTAAGATTTAAAAAAGTTTTTTTTTTTCTTAGCCATAGCCATTTATGGTCGCAGATTAGCTCTGTAAGCAAGCTGCTTCACATCTCCACTGCCTCGGCATTGTTCATTTACCTTGGCTCGAATCAACCTATCAATTTCTAATAGCTTGAAACGGGCCAAAAAAGCACTCCACTGCGCGTTTTCTAAATTATTGTTTCCGTAAAAGCATCGTCTTTCTCCCCTACACAGACAAATGCCGAGGCAAATCACGCTAACAGCCGTTGGGTGCAGCCCGTTGTCGGGTTTGTTTAGGCGGCCATTTTGTGAACACTGCACACACACACTGTAGCGAGCGCGCTTTGTAGCGGGGACGCGCTTTACCGTGCAGACCCTCTCTAAGCGACAAGCAGCCGCGGAGCCGATCCGAGATTAACGGGCAGTGAGGGGGGGTCCCTGGCGAATGCACATCGCTAATTGTAGCGGTGCGACGAAGAAACCCCTGTTTTTAGTTCATTCGTTTTTCTTTCTTTTTCCATTTTCATTTAATCACTCTTCTTCTCACCCCTCCACCCCCTCGCTGCTGCTGCTGCTCGCTGCAACACCACCGTGAGCGACCCGCTACTATACTGCCGCTGCTGGGCGATGTGATCGCGGTTAGCCTGAGCGCTAGCCGCCGAGACCCACACACCAACACCGTTACTGCCGCGATTTTTTTCTTAACGAGCAGACGGGACACACCACGTCAAGGCGGAATATTGCGGCGGTTGTCACGGTTGCATGTTCTGCTGCTCATCGAACTGGCGGTTGGCCGCGCCGGGGGTTTGAAGACGATCCTGTCGCGCTCATCTGTGCTTTTGGGGGACTGTGAAAAGAAAGACAAATGTGCTGAAGAGGGCTTGTAGAGCGACGAAAAGACGATAGCCTGCGCGTTTCGTCTTTTTTCGGGAGACGATCGCAGCAAGCCGTCTGAAGGGGTGGCGGTTCGAGGGGAGGGGGGTCGTTTTGCCGGTTTTTTCGGTCCGCCCCGGTACCTGTGTGGCGGAGGTTCGGACGGTAGAGGGGGAATACTGGTAATGGCTGCTTCAGGAAGCTGGACACGAAGCTGAGGTAAGACTACAGTTGGTTTCTTTACATTGCAGACACACTAGTATCGTCGTTTTAGGGCTCAACCTGTTCCCTCCTTATTCCTCGCAAGACACCGTGTTCCCGAAGATGCCTGATGCACAGGCCGAGGCTTTGGGCAGGGGCATGGGGACATATTCGGTTTGCTACTTCATGTAAACTGGGTCAGATGCAAAAGACCACGGGCAGGTATTTAAACGTTATCCTCCTGTGCCATCCAGAGAGCAGCGGCTCAACTCATGGCAGCCAGGTTGCTTGTCAGTGGATGTGATTTGCAATGATTAAAACCATGCAATATATCTTTACCGATCTGGTTTGAACCATTTCGAGTATAAACAGCTTATTCTGTGATATATTTATACAAAATTAGCATCAGTCAAATCCATTGCATGAACCGCGTTTGCAGCCATGCACCCATGAACATGTTCGATTATGAGACCTTCAATGCATCTCTTGGTTATCGTTTTTCATTACTCAGATTGATGAGTCAGGTTAGCCCATCACGTTTGTTTAGACACCCAGTCGTCATTTAATGGTTCTTTAAAAAAGAAAAAAATCCAAGAGTATCAGTTCGGCCACAATTACATTAATGCAAAACTGCGGTATTGCATGGGATGCAAATCTTGTGCACTGAATGCTATCGACATTTGACAGATAATCTTGTTGGTTTTCAACGCATTGGTTCATATATTTACCGTTTCACAAAACATACGACCGTCCATAGGTCATATTTTGCGAATAAAACCGCGACTTTATTCCAAGGATCTCTGTATTGTAGGGTGACGTTACAATTTTCTTCATAATGTTCATACGTTCACAAGCGTGTTGCTTGGATGGAGATTTATGGACGATTCTTATTACCATCCACCTCTAGAATACATTTGGATGTGGCACATATATACCCAAGTCTGTAGCCCAAGTGTGTGTGGATAAATCTGGATATGCCTACACCCTTCATCTCCATAGCGTTTTCTGCAAGGTTTCTGCTGTGGTGCTGAAGTAGCAATGCCGGTTCAAAATGGACACACTTCTGCTTCTGCTCTTCTTTTGCATGTTGCCATCTCGATCAGCCTTCTTACTGCATCATTTATACGTGTCAACTTTAGCAATGGTTTTAAACGTCCATATTGTCACTGTGTTAGTTAGAATCCATGCTTTGCTTATGGATCATGTAGATTTTTACAAGAAAAAAAATGGGTGGAATCGTTTAGATTTTAGGTGAATATTGGATTTAGGCTACTTGGAGCTACCTTGTACTATCACCTTTCTGTCTTGGAGGTTTTTGTAATTTAAAAAAAGATACATAATAGGATATTGACTTTTGAGACATCTTTTTAGATAGGAGCCACCTGTCCCTAGTGTATCTTATCTCTTTTCCCCAAATCATCTAAACTGTTCTCATGCATTTTTGTGCTCTTTTCCAAACATCTGGCTTGAGAATGCATTAATCTAGTTTCTATTTATTTTTATGTGTGACCAGCTCTGTTTTTGGATTTCTTTTGGTGTCCGTGGCAGAGTGACACAGGGCTGTGAATAGACTAACTTCATTGTACAAAATCTTGCAATGACTGTGTAAACGTACTGTGGAATTACTTTAAAGGGGTCTTTCTTTGCCAGGAAAAAAAATGAAAATGAATCTCTTCATTTAAATAGATGGGCAATGATATGTTTTATTAGACATTTTGTAAAAGGCTCGTAAGCTTGTTCTCTATAGCTTTTTAAGTTTAGAAGTTTTGCAATGACAAGACATCAAGCATGCAAGGCAAGTTTTACCATGTTGTCTCATTTTATTATTATTATTAAAATCTCATGGACACAATATTGTGTAATGTATAGCAGAAACAACTTCAGCTGTATATTCTATGAAGTTGCTTTGCGGGAAGTTCTATTGGTTGGTTGACAGGCTTGTAGTTGCTGTTAATGTCACATCTCTCATTTCTTGTAGCTGACATAAACTAAACTGGGATGGACACAAGCTTGTTAGTCTTTTCAGAGACCACCTGAGGCAGTATTCCCTATTCATCTTGCAACATACTCCTAAATTTGATAGCGCCTGGGAGGAGAGAACACACACACACACACACACACTTACAGGTACAAAGTTTATATACCGTCCGTCTCCCTGTTTATGTGCTTCTGACTTCTTTGATGATCAGCATAAGCTACATTTAGTCTCTTCTAAACATTGGAAAGCACTCTTCTTGCTGTGTAAATTCATGATAAATGCTAGAGTAGGAAAGAGCTGTTTTAGCCCACCTCCCTTTCTGTCCGTCTGTCCCTGTGTGACTTTGCCCTTTCTCTATCAGGACAAATCTCTTCACTCATCAGATGGCATATAGCCTAACACATCGATTTGGATGTGGCTCTTAACAAGCTTTTCCTCTAAAGCATGGCTTTCGTGCGGGGTCAACATGTGGCTATGTGGACGATAACAGTAGCCTATATAGCTAAGTATGTTCTCCATTGAGATTGTCCAGGCTATTAAAGTGTATTGTAATTTATGTACATCTTGAAATTTTAAACTACAAACTTGTCCTATTGCACATCTAAACTGCCAGATGAGAAAGTGACCACCTGAATCAAGTTTTTGTATTGCATTGAATCCAAGACCAGAAGTAAGATCCACATCAACATAATTCATTTACATATCAAATTGAGGAATTACAAGGAAATTGCATCGGGAAATGGAGCAGCGTTTACAGCCACGATCCTAAACGTTAATTGCTTTGTCTTGTAAGGGATCGTAGTTAAAGCCATTAACCACCATTTCGGCAAACTCATTCAACCTCTGAGTATTAGCCTATCACTTTGGTGCCCTGCCCATTTGGTATTAAATGCATTGAGGTGTATTCATCATTGAAATTACAAATAAAAATTACGTTAATGTAAACCAGTCCAACATAGGCTGCAAAACTTGAGTTCTTTTGGAGTTATATAGTTTCTTTTTAATGTAGGCCTAATTCATGAGATGTCAATGAGCATAAGTTGAATAGGTCTCTCATGGTGTCATTTGCTAACCAAACATGAGTGATGTATTGATTTCTTTTATGTTTGCAGATTTAACACTGGATCAGTCACATTGCAGGAAGTTAGTTCAGGTCTTGTGACCCTGTATACAGCTAAAGTAAAGTTTGCCGCCAAAAAAGGGGCACAAAAGGGAAGACTTCTGGTCAAGAGCATCTTAGTTGCTTCATGGCTTGCTCCCAGCTTCCTTCCATAAGCTGTTGCTTCCTGTCCCTTTTTAATGGAGTTTTCTTCCTGCTTCCATTGGCTCATAAATTGGTAATGAAAAGCACACAGTGGCTTTGTAGATGTTGAACTGGCTTGGCGGATACCTAGGGTATGAGAGAAACTATAGCTGTAATTTAGTCAGGTGTTGGTGACTTTTGATGGAAATGGAATTTGTCTCTTACAGAAATCACATAGGGCATCGCTTATATCCAGACCAACTTATAATCTCTTTTGCAACAGTATGGATGACACTTTTTCTCAGTCTGTCTTCGGTATATGGTGCAGGTTGTGATATGGACACTTTCCTGTTGGGAGAGATTCAGTGTTTATGTCCTTTACTGTGTCTCAACTCTCTCTTGACCGCTGCATGTACATATCAGAGTAGCCTGCCTTGCTGAGGTGTACACCTTAGCAGCAGTAATGTATGTGAGTGAGTCATTCTGGTCTAGTCCCCACCTCTACATGATGCAGTCTTGGTCAGTGTTTGTAATGGATAAGCCCAGAAACCCTGTAAGTTTCAGCAATGCTTTTCATTGACCAGGTGCAATATGGTTTCCAAATCTAGAAATTCAAGGTGCTGTAGAGTTAAGCCAGTCATTAAAGAACATAATTACTAGAGCTTGCTAAAGCACAAACCCTTAACCCTCAGTATTAAAGTAGGCTAACTCATCCTTTATCGTATGTGATATGGAAATACATTATACCTTAAATAATTTACATTTAGAAGTGTTCTAACTTAAGGTTTTTATGCTGTCATTGATGTTCTTGAGCCTTATGTAGCAACCAGCATTTCATGGGCCTTATTCACACAGGCAACATGTTTTTTTCTTAATATATTGAAGAAAATCAATTTTTAAACAGATTTTCTGATTCACCTTCGTAAATTAATCTATTTTGTTTTGAAGGTACGACAACCATTGTGTAGGCTATCTGCTAGGAAAAGCAACTGCAGTCTGAACAGAAAAAAATTAAAATTAAAAAATCTGGCCATATCATGGGAACTGTCGTAAAAATAATAATGATAATTAAAAAAAATATATAGGCCTGTATATTCCCTTTCCGACGCACTGAATGTAAGAACTGAATAGAACAAAAATCACATAAAAATCTGGCCAAATTTAAAATGCAATTTGAGTTGTCGGTTTAAGAAAAATGAAATCAGATTTGACCTGCAGTGTGTGAACTTTTGGCTCGGGCACAATCGACCTCTCCAGACACGTCGGCGCGCCAGCCATCTTGCAACGGTTAGCGTGTCGCCACTCACAGTAAGAATCAATGATGCCACAACATTGCGCAGTTTCTGGTTGTTGTGAAACAGCCGAGATTTAAATTCCCGAAGAAATGGGATAACCTTTCATAGGTGAGAATGTGATGGTTTGTGTCTTTTATATGTATTAACTTAATATTAGTAATGGGCGATATAAACGATATGCGATATAAACGATATAAAATTGGTCTACGATAGAGATTTTAATTCTATTGCACTATCGCGATATTGCATGTTGACGCAATTTTCCCGCAAAAATTTAGAGCCACGAGCTGCAACCGGCAGCAACGCATCGTCATATTCGTCATCTTGAGTAAACATGCGTCTGAAAGCGAAACGGAGGACCTGGTGAAAAAGACCGGTGCAACATCCATATTTGGATTAGGTTCGGATTTAAGCCGTCCGACAAACAGCAGCAAACTATACTCTGTAGGGGCAACAGTTCTGGCTAACACCTGTTTCACACATACTCCGTTTGCAGTTCATATGGCATATGCGGTGTGTATTTTTCCCATACCCATGTTAACAGGCCTTCACGCGGATGCGGTGCGGCAATGCGTTGAGATCGTTTCAGCACAGAGTCTGTGCTGCACGTGCTGAATTAAAGTGACAGCGCATGGCTCGTGGTCAAAATGAACACGAATTGATAAATAATAGTAATCTCTCCTTAAATGCATTTATACTACTATTTTTCAATCATTTTCTTTTTAACTTTAAGCTCGGGGTAATAAGCAAGGAAAACTACAGTTAAGTTACCTCAACAACGCGACAATAATGGATGTTTGTCTCTTGTGGAGGTGGAAAAACAAGTTCTTTGTGACCGCAATATTTCTTGTAAAAAAGATTTAAATGCAAAAGAAAAGGTATGGTAAGCTGTTTTTGTCAATTGTGTATGCTTTAATTTAAAATGTTTGCAATTTTAACATAAACGTAGTAAATGTAGTTGCTTTTTAAGCTTTTTCTTTGTTAAAGTCTCTGCAGCTAGTGTACTTGGACTTTATTAATCTGCAACATTATGTTGTAAAATTAAAGTTTTGCATAATAAATGTTCTCAAAACTACATACGTTTCTTTTAAAACAAATAGCCTACATAGCAGTTTGACTTTCCTTATGGTCTATCTAACCTGTTCTGAAATTGTTCTATTATAATTTATATATCGCGATATATATCGTTATCGCAAGAGGCTGCAATGTATATCGCAATATGGATTTTAGGCCATATCGCCCATCCCTACTTAATATTATATGTTTTTACAATGATACCTTAAATGTTTTTACTTTTACTATGGTAACTTTTTAATGTCGTGTTAGCCAATGCCTTCGTATTGCATTAAATCCTAGAATCTGTTGCTGAAGTCTATTGCAGATACAGATATTCATACGATATTCAGACGCACAGTCAACTTGTTCTCTAGAGTTCACGGACTGGCTTTAACCATTCCAACATGGCGGACAGCTTACGTATAGCAGCCCATAGAAACAGCCGATAGTGAGGAATCTATGTATGCTGCTAGCATCCACCTAGCAATGCCATAACAACCACTAAGAACACCCTAACAACTGCATAGCAACATGCTAAAAATGATTTAAAACGCTTTAGCATCATGGCTGCAACTATTGCGCTCACATTTTGTGCTCACACCCCTTCAGATTATCTAGTTAGACATCCTCAAAAGTTTTCTGACAACATAAAGGGCTTTTGCACCGGAGGGACATTTTGATAGTCCTATAAATTTTGCTAGAAGTACCTGCTTTTTGGCATGTTCACACCGCAGGAACTTGGAACAATTTTAGTTATATATAGGAATGCCTTATGGGGGGGGGGGGGGGGACTAAATTAGCTCCTATACTTCAGAGTAGGGTCTGACCCAGCACAATAGCGTACACAAGTGTACATTGATTGACCAAATGCATGCCATACGAAACACAGGCACCCACCATTTTTAAAAAGCCGTATTAAACACAGTTTACATATACTTACTCCTTGAACATGTAAAACAGTGATAGATGGACCAACGCTAAAGTCCAGGGAGATTTTGTCTCTTAGCCATCTTTTTTGCTCTTTCAAACACATAACTTATACGTCTAAATTACATCTCCGTTATCACGAAACCCACGGCACACAACAAAAACACATCTCTGGTTGTTGACGTTGTTAAATGCTGCGCTTAAATGACGTCGCTGTCGCCTGGCTTACGTCACTTCAGAGTTCCTACCAGGAAAATGGCCTTAGGGGAAAATGTAGTTCTCAGGGGCCACCATAGTGGTTAGTTCATATAACTGAGTTCCTATATCTATCTCTAGCGAAAGCCCCACTATTTTCCAGAATGAGTCAGGCTATCAATGAATATCCGAGAGCAGTATTTGTGGAAGCAAACCTGAAGTAGCTGAACCTTTCTGCTGTAACTTAAGCATTCTGTTTGCATTGTGTGCAATTGAGTTATTGTGATGCCTGTGCGTGTTTGATCAGTATGATGTCTCTCTGAATGCATGTCTGCTTTAGCATTCTCTGTGCATGTGTGTGAGATAAGAAGGAGCTGCTCATCTTCATGGTGATCTTTTTTTCCCTCTCAGCATCCCTGCCTTGCTGACCTGCTTAACGCTGCTCTGAGATGGAGAGAGTGAGGGTGAATGAGTTTAAACATATGGAGGAGTGAGTCTGGAAGACGGGAAAGGTAACAGGGAGGTAGAATAAACTGGGAGAGAAGAGATCTCGATAAATCAAGATAAATGGATCTCCTATTCAGTCGAAAGACAAAAAAGAAAGGTGTAAAGATGGATGTGTTTGTATGTGTGTCAGAGAGAGAGAGAGCGAGAAAGTCATTGGTGGAGCTGGATGGGATAAAGATGTTATGAGCTGCTCCCAAAATAGACTTTTCTTCATCATTTTAGTAATCTTTATCCATCCCGTGCAAATCCCTGCACCATGAGAGAATAGTCATTTAAAGTCAAGTGCATGACATGACCACAACATGGAATTAATTTGTAAGTTCCCAAGGTGAAAAAGGCATGATTTTGTTGTGTTGTTTATTAAAACTGAATTTAGATCAAAGTATTTTTTCAATTATGTGGCTTTCGCTATTTTATTTATAACACAAATTGAAAGGTGATCATGAGCACCATTGCTTCACATGTAGGATGTGTTATGCTAGGCCTCAGCTCTGGCTTTTATACGTTTGCCTATTTGTAATACTTTATTTTTACCTATGAAGTCAGGGATAGGTAAAAAAAATAAAGTTTGCATACATTTTCAATAAAACATTTGCTGTCAACTTGTTTAGAAAGGAGACAACAGACTAGCTAAAAACTCATAATACGGGTAGACTGATGTATAACCCACTATTATTGGAAATTATCGACTGTACCAATTAATATGGTCTAGTATCTGCTCCGAAAATTGAACATTGATAGCCTTGTAGATAGTGCACATTTTCTGTTTTTGAGTAAATATTGTAAAATAAGTAACTGATTTTGTTTTGAACTGATTCATTTGATGAATTTGAAATCATATCAGCCACTGGCTATTACATAACAATTTACCATTAATTCATAGGACAATTAACAGACACATACACTGCCATTCAGTTTGGGTAATGAAATTAATATTTTATTCAGAAAGATGCGTTAAATTGATTAAAATAAACAGTAAAAACTGTATTTTTGACAGTAGAGATTTACACCGCTACAAAAGATTTCAAATAAATACTGTTCTTTTGAACTTTCTATTCATAAAAGAATTGATCATTGATATTTAATACGAAATATTTTTTTGAGCAGCAAATCAGCATATCAGAATGATTTCTGAAAGATGTCATGTATCTCTAGGAATTGAATTGCAAAAGGCAGTTTGATTAGGAGTTTGATGAACTGACTGAGTAACTTGAGCTACACTATATGCAGCTATAGCTTAGTAATTGTATTTATTTTTGTGATGAGGTCTGTGTTTTATTTTGCCACACCCTGTTGCTATGATTTAATTCATCATGGGACAGAGTTTACTAGTACTGAATACTGCAGACTTCTCCAGAAGTTAGAAGTTAAGCCTTCTGGACCAAATCTATTGTGATCTAACTGTCACAATAGAGCATTGTCAAAAAGCCTGTTTTAAAATACAGACACTTTGTTTTAATTCATATATTAATATTGAGTATGATAAGGTTTTATCTTGCTATTAGTGCACTAATGAGAGAATATTGTGTTTGTTATGGACAATTTTTGTAATTAATAAGTTGTAAATCTCACTTGCTCTTCCTCTCTCAGAACAGACACAGACTTTAGGAATGGCAATGTAGCACTCAATAGGCTTTTATGTTGTTGAATATGGGATGTATTTACATGGCCCATGTCTCTATGGATACGGTGACGTGGGGGTAGTGCGGGGCAGAACAGTATAGGATCCTCATCAGGGACATTGCTGGGTCACTCTCTCTTCAAAGGGAGATGAAAGTGGGTCAGGACTGGGGGAAGAGATGAGAGGAGAAGGAAGGAAATCAGGAGCAACTGAGAAGAACATGCCACACAGCTTTATTTTAGTCTGTTGCACCAGTGTTGATTAGTCAAACTTGTTTAGCGCTTATTCTGTAATTATGACCGGATGTAGCATCAGTTTGTATCACTTGATGGGGTGACCGTAGTCCTGGGTCCACGATCCAAGGGTTAGTCCCACCAAAAAATGTAATCAATTACTCACCCTCATGTCGTTTCAAACCTGTAATACTTTTTTTCATCTTCGAAACACAAATTTCTAGATAAAATCTGAGAGAAATCTTTCTGTCCCTCCATTGACACTTCACACAGCTACCACTACAAAGTTCATAAAGAGATCATTAAACTAATCCATATGAATTGAGCGGTTTATTCCAGATTTTCTGAAGAGGCTGTATCGCTTTATATGATGAACAGATTGAATTTAGGCTTTTATTAATGTATAAACATTGATCAAAAACAGACGCTCAACTGAACATGTTTGATGTTTAAAGGGATACTCCACTTTTTTTGGAAATAGGCTCATTTTACAACTGCCCCAGAGTCAAACAGTTTAGTTTTACCGTTTTCGAATCCATTCAGCCGATTTTCTGATATTTAGAAGAATATCAGTAACCAGACAGTTTCTGGTCTCATTGAATTCCATAGTAGGAAAAAAATATACTATGGGAGTCAATGAGGGCAGAAACTGTCTGATTACTGATATTCTTCTAAATATTCGAAATTCGAAAACGGTAAAACTCAACTGTTTGACTCTGGGGGAGTTGTAAAATGAGCCTATTTCCAAAAAAAGTGGAGTATCCCTTTAAGAGAACAGACCTCTTGTGGAAGCTCAATCATGCTGTGTAACACGAGAACCTCGTTGGTTCTCGCACATCAAGCAAACATGCTTGAGCTTCCATTTAACAACTTATGTGCGAGTTGATGAATGTTTATATGTGAATAAAGGCCTAAATACAATCTGTCCATCATGTAAAGCAATCGTGTCTCTTCAGTAAGTTTGGATGAAACCGCTCAATTCATATGGATTAGTTTTACAATCTCTCTATGAACTTTTTAAAGCATCAAATTGTCAGTTGCGTAGCTGCCAATGGAGGGACAGAAATATCTCAGATTTGATTAAGATATCTTCATTTGTGTTTCGACGATGAGCGAAAGCCTTACGGGTTTGGAACGACATGAGGGTGAGTAATTGATGATAGAATTTTACCACAATTTAAAGGGATAGTTCACCCAAAAATTAAATGAAAATTCTGTCATCATTTACTCACCCCCCTAAAGTTTTTCCAAAAACCCATATTACTTTCTTCTGTGGAACACTTTGAAAGTCAATAGGGTCCAATGTTATTCATCATGGTGAGTAAATTGTCTTTTTTTTTTGTGAACTAGCACTTTAATACGTTTTACAGCCCTTCATACAGTCTACTACATCATCTTGCATACAGTGACTGACGTTCGCCATCAGGTTGGCCGCCATCTTATCCAGCTGTCTTTTTGGACCGCTTTGCCAAATATAGAAATGTTAGATGTTGCAAACACATTGGTGAAACAGCAATTCAGAAACTTTGCTTTTTTTATGCATTTCAGGAAAAGCTGAGGCCTAGTTGGAAACCCTAAGGTGATGGACACAGTGTTGTGGTGATCCTAGTCCCAAACGCTGGCCTACCTATAGACAACATCCCTCCGAATTGGCCTATATAACCCATACTGCATAAACGGGTTCCACAAATTGTCAAATTTATCAGTCTGCTTCATCACTTGAATGCAAGAGGGTGGCTGTCTGTGCACATGCATGCATTTCTAGATGTGCACATGTGCCCGTCCTTAAACATCTGTATGTGCGTCATGGTAGCCTATATTTGAAACATGCCTGTTTTAAAGCCCATGGTTAGTAAACTGCATGTGTCCATGTAAAAGGCCCTGTTGTCACCGTGGGAGTGTGAGACTGCTTCATGCACTGACTGTGACAGCCAAAGTGCCTGTCTGTGTGCCTGCATGCCTGCACACACCCCTTGCCAGGCTCCATGACTGCTCTAAGCTGGCATAGCAAGAATTAAATAGCCAGAGCTTCTAGAGATTATGCCTGGCTTAACAGAAGCTTAATCACATCGTATGTGCAGTATAGGAGGAATAGAACAGACAGTGGAAGAAGAAGAAGAAGAGGAGAGGTGGCAGAGGGGCGTTACGTTTTCATGTGGACCAAGGTCTAAGAATTGCGGTTTTGAAAGTTCCAATTTTAGGGGTATGTTTGATCCAAAAAGGAGCATGGTGGATGTTAGCTGTCAGCCTTATTATTCTTGCATGTTCAGAAGAACTGCTCTTGAAAACTACTTGTGCAAGAACTAAAGAAATCTTTGAACCTGATGCTTTAAATCTGTTTCAGCTACCAATGACTATTGGATATTTTCTTAATAATGCATGTATAATGCATAAATGGATATTAGCCTACCCAAAACAAGCTAGATAGACTGGAAGAGTTTAACTTACCATTTGCAAACAATTTTACTTTTTTAATGTTAGCTAATGCAGATGGATTAGTATATCAAAAGTTTGCTAAAACAATATGTGCTATTTGGCTGTTTATCAGCATTATTTCACCCATGCTGCCTAGCATGTGACGTTAGCAGAAAGGAAGTAGTTTCAGAGATGGAGAGTGTAATAACATTTATATGAAAGATTACAGTAGACGAGCAAGATTATATAGCCTATAAATGTTGACCATTTCATTAACATGTTTAACATACTTTTTTACATACAAATTGTTTAACATACTTTGTATAACATTATGCACATGTTTGTTTTAATCGGAGTGTGTTACTTTTCTTAAGAGTATATTGAGATTCTGATCAGGACTGTTTGATATTGGTTAAATGTAGTATTTATTTTTGTGGATGTTAGTTTTTACCTGTTGCTACAATTGCTAATTAATATTTTATAAAAATAGCAAAAAATAAATTAAATATTTTAGCCTTTGTAGTTTATACAAGAGTTCAACTGCTTTGTCTTTCTTCACATGTGAGCAGCCAAGCCTTTGTGGGGTTTGAACAATGTTCTCAATGTAATTTGCTTAAATTATATTCAATAATTTTTTCGAACCTCCCAAAGAAAGAGATTTTTTTTATTCCAGCTCCAAATGTGGGCATTTTGTATTAAAGTCCCTGTAAAGTCAAAATGAAGTATGTGTTCTGAGTTTGTCACACCACATAACAATGTGTTATTAGCCACCCAGCCAAATGTGAATGATAAAAAAAGCCGGCAAGTACATAAAATAAGCTATCAAAATCTTGAAGCTCTCAAATGCTGGGGGCGTGACCACTGACTGCGCTGAAACCACGCCCACTCGCGGGAAAGCTGCCGTCGCCACACTCAACTTACACTCATTGGTGGGCACGCACTGCCGATGATGGCACCAGTTGTCGGCGCGACGGGAGGATGAAGGCCGAGGCGGGAGATTGCGGTTCTGCCCCATTCACCACAGTAACACGGATTATCAGTGAATCACAGTTGTCTCCGACGAAAGTTTATAAAACTATCCGTGTAAAATGATCACTACGGAGGCGGGTTTTGGCAGTGATACTCAGCTCTCCATCAAGTTGGCTGTTCACAAAATGAATCCACCTCTTCTTGATGTGATCGTTTTTTCGGAAATTTAAATAAGGACACCGATCTGTTTTGTACGTGATCGCATCCAGGTAGTACGCATTTCAGTGATGAAGGCATAGCTAGCTAGCAAACTGTAGGCTGTAGTAACTAATAGAACTGACAGTAACTCGCGATTGAGCGGCAAACTTATGTGAATGTGCTCTATTTATAGTGTTAGGGAGGGGCCAGCCTCAGTGCGTCAAGTAGGGGCGTGTCCAGGACCTCAGAGGCTCCAGTGCGTCATCGAGCCCCCGTTTTAGCCCCGCCCAAAAAATCCGGAACACAACTATGGTGGAAAACTGTTTAACAGTCTAACTCCACAATTCAGTACTTCACAGCTCACAGTCTTTGTAATATGTTTTAGCAATACATTTCTAACATTTATAGCCTAATGTGTTTAGAATTTTTTTTTAGTAATTTGCCCTCTTTTTTAGTAATTTGCCTTTACAGGGACTTTAGTGTGACTGGGAAAAAGTACAACTCCAAAGGGCAAGAGAAGGACCCTTCTTGGAAGGGTAAGAAGTCTCAGAAATCACACTAGACTTTACAGTGATGTGAGGAATAATTTTTAAAGCCGTTTTATTGTGTAAACCTTTTGATCAATTACATAACAGGCCAACAGTGATGTCTTTATGTTAAGTAGGGTGATATGATAACCTGATATCTGTTTTTGGATGCTACCCTGAAACTTGTCAGAGACGTATCAATTAATTTGTGTGTTACCCTAACGGTTTGTTTTGCTTTGCAAATTACATTGAATAAATGTGTCGATCCTCCCAAAGATTTGGCTGCTTATGTGTGAACATGAGGTGAAAGACAAAGCAGTTGAACTTGTATAGGTTTTTTTTTTCGAAATGTTCAAGTTGGGCATAATTTCCTCTCAAATAGATTGTCTATAGCACTCATGCCTTGCAATGGGGAGATATATGTAATGTGTTTTAGATTGATTTGTTTTAATGGGTTTGTCCTTTGACAAATCTAATGGCCTTAGTTTATTCCAGTCCTGCCATTAGATCACGTTCATCAACTCCTGTGTAAATTACTGAGCTGCTATTTTTGGTTCTATAAACCTTTATACTACATAGTCTAAAAAGAAACATCCAAAAATACTACTAGTTTGCATGTGTATTATTGCCATAACTTTTTCCTGTAAAGTTTATTTGTAAATCATAGTACAGAAAACTTTGAGAAATTTGGCCTGTGTTCATTTGTTCTCGGGTGATGCAAAGTTTAGCAATCTTGCATACTCCACCTTAAACTTTGTTGCAGACCTCATTTTTTTATGTTCTTCCTTAAAGACTTTTTGGAATCCAAATACTGCATTGAATAAAATATGGGGTGGTGTTGTGTGTGTGTGTGTGTGTGGTGTGTGTGTGTGTGTGTGTGTGTTGGTTTATGTGATTTATGAGGACACAAATTTGTATAATGACATGTGTATTACACTGGTATTACAACTTATGGGTGGTTTATGAGGACATTTCAAAAGTCCTCATAAATCAAATGGCTTAAAAAACATAAAAAAAAATGTTTTATTAAAAATGCAGCATGTCTCCTGTGATGGGTAGGTTTAGGGACAGGGGCAGTGTAGGGGGATAGAATATATAGTTTGTCCAGTATAAAAACCATTACACCTATGGAGAGTCCTCATAATACTGTTGCACCAACGTGTGTGTGTGTGTGTGTGTGTGTGTGTGTGTGTGTGTGTGTGTGTGTGTGTGTGTGTGTGTGTGTGTGTGTGTGTGTGTGTGTGTGTGTGTGTGTGTGTGTGTGTGTGTGTGTGTGTGTGTGTGTGTGTGTGTGTTTTAGAAACAAGGCAGTGGGTGAAAATATCCAAACCGTCCTTGATTCACGGATTTACCAGATTCGCCAAGTGCTGATCTAAAAAGGCTTTTCTCTCCCACTGCCAGTGCTTCCTCTCCCTTCATGCAGTGATTTGGCTTGGCCACTAGAGGCAGCAGAGGAGGGACCACCAGTAACTTCTCAATTATCACAGCCCTATGCATGCTTTTCTCTTTTAATCCCTGGTAAAGCATTGGTATCACCAGTTATGTAGATTTACAAGCTGTTTTAGTATAGTGTATGTAACATGAATGAATTTTATTTCTGTATGTAAAATTCTGCAATATTTATGTTGCTGCTTATTGTTATGTCAGCCCAAGGCTTCCAGTGGCACTGTAGGAATGACCCATGAGCAACCTGATCACTCTTATGAACTCTCCCTGAACTCTAGAAACCCTAATGCATACATTTAAAGCAGTTTACTCTTTGTAGAAAAAAAACACCCACATAAAAAAAAGTAGATTAATTGCACCAAAAAGGATGACACTGGTGTGGCCTGGGCTACAGCGCCCTCACTGTTTCTCTCATTGAGTGTCTTTGTGACTGTTATGTGTGGTTTTCAGGTGAAAGGTCGCACTGCGGAAGGGAGGGCAGGGTGGGGGGAAGGCTCATCAGGGATTAACAGTGGGGATTCTCCTGCGTCTCACTCCACGAAAGGGTCAGGCGTAAGTGCACTGACACGTGTGGACAGAGACTGTCAAGCTTTTTTCTTTTCCTGATCATTGTGTCCCATGTATTATTACCAGAACATATTTAATAATTTAGCATTTTGTGACTGTAATAATCACTTCATCATTGTTTTTAAGACTATAAAGCCATTGAAATAAACAATTTTTTCCCCTGTTATTAATTGTGTGTTCAAATATTATATTACTGAAGTTACAAAATGTATATTTTATATATATAATACACACATACCTTTTTTCAGTAATATAATATCTAATGTAAAGGAAAAGTCAACCTGTCATTATCACAAAATAAACCCCAATAGGATGATCAGGGCCTGACATGAAGTGGGTTTATTTTGAGATGATGACTGGCTAACTTTACGTTATCTGGCTTAGTACATCTACTTTTAGTTAATTCATTAATATTATTATTAATAAGTAAATGCATGGGGAGAAAATATTAGTTTAAATAATAAAATAATCTTATTTGTATAGAGTGCAGAGAGCATTACATGACACAACTTTGTAGGAAACTGTTTTCCCGGATGATTGAACAGTTTGTACAGTGTAATATTGTGAAATATTACAGTTGAATAGAACTGCTTTCTATTTTAATAAATTTGTAAAAGGTATTTTTTCCTGTGATGGCTGAATTTTCAGCATCATTACTTCAGTCTCACAGTGTCTCCATTTTAATATGCTGATTTGGTGCTTTCTTATTATTATTGAAAACAGTTGTACAGCTTCATATTTTTGTGGAAACCATGATACATGTGTCCAGGATTATTTGATGTAATGCACCCTTTCTGAATAAAAGTATTAATTTCTTTTTTTTTTCTTTTTTTAAAACGTATGACCCCAAACTTTTCAACAGTAGTATACATGATGCTTTGTTTATGTAAATATGTCTGTAAAAAAGTTGAAGTTTAAGTCTAACATTGTTTTTTGTAGTTATGAAAGTATTTTGATCCCTAAAGTTGTGACAGCTCAGCTATGACTTAAAAGTGATTTTGAAATGCTGGTGCCATGGCCTAAGTGTTGGACATCTTTATCGTTCGTGTCCACAACTGTTCAAGCATGGCACCTCATGCAACCTATTTATGGATGAAACTTCAAACTTCTTTAATGGTAAACTTGAACCTAGCCCATCTTAGGTTTCTTGGCAGAACTTCCATGGCACTAGCAACATTGGGCCATTTTTGTCACAGGTAACACAAGTGTAATGAGGACAACTGTTCTGTTTGGAAACAAGTTTTTTACAGCTTCAAATTCTGTGCATGTGCTTTTATACCATGCTATTGAGTGACATACATAGACCCCTTTGTTGCGCTCAATAATTAAGTGGTTTATCTCACAACTTGTAGATTAACTGAAAAACTAAATAAAAACTTTGTTTAATATTAACATAGTTTATATTTAAATGTTTATTGTCATTTTGTTTGCCATTTGAATGCCAGAGGGCACTTTACAAGAAATATTGCTAAGATCCTAGCTAGATGTCCCCACCTGTTTTAAGTGTTCATTCTATAATTGGCATGTTTTGTTTTACTGCTCTTGGATATATGGAATAGAGGTGGTCCAAAGAAAGCACACACTTTAGGTGCACTATTTTAAATATTTAGGGACTAAGAGGTCAGGTTTACTCTGTTGTAAATATCTCCCTGTTGGTAGACGAGCCATTTGCCAATGGGAAGTGTTTGCTGGGAGTGCTGTGATGTATATCTGGCCATTCTGCCTGTCAATAAGGAGGTTGAAAATAAAGCACTGAAAAGTATATGATTTGTTTTGGTCAGCATGCCGTCCTCATCTTCTGCTCCTATAAAGCCCATTTTGTTGCCTTATTTAACTTGCATGTGTCCAAACAGAAAGATGTAACTCTGTAATGCACACTTTAAAATCGAGAAGAAGAAAAAAAAACATCTCTGGCGTGAGCAGAGCTGAAACACAACCCCGGCAACCTCCCCGCAGTGTAATTGTAATTCGCTGCTGTGTTACCCCGCCGTTCCTTTTGCGCTTGCTAGCTTCTTCAGTGAAGTTCGACTACCGTATCTTCCCACTGCATCATGTTTACCTAGCAACACGCATCACCCGCTGCCGGCCCTCCCATTGGTCATTTCAAAACGCACCCGGGACCAATGGCAGGGCTGTTACCATGGTACAATGTGTAGTTGCCGGGTGGAATTTTGCTGCAAGGCACGTGAGTCCCGGAATCTTCGCCTTGCGTTTTTAATCTCGGGTGTCTGGGAGCTTTGCAAAGGTGATTTATTGGAACCGAGTCACATTTCCTCTCAAGAACCAGCTCACTTATACACGTAGACGTTTATTTGTACATTTATGCTTTACAAACCAAAATAATAATGTGACACATAAGGGGCTGCCGCAGCTGTCACAGGGGTGCGCACTGCTGTAGCGGTGGAGAGAAAGGAGGAAAGTTGAATTTCTTGAAGTTTAAACTAAAGTCTATTTGAAAGCAAACCATATTAAGATAGCCACATTTATTTCAGTATTTTTTGTACGCATTTATCAACTAATAATGTTATTAAATAATATTAAAACATACTTTTGTTTCACGTGAGTTAGATTTTTAACATTCAGTGCTACTGATTATATTTTCGTCATTTAGCTATATTCTTTTTTAATTGGTTTACTTGCCTGTTTTTTAGTGTGTTCATATTAATATAGCCTTTTAATTTGTTTGATCTTTCATTAGTGTGAATTTTCCAAATTGTGCGAATTATTTATTTGAATACATGATATTTTAAATGGTTAGACGCTTGCATATCACTTAAAATAGTCATATCGATCTTTTTCTCTTAGCAAGAGAAAGATACATATAAACGAGCTTCTGTGGAGTCATGGAGGATGAATGACGGCATGGTTAACCTCGTTTTGCACCACCATCGACCCCCTCCCTTATACTCTTTTAGGGGAGAACAGAGAGGAATTACCAACCCGCTCGCAATGGGGTTTGAACATGTTTCCTAACCACAATATGGTCAAATTAAAATAAATAAATAAATAAATATAGGCCTATTAAAAGTATTTTCTTTGTGTACATTATTTAGTACAAATGCAGGCGAATTAAAACTGTACAGTGCAGTAACGTTAACTGTATTTGAGGCCATAATATATCGTTTTGATTTTTTAATAACTATCCCAATATTTAAAAAAAATCGTATAAAGTATACACATTCTAAGACTATTCACAAGTTATTCATGTTGTCATTAGAGCGCTTTTTATTTTATTTGGAATATACAATGGCAATATACAAGTTTGAAGTAGCTTATATAAGCTTAGAAAATGCTCTTGATGTTTGATACTTGTTAAATCTCAACCTTATCATAATTTTATTTTAATAACTGTTTTAGTGCAGTGTTATGATAACTAAGTTAAAAATTAATACAAGTGATTAATGATCACTAAAAGTTCGCCTAATGCAACAATTCTCACAACAGCCTCTCGTTTCGTGCGTAATGAACGAAACAGAAGGCTCTCTCTCTCTCTCTCTCTCTCTCTCTCTCTCTCTCTCTCTCTCTCTCTCTCTCTCTCAACTTTTCTCTGTTGTCTCTCCCCCTCCATATCATTCTACCTGAAGTCTTGTGTTATTTCCGCGGGCACGTCATCCTGTTTCCGCGGCGTATTTTGGAGACAACAAGGAGCTAGGGGAAAGGGCAGTCTCTCGTCTCTTCTCCGCCCACATACCAAGCTGACCAATTCAAACAGCAACGGGGACCAGTTCTGACCAATCGCGCGTAAGCTGCCGTGGCGTTGGATAGCAACAGACCCTACGAACGCGCGCACAGGGGGTGGAGAATGTAGCACCCATGCACGCGCGTTAGCAGGAAGGAGGGGGAGATTTGAGGAGCAGTTTCTGTGGAAGGGAACATCGGCGTGTGTGCGCGCTTTAGCACAGAAAAGTTTGATGAAACTTAAAGGGCACCGAAAAATAACTCCCTTATCATATACACACAGTTCCCAAAGCTACTGTTACAAATAAAGAATTAAAGGTTTCAAATTATGTCAATGACATCAGGCTATGATTTCTCATGCTAATTATGAAAGATATTTTCATATGGGGGTATTTTTGGGCCGACCTTGATGTGTTTGTTGTTTGTATACGTTTACAAATGATTAAATGTCTTCCAGTTGCTTATTTTGTCAGTAATTTAATGGGAGCAATGTTGAGGTTAGTTCTTGAGCATAAATATATACATATATATATGTGTGTGTGTTCCCATTTGCTCAAATAGCAAAATAAAAACTCCACAATAGTGTTTTCACCACTTTCAAAAAGATGAAAAAAATAGAGAGATTGATCACAGCTGTCAGAATCTCAATTAAAACAGTAATATAATATACAGCATAGTGTTATAAATATACATAAATACATTAAAAAAAGTAAACATTTTTTTTATGATGCTGATGGCATCACAGTCTCTGTGTCCCTGACGCTGTAAACAAACTAACCATTGTTACTATAGTTACCTGGCTGACTCATAATAACTAGTATACATTTAGTGCAATCTGATTACCTTTTGTGCTTACTGAAACATTTTATGTGAAAACACTTTTAAGACCCCATTTTTTTAGCTCTTTGAGAGGGTTCAACCTCTCATAATTTGCGCCTCGTTAAAGTGTTGTGCATTAAAAAAAGTTATGCCTGCATGATGTTTGTTTGGTGTACACTTGTTCACTTGAATAAAATCATTGTAATTGTGTTCAGAGGTTTGTTTCTATTGATTCCAGCAGTCTATATTCGCTGTGTGAATATCTATATCTGCAGAGTTACTATAAATGGAGAGAAGTGGCTTGGTGGCGCTACTAAACTGAAAATAGGGATGCAGGGTCTTATAAATGCTTGTGAATATGTGTTTTGTGGCGAAGCCTTGTTTGATCTGATGAAATATGGGTAAATAAGCACATAGTCATGCGTCACTCCTTTTGAAACGTGTTTCATGGTTCTCGGGCAGCCCTCCGCTTTTGGTGTTTAAACATTGAAGCGTGGGGAGCTGCGTCAAACCGAGCTCCTCCAAAGAGCGGCTCTTCTAGATCCCCCCTACACTTGAATGTGGATGGAACAATCCTCATTGCAGGGTGTGGATCCAGTGCCGGCCAGAGAGGCTCGACAACAAGGAATAATAACGGGCAAGCTGCGAGTATGACTTGAGATGGGTGGGAAAGAACGACTTAATCAGGGAAAACAAATAGCAAGGAGAAACGTTTAAACGAAAGGAGCGTTATGGTTGATATCCAAAGTGGGAGTTATACGAGGGCAATGAATCTGTGAAAGCGCAAGCGGAAGACCGACTACACTGCACGGAATTGCGATCCCTGTGACAGCTCAGGATGGAAGTAACTGCGATTTTTTTGCCAGCTGATGTTCTTCACGAAAACGCTTGGTGACGCTTTGAATTCTATTTTATGGTCGACGGAAAGTTGAAAATTGTCAGTCGCGAACTTAACGGTGATCTGTTGTTCTTTGAGGCGACTTGGACAGCGCACGGTGGACAACAACGCGAGCACCCACCATTATAATCCTAACTTTTTTTGCCACTTGCTTGAACTGGACGTTTGGATTGTTTGGACTTATTTCTGGATATCTTTTCCATATTCTTTAAATGCCACGCACATTCGCGCAACCGAAACGTTTCGCAGAACTGAAGAGGTTGTGCGATGGGAATCGCCGTCTCTGTGTTACCTGTCTATTCGTTTGACGTTCGCGCTCTATAATTGAGACTAAATTATATTCTCACCCACATTGTATTGTGAAAAATATCATAGTGAAATCGGCAAGTTTTTATTCCCTTCTCCAGTAGTTTTACATTTTTGTGCCTGTAACTTGCACTTCAGCACTTTGACTCGTTGTAGTTATTTGTGCTTGCTCGTGTTTGTTTTGATCCTGCAGCCCACGAAAACATTTATCACAAGCTATAGATTGTTGTCACCCATGTCTTGAGCTCCTGGCACCCTCCTCCTCTTTTTTCTTTTTGACTCGCCAGCTAATAAGGTCGTTGGTACACCTGCAGACTTTGCCAGTTGCATTCAAGGGGGAAGGGTAACTATTTTTTCCCCATAAGGAAGTCACTGACACCTTACCTGGAGCTGCTTTTTATTTTGCTCATCAGGATTAAGATTGTAACTGAGGAAAGTGGCAACACAACCATTGTTGCCAAACGCACCTGCCTTTTTTGACTAAAATAAGCTACTGTAGGATACCTAGACAGAATATAAGAAACGCCTGCTATTTTTAGCAAGAGTGATGGGGTAAATGGTGTTGAAAATTGAGACCCCCACCCACACCCTTAAGGCTACCAACACTTTCAGGTTTAGCTCTGGTTTCCTTGTCAGCTGCTGAATTATCTGGATTGGAAAATTTAAGTGGGGGGTCCTGTCTCAACAAGGATCTCAATCTTATCCCACTCTTTTGAACCGTTTCTCCAAAAGTTATTGATATTTTATCTAATGGAATCCACTCCATATTGTGGGACAATGAATCTAGATACAGTACAAGTAAATCAAACTTTAGTAACCAAATAAGCTCATCCCCATATAAACAGAGAAATATATCTATATGTGTGTGTGTGTTGCAGATTATATATATAAATATATATATAGCTCTATACAAGACATACATAGTTTGAATATGTATATTTTTATGCCAAAAGTGAGCATTGTTGCCTGAAACCCAATCCATTGCCTTAGAATATTATAGTAATAAAGGGAATAGCAAGAACAGAAATGAAACGGTGTTTGAAATAACTAAATGGTGCCTTTTTCGTTCATCAGTTTCTTCTGTCTGTCACTTCAGGATTTCGCAAGTAATTAAAAGATATTTTTGTGCGTAAATTTAAATCCTAATCTCTATAACTTGCCTTTATGGTTCAAACTTGAGTTTAGTTACCATTGGATGTACCCTACTGGATTATTTTCTGAAGTTATTTGCATGTGCAAAGGATTATTCTATACTTGATGTCAGCGACTTTTTCAGTACTTTTTGGGATCCCCAACAAACTTGATTAGAGTCATTCTTTGGATATCACGGGCCAACGCATAAGCATTTCAGATGGTGATCACTTCGTCTGTGGAGGAGAAGCCGCAGCCTTCTAACAGAATGGTCGCAAACTTGCCGACCGAATCCTGGATTGGCAGCCCAGATCAGAATCGCTTCTTACCCCAGTCACACCTACTACGGAAGCCGGCAAGAAGTTAGTAAAACCTCTCTTTGTACCTATAAAAATAAAGCTACATGTGCTGCGTGAGACAATGGCCTTAAAATTTGACCATGCACGAATGTTGGGAAATCTGTGTGCGATACATTATTTCTTTCTATAGCAATAATTTTCTTTTGAAGTAATTAAAAAGAAAAATATGTTCAGTCCGATCAGTTCTATTGGTTGAGGAATTCTTTGTCAAACATTGGTTTCTGTTGAAGTTCTTATTTACCTTTGGCCAATAGTAAACATTAGATATCCTGATGGCTTTAACAGTCAACAACACCAAAAACTGCATGGAATGTTGAGGGAAAAGCAAGCGAATTGTGATTGTAGAGAATTTACGGATGAACCAAACACAAATTAATCTTTCTAATCTCTCATGGGCTTCATTAAAATGTGATTCAACATTACGGATTTTAACACCACATTCCTAAGTCACAACACTGACGCCAGATAGTCTAGGCACCCCCTCCGGAGAAGATTTTTATGGCCAAGACTCCTCAGAGATAAGCCTAAAACAGGAAGAACGTTGCCAGAATGGTGAAAGGTCTGACCACCTTTGACCTCCCTCAGCATGACCACTGCTGAACATGACACCGAAAAGTAAAACAGACTTCCCTCTGCGTGAAGACTTTTGAATGACCTCATTGTTGAGACCTCTTAAAAACCCACAGAGACAAGAGACTTCTCATATAAAAATGCATAAACTCATCCCAGAACAATTCTTGACGAACTTATAATCAAACATTGTTCCACTACCTAATCCTATATTGTAGCTATGTATGTGTCTATTATACTAGATAGCATACAAGTCATGCAAATGTTGTTACTTTAGATGGATGAATGAAAGTGTGTCTTGTTTGATATCAGTGAGATCATATATTCTTAATTCTTAAGATGGCTTGAGTGAAATCTGTGTAAAATGCTTTGTATGATTATAATAATCTATAATGTTAAACTGTGGTCTCTTGTTCTCTGCTAGTGTTGGAGAGCAAGCAGATCATAGATAACGCCTGATTTATGATAAGAAGAAACGAGGTCCACCTCCTAAGATGATGCCATTGTCCAATTGGCCAGAATTCTCCAAAAGAGGTTGGACTAACTTTAAGTTAAAGACCCGAACAAAGCCGTTCAGTTCGGTCCAGAGAGCAGTTCAGTTTCGGTTCGGTGTTGAATTAAGTTTGTGCCTCTCTCTAAAACAGCAAGAGAGTGTTCATGTTCGTACGCTCCTACATCGACCAGACCACCTTTAGACCAGCAGACAAATAACCATCAAGATCGGGGTTAAAACAGCTCATTCAAGCCACCTTACTCGTCTTACTTTCCTTTCTTCCTTTATTTTCTTTTTCGTAAAAGTCTCGGTTCTAAGTTAAGTTTTGATGCAAAGTTGCGTTTAACGTTTCGGCTGCAAAACCCGCTTCCAACTTCAAAGACTTTCATTCATCCGCGCCAACACACCACGTGACTGGCCGTCCAACTTCCATACAGACAAAGACAACCAGCCACGCGGCCAGCCGGGAAACCCCTCTGACGAAGCACCTCAAATAGGGAATTCCCTGGCCTAAGCAACGCAAAGGACAAGCAAGTAACTTCCAGACTCTAGCTGAACTGGTGTTTGTTAATTTAAATTGAATAACCTTTCTAAGAAACGAAGGTTTAAATTAATGCTTGGTGGTTCGTTCAGGTTTATGTCTTACAAAGTGCATCTCACTCTGAAAACTCACTCTTTCTCTCTCTTCCTCTGCGCCTTGAATGAATGTGTGTGTGTGATTGGGTTTAGACATTAGTTTTATGTGTTTAGAATAGTTAATAAAGTCGTCCATATATTTGAAAAGATATTCGTCTTGTGTTTTGCTTACACATTTAATGTCTTGTACTGCCGATCTAAAGTTACCTTGCTAATACATAGTGTTTCACTATAAATTGGATAAATATCTGTTGCCAAGGTTAAAATTACGGCCCGTTCAAATGAACTCTAAACGAGTCATTTGCTCGGTTCCATAGTGATTCGGTCAATGATTCATTGCAAATCGATGAATCATTCCCTTTGAGCTAAATTGGCCTTCCGGCCCCCTTAAATACATTTTATGTATATTATTATTATGTAGGTTCGCTACATTATTTGGTGGAGAATGTGGGGCAGTTCAACCTAAATTGTAAGCATATTATCAAGATTTATCTTTTCATTTTGTTTCGGACGCGAGATCCGAACCTCTGAGAGTCTGTGTGTGACGCGCGCAGCGCGCGCCCCGTTTGAATGAATGCTGCTGCTGCTGTTGTTATCTGTGAGTGAAGCTCCCAGAGAAAGCTAAAAAGACTAGTCTGCCGCCCTATTTGCTTTCTTGTTAACTGCAGTAAATAAGATATGAAACCTCGCACTACGATAAGGTAAGAATTGAGCGTGTTCCTCATTTCCAGAAATACCTCGTTATAGCTGTTCGATTTCTGCGTGTTCCAGAGTCTTTCAGAAAAGCTATAACGTTGTGTGTGTGTTTATATCAGTTAGAGAGCTGAACGAAATCAAACTGCAGTAATTAAAATAACCCTATAAGGACTAATATTCTCCTCACAGAGCGATGAGCGTGTTCCTCATCTAAGTTAGTCATAAGCCTTAGCTATATGTATTTATCTGATTCAGTGCGTGTTCCACTGCGATCCCCGTGATAAACAGCGAGGCTTAACTAATCTTATCTGTTTGTGTCCGTTCAAATAATTCTCGTGTAACATTGCGCATGTCCGAGTGTAATTTGAATAGTGGTTATTTAAATTCGTTATCAAGTAAAGCTTGCCATTGAAACTGAACCAACAGTTATTGTTTTATGTGCCTAGATAAACTGGCACAGAGACGATCCGCCGAGGTCGTCCTAATTACATCTATTAACGCAAAGCTGTCGCTTGCTTAAAGTTAATATCACTCTTGACAAACTGAGTGAAGCCCCACGTCGTAAACCCAGCTACGAGTGGTGTATCTTATTTGAACAGTGTGAAATGCGCCGACATTTCCCGTAATAGGATCGATTGTTACTGTACATGCATGTTCTGTGGACATTGAAATGCTCCCATATTGCATGGAACTGTAACAAATTGTTTTCCAACTGTCTGCAATTCCCGGTTCGCCCACTAGCGTTCGTTTGGTCGCTATAGTTACGATCGTGACACGGAAGTCTTGGCCAAACGTTTCCGGGTGAACTTTGACCCAACCCTCGGTGTAAACAAACGCTAGCTAAGCTAAGCTAACCTGAGCAGTTGTTCACATTGAGGCCTGTGCTAAAGCCTTTAGCATCAGTTACTGTTATCAATACTAACCCCAGCAGTTAACTACAGTGTCTGTTTGAACAAAGTTAAATTGATTTAACCATTTAAACACCTCGACTTTTAGACCTCTTTTCTTCGTTTTTTCTTTTACCTCTCTCTTTTACTTTACCTATATTTTACTGGAAAAGGAAATATTGGTTTACAATTATTAATTACTTTACCTGCATGTTACTTGAAAAAGAGAATGCTGGTTAACTATTATTAATTGTCAATTTTGAATTTGATTTTAAAGAAAGGGTAATATTGGTTTACAATTATTAATTACTTTACCTGCATTTTACTTGAAAAAGAAAATGCTGGTTTATGATTATTAATTGTCAAATTTAGAATATGTTTTGAAGAACAAGGAAATGTTAAAATAAAATTGAAATTCTATTTTTCTAGACAGGTCATTTTTAATGATTTCTAGATTTATTTTTAATAATTCTAATTTCATAATTTTCATAATTTCTAAATTTCTCGTTGAGATCTAATCACTTTAGGTGAATAGGTCTTGAACTCTGAAAGTTAAAATTTGAAAGTTGTTATTACTATTACAAAAATAGTGTTAGACTCAGACTTGCTCATTATTGTCATTGCGTTTTATCCTTGCGTTGGTTATAAACTTAACCACTATATTTGTTCTGATTAATTAATTTTCGGGACGCTTCAATAGGGGACATTACCCTCTCCATACGAGTTTCAAATAAACCAGAGACAATCGTCTTTTACAAAAGTTTATTTGTGTGTTTAGTTGTTCCTCAACTATCAATTCTATACTCGTGGTAGACGTAAAGGTAGCGGGATCCAACCTCCTTGCTTCATTTCTTCCTCATCACGTCTTTCCTGTTCTGTCCTGCTTTATTCCATCTTATTCTTCACATTTGTAGGAACAAACCTGGAAGAACCACCAATCGACTCTAAAAGAGACAAATATAATCTGTCCCAACAAACAGATTATTAGATATTTGATTTTTAATCAAACCCTCTTGTGTTCTTCATACTCTCCCTGCATTTGTAACGCAATTTAAACTTTGACATCTTATCCAAGATCAAGTAACAGAGACAAGTACTGAGCAAACTCCGCCTTCAAAGCATCCCTGCTGTAAGCGGTCGAACTGAAGGTGTGTGGTGTCAATCCTGTCAAACTCAGCGAAGAGGTATCAACATCATTATTGTATTATTTTTCCTCGCAAACATAAGCAATAATATTGTTTACCTTTCCGGAAACAGATTTTCATTGATAAAAACATTTATGAGAAATTAATACTTCCCCTAGTTAATAATTTTCTTTTTGTTTTTTTCCCCTCATTGAAATTGGTTGTTAACTTTTCTCTCTTTTTCCCTTACTCAGTTGAGCGACTAAGTCCTCACACCACGAGTTGAAACCAGCTTTTCATTGATAGAAAATATTTATAAAAATAATTCTCCCATTGAAAAAAAAAAAAAAGGGGTTTCTTTCCATTGAGATTTGTTTTAACCTTTTTCTCTCTCTTTCATTTACCCAGTTGAGTGACGAGATCTTCGCATCACTAGCCTCACTGTGTACCCTTAGACCAACACTTAGTCATCACAACACTTCACTATTGATGTACAATTACTGAAACGACACTTAGCCGTTCAACCACATATAGGCTTATACACACAGATCTGTGTCAGTCTCTTCACCAAGCGTGCCAACATGTCGTGGACGACAAACCCCACTGCCCAAAGGGAAGACGTGGACGCCTGGCTCAGAGGCATTACAGACTGCCTCACACCAAAGACAATTGAACTGTTATTATTTTTAATAATAATCATAATTCTGAGAAGATTCCTGACACATGATTCAAGCCAGAACCACAACCACGTGGAACTAACCAAGATAACCTGTTCCTTAAGTAATGCCTTCACAGCCCAGCTAAACCTAAGCCACCAGCACGTCACCCACCTACAGGAGGAGCTGACACGTGCCCAGAGCCGCATAGACAAGC
This sequence comes from Chrosomus eos, assembly GCA_036326025.1. Lineage (NCBI taxonomy): Eukaryota > Metazoa > Chordata > Actinopteri > Cypriniformes > Leuciscidae > Chrosomus > Chrosomus eos. The sequence goes on from CM070831.1 coordinate 9,524,189, forward strand.
TGGAAGTGAAAGTCCAGGATGACTCCAAGACCACCGAGTTCCTGCGAGAGCTGATGCACACTCAACACTGCAAAGACCAGCTCAAAGGTAAAGCTCAAGACAAACTCAAAGTGTCTGACGAAGCGGAGCAAGAAACAAAGACACAAGTTGACAAGCTCCAAGAAGCCCTTGCAGTCACTGAACGTGACAAACAAGAGTCAAAGACTGTCCAGAAACACCTGGTAAACCAACTCCAGTCTGTTGAACATCAGCTAGAGAAAGCCAAAGCTGACATTGAAAGTAAGAACTCTAAAATCACTGCTCTGGAAGACCACCTGCAAAGGTGCAGGGTTGAAATGGACCATCTGATCCAACAGCGAGACGCCGCCAACGACGAGCTCTACGCGGTCAGAGATGAACTCCAGCACAGTGTCCAACAGAAACCAGAGCCAAGAAGGGAGAGACCTCCCTCAGCATCACCCCTGCTGAGCAGAACAGAGTCCTCCATCCCAGAACCAGCATACAGTGAAATAGGTGAATGGCCACAACCCAAAACGTCACCGGCCTTCACCACAGAACTGTTCACTGCCAACAAACGAAGAGAGCTCATCCAGGCAGATGCCCAAGCTGCACATGGGATGACCGTTAAAGATCTCAACCAGCTGGTTAAGAATATCACTCAGTTCAACCCGAACTCCACAGAGGGTCTCGACATCCAGGCCTACCTCCGAGATATCGACTTCCACCTCGAGGCGAGACCCCATATGACTGACAGAGACAGGTTCTACCTCCTCAGATCCACATCCAGTCCAGAGGTACGAAGCTTCCTAGACCGACAACCTGCTAATGTCATGTCAAACTACCAGCTACTACGTGAGACAATGATTAAAGAATTCACAGGTCCAGAGTCAGAACACGGTGTGTTAATCGCCTTGGAAACCAAACAATGTCGTCAAGAGACTCCCCAAGCCTATTACCGCCGCTTTCGACAAGCCTATTTAGGTGGACATAACAAACCTGAACTTGAAGAGGATGTGAACTTCAAAACCCTCTTCCTGAGAAACCTGCACCCTGGTTTGAGTCATCATCTTGGCATCATGGCCTGCCCAGGCACAATGACGATTCAGCAGCTACGTGACCTGACACACAAGGCCTACCTCAAACAAAAGATGTCCTCAAAGAAAGGTTTGAAAACATCCACAGTTTCAAACTCCATCAGCCAAGACACAAGCCTTGCACTGGAAGACACCCAGTGGCATGACAACACCACAGTCCTTCGTAAGGAGCACAGAGAACGTGACTCCCATGCCGATGACTTCTACCACTCCAACCACATGGAAAAGTCATGGGACCCACCAGAAGGAAACAACTGGAATCAACGAGTGCATCCAAAAGCATTCTATGTGGGTAAGCGACAACGACACCCACCTCCGCACCACTCAGCCAAACACCACACTGAGTGTGCCCAAGAACACGACAGTCTCCCCTCAGAAGACATGGAGCAACTACTGAGGCAACTGCTCATCAAAGACAAGCTGAACACAGAAGACCAGTGATCACCTTGTACACCTTCCTGCGACGACCACCTGTTCCACAACAACCCCGAACAAAGTGGTCTCTCACAGTCAACCACTGACAAACACCCCGAGGTACCAGAAACACCATCCTGGTTACCCATCACACCACAAGCTCCAAACTCAAGAACGATGTGTGTGCTACAGCAACGACAGTAAGCCCAGAAGGTCAGAAAGTCTGTCACAACCAGAAGGCATCACAAGAGGAAGGCAACAAAGGAGACCACGTTTTGCACTACAGCTTCACGCATCCATGCCAAACCATCTCCCAATGTCTGCCAGAGAACTTCCTGCCTTACTGGACTGACCCCCAGCAGATCACAGAAGATCCCTTTCCAAGGCAAAGATGCAACAAGCCCATCAAAGCTTAACCATCAAGCAAAAGGGGGGAGCAAAACAGACTGAGACAGATCTGACATACATACAGTATACATGCAGCACATGCACTACACTACACTGTACCACTAACATACACAAGTTAAACACAGCTACCATGAAAACATCCAACAAACATGTTCTTCCCACAGGTAGACACTGAAATCGCAACACTGACTTAGCTATCCTTTCCATAGGAAACATGTAGCAATGCACCCAACAAGTATAACCCTCTCATTACATTGTGACACCTGACACTGCACAACAGTAGCCATACAGGAGTCACTCAACTGCTTTGTTTTGTTTTACCTCTTCCTTTCTTCTTCTTTTATTAGGTAAAATCCCTGTTACCCCATAAGGGTCAAGGTTACCATATAAGGATTGACGCACCACGCCTGATGTTTGCAAGTCACCTTAAAACGAATGTTAGCCTAGAGAACTCTCTGCATCATTCGAATCAAAATTTGAAAGGTAAATTGGTCTAAACCTAGAACAATTTAGAAGAGAATAAAACAAACAAATCAAAGTTAGTCACAAAGTTGATCAATCACCGTTTTAAAACAAACTAGAATAACGGTCCTAAAATTGAACTAAACTTTTTCCACATGATTGACTATATTGAGAGAGTGAACCTGTTTTAGGCCTAGATAATCTAATGCCCTGCACCAGTAAAGTGACCAGTCATGGCGGTGTTTGCCTTGTTGTTTGCTGTGTGTGTTTGCTTCTTCTGTTTCTCCAGCGTTCAATGATGTCTTCTCTCATCAACCCATCATTGATCGAAGGGGGGATATGTAGAGAATTTACGGATGAACCAAACACAAATTAATCTTTCTAATCTCTCATGGGCTTCATTAAAATGTGATTCAACATTACGGATTTTAACACCACATTCCTAAGTCACAACACTGACGCCAGATAGTCTAGGCACCCCCTCCGGAGAAGATTTTTATGGCCAAGACTCCTCAGAGATAAGCCTAAAACAGGAAGAACGTTGCCAGAATGGTGAAAGGTCTGACCACCTTTGACCTCCCTCAGCATGACCACTGCTGAACATGACACCGAAAAGTAAAACAGACTTCCCTCTGCGTGAAGACTTTTGAATGACCTCATTGTTGAGACCTCTTAAAACCCACAGAGACAAGAGACTTCTCATATAAAAATGCATAAACTCATCCCAGAACAATTCTTGACGAACTTATAATCAAACATTGTTCCACTACCTAATCCTATATTGTAGCTATGTATGTGTCTATTATACTAGATAGCATACAAGTCATGCAAATGTTGTTACTTTAGATGGATGAATGAAAGGTGTGTCTTGTTTGATATCAGTGAGATCATATATTCTTAATTCTTAAGATGGCTTGAGTGAAATCTGTGTAAAATGCTTTGTATGATTATAATAATCTATAATGTTAAACTGTGGTCTCTTGTTCTCTGCTAGTGTTGGAGAGCAAGCAGATCATAGATAACGCCTGATTTATGATAAGAAGAAACGAGGTCCACCTCCTAAGATGATGCCATTGTCCAATTGGCCAGAATTCTCCAAAAGAGGTTGGACTAACTTTAAGTTAAAGACCCGAACAAAGCCGTTCAGTTCGGTCCAGAGAGCAGTTCAGTTTCGGTTCGGTGTTGAATTAAGTTTGTGCCTCTCTCTAAAACAGCAAGAGAGTGTTCATGTTCGTACGCTCCTACATCGACCAGACCACCTTTAGACCAGCAGACAAATAACCCATCAAGATCGGGGTTAAAACAGCTCATTCAAGCCACCTTACTCGTCTTACTTTCCTTTCTTCCTTTATTTTCTTTTTCGTAAAAGTCTCGGTTCTAAGTTAAGTTTTGATGCAAAGTTGCGTTTAACGTTTCGGCTGCAAAACCCGCTTCCAACTTCAAAGACTTTCATTCATCCGCGCCAACACACCACGTGACTGGCCGTCCAACTTCCATACAGACAAAGACAACCAGCCACGCGGCCAGCCGGGAAACCCCTCTGACGAAGCACCTCAAATAGGGAATTCCCTGGCCTAAGCAACGCAAAGGACAAGCAAGTAACTTCCAGACTCTAGCTGAACTGGTGTTTGTTAATTTAAATTGAATAACCTTTCTAAGAAACGAAGGTTTAAATTAATGCTTGGTGGTTCGTTCAGGTTTATGTCTTACAAAGTGCATCTCACTCTGAAAACTCACTCTTTCTCTCTCTTCCTCTGCGCCTTGAATGAATGTGTGTGTGTGATTGGGTTTAGACATTAGTTTTATGTGTTTAGAATAGTTAATAAAGTCGTCCATATATTTGAAAAGATATTCGTCTTGTGTTTTGCTTACACATTTAATGTCTTGTACTGCCGATCTAAAGTTACCTTGCTAATACATAGTGTTTCACTATAAATTGGATAAATATCTGTTGCCAAGGTTAAAATTACGGCCCGTTCAAATGAACTCTAAACGAGTCATTTGCTCGGTTCCATAGTGATTCGGTCAATGATTCATTGCAAATCGATGAATCATTCCCTTTGAGCTAAATTGGCCTTCCGGCCCCCTTAAATACATTTTATGTATATTATTATTATGTAGGTTCGCTACATTATTTGGTGGAGAATGTGGGGCAGTTCAACCTAAATTGTAAGCATATTATCAAGATTTATCTTTTCATTTTGTTTCGGACGCGAGATCCGAACCTCTGAGAGTCTGTGTGTGACGCGCGCAGCGCGCGCCCCGTTTGAATGAATGCTGCTGCTGCTGTTGTTATCTGTGAGTGAAGCTCCCAGAGAAAGCTAAAAAGACTAGTCTGCCGCCCTATTTGCTTTCTTGTTAACTGCAGTAAATAAGATATGAAACCTCGCACTACGATAAGGTAAGAATTGAGCGTGTTCCTCATTTCCAGAAATACCTCGTTATAGCTGTTCGATTTCTGCGTGTTCCAGAGTCTTTCAGAAAAGCTATAACGTTGTGTGTGTGTTTATATCAGTTAGAGAGCTGAACGAAATCAAACTGCAGTAATTAAAATAACCCTATAAGGACTAATATTCTCCTCACAGAGCGATGAGCGTGTTCCTCATCTAAGTTAGTCATAAGCCTTAGCTATATGTATTTATCTGATTCAGTGCGTGTTCCACTGCGATCCCCGTGATAAACAGCGAGGCTTAACTAATCTTATCTGTTTGTGTCCGTTCAAATAATTCTCGTGTAACATTGCGCATGTCCGAGTGTAATTTGAATAGTGGTTATTTAAATTCGTTATCAAGTAAAGCTTGCCATTGAAACTGAACCAACAGTTATTGTTTTATGTGCCTAGATAAACTGGCACAGAGACGATCCGCCGAGGTCGTCCTAATTACATCTATTAACGCAAAGCTGTCGCTTGCTTAAAGTTAATATCACTCTTGACAAACTGAGTGAAGCCCCACGTCGTAAACCCAGCTACGAGTGGTGTATCTTATTTGAACAGTGTGAAATGCGCCGACATTTCCCGTAATAGGATCGATTGTTACTGTACATGCATGTTCTGTGGACATTGAAATGCTCCCATATTGCATGGAACTGTAACAAATTGTTTTCCAACTGTCTGCAATTCCCGGTTCGCCCACTAGCGTTCGTTTGGTCGCTATAGTTACGATCGTGACACGGAAGTCTTGGCCAAACGTTTCCGGGTGAACTTTGACCCAACCCTCGGTGTAAACAAACGCTAGCTAAGCTAAGCTAACCTGAGCAGTTGTTCACATTGAGGCCTGTGCTAAAGCCTTTAGCATCAGTTACTGTTATCAATACTAACCCCAGCAGTTAACTACAGTGTCTGTTTGAACAAAGTTAAATTGATTTAACCATTTAAACACCTCGACTTTTAGACCTCTTTTCTTCGTTTTTTCTTTTACCTCTCTCTTTTACTTTACCTATATTTTACTGGAAAAGGAAATATTGGTTTACAATTATTAATTACTTTACCTGCATGTTACTTGAAAAAGAGAATGCTGGTTAACTATTATTAATTGTCAATTTTGAATTTGATTTTAAAGAAAGGGTAATATTGGTTTACAATTATTAATTACTTTACCTGCATTTTACTTGAAAAAGAAAATGCTGGTTTATGATTATTAATTGTCAAATTTAGAATATGTTTTGAAGAACAAGGAAATGTTAAAATAAAATTGAAATTCTATTTTTCTAGACAGGTCATTTTTAATGATTTCTAGATTTATTTTTAATAATTCTAATTTCATAATTTTCATAATTTCTAAATTTCTCGTTGAGATCTAATCACTTTAGGTGAATAGGTCTTGAACTCTGAAAGTTAAAATTTGAAAGTTGTTATTACTATTACAAAAATAGTGTTAGACTCAGACTTGCTCATTATTGTCATTGCGTTTTATCCTTGCGTTGGTTATAAACTTAACCACTATATTTGTTCTGATTAATTAATTTTCGGGACGCTTCAATAGGGGACATTACCCTCTCCATACGAGTTTCAAATAAACCAGAGACAATCGTCTTTTACAAAAGTTTATTTGTGTGTTTAGTTGTTCCTCAACTATCAATTCTATACTCGTGGTAGACGTAAAGGTAGCGGGATCCAACCTCCTTGCTTCATTTCTTCCTCATCACGTCTTTCCTGTTCTGTCCTGCTTTATTCCATCTTATTCTTCACATTTGTAGGAACAAACCTGGAAGAACCACCAATCGACTCTAAAAGAGACAATATAATCTGTCCCAACAAACAGATTATTAGATATTTGATTTTTAATCAAACCCTCTTGTGTTCTTCATACTCTCCCTGCATTTGTAACGCAATTTAAACTTTGACATCTTATCCAAGATCAAGTAACAGAGACAAGTACTGAGCAAACTCCGCCTTCAAAGCATCCCTGCTGTAAGCGGTCGAACTGAAGGTGTGTGGTGTCAATCCTGTCAAACTCAGCGAAGAGGTATCAACATCATTATTGTATTATTTTTCCTCGCAAACATAAGCAATAATATATTGTTTACCTTTCCGGAAACAGATTTTCATTGATAAAAACATTTATGAGAAATTAATACTTCCCCTAGTTAATAATTTTCTTTTTGTTTTTTTCCCCTCATTGAAATTGGTTGTTAACTTTTCTCTCTTTTTCCCTTACTCAGTTGAGCGACTAAGTCCTCACACCACGAGTTGAAACCAGCTTTTCATTGATAGAAAATATTTATAAAAATAATTCTCCCATTGAAAAAAAAAAAAAAGGGGTTTCTTTCCATTGAGATTTGTTTTAACCTTTTTCTCTCTCTTTCATTTACCCAGTTGAGTGACGAGATCTTCGCATCACTAGCCTCACTGTGTACCCTTAGACCAACACTTAGTCATCACAACACTTCACTATTGATGTACAATTACTGAAACGACACTTAGCCGTTCAACCACATATAGGCTTATACACACAGATCTGTGTCAGTCTCTTCACCAAGCGTGCCAACATGTCGTGGACGACAAACCCCACTGCCCAAAGGGAAGACGTGGACGCCTGGCTCAGAGGCATTACAGACTGCCTCACACCAAAGACAATTGAACTGTTATTATTTTTAATAATAATCATAATTCTGAGAAGATTCCTGACACATGATTCAAGCCAGAACCACAACCACGTGGAACTAACCAAGATAACCTGTTCCTTAAGTAATGCCTTCACAGCCCAGCTAAACCTAAGCCACCAGCACGTCACCCACCTACAGGAGGAGCTGACACGTGCCCAGAGCCGCATAGACAAGCTGGAAGTGAAAGTCCAGGATGACTCCAAGACCACCGAGTTCCTGCGAGAGCTGATGCACACTCAACACTGCAAAGACCAGCTCAAAGGTAAAGCTCAAGACAAACTCAAAGTGTCTGACGAAGCGGAGCAAGAAACAAAGACACAAGTTGACAAGCTCCAAGAAGCCCTTGCAGTCACTGAACGTGACAAACAAGAGTCAAAGACTGTCCAGAAACACCTGGTAAACCAACTCCAGTCTGTTGAACATCAGCTAGAGAAAGCCAAAGCTGACATTGAAAGTAAGAACTCTAAAATCACTGCTCTGGAAGACCACCTGCAAAGGTGCAGGGTTGAAATGGACCATCTGATCCAACAGCGAGACGCCGCCAACGACGAGCTCTACGCGGTCAGAGATGAACTCCAGCACAGTGTCCAACAGAAACCAGAGCCAAGAAGGGAGAGACCTCCCTCAGCATCACCCCTGCTGAGCAGAACAGAGTCCTCCATCCCAGAACCAGCATACAGTGAAATAGGTGAATGGCCACAACCCAAAACGTCACCGGCCTTCACCACAGAACTGTTCACTGCCAACAAACGAAGAGAGCTCATCCAGGCAGATGCCCAAGCTGCACATGGGATGACCGTTAAAGATCTCAACCAGCTGGTTAAGAATATCACTCAGTTCAACCCGAACTCCACAGAGGGTCTCGACATCCAGGCCTACCTCCGAGATATCGACTTCCACCTCGAGGCGAGACCCCATATGACTGACAGAGACAGGTTCTACCTCCTCAGATCCACATCCAGTCCAGAGGTACGAAGCTTCCTAGACCGACAACCTGCTAATGTCATGTCAAACTACCAGCTACTACGTGAGACAATGATTAAAGAATTCACAGGTCCAGAGTCAGAACACGGTGTGTTAATCGCCTTGGAAACCAAACAATGTCGTCAAGAGACTCCCCAAGCCTATTACCGCCGCTTTCGACAAGCCTATTTAGGTGGACATAACAAACCTGAACTTGAAGAGGATGTGAACTTCAAAACCCTCTTCCTGAGAAACCTGCACCCTGGTTTGAGTCATCATCTTGGCATCATGGCCTGCCCAGGCACAATGACGATTCAGCAGCTACGTGACCTGACACACAAGGCCTACCTCAAACAAAAGATGTCCTCAAAGAAAGGTTTGAAAACATCCACAGTTTCAAACTCCATCAGCCAAGACACAAGCCTTGCACTGGAAGACACCCAGTGGCATGACAACACCACAGTCCTTCGTAAGGAGCACAGAGAACGTGACTCCCATGCCGATGACTTCTACCACTCCAACCACATGGAAAAGTCATGGGACCCACCAGAAGGAAACAACTGGAATCAACGAGTGCATCCAAAAGCATTCTATGTGGGTAAGCGACAACGACACCCACCTCCGCACCACTCAGCCAAACACCACACTGAGTGTGCCCAAGAACACGACAGTCTCCCCTCAGAAGACATGGAGCAACTACTGAGGCAACTGCTCATCAAAGACAAGCTGAACACAGAAGACCAGTGATCACCTTGTACACCTTCCTGCGACGACCACCTGTTCCACAACAACCCCGAACAAAGTGGTCTCTCACAGTCAACCACTGACAAACACCCCGAGGTACCAGAAACACCATCCTGGTTACCCATCACACCACAAGCTCCAAACTCAAGAACGATGTGTGTGCTACAGCAACGACAGTAAGCCCAGAAGGTCAGAAAGTCTGTCACAACCAGAAGGCATCACAAGAGGAAGGCAACAAAGGAGACCACGTTTTGCACTACAGCTTCACGCATCCATGCCAAACCATCTCCCAATGTCTGCCAGAGAACTTCCTGCCTTACTGGACTGACCCCCAGCAGATCACAGAAGATCCCTTTCCAAGGCAAAGATGCAACAAGCCCATCAAAGCTTAACCATCAAGCAAAAGGGGGGAGCAAAACAGACTGAGACAGATCTGACATACATACAGTATACATGCAGCACATGCACTACACTACACTGTACCACTAACATACACAAGTTAAACACAGCTACCATGAAAACATCCAACAAACATGTTCTTCCCACAGGTAGACACTGAAATCGCAACACTGACTTAGCTATCCTTTCCATAGGAAACATGTAGCAATGCACCCAACAAGTATAACCCTCTCATTACATTGTGACACCTGACACTGCACAACAGTAGCCATACAGGAGTCACTCAACTGCTTTGTTTTGTTTTACCTCTTCCTTTCTTCTTCTTTTATTAGGTAAAATCCCTGTTACCCCATAAGGGTCAAGGTTACCATATAAGGATTGACGCACCACGCCTGATGTTTGCAAGTCACCTTAAAACGAATGTTAGCCTAGAGAACTCTCTGCATCATTCGAATCAAAATTTGAAAGGTAAATTGGTCTAAACCTAGAACAATTTAGAAGAGAATAAAACAAACAAATCAAAGTTAGTCACAAAGTTGATCAATCACCGTTTTAAAACAAACTAGAATAACGGTCCTAAAATTGAACTAAACTTTTTCCACATGATTGACTATATTGAGAGAGTGAACCTGTTTTAGGCCTAGATAATCTAATGCCCTGCACCAGTAAAGTGACCAGTCATGGCGGTGTTTGCCTTGTTGTTTGCTGTGTGTGTTTGCTTCTTCTGTTTCTCCAGCGTTCAATGATGTCTTCTCTCATCAACCCATCATTGATCGAAGGGGGGATATGTAGAGAATTTACGGATGAACCAAACACAAATTAATCTTTCTAATCTCTCATGGGCTTCATTAAAATGTGATTCAACATTACGGATTTTAACACCACATTCCTAAGTCACAACACTGACGCCAGATAGTCTAGGCACCCCCTCCGGAGAAGATTTTTATGGCCAAGACTCCTCAGAGATAAGCCTAAAACAGGAAGAACGTTGCCAGAATGGTGAAAGGTCTGACCACCTTTGACCTCCCTCAGCATGACCACTGCTGAACATGACACCGAAAAGTAAAACAGACTTCCCTCTGCGTGAAGACTTTTGAATGACCTCATTGTTGAGACCTCTTAAAACCCACAGAGACAAGAGACTTCTCATATAAAAATGCATAAACTCATCCCAGAACAATTCTTGACGAACTTATAATCAAACATTGTTCCACTACCTAATCCTATATTGTAGCTATGTATGTGTCTATTATACTAGATAGCATACAAGTCATGCAAATGTTGTTACTTTAGATGGATGAATGAAAGTGTTGTCTTGTTTGATATCAGTGAGATCATATATTCTTAATTCTTAAGATGGCTTGAGTGAAATCTGTGTAAAATGCTTTGTATGATTATAATAATCTATAATGTTAAACTGTGGTCTCTTGTTCTCTGCTAGTGTTGGAGAGCAAGCAGATCATAGATAACGCCTGATTTATGATAAGAAGAAACGAGGTCCACCTCCTAAGATGATGCCATTGTCCAATTGGCCAGAATTCTCCAAAAGAGGTTGGACTAACTTTAAGTTAAAGACCCGAACAAAGCCGTTCAGTTCGGTCCAGAGAGCAGTTCAGTTTCGGTTCGGTGTTGAATTAAGTTTGTGCCTCTCTCTAAAACAGCAAGAGAGTGTTCATGTTCGTACGCTCCTACATCGACCAGACCACCTTTAGACCAGCAGACAAATAACCCATCAAGATCGGGGTTAAAACAGCTCATTCAAGCCACCTTACTCGTCTTACTTTCCTTTCTTCCTTTATTTTCTTTTTCGTAAAAGTCTCGGTTCTAAGTTAAGTTTTGATGCAAAGTTGCGTTTAACGTTTCGGCTGCAAAACCCGCTTCCAACTTCAAAGACTTTCATTCATCCGCGCCAACACACCACGTGACTGGCCGTCCAACTTCCATACAGACAAAGACAACCAGCCACGCGGCCAGCCGGGAAACCCCTCTGACGAAGCACCTCAAATAGGGAATTCCCTGGCCTAAGCAACGCAAAGGACAAGCAAGTAACTTCCAGACTCTAGCTGAACTGGTGTTTGTTAATTTAAATTGAATAACCTTTCTAAGAAACGAAGGTTTAAATTAATGCTTGGTGGTTCGTTCAGGTTTATGTCTTACAAAGTGCATCTCACTCTGAAAACTCACTCTTTCTCTCTCTTCCTCTGCGCCTTGAATGAATGTGTGTGTGTGATTGGGTTTAGACATTAGTTTTATGTGTTTAGAATAGTTAATAAAGTCGTCCATATATTTGAAAAGATATTCGTCTTGTGTTTTGCTTACACATTTAATGTCTTGTACTGCCGATCTAAAGTTACCTTGCTAATACATAGTGTTTCACTATAAATTGGATAAATATCTGTTGCCAAGGTTAAAATTACGGCCCGTTCAAATGAACTCTAAACGAGTCATTTGCTCGGTTCCATAGTGATTCGGTCAATGATTCATTGCAAATCGATGAATCATTCCCTTTGAGCTAAATTGGCCTTCCGGCCCCCTTAAATACATTTTATGTATATTATTATTATGTAGGTTCGCTACATGATGATAACAGGGCTTTGGAATTTGAGGAAGTACATTAGCTTTTGGATGAGTATTGAGAATGCAAATACAGTTTGGTCAAAGCATTGTCTCATACATTGGTAATCAGCAACCTTGCTTTTATTGTCAGTGTTTTGTCTGTGAAAGCAGATCAACCGTGGCACGTTGTACATAATTGTGAATGCTTAGCTATTAAAAATCAGTAAAATGCTTTGTTTATGAATGAATATTGGGTTATTCAAGATAGAAAAAGGGCCCACCCAGGGGCATTTCCCTTTTAGGCAGAACAGACATTAATTACTGAAATATTTTACACACTTTCAGATACCCCTAAAGAACTTCACTCCCTTTCCCATCATTGTCTTAACATAACTTGTTCAAACAATCATGGGAATTGGCACATTCTCGAACGGTTTCAGTGGCTGCTTGATCTTTGCGTCACTTCTGCGCGGTAATTTGTGCTGTGTGCTATGGGAGCTCTACGTGCAGTGTGAGCTCACAGTGATCGCTCTGTTGCTGGGAATCTTAGAGCTGCAGCAGAATGCTGCTCTGTAGACCAGCATATACTGTATTGTGCACAATGTACGTCACAAAACAGCTTTTCTTGGTTTGTTAGCCATGTTATAAGACTTTATGATGAAGACAAGTGTGAATCTCAGTTGTGATGACACTAAAAAAAGGTTATTGTCTTGGCAGATTATTTTAGATTTTTGCTTTTATTCCACTGGTGGTATAGGTTTGCTGTCCTGTGAATTTTTGTTTAGTGTTTTACATAGATTTACAGAAATATGTCAAATGCCATTGTTGTATTTGATGATTTTGTAGAATTATTGTCCAGTAGATTATTTTGGCCACAGGAAAGCAACAAACAAAAAAAAACCAAAGAAAATAAAATGCCTTATTATAAGTGACAATTGGTTGATAAAACAAGCTTGCAGTGGTATAGTTCCTAAGATATTTGGGGCAGTAGTAAAGTTGATGAAGTGCAGTGATTTCCAGCTCATTGTTTGAATACCAATGTACAGTGGCAATTGGTTTGTTAGACATGCTTGTTTAGCCCAACCTTCATTATTTGCAGTCTCTCACATTCTCTGTCAGTTCAGGATTGGAATTAAAGGACTCAATTATCCGTCAAGCATTAAGCTGCTTAATGGAGTTACGATATAATTGCTTAATTGGCCCATTTCAAGAAAGTTTCCAAACAAGTAATCTACAGCCACTGCAAAGTACTAACCCCTACACCACACAAATCTGGATTTAGCTTCAAACTCCAATGTCCATTTTATCTTCGGCCATGAAGAGAATGTCATGTCATTTGACATCTTTTGGGTCTTGTTTTTGTGACCTAATGACCTGATTTGTGCTATTTATCAAGACAAGACCATAAAGTCCAAAAGTTTGCAATGAATATGCATACACACTTGTTGCACAGCAATCTTGAAAGAGACTTGTAGACTGTCAGGCATTTTGCTGTCTGTGTGCATCGCATCTGCTGCCTGATGATATTTTGCTGACCTCAATTTTTAACCTAAACCTCCCTCCAAATGGACGATTGTTCATGATTGTCAATAGACTGGTTACAATATTTGGAATGAGAAGTAACAGAATCATTGTTTGAGAGTGTTTTTGCATTTTCTGCCTTAAATTTTTATTTTTATCTGTGTATCCAGCTGACTTTTCTCCTGTTGCTATTTCTGTCCCCCCACCCCAGTCTGGCGTGTCAAGCACTATGTGTATAACTGCCTTTCAGAAGCCTGAGTAACTCTTTTAAAGATAGATATAACTGCAAGTAACCCATTGGGTGCAGGGAAATCTGCAGGAATACTTCTGATCTGTGGATCCACCTTTATGAGACAAAGAAAAGAGCTGATAGGGCCCCTGAAGACATCATATCAGCCACGAATCACAGCCCTGAATCAAAGTGCACAGAGTTTGGACTGTGAAAGACAGAAAGACAGTCACAGCGTTCATACAAACAACCCGTCCACTCCTTGCCCTTTGCCCCTTTCCCTCACGCTGCCTTTCGTGTTTGTTTGCTTGCCGATTTTCAGTTTAAAGGTGAAATGTACCATTTTGCCATGTAAAATCCAGAATCGTGTGGTTAAATATAAAGTTTGCTTTTCAACACAGAATATAGGCTGTTTTTGTTTTCAAGCATTGGCTATATAGATGCTTGATGTGTCCAGTTTTATGGATGTTTTATCATTCAGGGTTTAGGCATATGTAAAGGTTAAAAGCTAAATGTATTTCTTTTGGTTCTAACAGTATGTATCTGGTCATGATGACATCTAGATGTTTGGCTGTTGATTCAGATAAGTTAAGTTCTCGAAGCATTGCTTTGCACCACAAACTTACTGGATCTTTTATTGCAGCTTAATTAAAACCACAAATAATTCTGTTTTCCTCAATGATCCAATTAGTCTAGTCCATTAAACTCACCTATACTAGTGCACGAGCCATTGTGGGAAAATGTCTGCCTATAGTTGTCATCTTTGCGTGCCGATAAAATCTGTTGTTTCACATATTCAGAGGAAAAAGTGACAAATGCCCTTCATGCTCATTGGCTGTCCAACTCCCCACCTCCTGCTGGATTAGTGGTGGGCCTGAATCAGAACAAAAACATGTTATTGTTCACCAGATGCATACACTGTGTACCTGCAAGACCAGAGCAGCGATCCTACCCATCCATCCAACATCTCGCTGATAGCCCCCCCCCAGCTCAACTCCGCCACGGAGAGCACAGTAAACAACACTGAAGTAATTTTTCCTTATCATTCTCCCAATATACCATTTTCTGTCACTCACAGACACTTTTAAGTATGCACTTTTGTCGTTCTGTCTGTATTGGTGTCTCCTGACTCACTCTCACATCCTCCTTTCTGTGCTCTTTCCAAGAAAGAAAGTAAACAATGTGAATATGCCTGCACTCCTCGCTCTGTGTCAACATCCACCTCCACTGGAGCAAGTGGCTCTTTACTCAAGGGGCGCTTGATTAGTGGTGGTCACTTTAGATTAGCCAGTCTGGTGTTAACGTTAGCTCGCAGTCGCCTTGAGCTGTGAAGGTGCAGTCTCACCGAGAGATCAGCACGTAAGCTCCTTAGGGTCCCGCTGCTCGTGTTTAAAACTCAAGGATAAAGAGGGGTGGAGATTCAGCATTGTGCAGAACAGCAGTCAGCGTGCATCTGTTTACAACAATCGGGCTTAAACTTATTGGGGGTGGCATAGAAATGGTAACTTTTTTAAGCAGTTTTAAATGATGATTGACTAATATATTGGCTCTTTTTATTATTAATTTGAAATTTAGGCCATTTTCAAATCACATTTTAAACCATAACCATATTTGCTTAGTCATAAACATTTGCAAAATCTTCTGTCGGCCAAATGTTTTGGGGAACACTTTACATACAAGGTCTCATTTATTAACATTAGTTATCATGAACTAACAATAAGCAATACTTACACAGCATTTAATAATGTTTGTTAATTTAAGCATTTAATAATACAGTTTTAAAATCAAAATATGTATTTAATTAATTCACTGTGAACTAATAGTATTTTTATTCAGAACATTAACAAAGATTAAATGCTGTAAACATTCAAACATGTTCAGTGTTAGGTAATGTTAACTAATGTAGTGCTAAAAAAAAAATCCATATCAGCATTTGATACGTTCAGACAGCAATGTGTTATTTAGTATGGCTGTTTCTGTGGACGTTTATTATGCATCTATAGCTAATGATGTATTTTGAGTTGGGGGATCCATTTTATTTAATTTTTAATGCACTTAGTAAAATCTCAATTTCCCGGTGTCACTGTATGTGGCGTCCACCCAGATGGCTTTTTTTATTAATAGTGTGGAGTCTGACTCAGCTGTGGAGGCCTGACTGTTTAAAGTTCTCTGTGGTTCTGTTTGGGCTTTGGCCGCCAAGGAAAGGTTGGACGGGGTTATATCGCATAGCACAGGTGCTGAACTTAGTGGAAAGGTTGTAAGTTTTGCAGAAGCCTCTCTGAGGATGGTGTCCTCTTGCAAATGAGTGAGTTCTGAGAATCAAAAGTGGAGATGACCGGCGGGAGATTCTGGGAGGTGGTGGCACAAGCTCACTCAGTTCTTAAATAAATAATCTTTCTAAAAATTTTAATTTGGTAAGCCGCAAGTATATCTCCCCAATGCTAGTTTGGTGATCAATACACGTGTGATATGCAAATGCACATATGAAGGAGATTACAAACTATCCTGTTGCATGTTGGGAGATCCAGCAATGCTCATTCTCTAATTCTTTCTGGTTCTGTAGGAGATCTTTGTCGTACCTGCTCACAACTACCCGTACTATTGTTGGGCAGAGTTGAATCCTGAAGTCCTCCCGTGTTTGGCATGACATCCATGTGACCTGCCATCTCCGGGCAATCACTTTGGACAGTGGGCATGATGTGACGCACACATCCTTGCCTTATTCACCTCTATGTACTGTATGTCTACAATGTCTCTTTTTCCGACACATGGTCTGGTGTTCTGTGCTCAAGCAACACCAACTTGTTGCTTCATAATAAGGTCAAATTTTAGTTTTTATGATGCATGGGAATAACGGAGCCCCTCGAGTCGCTCTTTAGGGACACATTGTTGCTGTTTAACTTGTTTTTCCTCACGCTTTTCAATTTTTTTCAAAGTGGGGCAAAACGCTAAATAAGTTGCGGATAATTTCCTCACGGTCCTCTTTTCCCTTCATGCCTATCATGGTGTGTCCAACTTTGGCTCAATAGCACCAGCGTTCCCATTACCCTAACAGGGAATAAGAGAGGGGGTCAGTACGGACATGGGAAGGGTGAGGTGGGAGTGATGGGGAGGGGTGTTCAGCTGTTCGCGTGCACACACAACCATCCTCTTCCTGTGCCTTAGAGACAGGGAGTAGGCTGGTCTGTTGCCATGGTGACACTGTGATTGGCAGCTGGCAGCTGTGTTTGGTCAGCTGTGGGGATGTGGAGTGAGTTGGTTAGTGGGGGAGTCTTTGCATGGTTAATTGCAGCGGATGATTACTTCATCCACCACCTGATATATTTAACTACTGCGATGTGACACTTGTGTATGTGACAATAAATTCTACCCAGGCACCTGTGTGTCTATAGAGGAGCATGTGCCTCTGTTATATTTTATTAATATTCGTTCCCATCGGGGGCAACATTTATGCGAGCGCTACAGCCAGATCAGCGTAGATTGAAAGCGAGAAGGGGGCGGGGGGGAAGAAGAGAGGTAACAGGCAGGGAAAGGGAGGGCGAGAGCGGCATTGTGGGAAGGGTTGCTGATACAGCACAAGCTACCAGGTTTATTTATAGAGACCTCGCCGCCCAGCCCTTGGATACCAGCAGCCAATCAGGAGGGAGAGAGGGAGGGGGCCTCTGCCAATCAGAGCGGAGGAAGGGGGGTGTCACACTCAGGAAGTTCTCAATGTGTTCATTTCAGCATTTAAAGGCACAGTGTGACATTTTTCCTGGTGCTCAGCAGATCACGCTCTTTTAGTCAGTGTTTCACTCTGAAAATGAGGCCAAGGAAATAAATTGAAATTGTTTCTTCAGGGCATTATGAAAGGGAGTTTTACTCATTAGAAATTATATTGTGTGGGATTTTGTTTGATTCTAAGTGCAGTGCACAAGTCATGTTTTCTTAGATGCCTTTTTAATTGAGCTGTCTTGTCATTTGCAACAGGGTCCATGTAGTAAGAAAGCAGTTGGAGATACTCCTACATATGTATATCCAGACAGGCTTCCTGTCAGTGAGTTGGTACTGGGACTCCTCCTATGGGCATGTAACAGCAATGCTTGCCGTCACTCCCTGGGATTGATGGTGGTCAGATGTGTCGTTTTGCACTTTGTTTAAGCTACGGCCATTGATCGCCCAGCCATTTCAAGTTGTAATGTGTCATTGATAAATTTCACCCCCATTACTCCTCACCTGTCAGCCCCTGAAAGCAGCAATAAAAGCATTGACTGTGGAATATCTCATCCATTTCATATCCCCTCGTTAGACGTTTAAGTCCCTGCTTCCGCACTCAGCAATCTTACTTAATTACTGTACTCTCGGCACATTCTCGCCTCTTTCCCGAGATGTCCAATACTTCCTTTGTACATTATGAATGTTCAATGTGCTAGTGGATTATTGTGGGTAAAAAAAAACTCACATCCTGTAGTTAAAATTTCAGTCCATCAAATTTGGGACAGCATTAATTCTTTATAGGCTGAAGTTTAGTGCTCTGTTAGTCCCTTGGTCTTTTGTACACATAACTAGCTCCAAAAACTTGACTGGCCTACATTGTGAAAGGTTTCATGTTTATATGCAATTAATATACACAGTTTGTATGCTTGATGGTCTCCGATTTCTTGGTTGGGGGCTCTATAATAGTTTATAAGGGTTAATCTCACAAAAACGGTTAAGAATATGTCTAGGTCATACAAATTTAAAAACTGTGGACAATTAAGCTTGATTTTAAGATAAATACAGGATTTTTTTTGGACAATGATATTATTTTCATGAACAATTAAGCATATTTCCCCAAATTTGTATTTATTTCATGCAAACAACGCTCTGTTCTTGTTACTTTAATTATATATATATATATATATATATATAGCTATATATTGTATACTAAAGTTATGTACTTTATGTGTAGAAAAATTACAGTTTTACACATTAGAGTGAAAATTGTGCTTCATTATCATGAGAATTATGCTAAAATGTAACTGTGGACCTATGATATAATAATATAATATATATAATATATATATATATATATATATATATATATAAAAATATGCATAATATAGGTTATTTTTAAGGTGAAAAATGACATGCTTTTACAATGATTCACCTTTAATTTGAGGTCAGCACTACTCTAGCAGGCAGGCTGTATTTGAAAGCAATAGCTGCAGCATATTTTTGGCCAACGAGTGGCAGCACAGGACCATGGATAGCTCTGCTTGCCTCCCAGTCACTCCCATCATCCACTGAGATTTTGGTGTGCAATGTCATACGACCGTTTTTCTTTGTTCCACCGGTCTGGCAGTGACATACTGTACAGTGATTTTCTGGCGTTTGCATATCGTCCGCCCGTAGCTGTTGAAAAAACACACGCTGCTTAGAAAGTTGAGAGAATTATTCTGATTTGGAAACCATTCTCAGGGCTTTGAAGGTGTGTTGCAGAGTATTCCCACCTCCAATACACACGCTTGTCATGCTGACCTGAAGAACGGTGCTGTAATTTCCCAGCCAAAATGCACTGGAGCTTCTTGAGAGGATAACCGATCATTCTTATCACTGTTCCATCCGATTGTTGGAGATTTCAAAGATCTCTGAAAATGCCTTCAGTTTGACTTCCAATATGGTGTGTGTGAGTCTGTGTTCATATTTCTACTTCCCCCTGCAGTGCAGTGTTTCTCCCCACACCCATGTCAGTATTTGCTTGGCTTGTGCGATGCACTTTAGCAATGTGTCTTCTGAAACCTCTCTCGTTTTTTTCCCCCTATTTCTCTATGAAGGTGGAAGCAGCTCAGGATGCAAGCCCCCCTCCTCTACCCTCTGCCAGCCTGCCGCCTTGGGCTTCTCCCCCGCTGAGCCAACCATGTCGAGCCAGCACAGCCACCCCTCCTTCAGTAACATCCACTCCATGGCCGACCAGCAGCAGGTACCAGAAACATGCTCCCTTGAAATGAAATGATATCATATGACCCGTGTGTAAAGCATCATTCACAAAGTTGTCGTGTTGTGTAAAGATGTGTTTGTGACTTGTCCCTTATCATATTTTGTTTAAAAAATGCAATCGAATAAATAAAAAATAACAGTTGCATGCTTATATATGCATACTGTATTTAAATGCTAAGAAAAGCCCTAAAATGAAGACTTGTAAATCATAGCTATACACATTACAAAAAAGTGTTATTTCCTGTCACTGGCCTACAGTTCACATCTATATTATGCGGTTGAGTTGTCTGTCTAGTAGGACAGACTAAGTAGACTAGTGGTTTGTTCTTCCATAACATGTAGTTATATTTTACAATATTTCATGATTGGTCTATGTATACATGCATATTGACGTCATCAGCTATTGCATCAGTATTGCATGTAGATTGGAGATTCCCTTTATGGGTCTGGAGGGTGATTAATAATGTGCTTAATTTTTTATTTATAATTTATCACACTAAATTAATGCATTAAATTAACAGCCGTATTTATTAGTAAACTTTCCATACTTCAAACATAAAGTTCTTAGGCTAAATTAACTTTCTAAAGATGTTATAGGTTTTGTGTATATATATATATATAAAAACAGTATATCCTTTAATTTTATTGTTTTTTTGTTATGGTGCTTCCTCTGTTTCCCCTCTTTTTTTGTTAATGTTGTCTTGCTGTCACTTTTTTTCAGGTGCTGTCAGATATGACCATCCTGCAGAGGAGGATTCCACCGAGTTTTCGAGATCCTGCCAGCGCCCCGCTACGTAAACTCTCAGTCGATCTCATCAAGACATACAAGCACATCAATGAGGTGAATCCATCTCAGGCTTTTTCATATTTACACTTATGATTAGACCAATGGGACCAACCTCCTAGTCGTTAGTGAAGAGGTGCAAATATTAAATGTTTTGCTCGTTTTCCAGGTGTATTACACGAAGAAGAAACGGCGAGCCCAGCAGGTTCCGCCTGAGGACTCCAGCACCAAAAAAGAGCGCAAGGTGTACAACGACGGCTACGATGATGACAACTATGACTATATTGTGAAGAACGGGGAGAAGTGGCTGGACCGCTACGAGATCGACTCACTTATTGGCAAGGGCTCCTTTGGACAGGTAAGCACAACCCTGAGGATGAGAATAGATGTCTAGGCTAAAATAATACATGCATAAAATCAAATTGAAACAGCACTCGTGTTCAACAGGGTTTGTGACAAAATAAAGGAGTGCTTTGTTTTCTCAATTAATGCATATTATAAGCAAACCACACTACAGACTAGAATAAATGACTAAATAAGGATTTGTTCAAGTAAATATGAAGAATTTGAAAGTCTGTGTACAGAAACTTTGGTGCATTTTTTAAAATGTTAAATCGTATATATGAAATATCTCATGTTGCTACTTAATTTTTCTGTTGTAAAACTAAAACCAAGTGTGCGCTAATTTGCTCCTTTTTGTGTAGGTGGTGAAAGCCTATGACCACCATGAGCAGGAGTGGGTGGCCATCAAGATCATCAAGAACAAGAAAGCCTTCCTGAACCAGGCCCAGATTGAGCTGCGGCTTCTTGAGCTCATGAACAAACACGACACTGAGATGAAGTACTACATAGGTAAAAAACAGACTCGTCTGTACACGTACAAGAATACGACAAGCAGCTGTTACTCTACATTTAGTCTTCCATAGAGAAACCTTTGACCTAATGGCAAGAGAATTTCCTCCCACCCAAAAGCAATAAGTACTCAAGACTAAAAGTAGTTCATGAGACTATTTCATAGACGGAAAGCAAAGTATAATGGACAGTCTGGATCTCATGGATATCTAGTTCACTTGCTAAACTTATAACTTATTTCAACTCTTCTTGTGATAACTTTGAGAAACCTCAAAGCAGCCTCTCTAATACATCTTTTTTTTCTCATATTTGTTTCCTCAGTTCACTTAAAGAGGCACTTCATGTTCCGTAACCACCTGTGCCTGGTGTTTGAGCTTCTCTCCTACAACCTGTACGACCTCCTGCGTAACACCAACTTCCGCGGCGTCTCGCTCAACCTGACACGCAAGTTTGCTCAGCAGCTGTGCACGGCGCTGCTCTTCCTGGCCACGCCCGAGCTCAGCATCATCCACTGCGACCTCAAGCCTGAGAACATCCTCCTTTGCAACCCCAAGCGCAGTGCCATCAAGATTGTGGACTTTGGCAGTTCCTGCCAGCTAGGACAGAGGGTGAGACAGCGTCTCAGGCCCATTTGCGTCATTGTTTGTTAATAACAGGCTGATAAGGTCACACACAGTAGCAACTACAGTGAACTTGCATTTAAATAAACACAATGAATAGTGGAGACATGCTGTGTGGAAATTTGAATGATAAATGCATCTGTAAGAGAGAAAAACGTGCAGTGTTCTTAGTTGGTGGGATGTGCATTCAGAGCACATTCTAGAGGACTTTTCCACAGCTGAAATGGATTTTACTGCTTAAGATTCCTAGTGGCTGTGCTGCACCCTTCTTATCTTTCAGCTTCTGCTGCCCACTAGTGGAGAAAAGTGAAAATGTAATAGTTACTTGTGCATCCTGTGTTTGTGCATGCCATTCATTTCTGTTTTCCTCCTCACTTAGATTTACCAGTACATTCAGAGTCGGTTTTACCGCTCTCCTGAGGTGTTGCTGGGCATGCCGTATGACCTGGCTATAGACATGTGGTCCCTAGGCTGTATCCTGGTGGAGATGCACACGGGCGAACCGCTCTTCAGCGGCTCCAATGAGGTACGGCTCAGGGATTAGTCACACAATGACTGTGCAAAGCGTTTGTGACGTCTTTCTTTGACGCTCAGCCTAAGACTTGTAAGAACCACACTTCAGTAAACTTAAACAGGCATACGAATAGGATATAAGACAAGATTTTTTTTTTATTCCCAGGCTTGTCAACATTATGCATTATTAAAATATTATAATTATTTAAAGACATTAAGACAGAGCAGATTACAGTTGCTCCTGTAAATATTCAAAACAAGAGATGCCACTTATATTAATGAGTCCATCATTTTTTAGCTACTTAAAATGCACTGCAAGACACTAATAAATGCAATGTGACTCCCAAAGACATTTGTAAGGTGCATATGTATATAAACCAAAGAAATAAAGTACAGTCGGAACCTATGTTGTTATAACCATTAAAAATAGTTTTCTGTAGTTGAAATGAACCTGAAACAAAATATAATAATTAGATTAAAAACTGAAATTAGAAATGTTGACTAGTCAACAAAGTGAAATAAGTTTGTTGAAATACAAAAATTACCCAGACTAAAACTGATACAAAAATAAAAATACAAAAATTGATTTTCTTAACTAATAAAAATTATAAAAGCACAAAAATAAAAATACTCAAACTTAAACTGAAATAAAAATGAATACTGAAAATATAAAAAACAATTTAAAGTATTAATAAATACTAAGATATAAATAGTACTAATAATACTGGTTTGAGCACAATATCCTGTGTATACACCTTGTAATCAACTCCTCAAGTAATAAATGCATTTCAGAAGGTATTGATCTGTCATATATATATATGATATTTCATATATGCTAACATGTCAGTTGGAACTATGTCCATTTGGATTTTGTCCCTGACACTGTACTGTATCTTTCTCAGGTGGACCAGATGAATAAAATAGTGGAAGTGCTGGGGGTCCCGCCCAACCATATGCTGGATCAGGCCCCTAAAGCACGCAAGTACTTCGACAAGCTGTCCGACGGCCTGTGGACCGTCAAGAAAAACAAGGACATTAAGAAGGTACTTTATCCTTCGGCCTCTGTGAGTAAAACTCTGCTTCTACTTATTCTTCGCCCTCCTCCCAAAGACCACCTTTCCTTCCTCACCATCACCCGCTCCACACCGACGATCACCTTATCCTCAGGGAGAGGGGAAGAGAAAAAAAGTAGGGATAAAATGGAGGAGGGTGGAAAAAAAGGTTGGGGATGAAATTTAAGCAAGGCTAATGTGTGCTAGTGAACCTCCTCCTCTCTCCACTGACCCGCCTTACCGAGACACAAGGTCAATCTAAACAGCATCTGTTCTCCTCATCAGCATCATTACCCTCATCATGATCATTTTCACAACCATCCTCATTCTGTCTCTGAATCGGCATGTCAGTAGCACTTACAATCGAGATACGTAAACTGAAAGGCCAAAAATATACAGCCACTCCATTTTAAATATTATATGCTACAGCATATAAGGACAACTTAGAGGATTGGACCACCTGTTTATTAATGCAAATAGTTTTATTAGTTTTATAAAAGTTAAATGCTCATTAAGTACATATGAGGTTGGGGTGTCCAGATACTTTTGGCCAAACAGTGTACACTACCATTTAAACATTTGGGGTCAGAACAATTTACTTTTGGAAAGAATTTAATACTTCAATAATACTACACTAACGTGATAGTAAAGACTTTTAAATTGTTAAAAAGATTTCAAATTCAAAAATGCTGTTCTTTTTAACGTTCTATTCATCCTGAAAATATTACTCTTATCACAAAAATATTAAGCTGCACAGCTGTTTTCTACATTGATAATAGTAAGAAAGTAAGCACCAAATCAACATATTAGAATGATTTTAGAAAGATCACGTGAAACTAAAGTCTGGAGTAATGATGCTGGAAATTCAGCTTTGCCAACACATTAAATTATATTAAAGTAGAAAACAGTTATTTTAATAAGGCAAATAAAGGCAGCATTTGTGAGCATAGATTTCTTTCAAAAACATGAAAAACATCATACTGACCACAAACATTTGAACAGTAGTGTAAATAAAATAGTAAGGCTTTACAACAAGATTCCATTTGTCCATTTTAATTTAATGCATCAGTTAATATGATCTAAAAGGTCAAACATTTAGTAGTCTTTGTTAATGCTAGTTAATAAAAATACAGTTCGTTATTCATTAATATTAATTCTTAGTGCATTAACTCATTTAAACAAATGGAACCGTACTGTAAAGTGTTACTAAAATATCAGTTTAAAGATTTACAGTATAGATGCAATACTGTAATTTGTGTAATTACATTGGTCCGACTTCTTAGCAGCTCTCAGTCTAGTCAACGACACGCTTGGGTCACAGGTTAAGCGAGTGCAGCCAGTAGCTAGAATGACCCTGTTTCCAGTGAAGATAAGTGAAAGTAGCATCAGGTTAAGAATCTAGAAAGTGTGTGCTTGCGTACGTATGTGGCCACAGATTAAGACGCAAAGCTGATAGCAGGTGGAGGGTAAAAGTCTGGATGAGGTCCTAATACACTTTGTTTTACAGGATTAATGTCTGGCACTTACTGCCAACTCATCCAGAGACTCACCTCAAATGTCCAGCATGCATTTTGTACTTCTGTGTGTACAATAGAGAAAAACATTTGAAAGCTTTGCTTTGTTCTCTTTTACAATGTAGATGTTGGTTCGTTTTAAGTCTTTATTGTGGTATTTATGGACCAGGATAGTATACAGTGTATAATAGCAGAGAATAGGTCAGTGTCAAAGGTTCTCAAACTGTGTATATGACAGGGCTCAACAATATGGGGTTTTTAAGCAACATATTTGTCTCACAAATATTGTAATATTTCATGAAAAAGAAGAAAGTAGGTTTACTACAAAAATACATTATTTGTAGTAAACTTATGCTTTTAATTTGCCGCAATAGCTGGAAATCATGTACCTTTATTGTAATTCCATGACAGGTATTAACACATTTAAATTTAGCTAGAAAATGATGGCATATGATGATTTATGGAAAAATAAGTCTCATTGTTGAACCCTGTATGACACTTAGAGCTCCTATGCAAATGTCATTATTCCCATAAAACCACAAACATATCTCATTTTCAGTCCCCTTCACCTGTATTGATTAATGATTTCTTTGACTGATTAGTTTCCTATTAAAGTCAACATGAAATCAAAATGTACTTTCCTATACATATTCCAAAGAATAAAAATGTTTCCTAACCTATTTCAGCAATGTTTTAGGCTGCTGTTGTAGGTACTGTAGCCTAAAACTAAATTCTGGTTTAATGTTACTGTAAACAAACTTGCATTCACATCAGGCTCTATTTTGATATGAAATTTTCAATGAAAAGTATGAAACCTACTTTTCATGTTTCAGTTTCATTTTTTTCCAATAACTATTACTCAGAAGTGGGTTACAAACGCCATTTCATGTTGACTTTATAGTATTTAATTAATAATATATAACAAGTTTATTCTTCTAACATTAGCAGATGTATCTATTTATTAATGATACAGCTTGGAATAATAATAATATGTTCTTAGACTGATAGTTCATCAACCTTTGTTTTTAAATGATGACATTTCTACTGTTATCTGCACTTCACTAAATGCTACTTGTTTGTGCCTCGTTCTCTTCCCTTCCTCTGTGTTGATTCGTCACTCCAGGAATATAAACCACCTGCCACGCGACGACTGCACGAGATCCTGGGGGTGGAGACGGGAGGTCCAGGGGGGAGGCGAGCTGGAGAGCAGGGCCACGCGCCCTGCGACTACCTGAAGTTCAAGGACCTGATCCTGCGCATGCTGGACTACGATCCCAAGACGCGCATCACGCCCTTTTACGCGCTGCAGCACAACTTCTTTAAGAAGACGACGGATGAAGGCACCAACACCAGCAGCTCCACCTCCACCAGCCCTGCCATGGACCACAGCCACTCCACCTCCACCACTAGCTCCGTCTCTAGCTCCGGTAAGTGTGTGTAATCTCGCGGTCACACTAGACTTTGAGCATGCAAGATTATACAATCAGGACGTTGCGCGGCAGCTTTAAAAAACATAATATTATCATATAAACATCCAAATTAAGGGATCCAGATTGCGTCGGGTCCAGATCACCTTTGGTTATTGCGATAAACCGACCGGATATACATTATCCTACTTATTACATGGCTACTTGCCACATAAGTAAATAATTAGACACAAAATATTGATTTGAATTGAAATATTTAAGCTTATGCAAAGAAAAACAGGTCCCGGGTGAGGGACATTTAAGGGATAATTTACAGTCGTATCAACAATATTAACATAGACCTACTATTAATACTTGCGGTTTAGTTTTACTGTAAATACAGTTGACAACTGAGGCACGAGATGGAACCAACTGCATTTGAATGAAACGAGAGAGCGGGACCATGGTGTGATACAAGAGACATGAAAGAAGTGTCAGATTCCCAGATGAGCGGGTGCTATTGACGACAGTCGCGACCTCAGAATGTTGCGGCTGACCAATCAGAATCAAGCATTTCAAAGAGCTGTGTAACAAGTAAAAATATGCTTTAGTAAACAGTGCTTTAGTGTAACAAGTAAAAATATCACTCCAGTGTACTGGAATCCTGTATATTAAAAGTTTGTGTTCTTTAAATTCAGTTGAGAAGTCATGGCGTGATGTATTGATCTTTTACTATACGAATTCGTGGTAAACTTGAACTTTGCAACGCTTTTGCATGAGATTGTGTTTCCTGTCTCCCACATCCGCTTGCGTATGAATTCGATGGAATGAAAAGTGTAGTGTGACCGCCCTTTAAACCTGTTACTTGGGGACAGTAAAAATGACTCCTTTTTCATGAGTTTTTCCTTTTTCACCCAGGTGGATCTAGCGGTTCTTCCAACGACAACCGAAATTACCGGTACAGTAACCGGTACTACAATAGTGCAGTCACTCACACAGACTACGAGATGCAGAGCCCACAAGTAAGTGATTGTTCTAGCGCACCGCACAGCTCCTCTTTAAGATGCCAAACGACTGGTCTTGATCCCCTCTGGTCGCTTCTTCTCCCTCCAGGCTCCGTCTCAGCAGCAGTTGCGCATCTGGCCAGGAGGAGACAGCAGCATGGGTCAGCTGTCCAACAGCGGCAGCGACTCCTCCTACCCGCAGCTGATGTTGCACAAGCCTGCAGCCACGCAGCACTCGCGCCACTTCCTGGGCAACATAGGGGGCATGATGGAGCCGCACCATCCCCACCCCATCTACGGCAGCCACCACAGCAACGGCAGACAGCTCCGGCAACAGCAGCAGCAGCAGAACCAGCCGCAGGGCCAGGCCTCGCAGGGCCAGCAGGGCCCAGCGCTGATGCCCGTCTCCTCCCCGCAGATGCAGGACAGCATCGAGCTCAGCCTCACCCACCACCACCACTTGGGTCAGTCTTCCATCATGCAGCCGCCCCCGTCGAGCTTGGACTCAAGTCAGTACGGCTCCTCCAACCTCCACCTGGGCCTCTCTGCCTTTCGGACTAGGACAGTCATGGCCCCCCAGCAGCCCCCTTCCGCTTCCCAGCAACAGTTGCCCCAGGCCCCAGCCTCCCAGGACAGCATGGTCGCTGCCTCCGGTTTGGGATACATCCCTCCGTGCTACGCTGGCAGCAACAACAATAACAACCCGCCGCAGGGAAGCGTCGGAGTGGGGGGATGCTCACCGGGGGCCTCCGCCCAGAGGAGTCGGGGGAGCTGGGGGGCGGCCGGACTCTGAGGAGTCCGCCATGATGGCAGTGTGCGGCAGCGGGAGTGGGAGCGGTCAGAGTGCAGCCAACTCTTGATAAATCTTGAACAAATTCCAAAAGCCATACGAAAATTTTAACGACAACATAACAGTGACAAAAATCGCAACACGTACACACACACACACGACACATTACACGTAGTAAGCGTACAACACACATACATGCGCGCGGCCACACGTAACAGAATCGCAGAGAAAAACTTGTGAAATATCAGACAGTTGATTTTGTTTTTTCGTTTCGTTGTTTTGGTTTTGCATGGGGAGAAGGTCAAGGGAGGGATTTGAAACTGTTTTTATCGTTATTTTTCTGTTTGTTTGTTTTTCTTTAATCGAAGGAGAAGAGCAGCGAGCGAAGTAGTCGCAACAGAAAGTTTCAGAACGTTATTTGATTTTATGTGATTTCAGGACAGGTTTGCAGCGAGAGATTTTTATTTGCCGTTTTTTGGGGGGGCGAGGAAAGGAGAGTTTTGTGTTGAAAAAAATTGAATGTTTTTGTCAAGACGACAGCAGCGGGAGAGAGTACCTTATGCTTTTTATTTTGGTTTGTTTTGTTTTTTTTCTGAGGTTTTGCCGTAATTGTACATTTTTAATTTATTAAGAATCACTACATAGGGAGCGGGAGAAGGGGTTAGAAAGAGATCTAAATTGAGAGGTGGGTATTTTGGGGGTTAATTTATTCAATGTTTTATTTATACAGTTGTTTTATTTGGGCTCAAACAGATGATACTTATGCTTAGAAAACAAACAAACTGGGTTTGAGTTTTTTTTTTTTTCTTGGCTTCATTTTGTTGTTTTTGGTTGCTTTTTTTCTAGTTGAGCATAACCCACAAACAAACACACACACACACACGACATACTCACATTTTTGTTACTTTTTTTTAATGTTTCCAGTCTTTATCTCGCTTGACACACTGGCTTATATATCTCAAACTATGAAACAAATCCTACGAATGAAATAAAGTAAATGACAGAAACTGTTTTTAGTCGCCACATAGTGAGAAACACCAACTAACAACTAGAGGAGGAGGCTGAATCATGAGCCGCTTTCACGAGGAGAGGGGGAACGTAACTCGACTTCACATAAAGGAGGAAGTGATACAGGAAAGTCTTGAAAAACATCAAAACATTTTGCCAGAAGGAAAACCAAAATGCTTCCCTGTTGTTCGTTTCAAAAAATAGTCTGCCTTCTTCTTCTTCTTCTTCACCATCTCACTAGACTCTCTCTCTCTGTCTCTCTCTCTCACCCCTCTCTTACTTTGGTTTCTGTCTCTTTCTCTCTCTTTTTTTTCTAACCCTCTTTGTTTTGGACAGAAAACTGAAAGCGTTAACACATTTGTATTAACTCTGGATATGCTAAGCCAAATCTTGCTGTAGCTCTCTCTCTCTTTCTCTCTTTTTATTTTCTTGCTTACCCCATGTTTCTGTTTGAAGGAAGAGTCTGGGGCGAGATTTAGCAGGAGGGCGGAATACTTCAGTATGAAGGGACACTGTCACGCCCTCCTGACTGCAGCCCCTCCCACTCTGACTTCATTTCCTGCCTCTCATTTTGCTTTCTCTTGTCTTTATTCTCCCCCTCCTCCCCTTCCTCCTTCACAACACTCTGTGAGTGCTGTTTGCCATCAAGTCAAAAAAGTGAACTACTTCTCTCTCGGCTGCTATCTCCACTCTCAACCATGTTCGGATTGCTGCTAAAGAAAACAGACAGATAAATAAATAAATAAATGAATAAATAAATAAATAAAAATGAGAACTTTTTAACCCTCCTGCTTCAGAAAAATGAAAAATAAACCACTGCATCTCATGTATTTATTACTATTTAACAAGGAAAAAAGAAAAAAAGAAAAAATCTGTTTTCTGCTGTTTTTTTGTTTGCTTTCTTTCTTGGTACAGGTTAAAGCTTGACATTTATATTATGTAACGGAAACATGGTATTAAACAAGTGCCTCGATTTATTGGTCAGCCACTGGACGGAATTGAACAGAAGAGGATTATAGGAGTTTGATCAAGGTTTATTATATGTATAGCTAAAATTCAAGCCTCATGCAACTGTGTAGAAATCCATGACAATTCAAACATCATGTGAGAACTTCATATTGGATGCAAGTCTCATTCAGTATGACTGACCAATACCATATATTTAATTAACTGATGACATCTTCATCCAATGTAATCTGTGTACATAGCATCCATGCATCATCCAGTTAACGTTAAAGCAATGTTAGGGTGAAATGTCATTTTCAAGGTTAATTCTAGTGACTGGGATTCGAACCTGCAACATTTGAGGCATCAGGACCTGCAAACTACCTTATTCTGCTCAGATCAGTGATGATGACTGCTGTCCTTTATGTTCTTAATAACCAGTTAAAACTTGTAATTGGCCTCACTGGCTTCTTTACTTTGTCATTTTTTTCAACATCATCCTTCATGAGAACATAATGTCTGAAGTATTATGATATCATCCGTTTTGGTTTCTTTATTAAAGAGAGAGTTGCCTCTGTAGGTCCTCTAATCTTGTTATGTTTAGCAGACGTTGGTCACCATATTAATGTCACACTCACCATGCACTGTCAGAAACGTGTCTGAGCACTGATAAACTTTGAAAAAATGCAGATGTTTCTGAGCTGCTTATAACGCAACTACAGATTTGTGTGTGTACTCTGTCATTATTGAAGAGTATAGGAAATATATATTATCTATGGAGGGGTTAACGGGGGACAGTATCCAGAACAAATGGTTGCTCTCTCAATAAAACCCTCACATAAACCAAAACTTCTGTTGAAGTGGAGGAGCATCTAAGGGGGGGGGGGGGTTAACAAAAATCATACAATTAAATTGAGAACATTAAGAAGTTTATACTGGTTTAATTTATGTATAATACCTTAAGCCTCAAGCTGCGATAGCATTTTTAATGTATACAGGCCTACTACAAATCAGAAGTAACTGGAAGTTTTACCTAAGATGTATATTGCTGGTCTTTTACTTTTATGAAGCGCTGGAATGATTCTTAGATTGATTAAAGTGCTCATATTAAAACATTTCCAAAAGTAGACAAGTCAATTGAACAGTAAGAGTCATGGTTTAAGGATTAAAACTAGCTTGTACTTGAGGCCATTATAAAGTGCTACTTGGCATTGAATTCGTCTTTCTACAAAAAAAAAATAGTTTCTACACCCCTATTTGCAGTAGTTTTGGATCTTAAGTACATGCTTCTAACTAAGCATAAGTTGCAAACCACATTTTTATTTAAAACGTAAAAGCGATAGCCATGTAACTAATTTTATTCATAAAAAAATAAATCTACGGAATTTTTGCACGCGGCAAATTAGACCCAGTACCAACTGCGCGTTCTCGTCAATTCGAATCACAAAACGTTTCATAAAGCTGCTATGAATGATCGATTCTTTTGCGAATCGGGCTGATTGTGATTGTCGCCGACGCAATGAGTCATGAACTGTATGTCAAACATGTCAAATTCATAATGAGCAAAGAACCGAAGTGTGAGGGGGGTTTGTTCATTTAATAACCGATTATGTAACAGTAAAAAAAATGTATCAAACCGCATAAGAAATAAACTTGGATTTAATAAGTAGCTTTATTATAATTGAAAAGAAAAATAATAGGTACAACAAAATATGTAACGTTAAATTGATTTCCGTACTGTTATATAGCCTACAAATGTTGGCTAATGCTAAAACATGTTATGTAATTACAATTAATATTTTTTTATAAACCTTAACAATAAACGCATTATGTGCTTAAATAAAGGCTTCAATGGGACTTGCGTGAATTACGTGATGACGTTGGTTTACCGGCTCATTGAAACTGTTCAAAAAAACGATTCATGACTAAACGGTTAATTAGCCGTCACGTCATCATCAATCAACAGGTGGCTACAGGGCGCGCCTTGCGTTCTTCTCAGCGGCGTTTTATTTGTTTCCTTTATGTCACATTTAAAAGTTAATGGCTATCATGGAGCGCATGAGTTTGTGTTTTTGTTGTTCTTTGTATTTTCTTGGCATAATGTGCATCGTCAAAGCTTACAATCACGGGACCGGGGGTCACCTATATAGCAACGTCGTATCCACGGAGCAGAAAGGCCTTCCCATGCAATCCATGTCAGGCGCTGTCAGGCCGTGGACAGAAGACAGAGAGTTTATAAAGAATCCCCCGGTTATGCGACCATATCATGTTTTCCCAATGTTTCAACATGTTCCTGTTCCTCTCGTTGACATGGATCTGTTCCGGCCTGTCTCCGGGAGACGACACTTACCAAACCTTCTGACTAGTCTTCTAATTCCTCAAGTGAACCCTCAGTTTGCCCAAGTGTCTCCCGTGCGTAATGGTCGTGGCGTTGAGGTTTGGTGTGGTTACAGTAAGATCTCGGTGCGCATGAATGAGAATCTACTGGGCTTCAGAAGTTCACCGTCTTTGTTTCGCCTGGGAACATGTCCTGTCTCACGCTCCGACCAGAACTTCTTATATTTCCATTACGACCTCAATGACTGCGATAGCTCTTTAACGGTAAGTAGTTATAATAAACCTAGTTTTAAAGGTCCGCTTTTGTCAGAGGTTTCTATAAACTGTAAAAAAAAAAAATAATAATAATAATATAAAAAAAAGTTGCTGCCTTAAATTAAGTACAATCAACTTGGATGTTTAAGTCATTTCAACTTAAATTACATTAAACTGACTCATAAGAGAATTAGTTGAATTTTGTATAACTTGTATAAAAAAAAGTAGAAAATTGCTTAACTTATTCTGATTTAAAGCAATGTTAAAACATACGTTGTCATAACCTATTGATATATAAATATTTAGTGTAGGCAGGCAGCTATATATTTTGCTGCCTATATTTGTACTGTTAAATATTCATAAATGTGTGCAAAATATTTAGTTGAAAAAGGCTGGTATCTTTTTTTCAACACCATTAAAATACTGTGTAAATCTGAAGAATTAATTTATAGCAGCATACAATGATCAATTGTTTAAAATTGTCAAGGTATTTGTGATTAATCACTATTCCATTGTTTAGAAAACTAGAACTCATTTAGATATGGTCATGTAAAATTAAAGTTTGTCTTAAAGTTTGCATGTGTTTTTTTGTTTTTTTTAGGCTATCTCATTTAATACATCAGGCTCATATTATGATATAGGAGAATATGAAACCTTACTCCAGAATCTAAAGAATTTATTCAGAGGCCCAAACTGAGCAAAATTATTCAATTTGGTGCAGTTGCTGATGTTTAACTCCCAAAAGTTAAATGAAATTCTGATGGGCTGTAATGTAATTGCTAAAAAAAAAACAAAGGTTAACTATCAATTACACAATGGAAGGCATGTAGAATGTGTACATTTTAAATATACAGGTTTTTATTTAAGATTACAGTTTAAATATACAGGTTTTTATTTAAGATTACAGTTATTTTGATTTAAAGATTATGAGGGCTTATGAATTACGAACAGTAATGATGTGCATGGATAATAATAAATACTGCAATATTCCTTAAAGGATTAGTTCACTTTTAAAAAAACTTTTGCTGATAATTTACTCACCCCCATGTCATCCAAGATGTCCACGTCTTTCTTTCTTCAGTCGAAAAGAAATTAAGGTTTTTGATGACAACATTCCAGGTTTTTCTCCATATAATGGACTTCATTGGGAGCCAAACGGTTCAAGGTCCAAAAGACAGTTTCAGTGCAGCTTCAAAGGGCTTTAAACATATCAGACGATGAATAAGGGTCTTATCTAGCGAAACCATCGCTCATTTAAAAAATAAATAACAAAGTTTAAGTTTTTTAAGCACAAATGCTCGCCTTGCTCTGTTCTGTGATGAGCGAATGACTGTCCTGTTCGAACTCGTTCATCAAAATTAACAAATCTTTTTTCGAGTCATGACTTGAAGGGTCCTAGATAAGACCCTTATTCATCGTCTGGAGTCGTTTAAAGCCTTTTGAAGCTGCACTGAAACTGTCTTTTGGACCTTGAACCGTTTGGCTCCCAATGAAGTCCATTATATGGAGAAAATCCTGGAATGTTTTCATCAAAAACCTTAATTTCTTTTCGACTGAAGAAAGAAAGACGTGGACATCTTGGATGACATGGGGGTGAGTAAATTATCAGCAAAAGTTTTTTTTAAAAGTGAACTACTCCTTTAAATGATAGTCAAGGATCTTGATTTTACCTACCATATTACAATGTTTGATCCTCCTCAGATGATGAACGGCCAGATCATGTATTCTAACACGATGCGCTATACACCCGAGCCTCAAGGGACAGTCATCCGAGCGGTGCCCCTCGCGCTAAACATCCAGTGCCTATACAATAGGTAAACCATGAATCTGAAGAGGTTTCCGGAGTTGGAAATGAAAATCACCTCATCTTTTGTTTTCTCCAATTTCTAGATTTCATTATTCCTACAAAATAGGCTTCCTGCCTGTGCCGAGGGAGCGCGTGTTTCACAAGATTTTTGAGCGCAGGGCCAAGTTTACTATTTCTGTGTGTAATGGTAAGC
This sequence comes from Chrosomus eos, assembly GCA_036326025.1. Taxonomy (NCBI): domain Eukaryota; kingdom Metazoa; phylum Chordata; class Actinopteri; order Cypriniformes; family Leuciscidae; genus Chrosomus; species Chrosomus eos. The sequence continues at coordinate 9,559,123 of CM070831.1, forward strand.
TTTTCCTCTCCTTCTATATAATTTCACATTTTTGTTGGTGCCTCTCTGAATATTAAACTGTGTGAATTCCAGAACGCTGGGAAAGACTTGAAGAAAATGTGAGTTTTGTGCTTGGGGAGCCCATGTATTTTGAAGTCAGTGCTGCTCATATGTCCAAAGACGAAAGGATTTTTGTTGACTCCTGCTATGCAACAGCATCCAAAGACCCAGAGTCCACTCCACAACACAATGTTATTTGTAACTATGGGTAAGCTGTTTGGTACACTCTGCTTTTATTTAACATAAAGACACTTTTAGCGTGGAGAAAGAAAAAAATAAACGCCAAACCTCAATTTCAGGTGTATGGAGGATAGCAGAAGACAAGGAAGTCTCTCCAGCTTTCTCCAAAGACAGTCAAAGATTATAAGGTTTTCAGTCGATGCCTTTTTACTCCCCCAAGTTACTGCCACGGTAATGTTTCCATTCTTAAATGGCTATAAAAAAACTCCTATCTATCTATCTCACAAAAGTGAGTACACCCCTCACATTTCAGCAAACATTTTAGTACATTTTCTCAAGGGACAATACTATAGAAATTAAACTTGGGTAGATTTTAGAGTAGTCAATGTGCTGCTTGTATAGCAGTATATTTACTTTCCTAATAACTCAACATACAGACATTATTGTCAAAATAGCTGGCAACAAAAGTGAGGACACCCTAATTGAATACGGTACGTCAAAACTGTGTTCAAAGTGTCTATTTCGTGTGAGCACCATTGTTATCTAGCACTGCCTTAAGGCTGATTTATACTCCTGCTTCGGACCTACGCCGATGTGGGTTGGGGGGGGGGGGGGGGGGTTGAATGCGGTACCGACACGTGGGGGGGGGGGCGCGTGCGTATTAATGCGTAGGCTACTCTAGCACACACACGCAAGGTCTCCTCGCGCTCTCCTTCTCTCTGTCGTGCGCGCGTGTAATTAATGCGTACTCTAGCACACACACGCAAGGTCTCTCGCTCTCTGTCGTGCGCGTATTCAACGAAAACTATAAAATATAAATATATATTAACGAGGAAATACGGGACAAAACATGATTTTGTCATAATAAGTCGGGACACTAAAATTAGAGTTGAAATACGGGACTGTCCCGGGAAAAACGGGACGTCTGGTCACCCTATCAATAGGGTTCAGGTCTGGAGACCTACTTGGCCACTCCATCACCTTCAGCTTCCTCAGCAAGGCAGCTGTCATCTTGGCGGTGTGTTTGGGGTCGTTATCATGCCGTTCGGCCCAGTTTCTGAAGGGAGGGCATCATGTTCTGCTTCAGAATGTCGCAGTACATGTTGGAATTCATGTTTCCCTCAATGAAGCGCAGCTCCCCAGTACCAGCAGCACTCATGCAGCCCCAGACACTGATGCTACCACCACCATGCTTGATTCATCAGACCACAGGACATTCCAGTAAGTCATACTCTTGTGAGCCAGCTTCAGAAGAGGCTTCCTTCTGGGACGACGGCCATGCAAACCGACTTGTTGTGGTGTAGGTCTGAGCACTGACAAGCTGAGCTTCTGCTTCTGCAACCTCTAAAGCAATGCTGGCAGCATTCAGGCGTCTGTTTTTTGAAGCCAGCTTCTGCACCTGACGCACAGCACGAGGACTCAACTTCTTTTATTGACCCTTGCGAGGCCTGTTACGAGTGGAACCCGTCTTGGAAAACCTCTGTATGACCCTGGCCTGTAACTCAGGTTCAGGGTGTTACCAATCTTCTTATAGCCTAGGTCAACTTGGTGGAGAGCAACAATTCTAATTCTTCTTTGCCATGATGAACATCCAGTGGTCAGTATGAGAGAATTATACTCAAAGCACAAATTTTAACTGCCCTAATACAAGATACACACATGTGTATGGTCCTGTCAAGCAGACAAAAACATGAAAATGATGAATAGGACATGTGGCTTTGCATGGTTAAACGACGTACAGCTATTATCACTTGGGGTGTACTCACTTTTGTTGCCAGCTATTTTGACAACGGCTGTATGTTGAGTTATTTTCAGAGGACAGTAAATATATACTGCTGTACAAGCAGCACATTGACCACTCTAATGGCGCTTTTTTATTATTATTATTATTATTATCATTTATTGTCATTGCAAGTACAACGAAATTACATCAGAGCAACAATCGACGATGGTTTTTTCCATAAAGTGCAAAAGATCACCAATAAAAACAGTTTGTTTACAGGGCCCCGCAACAGACAACAGCCAAGAAAAAAGGGATATCAAGTGTAATCACTTATAGAGCTGCAAAGTCCAGTTACAATTATTGCAATTGTAGAATAGTAAGTCCATAATAGCACCCATCAGTAGAGATGTAAATTATGTATGCTGCAACAATGCAGAGTCCAGTTCACAGTTATTGCAGTTGTTGGGTAATGTTAAATAGTGTTAGATGAGTAAATTAGGTTGGAGAGGGAGGTAGTTAGGATTGATGCTCATTCAGCAGTCTAACTGCCTGAGGGTAGAGGCAGTTGGCCATTCTAGCGGTTCTGGCTGGAAGAGACCTGTACCTCCTGCCCGACGGCAGCAGGCGGAACAAGCCGTGTGCTGGATGGAACCGGTCTCTTATGATGTTGTGTGCTTTACGCAGACAGCGGGAGGTGTACACAGATGAGATCTCCGGGAGGGTAGTCCCGATGATTTTGCCTGCAGTTTTCACCACCTTCTGAATCAACTGTCGTTCAGCTGTGGTGCAGCTAGAAAACCACACCAACAGCCCATAGGTCAGCACACTTAGAATTGCACAGTTGTAAAAATTTATCATAAGCCTCTGGGGGAGTTTCACTCTTCTCAGCTTCCTCAGGTAAAAGAGCCGCTGCTGGGCCTTCCCTACCGCTGAACTAATGCTACTGCCCCAGGACAGATCCTCCGACATAGTAACACCTAGAAATTTAAAGTGTTTCACCCTCTCGACTACCTCTCCATTGATGTTGAGGGATGAGTGACCTAGATTGTTTGATTTGCGAAAGTCAACTATGATTTCTTTTGTCTTTTTGATGTTCAGTATCAGGTTATGGTTTTTGCACCACTCTGTTAGCAGTTCGATCTCCGCTCTGTATGCCTTCTCATTGCTGGCTGTAATGAGACCGAGCACAGTTGTGTCGTCAGCAAATTTAATGACATGATTAGTGGGAAAAGAAGCGGAACAGTCATGTGTGTAAAATGTGTAAAGTAGTGGACTGAGCACGCAGCCTTGAGGTGCACCAGTGTTGATGTATATGGTGTTAGAAACGTGCTCACCTATTTTCACACATTGGGAGCGGTTGGTCAGAAAATCCAGTATCCAGTAACATAGTGACTTGTTCAATCCGAGATTACACAATTTCAGCAGAAGTGTATATGGCCGTATTGTGTTAAAGGCTGAACTAAAGTCAATAAAAAGCAGCCGTGCATAGGTGTCTTTGTGCTCTAGATGTTCCATCAGTAGGTGAAGAACCATAGCAATGGCATCCTCCGTTGATCTATTTTACTTATATGCAAACTGGTATCGGTCTAAAGCTGGTGGTATGGCCTTTTTTAAGTGTTTCATGACCAGCCGCTCCAGGCACTTTGCAGGGATAGATGTGAGTGCAACAGGCCTATAGTCATTCAGGCATGTGACATTGGCTTGTTTAGGGACAGGGATAATTGTTGCTGCTTTAAAACATGATGGAACCCATGACCTGGACAGCGAGAGGTTGAAGATAATGGTAAACACTTCTGCTAGCTCGGACGCACAGTCCTTAAGCACCCGTCCCAGTACTCCATCCGGACCAGATGCCTTCCTAGGATTGATGTTACCTAGGCACAGTCTCACTTCATGAAGGCTCAGGACTGGTGACGTATCGTCGTGGGAGGGCAAGTGGGGGCACAAAGCATCCTTGTTCTCCCTATCAAATCGTGCATAGAATTGATTTAATTCTGCCGCCACCGTAGACGAACCACTCCCCAAGGCTGATGTTGTTCCCTTATAATCCGAAAGTGCCCTTATTCCTTCCCACACCTGCCGTGAGTCAGTGAAGGTGTTGAAATGAGCTTCAATCTTCCTTTTATAAATTTGCTTAGCAGACTTGATGCCCCTTCTTAGAGCCCTCCTGGCTGTGCTGTAGGCCCTACTGTCACCAGACCAATAGGCTGCATCCCTGTCTTTAATCAACAGTCGCACCTCTTGTGTCATCCATGGCTTTTGATTAGGAAAGATATAGATTGTTTTCCAGAAAGTAACCCTGTCTACACAGAAATTGATATAGTCCATAACTGTGCCAGTATACTCATCAAGGGCCTGACGTGTTGATAATTCCTGGTCTCTAAAAACATCCCAGTCTGTGTGATAGAAACAGTCCTGTAGCTCAGAGACTGCGTTTTTGGGCCATATTCTAACGAGTTTCACCTCGGGCCCAGCAGACTTGATGATGGGAGTGTACAGGGGATGAAGCATAAGTGAAATATGATCACTCAAACCCAAATGAGGATATGCCTTGACTTTGTAAGCCTTAGCTACATTGGTATACACCTGATCTAGTGTTTTATCTCCTCTGGTTGCACAATTCACATTACGATGGAATTTATGTAATACAGTCTTTAAGTCAGCATGATTGAAATCCCCCGCTGCTATAAAGACACTATCAGGATGTGCAGCCAGGCTGTTATTAATATTGTCGTGTAGCTGTGCTAGAGCCTGTTTAGCATTAGCATCTGGGGGAATATACACAGCACATATATACACAATAGAGAATTCTCTTGGTAGATAAAACGGCCTGCATTTAAGCAGCATAAACTCTACATCAGGGCAGCAGAGACTTTTAACTACAGTCGTGTTCGTGCACCATGAATTATTAATGTAAATACACAATCCTCCCCCGATCTTCTTACCCGAATCAGCTGTTCTGTCGGCTCGATGGACAGTGAGGCCGGCTAACTCGATAGCCTCGTCCGGGACGGTGTAATCCAGCCAGGTCTCCGTGAAAATCATGCTGCAACAGTTGGCTATATTCCTCTGCGTTGTCAGTCGTAAACGAATCTCGTCCATCTTATTGCTGATTGATCTAGCATTCGAGAGGAAGATGGTAGGGAGCGATGGCTTAAATGGGTTAGCCTTTAATCTGGCTAACAAGCCAGCCCTCTTGCCTCTCTTCTGCCGCCGCTCGCAGCGTCTCCTCCTCCGTCTCGCTGTTGCGAGTGATCCGAGAGGTGATGTAGCGATCTCGGGGGGGATAAGAAAATCTGCTGTTACATGATATGTGTCCCCAGTCCTGAGATCGAGAAGTTCAGCACGACTGTACTGAAGAGCCTCAGTCAAATGGTGTGCGAAAAACTACCCAGCAACAACAACACCATCACCATCGTGCTTTTCCACTGCATGGTACGTCGGTTCGGTACGGTTCGATTCGGCGCGGAACGGTTCGGTTCGGCTTCGCTTTTCCACTGCGTGGTACGACTCGGCTCGGTACGGCACGGTTCGGTTCGCTAGCTCGGTTGCTTTTCCACTGCAGTTAGTACCCATTCAAAGTGGGTGGGACTGATCGTTACACTGTTTGTAGGTCCGGTGATAGCCGTGTGCGGCTAAGAGCTGAGCTAGCTGCTACTTCTTGGAACCAACTCCTAGGCAACCAACGAGAGGAACGTCTGCACCTCGACCACGATTCAGCCATTTCCTTTTTAAAGTGTTGATCTCTTCTTTTTTTTCAAGAAAGTAAAACACAGGTGCTACCGCGTTGGCTGTTGTCTACTGGTTATATGACTCTGTATAGCGGGTTTAGTGTCTCGTGTCGCAAATCCAATGACGCTGGTAGTGACGATTCTATCTGTCTGACCAATCAGTGATCTGCAGTGTTTCACGTCACATTTTAGTACCGGTACGGTACGCTTGGAACCAGGGCCGGCTCTAGCCCTTTGGTTGCCCCAGGCGAGATTGATTTTTGCGCCCCCCTCCCCCCCCCCCTTAAAAATAATGAGTATTTATTTAACTAAACAAAAATGCCTTATAGTAACTCCAAAACTTCAAGCAAATTATGACTTGAACTGTATTAAATTGTTTATACAAATGCTACAAAGAACGCTCAAGGATAATTCAATCATTCTACATAGTTGCATTGTACAAAGACATATTATCTGACCATGTAACTTGTATTAGATAAATGACAATTACTACCACCACTATTATGAATCTATTAGGCTGCTACAAGGCTAAGGGGGTTCGGGGGCATGCTCCCCCGTAAGAAAATTTTGTGCATTTCAATGTTAAATTCAGCAATCTGGTGCACTTTGAGAGTTCAAAATTAAAAGCTCAAACCCATATTCAGTGTTCAAATTAAACAAAGAAAAATTCAAACTCTTTTAGTTAGTGTCTGTCTACATTACATAATAATAGTTATAATATTACTCCCATGATAATACCAAATTGTCTCTGATAATACTCATATATTGTAAAACAATGCACTGAAAAATAAAGGAAACTTTCATAAGTTTTGTACTACCGGTAATTTCTATACTAATAGAAAGAGTATTTTTCTATACTTCACATTAAAGATGTGATTGGCCCAGCCCAGTGTCAATCAAGAAAACAACCAATGGGCCGCTGATCTACGCGTTTCATGCGGTGTCAGAAAAAAAAGCTAACGCTGACTTTTTTTTGACCAATGCATTACACCAGCACTAACCCAGCGCCGCCGATTAAGCAAAACAAAACGAATGGGCTATTTCTATTTTATCCCCGGCCGCTTTTTTGCTTTATCCATCTTTTTCGACGACAACTCACTATCTACTCGTGGCGCCCCCGCCCGCTCGCGATATTATTGGAGGGGGGTCCCTGACCCCTGTCAAAATTCTATGATGAAATCTTATGAGAGCGCCTACTCCGCTACACATACCGGTATTTTTGCGCCACTGGCAGGCTTATGTGCCGGCCTGGGGCTGAGCCCCGGAGACCCCGGCCCAATTTAACCACTGGCTGTGACTGTGAGCTTGATGATATAGATACCTCTGCTGCTTTGGGCACGTTTTTCCGATCCCGATTGCTTGGTGTTCTTTTCATAATAAAAGATTACATAATATATGATCATTTATAGCCTACAACCGCCAAGGGGCGTTTAAAGCGCATTTAAAGCGCTAAAACCAGCGGTCAGATGTTTTCGCGCAACTCCCGTTTGCTGAGCAACGCGCGTGAGTTTGACAGCTGCTGCCAGACTCCGTCGTTCTTTAGGATTGTATAATCTAGTAAAAGAAATGAACAAATACAAGCAGCGTGTGGACAGTGCACAGTAAAAGTGTACAGCGTGTGCGCAGCTTTCATAAAATTTAACTTTTTTTTTTTTTAATTCTGCAATTTTGCGCCCCGTCCAGCAGTTGGCGCCCAGGCGGCCGCCTGTGTCGCCTGTCGGCAAAGCCGGCCCTGCTGGAACCTCAACAGACCAGGTACCATTTAAAGCGCGCCGAAGCGTGAGCCGTATTAGTAACAAGTGAGCCGTACCGAACCGAACCGTACGTACCATGCAGTGGAAAAGCGCCAAAGCGTGCCGTACCGTACCGAACCGTACCGTACCATGCAGTGGAAAAGCGCCATAAAATAGAAATGAAACTTGAATATATTTTATTGTCCCTTGAGAAGATATACTAAAATGTTTGCTGAAATGTGAGGGGTGTACTCACTTTCATGAGATACTGTGTGTGTGTGTGTGTGTATTTATTTAAATAATATATAGTGGAGACCGGGCTAGTTGTCTCACTTTTAATTCCAGAGATTATTTGTAGGGTGGGGTTTTGATATTGGGTTTATTCATAGTTCCACACCTTGAAGTCTTAGCTGCAGATAACTTGTGGAATATTGATTGTGGGAATTAACTGATTTAATACACATTGACCTATGGGTCATTTTGTCACACTATATGGACTGGAGCAAGCTGTCTTAAAAGGAAACCTGCTGTTTATTGACTAATTTGATAATCAGTTCCAGAATATGTATCTAAAATAAAAAGCCATCTCCCATAACAAATCAGGATATTTTATGGCCTTAAACAGTAAAACTTGAAAAACAAATCAAATTGCCATTTGTTATTGCTTAAATATGAAATGGCAAAACTTGGCAACTTGCCCCTGTCTGATATGTAGGTATGGATATGTCAATCGATCTGTTTGTCATGCATGTATGAAATGAATGTATGTGTTGATTACATGCATATATATTATGTGAATGTATGTTGATTGCATTTTTTTTCCCTCATTTTTACAGCACTTTTACCTGCATTGCACAATATCAGTTCACGATGCCACAAGCGCTACAGCAAAATCCTGTACCTATAACAATGTAGAGAGAAGGTGAATAATTGTATTTCACATATGTGCAACATACTGTGTAAATGCAGAGAAGCAAGATTCTTATCTTGTACCAACAGGTGGGACGAACTCTACTCTGATGCATCCGTTTGTGCATGTTGTGATTCAACTTGTGAAATTGAAGCAACTTGTAAGTAGAAGGCATCAGAGACTATCATAACTTGAAATGAAAACACTATACATCAATGTTTTGTTCTTGCTTTCGCAACAGCTGCTTTGCCCCGTACGACACAATCTCTGATAACAAGTCTACCCTGGATTATGGACAAGAACGAACAATCATTAATCAAAGGAAAAGGATTGTTCGGTGTTCAGAAGGACACAGAGGAGGTGAAGTTCAAGAGCGCAAAAGGAATCGGTGAAGAGGAAGATGATCTTTACACTGTGGAGACTATGACTGATACTGAAAAACAAATGACAGCAAAAGAGAATAAAAAGATGCCCATGAAAGACTTTGATGAGGATGTAGAAGTAATTGTTGGGACAGAGGAAACAACTGCTATAGAGTTAAAGGATGAGGGTGATCTTTCTGGAAAAGTGATGTCTTTTGGGGAACAGATGGATAGCGTTGTAGAGCTCGAGGAGGATGCTGGGAGACTCAAGAGCGCAGAAGGAATCAGTAAAGAGAAAGATGATGGTTATACTGTGGAGACTGTCACGGAGACTGAAAAACAAATGGATGCAAAAGAAGAAAATAAAAATATGCCCATGAAAAACTTAGATGAGGATGTAGAAGTAATTGTTAGGTCAGAGGAAACAACTGCTATAAAGGAGGGAGATCGTTCTGGAAAAGTGATGTCTGTTGGGGAACAGATGGATAGTGTTGTAGAGCTCGAGGAGGATGCTGGGAGTCTCAAGAGCACTGAGCTTTTGGAAGATGTTAATGATGACAAAGGGTCCAGCAAGAGTGGACTAAGTGAACTGATTGACATTACCAGAGAAGAACTGTCCAAATATAAAATAAAGCCTGAAGTTTTTGAGAAGAGCATGCAGGTACGAACCACAGTACCCTCACACATGGAGATGAATGAAGAGGTATTTTTAAATGCCAAACAAGAACCAATGGAGTGGAATAAAGATGAACATTAACCTTCCCAGTGAGCGAGAAATGGGGGACTGACGTTTGACATCGTTCCAGGGTCTCAAAGGTATGACGCTTTAATTCCATTTATTCTGAATTTAGCTGCACTTTATAAGAGTTCCTTTATATTTTTCTAGTGTTTTTTTATTATGATTTATTTATTTCTGTTTTAGGATCCGTGAACCTTTTTTGGAGTTGCATCTGTGTGGCAAAAGATCTCTGCATACTTTTCTAAAGTCAGTGTTTTGGTCATGGATTCAACTGAATTCAGGAATGTGCATATGAGGACATCCAGGTGTTTTTCATGCATATGGATGGAATGCTTCAATGTACAGTACTGACATCCACTGTAATGTCATCGGAATATTAAAACATTTTTGATTGATCATTAGTTTTTCTTCTCTGATCGTATGTCCTGTGACCTTTATGATGCCTTTTAATTAATCTTAATGGCAAAATCTCAGGTCATATTGTATCCCAAAATCAAAAGAAAAATGCTTTTAAAAAAAGTTAAGATGATTTTTATGACCATTAAGATTATTTTATTTGCACATTTGGCTTTATTGTACTTAAAGCTTTAGTATTGTTTGTTGTACTGAAATTGATGCTGATTTTAAAATGAATAACGAAAACATGAAATTTATATAGTAAAGTAATGAGATTTTGGTAATACTTTACAATAAGGTATCATTTGTTAACATTAATACATTAACACAAACTAACAATGAGCAATACATTTTTGCAGCAATTGTTAGTTAATTAAAATGTTCATTTTAGTTCACATTGCATTAACTAATGTTATAACAGATACAGCTTTTATTAAAAAAAAGTAAAAGTAAATTTTGAGATTAAGATTAATAAGTGCTGTAGGAGTATTTTTCATTGTTCATATTGTAGTTTACAAATGAAAACTTTATTGTAAAGTGACTGAGATTTTTGTTTGTTTTCAATGGTCCTAAAATGGGCTTAATTTGCTTTATGCAAAATACAAAGTATATAATCTAATATAATAAAATATATTCTAAATCAAAAGCAACTCTACTTTAAATTTGGAATTAAACTAAAGACTTCTTAGGAGGAATATGCAACGGTATCTCAGTAAAAAGCAGCTGGGAATATTTACCAAGTTGTATTCAACTGGCAACAAGTCAGCATCTGAAAAGTTTTGGAGCTGTTTTATATGATTAATTTGATATTATTCCTGGCGATGTCAGTTGTAACTTGAGGAGGGCTGTCTGTCAGTGTCAGATCCTCCACCTAAACATGGCCGTAAACCACATAAACTCTCTAGAAAATAACAAGAGATTAGACATGGTCTGAATAAATTTTGTGAACAATAAGAATAGAACAGAGAAATCTCTAATGTAGGCCTACTGTCTGATTTTATAACCGTGCTGTATGTCTGTAGTTAGTCACATCAGACCAAAATGCTTTCTGGATTATGAAACACAGCAGATGTATGTGACCTGCCTCTTTTTGCATGTTGCTGTTCACATCAGAGCAATTAGAACAAAATTCTTTCTAAAATACAGGCAAGAGAAGTTCAGACATCACCAGGATAAATTTGAGGAACATTACAGACAATCTGTAAATAATAATAAGAATGTAAATTAACAATGAAATCTATTATTAGTGCATTGGATGTTTAAATAACAATCAGAGAAAGGTAAAACAAATAAAAAAAAAAACAATAATAACCAGGGATCACTTGATGACGTAAAACCAAACGTTGAATCTGTTTTGAGGCCTGCTCGAAAGAACCGGTTCGTGGAAATGAATCGGACTTCTATCAACAGTGCTTGAAGACGACAGGTGCTTTAATTACCCATCTCGGTGATGTGAAATATGTAATGGTTGTTTGAGGGATTGTGACTATTATTCTGATGCTGTTTAGAGATATGAAGCTTTATTTTCCAGTATTATTTATTTTAGTGGTCTTTTTCTCCACATATGTTTATGCGTTACGAGCTGCGCGGCACGCGACCAATTCGACCTCAGAGTCGGAACTGGACATAAGATTTGGAGAAGATTTTGAAGGATCTGCTGTCAAGCGTCTTGGCTCGCCATATTTGCAACTTCCCATTTTCCAGCATTCTAGAATCCCCCTTTTGGACAAAGTGCTTTTTTCCCCAATGCATGGGTCAGGCCGTGAACAACTGCCCGAAGAGACGACAGAAGTCCTCGTCCCGCGCGCCAGAGCACGCGCGAGCACCCGTCGCCGCGGTCGATCAAAACAAGTAAACGTCGTTTGCCAAATGAAGAAAATGATCGTTAAAGTCAACAAACAGATTTTAGGACTCGATGGCTTGGGGTCTGAGTTAAAACTGGGAACATGTGACATCAGCAAGACCACAAAGCACTATCATGTGTTTATTTACGACATGGATCAGTGTGCCAGTAAAAGACAGGTGTGGTTAGCTGTTTTTTTTTATCGTTTCTTTCTTTTTTTTGTTGCCTTTTTTCCTCCATACCTAAGGGATTGTTGTATGTCCGTGTTGCTTATTGTATTTTTTGTCTATTACTTCTTAATTTGATAACTTCACAATAGGCGTTTGCAAACATTGTGGAAACTAACAGCTACATGTTACAGTAAAAAAAAAATACAAAACATAATTGGTATGTAAAAAATTAAAGGAATAGTTTACCCACAAGAAGATATTTTGAAGAAAATGGGTAACCAAATTGACATCCATAGTATGGAGAGAGAGAAAACGCTATGGAAGTCAATGGGGCTCATCAACTGCTTTGCAACATTCTTCAAAATATCTTCATTTGTGTTCTGCAGCAGGAGAAATAAACTCATACAGCTTTGGAACAACTTGAGGGTGAGCAAATGACAAAAAAAAATTTGTGTGAACTATTGCTTTAAGGCAAATTCATAGTTGAACTCATTCAACTCATGGCCTTCATTTTCACTTGATAAACTTCTTTAAATTATCTTTGTCTTTTTGAATGCAGTTAATAAACAAAAGAGTAACATATTCCAACATACTGCGCTACTCTCCGGCGGTGGACCTGTGGCCAATCCGCCGTGCCATGCCTTTCTCGCTCCCTGTTGAGTGTCACTTTAACAGGTAAATTGATGTCTTTAGTTGTACCAGATTTGTGTTGATTATATGTTCCACTTAAACTTGCAGTACATTTTTGTGTCCATTTTGTTCATCTGTTAATCAATCACTGATTATTTTTTATTAACAATCAAACACCCATGATCTTTTTTTTCCCCCCAGATATCATTACTCATACAAAATTGGTTACATACCACAAGTCAGACTTCAGAACCACTTCAAGCCCCTGAGAAGAACAGTGGACAGCGTTGTACTAACCCCCCGTGATGGTAAATAAGGTTTGACTAATGTATATTAGAACGCCATTCTGTTTCAGTCAATGAATCATCACGTCTCTGTCTTTTAGAGCTGTGGAGAAGATTATCCCCCACAGAAGAGTACACCCTTGGTCACCCCATGTACTTTCAGGCAGACGGACCCCCTCTTGCTGAGGACAAGAGGCTGTTTGTGGATTCCTGTCATGTGACTGTCAGCAGTTCTCGTTTGTCTATGCCACGATTTACAGTCATTGAAAACCACGGGTAACACTTTAATTTAACCCTATAAAGCCTACTGTATCGTATTTTAAACTAAATTTCTAAGGCCTCTAAATGATCAACATCATTCTTTGCTGAAAAACCTGCTGTACACTATCTGCTACATGCCTTCTGTCACCTGATTGATAGTTTATACTTTCTTAGCAGGCAAAACGTCAAAGACTGATGTATCAAATTATACTTCGCAAACAACACTCATGCAAACCTTTCTTTTTCTTTCTATGTTTTAAAACTGTTCCATTTTGGGGGGCTATTATTATACATATACCAGACTGTACAGTGTTAGGGGGAAATTGAAGACAAAACTTGACAAAATGTACACTTTTGTTTTGCAGATGCATGATTGATAGCATGAGCAGCAGGTGGTCCAGATTCATTCAAAGTGGACAAAGGAATGTTGTGCGGTTCTCATTGGATGCTTTTCTTTTCCATGGAATGTTGGGAAAGGTAAAATAATAAGCCGTAGTGGCATGCTGCTGTCATACAATTTCAGAAAAATGTTGCATTCTTTTACGAATAAGAGGGTCAGGCTCTTTTTGTTTTATTTTTTTGATGGTTGCCTGTTCTTTTTATTCTCAGCATCTTTACATGCATTGTGAAATATCTGTCAGAAGTTTAGATCCAACGGCGAGTTCAAAGTCCTGCACTTATAACCAGTCATCAAAACGGTATATTGAGTTTTGGTTTGCATTGTGATCATTCAAAACTGAATTGGTACTAATTCAGACCATTTCTTCTTCAGATGGGAAGAGTTATACAGTTCAAATGCGGTGTGCCTCTGCTGCGACTCCACGTGTCTGTCTTCTGAACTGTCTGGTGAGAAACCTCAAGTGATCCTACTTTTAACCATTTTAATAGTTTAAAAGTCTGTTTAATGAAGTACGTTGTTGGTATATAGATCTTTTCATAGCATTGCATTGAGGCTAGATGCAATAATGCCTGTAAAAGTCTTGCCACGTCATGGAAGTAATACGTTTTTACACCAAGCCCTTTTTCATTATTCCATGTACAGTGTCCAGTAAGGTCATCACCAGTGAGCCCTGGATCATGGAGTCTGATTTGAACATAGTTGAGGACGAGCAAACGACTCCATTCCTGCCAGAGGAGGTGGGAACAGGCTTTGTTCAAGTAATAACCACACCGGCAGCTGAGATTGGACCTCGTCATTTTGTGCCAGTCTCAGCTGTGGTGGAAGAAGTGGAGGAAGACGACAAATTTGAGGAGACACGCAGAACCTTTGAGGAGGTATTTGGATTGGTTTAAACAAAGAGGACTTAAAGACATTTTGATTTAGTTTTCACAGCCTAATTGCATTTAAAGTGTTAATAAATACATGACACACTTTTGAAATTTGCATGTGCTCCCACCCCCCCTCTTTATGTTTCCATTCACTTATTTTATGCGAATTTTGGGATATTGCAAAAAAAACAATACTGGTTGGAAACACCAAGACAGGCAAATTTCTAAAACCGCACATAAAAACACTTGTGTGCTCAATTGAGCTGGATAATTGTTTTTTTATCCCATAAGAAGACATGCGCATAAACTACAATGAAAACGCATTCAGCGAATAAATCTCACGTGACTTGTGATTGGATAGCTGGACTAACCAAGGGGATCAATCTCATTGCACAGCATCTCAAATGTTGGTTTGATCGTTCTGAAATGCCTGAGACAAAGTCTGTCATCACAATAGTTTGGTTTAATTCCCTCCCAGAAGCGTCTCACTTGATTGCATTCCTCAAACACCAGGCATCCGAACACAAGATATATGACCGTGTTTATAACTATCATCTGTGCATTGATTCTGATTCGCAAGTCATTAAAGATGTTGTATGAAAAAAAGAGCCACAGTGGCTCCTGATTATAGCAACTTCCATTTTTATTACAGATATTTTGAAGCAGTTTCTCAGGAAGTGATGATTTTGTTTTATTTTTAACACATTTAATGCATTTTGTTTAATGCGACATTTCGATTTTAAATTCTAAGTTAAATTTGCAACTTTGGATGGAAACATAGCTACTGAAATATGGTGCAAATAGTAATTGTAACTTGGGAAGTTGCTAAATGTGTTTGATCAGGATAAGTAAATGTTGAACACTCTACCAATGCACCCAACAACTACACTCTGTGTAACATGACAATATTTGAAAAATGCTGGAAAAGTGGGCAGAGCCCAGCGGAGGGGTGGCGTGCACCTGAGAACCATGTCTTGTCTCTTTGTAGGAAAGGTGTGGTGAGTCAGGCAGTACCACAACATCTAATAGGAATATTCAACTGCAATAGCCACCGTTCAACCTGGAGAGGGCAGCACGCAGAGGTTTTTACTCCACATATTGTAGAATTAAAGGGCAGCTATTATGGCATTTATGTATGTTCCTAATATTGTTCTGGGAGTCCCCAACAACAGTTTTACATGCATGCAATGACAAAAAACACTTTTGTTGTCTTATAATATGCATTTATTTTTACCTGATTTGCTCACCGACTCCCAAATGATTCATCAACGACTCGTTTTTTCCAAACCCCTCCTTTGCGTGACGCTAATCTGCGGTGATTGGTCAGATGACCCAGTCAGTTATTGATTGCGTTAGCCCAACGCATAAACATATTGATAAAGCACTGCAGTACTACAATACGCTTATTCTTTATGACAACTCCAATAACGACAAACATTTCACATATTTCAGATGTGAAATCTGAACCTAGAAGCTGCGCCTAGAGACCTAGACCTAGAATCTGCGCTGAGCGTAACTTACACAACACACACACATACTTATTGAGCATGCTACAAAACCCATAAAAGCAACAATTATTAATAGTACTTACAGGTTGTGATTTGGAGGAGGAAGCTGATTCAAATAAACTTGGTATTGAACCTTCCTTCAGTATTAGCTGGCTCGCGAATCCACACTTGAAAGCATTTATGTTTGTAAAGGAATCGTCATTAAAATGACGTTAACACAGCTCAAGGTTCGGGCTATACTTGTAGGGTATAGTTGTAAATATAAACTCTAGCCACTGATTCTTCACACGCTCATCCCTGGGCAGTGAAAAAAAGATCGCTTTTGATTCGCACTTCAGTCAATCATGATTCCCTGGCGTCTATGAGCGCAATGAGTGGGCGTATCTCATTAAAATAACTTGACAAATTGACGTCATCTAGATAGAGAAAAGGCATCGTTCGTCAATCGATTCATATCAGCCACTCAGAGTCGACTCTTACTTTTGAGAGACAATAACTTTGTATACGGTGAACTTTCATATTTAAAACTTTGCAGGATGTTTTCGTTCACTTAGATCTATGTTACACACTACATGAAAGGTAATTTTCAAATTTCCATAATAGGTGCCCTTTAAAACACTTTATACCCAAATGTCACAAAATTTACTCGAATCAATGAACCGCATTAATAAAACCCCAGTCTTACAGATCATTAACTAAAAAAAGTTTTTTGGGGGGTTTAGTTACCCTTTAATATAAACAACAGGGCAGGGTGAGCCCTTGAGTTCTTGCTGCTTGAAAGAAATTCATATTTCCTTATCTTGATGAAAAATGCCAGTTCACCCTATTCCGTCACACAGTTTTGATCACATGTCCAGTATATGTTCAGCTTCCTGTTCTTAGCTGATAGGATCAGAGCACATTAACTGAAAGTCATGTTGTTCATACAAATCTCAAATCCATTCCAATAGGACAAATCGATAACCAAGGGTACCGTACTACGAGGAAAAAAAAAGATTCTTAAGATGTGTCTCTTAGTATAGAGATGCTCTAGAGCAAAAGCCATTTTGAAAATCAGTATACAAATAAAATGCACTAACATTGACCGTATTGACATTTTTTTTTTTATGTAATGAATAAATGGGTAATGTCTACAATAATAAAATTCACAGATGCATTAAGTGAGCTACATGTTTTATTGGTTTAAAATATAATGTTAAACATAGGGGAGTGATGTTTTTTGATTAAGAAATGTCTGTACAAAGGCACACTTGCATACTAAGGCATATTACATTTAAAACCTAAGAGATGATTATGCTTTTCAGGGATGTCAGATCAGTCTTTTCAAATCCTTATATGAAACATGCAAAACATATTTACAATTTAGCCCCGAAGACAGACATTTGTGTTCGATTATGCATAAACTGTACAAAAAATGCCATGAGATGGAGAACTTGATACTTTGTTATTGCTACAATAGTTTTTGGATTGGATAATGATCCCGAAAAGTTACCAGTTTGTTGTTCTGTTATTCTCTGTTGTCTTCAGCAACTTGAAAGCCAGGGCTTTACAATTAGACCTTTTCAGTAATAAGAGTTCAAATGAGAGTGAGTGCTGGGATGTCGTGGCATGGGTGAGCTGGGATAGACAACCCCTGTTGCTGAGTTCCAGTAGGTGGTAGGAGGCCCAAAGAAATTCCCAGAGGAAACGGGCATAGGGGCCGTATGAGTGCCCATGAAGTTCATTTTTGGCTGGTGGCTGTGGTAGGTCTGCACATACGGCACTTCGGGCTGGTATTTGAGCACGCCTCCTTCTGGAGGATGGTTTTGGTGGGATTGGGAGATGCCCTGGAAATCGAATTTGTATGCATAACGTTTGCCGTGCACCTTGGTCATGATGTTCTTGTCGTAGTAGTAGCGGAGGGCACGGCTGAGCTTGTCATAGTTCATGTTAGGCTTGCTTTTTCGCTCCCCCCAGCGCTTGGCCACCTCATCCGGGTCGGTCATCTTGAATTCTCCGTTCGTGCCCTCCCAGGTGATGATGGTCGAATTGTTGCTGTCAGACAGCAGCTCCAACAAGAACTGCCACAGCTGGATCTGACCAGAGCCTGCGGGAAAATACAGAGTGTCAGATATCTTTAGCAGAGGATTGAAGGCCCTTTCAAGGCAGCTTATTTTTCTCCAAATGTGACCTTTTTAGTATGTTGTACACAGAAACAGAATGTGGGTCGGTCAGACACCTACCCACAGTCCTTTCAGTGCTGGTGACGGGCAGGTTGTTAGAATTTTGTTTGGTCGTTCGGATCTTGGTGTGGAATGGTTTCGTTTCTGTGTAAAGAAGGTCGGGCAAACAGTCATACTGATCATGATGTGCTTGGTTTGTAAATTATTGATTATTTATTTTTAGGCCTTCAGGTCTTAACATTAAAAAGAATCTAAATATACACTATGTTCAAAGGTTTGGGGTTGGGAATATATTTTTGGAAAAAAATTATGCATTTATTTGATCAAAAATACAATAAAACATTTTAAAGTTTTCTATTGTAATGTTTTTTGAAAATATATTTATTACTGTGATGGAAAAGCTGAATTTTCAGTGTCTTATGATCCTTCAGAAATCGGTCTTAAATGCTGATTTGGTATTCAAGAAATTCTTATCAATGTTGAAAGTTAATGTTTGTGCGGAAACTGTGATCATTTTGTTTTTCAGGATTCTTTGATGTTTAAAAGATTTTCTTTGTAACCATGTGAGTCTTAATTGTCACTTTTGATCAATTTAGTGTGTCCTTGCTGAATAAAAGTACTAATTTCTATCCAAAAAAAAAAATCCTGACCCCAAACGTTTAAACAATCCTGTATATTTCTTAAATTATTAAAAATATATCATGTATAATATTTTATTTTATTGTCTTCGATATGTTAAATTTGTCCAGTTTATATTAACATTAGGGATATTCGGTTATATAATTGATATAACTGAACATAAGTATATAGTCGCATCTCATTACTCGTTATTTAATTATGAAAGTGCATAACTTTGTGCCAAAATTCTGCATCCAAAGATTCCATACTCTAAAAAGGCCACATTTGTTGTTCATTTGACAGTAATGCATTTACAATTTCATAATTATTTCTCACCTGGATTTGCAAGACGGCTGCTAATGGGGCCTAATGCTTGGTAGGGGTCTGCAAAGATGGAAAATATACAATACTGATTAAATATTTCAAGGTGTAATGTTTAACAAAAAGATGATTAAAAGAAGTTTCATCGAGTATTGAATTGTGCACTTGTCGACCTTGTGGAAGTCTTGGTGGAGGCTCTGAGATTCTGTTATTGTGCTGATGTTCGATTGGAGAACCTGTGATTTTAAAAAGGTGAGTTGTTTTTTTATGTGGTTATGATGAACAATTCCATATTTGTATAACATTTTGTAACTTCATGATGTTTTTGTGTACCTTTGGGGACAGCTGGCAAGGCGTTTGAGGACCAACTGTTCCTTCTGCCGATCTCCTCAAAGCTGTTTTCTGTGTGGAGGCAAAGTCAGATAGGAGCAGTTAACAAAAGGGAGATTTTACAGGAAAGGATGGCTTTAAAGAGTAAGGAGAAGGGCAGCCACAGAAGGAAGGAAGCCCTGCATTAAAGATCCCTAAGGAGAGACGCAGGGCAGAACAAAGCCAGGAGAAAAACGGTAAGAAGGCCTGAAGATGGCACACAATTCCTCAGAGGATTGTCCTTTTGTTCTAACTGATTCTCTTTACCACAGAATAGTCAATTGTGTCCTAACCTGAGCTCTACACCCCTTACTTCCTGTCATGATGCAGCTGTTTCCTGTCTGAAAACGCAACGATTCAAAAACCTTGCAACACTTGGGGGAAAATTCATTGAAGAAACCACAGGCCTTATAGCACCTCTCTATATTCAATCTTAGCCAATGGACTTATTTCAGAACAGTAACTTCAATACATCTTCATTATATTATTTAGTTAAATTAAACAAGTAAACCACCAAAGGCTGTGCTTTACAGTATTTTTAGACTGTTTTAAGGTGTCAAACTAATTTGAAAACAAGCAGTTAATTCAGGATTTACTAGATGGAGCACATTTACAAAGAGAAAAATAATTCTAAAAAATCTTTAAATGCTTCAATTTGTTTTCATAATATAGTATATTATTAAATTATAAGGAAAACAAACTAAAGCATTTACACCGATCTAATAGCAAAATATATATATAAAAAAAACATGAACATGATTTCTTTTGGCTCACTCATACGCACTCGTATTCTCTTTCTATGAAACCTGTTAACCGCATTCACCGGTTCTAACTCTATAGCGACACAAACTATAGTGGTTGACCAGAGCACTGCAAGATAACAATCATGGATTTCCCCACACACTCCATGTCTGTCCTCTGCGCAGCATTTTATTCTTTTTGCGCACAGCTTAGAGGGAACATTGCATGCGACTTATCGGAGGGCATATATATATATTATATAAGCTATATATTCACTGGGTCATTACAGTTCCTGAAAATATCTAATTTTGTTGCATTAATATAAAATATGGTGTACGTTTATACACAGGCTCCAAGTTCAGCCCATTCAATCAGCATTTGCAAACAGAAGTATAAAAAACATATTTGATCCTCAAAAAAATGTCAAAGTAATTCGTCTTACCAGCTTTCACCTGTAGTCTTGGCTGTGGTTGTGTATTGGTTGGGGTCGGGGTTGTTGGGTAGGAAAAAGTGGGACTACCTGAGTGAACAGTAGTAAAGAAAACAAGCTTTCACTGTGTGTATATATAAACAGTTATTTCCTGAATGATAAAAGTCGTTTCCTGATGTTTTGTTGACCGAACCAACAGTAATGGATTATTCATATGGAATTATGGGAAAAGTTCCTTACTCTCCCGGAGGTAGTTTAGGTGGGAAAGCAGGATGTCTGTATTGTATGCGGAAGTGAGACGCATCATGTCCTCTTTGGTCATTTTGCAGAGTGCTTTTCCATCCAGGGTATGGAAGAGGGACACGTCCACATCGGAGAGGCCGTATTCCTTTATCGCCCAGTCTACCCACTGCCGCACGTGGTCTTGTGTCCATACTTCTGGGTCTAAAGCAGGACGGAAGCAAGAATAAAATGAGGAACAAGTGCTTCAGCTGTGGCAGGACTGATCAGACTCCGTTCAAACATGAGGTAAAAGAAGAGTCAATGCACTCTTTGTTACTGTTCTCTCACTAAGATAGTGCTGATGTTTTTTGCACTTAACTAAGGGGTTTGTAATGTTATAAGCCAAGGGATCGCGGTTGGTCATGGTTAGCGTGGCTCAGATAGCCTCTGCTGGTAAATGTCATAACTACATCATCTGGTTCAAAAAGCATGTCCACTATATTCTGATTCAATTATTTATTTTATATTATTATGAGATTTTTTTTTTTTTACTTTATTTTACTTTTTACCTTTTTTTAGCCATTGTCTGAAGCAGCTGCCATTTGAGATCTCTCTCCTCCTGTTATAAGCCACCATGCTCTCTTATTTGTCCTTGAAATATGACGTCATATCCGAGTATTATGAGCATTATGATTGTTTGGTCTGGGTGACTCATAAGGAGGTATCCCATACACTCACTGTCGCACAATGCATGGAGCGACTCCACCGTTCTGCCCTTTTAATAATGTTACAGCGACCTTCAAAACACCTCCCTGAAGATAACTCAGCATCCTAATTGGTTTGTGAGTAAAGAGTGATTATCTCTGTTGGAATCTATGCAATCATTTGTAGTTTAGTCTGCTGGGTTACAGGGATCTAGTAGAAGGAAAGGCGTCAGTGTGTTTTTCTTTAGACATTTTTGAAGGAAAAAAAAACACACTGATGCCCTTGTTACAAACCTGCCTTTTCCCCACAAAGCACAAGTTCCTAAGTGATGCAAGAGCCTGTGGTCACTGCATAATTACCACATATCTTTGTTTAGACATCTATACATCCTCTAGTTTTAGAAATTGGAAAACTCTATATCTGTCTAGTGCTCAAATTGTTAAAAATTCTCAAACTAGTGTTAGAGAATATTTGTATACTAGTATTTATTGATATCTTGAATTTTATCTTTATATTTTCATTTCAATTTAAGTTATTGCTTATATTGCTGTTTTAGAAATATTTTAGATTAATTTCATTTACCAAATATAGTTTGTAATGTTTTAGCTAACAACAACAGTTGACATGGTCAAAACTGAAATATGATACAACGATTTTTTTTCTTTTTTCGTGTTCCTAAGTAGGTGCATGGTATTTCAAAATGAGAAAAAAAAATGTCTTTGTAATCTTTCATACAATTATAATCTGAACTTTTTATCAAAATAACCAAATTACCAAGCTTACAGATACCTACTACATGATGCAATAAGTTCCTTATAGATAAAATCAAATTCTGACACTTTTTTTTTTTATATATATCCTTTTTCACTCTTACATTCACTACCATTCAAAAGTTTGGGGTTGGTATGAATTTTAATTTCTCTCACCAAAACTGCATTTATTTGATGGAAAATACATTAATATTGTGAAATGTTTTTGCAATTGAAAATAACTATTCTAATTTGAGTTGAAATAGAATTTATTCCTGTAAAGCAAAGCTGAATTTTCAGTATCATTACGCCAGTCTTCAGTGTCACATGATATTCAGAAATCATTCTAATATGCTGATTTGAAACTGATTTTTTTATTATCAATGTTGAAAGCATTTGTGCTGCTTTAATATGTTTGTGGAAAATGTGATTTATTTTCCGTTTATGATTCCTTAATGAATACTAAGTTCAAAAGAACAGCATTTATTTGAAATGGGAATATTTTTTTAGAACTGTCTTTTACTGTCACTTTTAATCAAGTATTAATTCTTTTTATTTCTTTTTTTTTTAAATTGTTACAAATAGTTTATGTAGTGCATGTCTCATTATAGAAGTAAAAAGGCTTGTGAACGCCTTTTCATGAATACAGTCAGACACAGCTTCCTGTATAAACAACATTTGCTCTTATGTGGAAACTACAGATCTCACCTGCTGGTACAATCACCCTCTTCTCCTCTGTGACGCTGCTGGGTGGGGTGGCATTCTGTGGGCTACTCCGTGGCTCTGGATAAGAGGCCTGGTAGGCCAATGGTCCCCCATCACTGTTACTCATGTGTCGGGTCCTTTTATTCACACTGCAGTCCACTGGGGACTCACGGCTATGGCGTGGAATGAAGAAAATATGAAATGGCTCATTCCAAATATTTTTGTTTTAAATGCGCACAGTTATGACGTTAAAGGAACAGTTTAAATATGTCTCCTGAAAATGCTTTGTTTTGACATTAGTGATGCTGAATGGCACTGTTTTCTCGCTTGTAACGTGTCAAGCAACATGGCGGGTTTAAATATAAAGAAGTGGCACCTCAAATGGCACCTATGACTCATATGCTCTACTTTATGGTGCATGACAGCATGTGTGTCTTTTGTCTTTGTAAAAGAGCAGCTTGGACATTCTGTTTAACTTCTCCTTTTGTTCCCATAAGAACGCAAGCCATATAGATTTGGAATGACATGAAGGGGAGTAAATTATGGCAGAATTAATTTTTTGAGGGAATGAGCCCTTTAAGTGGAGGCTCTGGTATTCTGACACCCGTGTTTGGTTCCCCACCTGGTTCCGTTGATGTGTTCTGCTCTCTTGGCAGGGTTTTGTGTGGCTGATCCGGTCCAGTCTGGCTCAGTCGGTTCTAGGCTTTCTTCAGAACCCTGTCTGAACACTGTAGGCGAGGTGATCTCTCCCTTCATGTGCATGGTCTGGGGACCGCTGAACGGCGACTCGAATATGGACTGGTCTTCACTCACCACCGATAGAGCTTCCTGTGATGTATACAATACAAAATGGTTATGTAAACGAAAAACAAATTTGTCAAACCACTTGATTTAGGAGAATAACAAATCAGGATAGAAATAACTGTATATCATTTAGTCATAATTCCAGAACACGGATGTCACGGGTTTCCGCTACTATCGCTATGCTGTGACTTTCTAATCAGTGACTGATGTCGTAAGAATTGATTTGGGGCACGAACTCATTAAGGTTCTGGACAAAAAAAAACTGTAGAGTTAATAGAAATCCCACCTAAAACATTTTTAATTTTCCGCTAAAATTACTTATTACCTCTTAATGTTCAGCAATTGGATAATAATTTTGAAACTTAAAAATAACAGTTTATCGGAATCGTTTAGGGCGTTTTTTCGACTTCCAGGTAGATATGACTTGGCACTAGAGTCAAATTAGTTGTGAGTCAAATTAGAAATTGCGACATCTGTGCCTTTTATTTCCTGTGTTTAATGTTGGTAGTCTGCACTGAATAGCTCTGGTATAGGTGTGTCTGTTTGAAACTTCAAAAAGACATTTTAAACATTCAAATGTATGTAAGTGTTTGTGTGTGAATAAATGTTTGTGTTATAGATGAATTCAGGGAGCTTGTTTAGAAGGCTTTAGTATTGTCTTTAGGGCTGACATACGTCAGCACTGAGCTTTTTCGGTGGCTCACAGGAAATCTGGCCCCCATGTGCAGTGAAACCTTTTGGCATGGGGCATGAGATAGGAAACAGAGGAGTGGTAGAAATGTGGGTCATTTAAAGCTGAAAAACAAATTTGTTCTGAATGCTGAGAGGTTGAGGGTCACCAAACAGGGAGGAGGCAGCATTGTAGAGTGCTTTCACCTGACCCAAGTATTGCAAACTTGCTGTGAGAAGCTGTTTCAGGGTTCAGTTTCGTAAAGTGATTGTGATGGCATCGTTTACCTATAAATTGCTTTTTGGTACAATGTTACATTGTGCATATAATGTTGTTTTATGCATATTTCAGGTTAAGTCTATCGTAGAAGAATGTTCTCTATGTGGTCCCAACCAACACCATCTTCGGTTGTTTGGTTACGTGACCAATTCAGAATTGGATCGAGTATCCGGGAATTTGAATTGAAGCAGGCAGCAAACAGGATGAAGAATTGCACTTCAAATTTGAATGTTAGGAAGTAGAATTACAATTAATTGAAGTTCATGTTGGCTTGACCGTGCCTTGTTTGAAAGTTTTGAAAAAAGTTAAACCCTTGAAGCTTTCTAGGCCTTCTAGACATAACAAACGATGGATGGATCTATGGATTGATCGATCGATTGATTGATTTGTGGCAGCAAGCCAAGTAGTCTCAGTCAGTATTACTTGTTTCTCTTAAAATGTCTTATTATATATGTCATAATCCACTATGAAAATACTGCCACAAATCCTGCTCTTTTTCCAATTCTCTTATTGAGCTAGATGTGAATAGCACTAGCATTATGTGATCTCTGCTCTAGTAGAGAAGTGAAAGCAAGCTCAAAACAAGGCCAAGCCGAGAGCTGAAACTGTTTTCACAGCCTAGTCTGTGTGCATTTGCTTACGACAGTCTTGTGTACAAATGTACAACAACGAACAAAGTGCAATCCACAGCCTCCGCTTATGGCACAGATGATCCTAAACTTGCTGCTGATCTGAGTAGGAGAGGCGACATGCTCTAAAAATTGATGTGCATCCTCTCTTTCATTGTCCAACACCATTTGAAAATTCACTAGATTTAAAACGGTCATTTGGATCAGTTTACAAATGCAAACCGCATGGAGCAAATGTACTAGTTGGACAACTGATGTATTCGGTTCATTCTACATCCTAAAACACAACAATTGATACCAGACAACTTTTACAGGCAGTATTAACTAAGCTGGTATTTAATTCTGCAGTTAAAATTGTTTCTGCACCTTTTAAACCACAACCACATACATAGTACTGCTCTCTGTCCTCCAAAGTGATGAACATAAACATACTCTACCCTGGCCACCAATGCCACAACTGACTTCCTGTTCAATGAGTTTCATATCGTCTCTGTTGCTGAGAAACCTAATGCAATATTTTAGCAAACATAAACTGCATGCTGTGTGCAAAATGTCGAAGTCAAGGTCAGTGAGATTAATGTGCATCTCACATCAAAAACAAAGAGAGATGCACATAAACCCTCATGCCATTGTTGTGCCGTCCTTGGAGCCGCTGGGTGCCCGTGACATGCATGCAGTGTTTTCAAGTCAATTGCAACAGACCTCCATTTGGTCTTGTGAAAGAAATTCTCATTTTGTCACAACAAAGCTTGTGGTAGAGCTACACTGCATGGAGAAATGCACAGTGCTTTTAGGTTTTGGAGGTTTTGCATAGAAACTAATCTCACAGTGAATCACCATCAAAAGCTTGGAACACACTGCAAACAGATTTACTAGATTACTGCTAGTTAACTGAGCAATTGGACTCATTTTTTAAAGCTGTACAATCTGATGCATGCTACATAAAGAACCTAAGAGCACTGTGGTCAATCTTTGGTAATGAAAGCAGGTTATGAAATGTCCCTTTCCTTACGATGGGACATCTTAAGGTTGATGTGTATATTTCTCTCTTTCACGAACAAGACTGTTGGCATAATCATGTTCTAGCTGGTTTGTTGTGGTAATTTGTTAGAATCGAAAATACAACTAAGGTATACACATCCGAAATCCAATTTGGGCTCAGGTGCAGGACATAAAGATAGCGGTAAATAGACAAAGCAAAAAAGTGTGCACACTGCAATTGCAGCTCCAATTTATTTTTTTTGCCAAACAGCGCAACGTTGACAAAATCTTGGTAGTCTAGACATGGTCAAAACGTATAATTTGTTGGCTTGAAGTATCGGGGTAAAAATCACAGTAAATTGCAGAAGTCAGACATGCAAAAAAAAAAATGCCCCAGGTTACACTATTTGACCCCATGTACTCTTAAAAAAATCTGTTATGGTAAAAGTGCACTGTATACCAAGTCATGCATGACAATTGTCTCAATTATTATGATTCATTCTCATAATTTTAAATATAAATGAGTGTGCAATTCCAAAAACTAAAAATATTTATGCATAAATCTGGTCGTGTGGCTGTCAAAAATGTCAAAATTGTGTTTTTTATTCAATGAAATTAATTTACTATATTTTAGTTTGATAATGTTTTTTATTTAATATTTTGTATCTTATGGTACTAACTTATATTTATGGAATAGTTATGATCTATTTATTACATGTTAACAATTTTTTGACCATAAACCTTAAACTGTTGTAAAGTAAGTTTACGTCTATTATGAAAACTGCTCAAAAATACTTTTATAAATTAAATGGATATTTCCCAAACATAGTTTACTCTAAAACTGTGAGAAAATCAAAGCCATAAATCTAAGCTAGTTGTTCCAAATTTGAACTTGAGATATATAATATATTAGCTATAAATTAGCTTTCAGCAAGATTTGTTTGGGTGCAGTACCAAATGTTTCCACTAGATCAAATTCGTCTCCCAGCAACACAATGGTGAATTTATGAATACATTTTTGAATCATGTACATGGTTTTTTTTTAAAAAAAAAATCATGAATCACCATAGCATGTGCCAAAACCTTTACCAAGTTTCGCACCATTCCGATGAAGTAATAAAATTGGAAAAAAACAACCTTTTGGTAAAAAATAACAGAATAGCACCAGAGGGTTAATGATGTTTAATTTTGACTATTTCCCATGTGAACCCAATAAATAACTGTACAAAATGAATAATAATTATAATAAAAAAATATATGATTAGGGAAGATCCGGGTTGTTTGGCACAGGGTTTCTAAAAATTGTATAAAAATAACTTAATGAAAGATATTTCAAATATATCAATGTTAGTTGATATATCCAAGTTGATTCTGAACAAATTATATAGGAACCATTTATGTTTTAATTAATATTTGGAAGATTTGATCAATTTTGTTCAGCTGGTGGCATAATTTATTAGTTTTGGTATACAAACTAAGAAAGATTAAACCTTTATTAAGGTACACAAATATAAATACATGCATTTAAAACGAAGTATGCTATGATAAAAATTACAATTGGATGAGCAAATTTTAGTACATTTTATCATAAAATAAATAATTATATCATGTGTAGTTAAAGTGATGTTAGTTTGGTTTAAAATACCCATTTGTATCATTACTGTTTGTTGTTTCTTCTGTAGCCTTTAACCTTGTGCTATAACCAACCCCACAAGTATAGGTGACAACACCACTGAGGATGCTGAACAGTTGCACACAATTTCAGTTCAGTCATGAACGAAATGTAGAAAATATTTTGTCCTTTTTTTCTGTTATTGGTCCAAGGGGTTTTATTTCATCTGGGTGTTCCTGCTGCTTGTTTCGCCAGAGATCTTTAACAAAGAATGAAACCTGTGCCAACCAACCATGGTCTCACCCACCACATGAGTTCACATCTCATTTGACTGACTGGCTTAATCTGCAGTCAGTACAATCTACGAAACCGAATTGATATTTAACAGCGGGGACCGTCACGACTGAGCGAATAAATCGTTTTATTTCTTTCGTTTGGTCGTTTAGTTACTGAAATAACGGCTAGTTAGTTTGCTACCCGTGTGAGGATTTCTCAATTTAGTTAAAATAATTGACAAATAATAACCTAGGCCTATATAAAATACTAAAATATAAACATCATATTAAAATAAATGGTAATAACACTAAAAATAACAATGCACGTTATAGCTATAGCCTACAATTTATAAAAGTTGGGTTATAATTTATAGTTTTATATAATAGGCTAGATATTTTAAGAGCTTTAACTGTCTGATGCACGCGAATTCAAATGTCTTTATTAATCATGATCTATAGCGAGAGCTTTCACAGTTGTTAGTCATGTTTATTTGCGAGAGTGAAAGAAAGCAGAAGTTGACGTTAAGGCATGCTGATTTTGCAAAGACACGCAGCTGCGCTCTGAGCTGCAAAAACACTTTGTGGTTTTCACAAGTTTTAATCAGCAGCATCTTGCAAGTAAAGATGGGGGCGATTTTCTGAGGAGAGTTTTATATAGACCGCCGCAGCGCGTGGAGACGAAACACGTTCGATTTCGCTTCAGTTTATTGTCCGGATAATTTAATTGAAACGTGGAACAATGCATTGGCATCGCACATCTATCGAATCAATTTTGTTTTGTCAGTCTTTGTTGCCTTTTTTCGAATAGAGACTCCGGAAGTGTGTGCGGAAAGTCTGAGGTTTGAGACCGGAAGCCTGCTGAGTTCTGATAACGACACCTGACAAGCGCCCAGCACTTCGCTATAAATTATTCCTTAAAGAACTAAATCAGGCATGGAATGGCCTGCAAACACATAACAGAGGAATTGTTGCAATACCTCTGCTCTGTTACAAAGGGGATGTATTCATTGCGTAAAGTCGACAAGCTGAATCAACACAATTTTCGCTAACAGAATTAACAATTAAAAAAACTGATGACTTTCAAGTGCGTCACAATCAAACTATTCGCCAAATCGAACAAACTGAGACGTTACATTGGAATTTAAATTGGTATTTTTTTTTACACATTAAATTGCGCTTGTTTGAAGACAACATCAATTTATAACGAAATAGCCTGTTGTTCGAAACAGAATAAAACGATTATTTAGCCTACTAAATAATATAAATGAATCAGGAAACAACTATCAAACAATAACTTGTAAACAAATAATTGTTTTATGTTAGTAACCATTTCAGTATTTTAAAATTAATTTCAATACGGCTGATAATGCCTGCATGGGATTTTAGCGATGTTTGTTTCATTTCATGATTTTTTTTTATCTTTATGAATGTACAAGTGGATTTATGCTTCTCTAAAATAACAACTAGCCTTCACCAAGCGTGTGGAAGGTTAGTTCGTGTTCTAAACTTCACAACATTATGTAGCTACTCGATAGTTTTCATAACGAATAAAACACTTAGCCATGTAATATATTAATAATAACATCCACTGTTGCCTGCCACCGTTTTCTGCATAATATTATCATCCCAATAAAATCCAAATAAATTCAGTCAGTTTATTTAATAAGCATTCATATATTCGTTCTTGTCGACATGTCATAAATAATTGAACGAGCTGAAAGTATACATAACAATATCAGACGCTATAAGATTGTTGATTTTTAAAGTAGCCTATCCACAGAATACCTTGTTGTTGGCGCCATAAAGCCACCTGCCTCGAGAGCGCCCCGCCATAATTGTGCCATAAGTGAAATTCAGTATATTGTTTTCCAGTTGGTATTTTCTTGAGTTTTCGTTGTTGTTTGGTAATTGAAAAAGAAGTTAGCTACGTGTCCCTAACCGTCTTGGAAAGATCATTAAATATGCCATTTTGCATACTAGTGCGTAACTGTTTAAAAATAAAAATAAATGGAATAACAAATTTGTGCATACCCTTTCTCGCGCGCGCTCTGTACACCATTTCGGTTTTTATCTGAGTCTAAATGTTGTAGCGGTTTCTTGTGTTATTAAAGAGCCGACATTCAACCACGAACGGGAAGGAAGAGGAAATTTTGTACAAGAAGGAAAGAGTGGGGACCTGCATCACCGCCTTGCCTCTCTCACCAGTAGTCGCGCTAACCGTGTGGGTGGTTGCGCACTCGCTACTCATTTTCAGAACAGACAATAAACCAGATCAAACGCCTACCTTAATAGTACAGTCCATTGCAGATTTCGGTGGAGTTCATGAAGAAAATACTTTGGTAAACTTAAGCTATATAAACCTAGGTACTTTGATAACCCAGCTGAAACGCATCGACTTGTGTGCACAGGCGCATTTAGTCATCGGCGCAAACCATACTATTTTCGCTTAGACCATAACCGGATGGCAACTTTTTTTTTTTTTTTTTTTTTTTTTTTTTTTTTTGAGCTCTCCTTTCTAAAATTGGGAAGTGAAGTCACACAAAGCATCTAGCTCTGTTCCT
The DNA here is from genome assembly GCA_036326025.1 of Chrosomus eos. NCBI lineage: Eukaryota > Metazoa > Chordata > Actinopteri > Cypriniformes > Leuciscidae > Chrosomus > Chrosomus eos. The sequence goes on from CM070831.1 coordinate 9,589,734, forward strand.
TATTGGTGAACTCTTATTGCACCAACTCCTCAGAATATTTGTTAAACCAAAACGCCCTATTTAAAGTTTACTGATTATAATGAGATTTTAAAATCTGTTACAAAGTTTGTTCATTTATTTATTTACTTTTTAATCTGACCTCAACATGAAATAATTATTTTGCCATCTTCATATTAAACGAAGAATAGCAGCCTTAAAGTTGATTTAGGCTATGTTTAAATTGTATTAGCATTTTTAGTAAATCTTTGTTTTTATATACCATTTATGGTTCCATGAAGATCCTTTAACATCTTTGGAAACTTTCCATTCCACAAAAGGTTCTTCATTGTGTAAAAAAGTTATGTAAAAATAAAAGGTTCCAAAAGTTTGTTGTTGTTATGTCATATAGGACCATTTTAGGTTCCCAAAGAACCAGTGAACAGTTCTTTAGAATAACCTTTTTTTTCTTGGTGTGACGAACATTTTAATGATCTAAATAACGTGTTCCCACTATAAAGAACATTTTGTGCAATAAAAAGGTTCTGGATGTTGAAGATTCTTCATGGAACCATTGATGCCAATAAAGATCCTTTATTTTTAAGGGTGTCTTTCCCTTTTTTTCGTTGCTATTTGATTGATCAACAGTAAGAACGTGTAGCCTACATGAACTTTATTTATGTTATTTAAGCCTACTTTATTAACTAATGTGTTTGTAAATTTTTTCCAAACATATACCAAGTTTACTTATAGCGACAGGAAATCGCGACTTCAGTTGAATTCTCAAACCGCAAACCAGTGATATGAAACGCCATATCAGTAGGCTATATCATGAATAAACAGCTGCAAAAATGCTCTCCAAAACTCACTTAACTAAAAATAATCTGTTGCGTTATGAACATTGTGTAGGCTTAGCCTTAAGAATAAAAAGCAGATATTGATTGGTCATTAAACATTGCTTAATAGTTTAATATTTTAACATGAATTATTCTGGGAAAGTTTTTTAACAACATTAAGAAATGTTTTTTTTTTTTTAAAACAATTGTTTCGACACATTCGACGTCTAGCAAGGGCGCGCGCATGTTGAGGTGCCATGGAAATTTGACACTGATTGTATCCTCTTCAGTGAGCGACTCCTTCAATCACGACTCAGCCCTTGCACGATTTGGCAACTTACTTTTCCAGATGTATTTTTTCTGCACGCCGGAGGAAAATGGCCTGAGGTGTTTGTTTATACAAGACCCTTGGGTTGGTCTTATCTGTCCAAAGCACTCACGCCGTGATTTCAGGCCTCCTCGACTCGGAATTTTACAGACCATTGTTCTCTTGAATGGCTTTTAAAGATACGAAGCCCTCATTAAAGTCAAAGTTACTGGTTCTGATTGATCTTATTCCTAACTTCCAGTTAAACATTTCTCCTCTCGTAACTTTATAATGATGTATTCTGATGGGTTACCCCCCCCCCCCCCCCCCCCCCCAAAAAAAAACTTTAATTGTTCATGTCTATATTAGTAAAATATTTCCGTTAAAATCGACTGAATGCAATTCAAATGTAGCATATACATATAATTTATATAGCATATTCTTACATATTTCGTATCCTAAATCCTGACTTAAAACAAGTCACATGCAAAACAATGAAAACGTTGATGTTAGTCATTCATATTTTATAATTGGTTACACATTTTTTAAGGTGTCCGTGTTACCGTGTGTAATTTTAAATTTAAGTAGCCTACTGAATAATAATAATTAACTAGCTATGTATTTAGTAGGCCTACTAGGAATAGGGGTTGGTTTATGGTTAGTTGCATGTAATTGTGCATAGCTAATTTATAGGTAGGCTAGTTATACAATAGGCTACATGTAACAATGAGAAAAGTGTTGCCTATAATATGACTAAATATGGCCTGTCAAATCATAATTATAATAGTAGCCTAATTGTCATAGGCTAGGCCTAATATTATTATTGTGACTAGCAGTAGCTAAAGTCATAAGGCATTGCTTTTAAAATTTTTACTGGCCTACTAATCTTGGAAGGCACCTTTTTCAATTTTTCATGAATGAAAGGCTATGAGGGACAGTCGTAGGCTACAATGGTTTGCTACCGTCTGATGAGTGTCACATTTTGTATTCCACAAGTTGTGTCACCAGGAACTTTGGGTGGGCATGTGCTATATTTTCAATAGCCTAGTTTCCAGAGTTTCGTGTCACCAGGATTTTTTAAATATATTTTCAATGTTTTGTCAAGCTGTTTGATTAACACTTACTCAGAACAGTAGGCCCAATTAAGCGGACTGTAATTTAATTCGCGAAACGTATGGCGCCGTTTACCCTAAATGTCTATCGTCTTTTTTAATCTTACAACGATTCAAAACTAAGTTTTTAGGTCGAACGGTCTTGTGTTTGGACACATAAATGTGAAGGGACATGTCAGTCAAACAAACCTGTCTAGTGATGTTTTTTCTGCTCCCCCATAGACACCTTTTATATGAATGAAAGGGTAACAAATCTGTGGTCGTGACTCCTGTCTGACGTCAGGATTTGTAAAAGGAGGGAACCGCAGTCACGACGCATTCCTTCACAAGTCGCGCGGACACGCCCCATCGCGCGCGGCCTCTTTATAACGGTCCCGGTGAAGCACCAACAGTCAACAGGATTGTAAGGCAGCGATTGAGGCTGTAGTAAATCCTTTAAATCTGGAATAAGGACTCAGAGAACGTAAAGGTAAGGTTTTCTCTTCAATTAGATTTTAATTTGTCAATTGTAATTTGAGATTCTTAATCTGTATTATCAGTGTTGAATCACTGACTGGCAATACAAATAATGGACTGTTTTACCCACTGATGTCTTTAAATTATAAAGAATTTGAGAATAAGTGTTTTTAATCGAATTATTAGGCTGACTAACCCAATGAAGCAAATGCAAATTCAATATTAGTTTAATATCTAAATGATGCTGTTTTTTTTTTCTTCAGATATGGAAATGTATCAAGCTGGATTTTACACAGAAGACTTCAGAACTCAGGAGGTTCCTGGTGGTTTTGACTTCAGCTCATATGGTAAAATCTTATTTCAACACATTTTTCTCTATACAGTGTTTAAATAGGCTATCTCTGTATAAAATCTCCTGTTACCTCTCTCAGTGTACAGCCTAAATGATAACGTCAAAGCCCATATTTGCAGTTATCACGTTCAGTTTGCCCTCAAGGGGAAAATCTGTCAGATTTTGTGGGATTTAGTATTTCTCCAGCTTTGTTTCCTGAATGTCCGTGCAAAACATTTCCGCTGTCCTTCAGCTGCAAAGCCAGAATTGCAACACCCCTGTCAAAACCCTAAAAATTAGACCTTGACATCTTGTTTGTGTGCACTAATTCAAAGCTCATCAGGAAAAGGGGATGTCAGGCTATGCATGCTCTGAGATTTAGGAATGTCCAAACCAGGGATGTAGAAAAAAAAGGGGTGGTTGGGTTAAAGATACACCCGTTTTTTTCTGCTCCCTCCCTTTCTTCCTAATCCTTTCCTCCAGACTTCCTCCTCAAACAGATTTAGCACCCCCTCTCCTACTCCCTTCTTCATCACTCTGTCACAGACACTTTTATTCCTAGCACAGTTCAGACTAGGTGTAGAAAACTTTATGGGAGCTTTCATACATTAATCCATTGTTGATTCTAGAATACACATTTCTTCTGGCTCTCATTCATTTCACATCTTTGATAATGTACCTCCAGACTGCAGTGATGAAGACCTGTCCTTTTTATTAGACAGCAAAGGACCTGTCCAACAGCAGTATCCAGAAACCTATTCAGAGCCCCAGAAGGAGCATTTGCACAGTGCTAAAGGTAAGCATCTCATTATGTACAAATTCCTGGCCATTTATATTAATAATGCAAACAAGTATCTTAATGATTACAAACATTAATGTGTGTTTTTATTGTATAGGTCATGCTCTTTTAGACTCTGGACTATTTAATCTGGACTCCTTCCCTGAGTTTAGCTGCTGGTCATCATACACTAATAGTAAGTAAATATATATATATTACATTTACAATGTACAAACTCGTATTTTAAGTAGCCTGGCCTCATACTATGTAATTTGTCCATAGTTCCAGAAGGAATGGTAGCAGACAGGCAGCAGGTTGCCTTTCAGGAATCTACTCAAACCTACCAGAACCTCGTCCCTTTATGCACTCCAGCACAAAGCAGCACATTCAGCCCAGGGATGGACACCAGCAGCCATTACCAACCTGGGAAAGGTCCGAGTCACAGAGGAGCAACCGGTACCGTCAATCTGGACCATCTGGGTAGGCATTTGAGAGATGCATATTGTCTCAAATATATCATGCATTTTCAGGCGAAGCTAAATAGAAGATAGCATATGTTATTGACGACATTTAAAAGTGTTATATTACGAGTAAAGTATAAAAAAATTATTAATTATATATGCATTAAAGATATTAATGCATAAATACATGGATAAATAAATACTATATTTATTTATAAAAAAAATATTTTTATAAATTAATGATATATATATATATATATATATATATATATATATATATATATATATATAATTACATTAAATAAAAAAAAAAATATATATATATATATATATATATATATATATATATATATATATATATATATATATATATATATAATATTCTTTCATTTTTTTTAAATAACCTAAAACTGTTGTTTTTCTTGTGTAGGTGATACAGAGAGACCTTATGCCTTGTATGAAGCAGAGCAGCAAAGCAGGCCTTCATACTGGTCCGACTACCCCTCACCCACTTATTGCACTTCCATGCTTGGGCAGCCGGCATCCTCTTCATCACCTCCAGTTACTCAATCCTCTGAGCAATTCTGCCCCCGGGTGGTTAAAAGACGTACCGCACCATCTCAAAGATCAGACCGAGAGGGTGAAATGACACCAATGTCCGCCTACCCAGGTGAGCAATTGTTACAGAAGCCTTTGAAGCATACATATTTTTCATAACACAAAATTAGAATCATTTAGTCTTGTCAGGATATATGACTTAGTACTGTTTGTTCTCCATCAGGATCTGGGCCTATACAGCTTTGGCAGTTTCTGCTGGAACTTCTGCTGGATTCTGCTTGCCACACTTTCATTAGCTGGACTGGGGATGGCTGGGAGTTTAAAATGTCAGATCCTGCAGAGGTAAGATTCATACCTAAAACAAAACGCATAGTCTCAAAACATCATGACGATGTAAGCAAAAGGGAATTTGTTATCTTTACATCTGGAATTTTCACATTTACTCTAAAGATAAAGATTGGCTCAACATCTCCCTTGTATCCTCCAGGTGGCGAAGCGGTGGGGCCAGTGTAAGAACAAGCCCAAAATGAACTACGAGAAGCTAAGTCGTGGTCTGCGTTACTACTACCACAAAAACATCATTCACAAAACAGCAGGGAAGCGCTACGTCTACCGCTTTGTCTGTGACGTGCAAGGCATGCTTGGAAAAACGGCATACGAGGTCTTTGCAAGTCTAAACATCTCTCCAGCAAATGCAGTATCTCCCCAGTCTGTAAGCACAACCAGACCGGAGGAAAACACAGAGTCCTGGGGCTTTAGAGGAGGACATTTTCAAATGCCTGTAATGATCAAAAAGAACTGTAAAACCATGCCCTGGAAATAGTAACAACAAAGAAATGACTGTTCCGTTCAAAGATATGTACTTTAAAACTGCTTTGGACTTTTGAATGAGCGACATATATTTAAAAACAGATCTGAAATCAGCCATCAGATGCAGTTAGGTGCCTTTAGAAAACATTGTTAGCTACCTCTTTTGATGTTGGAACACTAATCTTGTACATTTTTTTATTTTTTTCTTAAGATTGTGAATTCTTGTAAATAAATTGAATGTTACAGTATGTCTTTTCACAAAAATGTTGTTACTCGGTTCCATTTAGTCAAGTTAAGTCACCTTTATTTTTATAGAGCTTTATACAATACAGATTTTTTTCAAAGCAGCGAGTAGTGATCAACAGGAAAATAATTCAATGATGCAAATATAGTTAAATTCAGCAGTAAAGCATGTGTCACCTACTATGTCCAACAGGTGGAGTGTGAATGAGTATTTATGGTAATTGACTTGCACATTGCTCAATATATTCAACCCTCTGGAGCTCTCCAGTCATTTTTGACCAAAAGTATACTTTTTTGTTGTTGTTTTTTACTTCATTGGAATGGTACAAAACTTTCGCATCTACGCAAAATAATGCATTTATCAAACATTAAACCGCATACAGTAAGTTCAAAACTGCCTAAAGTTACTCAATGAAATGTGGACCCAGGAAGGGTTAACAAATGTGAAGCTTTAAGGGTTTTGATGGACTCATCTACTCCATCTTTGATCATCATTCTGAATCCAATCTGGATGTAGTCTGACAACAATGCTATTCAAAATGTTGCTTTTTTTATGAAAGTTACCCACATTCAAGTGTTGATAAAAAGAATGCATGAACCTAGAATAAAATGTTTTTAAAATGGAAAGAGTTAAAGTACAGTTAAAGGCATATGCCTATAAAAATAAATGAATACCTGATATAGGAACATAGTAGTGATGATTTGTTCGCTTAAAGAAAACGTACAAGTATAGGCCTATGCTTTCAGTATAAAACTACTAAACTAGAAGTAGCCTATACTGAGAGTGTACTTCAAAGTGTACTTGCAACACATATTTGACTAGTAAACTATAAGATAGATACCTATATGTTCACTTGTAGTAGTTGCCGTACAAACGAAAACTTGTGTACTCAAAGTGTAGTACTGTTACACTTAAAGTATACTTAAAATTATATGTTATCCACTTCAATGTGGGCCGATTTAGTCCCAAGTAGTATTGAAACAGTACACTTACAAGTAGCTATTATAGTAGGCCTACATTAATAGTAGAATATAGGCATACTTACTACATACACTGTAAAAAGTGAACAATTGGTAACAATTGAAAGCTTTATATTAAGAAAATTAATTGAGAAAATTAAGTTTTCTCAACTTAAATTATCACGTTAAAACGTGATAATTTAAGTTGAGAAAACTTAATTTTTTAGGTTGATCCAACTGTTCACTTTTAACAGTGTAAAGTATAGCCTACTTAATATATGCTTGAAGCTATACGCTACTATTTTCTGTGTGCATGCATGAAAAATTAATACTTTTCATTGTTTCATTGAATCATCTTTCTATTTTTTGGATCATGAAAAATCAGAATGGGAAAGAAGCAAATTAAGGCTTTCTCTGAGGTACAGAGGTCTATTGCTGCTTCAGTTTAACAGCAAGCTTTTTTCCGTTCAATGCTACTTATGTCATAATTAAATAGGCGGCATGCCATGTAGCCTACTACAAACTTCTACAAAACATAGGCTACTTTCTTGTAGCTACCCCGGTATTTGCAAGAAAGCGGCTATGAAATGAGGAAGGAAATGTTCGATGTAAATGTCATGCTGAAAGTCTAAAGACACACCTTCATCTCGGCTCAAAGCAGGAGGTCTCTCTTCCATCGGTTCATCCTCCTCCTGTCAAAAGCCTGTAGAAGAGCCACGAAACTTTGAGCAACCATGGCGCAAAACATTAAGGAACACCTGGAGAATACTTTTGAGGATCTGGGGGAAGACAAGCTAAAAAAGTTTAAAATCAAATTGCGCGATCGGACGGAAGAACCGCGTGTACGACAAGCTACAATCGACAAAATTAAAGACGCTTTAGATCTCGCCGATGTAATGGTGAACACTTTCACTTCGATAGGCGCTGTTCCTGTAACACTCGAAGTTTTACAGGCTATTAGAGAAAATAACCTGGCAGAGGAGCTCAGAGAGAAGACGAAAGACGGTAGGTAAACTGTTATGAAAGAAAACAAATAGTAGGCTATGCTATAGCCTAGACCGGATTTCTTTCATGTAGGCTATGTATGTCTGAATGAATGAATATTTTTTATTTCTTTTTCTTTTCTTTTTCCTCATCAGAACATGATCATTAGTAACAGAACATATTTTAACAAAAAATAATAAGAACAAAATCTCAGCATTTTCAAAGGAAAAGAAAACATAGAAAAAAAGGAAGAAGCTAACTTATAATTGCCATCCCCTTTTACACATCTAGCTTTGAAACGGCTACTGATTTCTTCTTTACAAAAATCATAATTGATCCTGTTTGAGGATAAATAAATCACACAATGCAATTATAAAATGAGAAAGAAAAACAAAAATAATAATAATAAAAACACAAAATGTGATACTAACAATAATATAAATATTAATGAAATGGCAAGAAACAGACTGTATGGTAATTCAAATCAACCTCTTGAAGAGAAAATGAGACATTTATCCCAAGTCCACCTTAATTCATATACTTTTCTAATATAGACATTTTAAACCTTCTTTTAAATTGCACAATATGATTGCTTTCCTTAATTATTACAGGTAAATTATGCCACAACCTCACCCCATTGACAGATATGCACATGCTTTTGAGTGTGGTGCGTGCCATTGATTGAGAGAGATTTCCTCTCCTTCTTAAATTGTAAGTTCATGTTAGTGAAGAAACTCCCTGAATCGTAACACACCACAAATTAGGAGAAGACTGCACGTTTAGCGAGGTTATGTAGGCTATTATGAATTGTATTATGAGGAATGTATTATTATTTGTAATAATTAGCCTATAAATAGTTGGAAAGCTAAAACCATTCAGAATGTAGGACTACTAAAAGATTCGTTAAGAATTCAGAATGGAAAGCAGGATCCTTACATTATTTGCGAGTGCCAGGTTATTTCTAATTAGCCTACTCTAGAACTCAATTTTAATTTCAATTTCCTCAGTGTAACGCCCATTAAACACTTGATTACAATATTTTGAAGAGGAGAATAGTAAGGAAGGGGAAAGGCCAGTTAAGTAATCAGTAATAATAATGTTAATTACAGCTGAATTCTTCATTAATATCCTAATCCATGTATAGCCTAGTTGTGCACATTGAGGTTTGAATGTGGAACGTGGAGATTTGCAGTAAAAGAATCATTAAGGGTTATGTAGAGGCCAAGCCCAAACTTTAAGCCACTGAGATGTTTTCCCGGGGTTGAGTTATTGACGCACTTTAACCTTGTTTAATTAATTACAGTCCAAGTCGAATTTGCAGTTAAAACCATAGGTTCGGTTTATTTTATCATATCGCCATATCCAGACAAACTTCATGGTACCTGTGACTTTGTACTGGCATCGGCGTGTGCGTGTATGTGTATGTGTGTGTGTTTGTATATGTGGTCAAAAACTGTCTGTGCTTCCGGGTAGCATCTAAGGAACCAATGATTGGTTCCTATTTATACAAAGAGCGCTAATTGGCTCTTACAGGTTAGTTCACCCAGAAATTAAAATTCTGTCATTAATTACTCACCCTCATGCCGTTACAAACCCGTAAGACATTTGTTCATCTTCCTAACACAAATTAAGATATTTTGATGAAATCCGAGAGCTTTCTGACCCCACCAGACTGCAACGTCATTACCACTTTCAAGGCCCAGAAAATTTTACCAATGTAGTAAAGACATTGGTAAAATTAGTCCATGTGACTACAGTGGTTAAACAGTGGTTGCACCACTGTAGTTACATGGACTATTTTTATGATGTCTTTACTACCTTTCTGGGCCTTGAAAGTGGTAATAACCTATAAATGTGGTCAGAAAGCTCTCGGGTTTCATAAAAAACATCTTAATTTGTGTTCCGAATATGAACAAAGATCTTACGGGTTTGGAACGACATGTAAGTAATTAAGTAACCCAAGAAATTAAAAACAACATTTTTGGGTGAACTAACCCTATCTATAACCTCCTCTCGTTTTTCAGTAGCTCCAGTTGTTCCTCAACCAGTCCCGAGGGCTCCATCTGATGGTGAGTAAGTCTAGGTTGGTACAGTCAGTGGGTTTTAAATCTCTTCATTCTCTGGTAGGGGTGTAACAATATATCGTGTCACACTATATCACAGTACAAAAATGCAACAATATGTATTGTGGAGAGTGACAATATGTATTGTGTATAGTTCACCAAAAATAAAAATTACTGTGTGAGAAAAAATTCAAGTTTACAGCGTTTTAGTGTCAGTACATTAAACTATACTGTACATAATATTGAATATAATGTTTAATAATGCAATGGGGGAATATTTGTGATTCCTGATAAGTGGACAGTGTCAGTGACAGAGTCCAAGCATGTTCGCTAAAATAATTCTTTATTTTCAGCTTCAGAATCATCAATATTTTTCAATATTTATTCTGGTTTTAACATTGCCCTGTGCATTGAGTTACTAGCACCAAGTCCAATCCTATTCATTTCCACCCCCAAATGTTAAACCAAATTAAGCATTTTAATCAACAGTTATTTTTTTGTTAACCTTTTACCATATGTCTTAGAGTATCGCAATAATATTGTGAGTTCAGTTTCGTGATGTGTATCGAATCGTGACATGAGGCTATCGTTACACCCCTGCTCTTTGGTGAAGAAAATGAGTGTGTTCATTTAACTTAAGAAAAATATCACAATACACAATTCACTCGAGTTTTCTACAAATGTTTCACAAAGCTCCGGGCAATTAGCCTCAACTTCTGAGCATACATGCAGGGACTTGCAATCTGGAATGTCAAAACATAGGGGTGAAAAATATATGTTAGAATATGATGAATGATGTGCTCATGAGCTGTGTTGTGTTTTCTAGGCTTAACAGTGTCTCAGCCACGTGTGGATGTAGACGCAATATCAGGTCAGGGTCTGAAGGTTGAGCTTCCTCAGTCGGATGATTGGCAGAGAGAATCAAAGGTTATTCCGTGCAGCCAACCATTTAAAAACAAAATACTTCAAGAAAATGGACAAGAGGCAAGTATTAAACAAGTATTAATCTATTCATATAACATTACCAGGATAAAGTCAAGTGAAATATATTTATAAAGCGCTTTTCACAATACAGATTGTATCAAAGCTGCTTTACAGTATCAATCAAAACAACTTAACAATGTTTATTTATTACTGGAAAAAAGACATCCAAGTTTGGTAGAGCTGATCAATGGTATGATTGGTTAATTAATTTGAATATCCCCAACTGAGCAAGCCAAAGGCAACAGTGGCAAGGAACCGAAAAACTCCATCAAGTGACCTAATGGTGTCCTAAAACTCCATCAGGTGACCTAATGGAGAAAAAAAAAACCTTGGGAGAACCCAGGCTCAGTCGGGGGCCAGTTCTCCTCTGGCGTTTATGAACTAGAGGCCGAATTTACAGTAACTGTAAGATAAAAAATGTATATGAATGCCTGGCTAAATAGATGCGTCTTTAGTCTAGTTTTAAACTGGGAGAGCGAGTCTGAGCAACGAACAATATCAGGAAGGCTATTCCAGAGCTTCGGAGCTAAATGTGAAAATGCTCTGCCTCCTTTGGTGGATCTGGATATCCTAGGAATGACCAGAAGCCTCGAATTTAGTGATCTTAAAGAGTGTGATGGATTGTAGGGCGATAGAAGATCCGTTAAATAGACTGGAGCTAAACCATTTAGAGCTTTATAAGTCAAAAGCAATACCTTGTAATTAATACGGAACTTTATAGGTAACGTAACCACGGAAAGATCATATTATCTTGATCTAGTAAGAACTCTAGCGGCTGCATTTTGGACTAACTGTAGCTTGTTTATTGAAGATGCAGGGCAACCAGCTAATAAAGCATTACAGTAATCTAGTCTCGAGGTCATGAATGCATGAACTAACTTTTCTGCATCAGACACTGATAGCATATTACGTAGCTTAGCAATGTTTCTAAGGTGGAAAAAGGCTGTTTTTGTAACATGAGATATGCTTTTCAAAAGACAGGTTGCAGTCTAATATAACACCCAGGTCTTTTACAGTAGCGGATAAAGTAACAGGGAATCCTACTATGTTAAAGTCGTGCTGTGAAAGGTTTTGTAGACGGAAAGAAGTAAAAAATAAAATAGTTCAATTTAGTCAAGTTAATAAAACGCCTACACATCAGTAGTCTTTCTAATGATACAACGCTAATGTTAGCATGACAGTTGCTCTAGATTGCCATTGTATTAGTTGTGGTTAAATTCTGCATTAACATCTCTTGGTTGTTTTTCTTAGATTTATGAAGCAAAAGAAAAGTTTGCAAGAAAACGTCTTGCCCTGCTTATCAACAACAGAGATTTTGATGTTAAGGAAATGACCAGGAGAGGGGCAGAGAGAGATGAAGAGAACATGGAATGGCTGTTAAAGGAGTTGGGTTATGAAGTTGTCAAGTACACCAATGTCTCTGCAGAGGTGCATACGAAAAACGAGTTCCAGATGGAACAAATGGCTTTTTATTGAAAACCTTGAACTTAAGCTAATATGTTTTTCTAATTGTAATTGTACTCTGATTTATTTAATGGAGTTTATTTGTTTGGCAGGAAATGAAGCAAGCAGTCAAGAACTTTGCACTACGTAAGGAACATGCAAGTTCAGACAGCACCTTTGTGGCTATAATGTCCCACGGAAAGAGGGATAACATTTTGGGTGTCCATTATCATACAACAGACAACCCCTCTGATACTTTCCCTGTTGATGATATCTTCTGTCAACTGAACTCCGAGAATTGTCCAGCTCTGCGCAATAAACCGAAGGTTATTCTTATCCAAGCCTGCAGGGGAGGTATGCAAATGACTAAAAATAATTGTTCATTTTTGAATTCTCAGGACATCATTGTATATTATTAACTCACCATTGATTGTAGTCCTATTTGAAGAAGGCTGAGACACTCTTAAACAAATATTTGTTCAGGAGAGCATGGGCGCGTGTGGGCCAGTGACGGTGAGCCTGATGAGCCAATGGAAATAGAGGGCGATGACTTTGTGCACAAGGAGAAAGACTTCATTTGTCTGATGTCCTGTACCCCGGGTAAAGTGCTTTCTGGCAGAAAGCTTTCTTTAAAATTGAGTCATGAACCCTACGGTTCTATATAAAACCACATGGACTCCTATATAAAACACTTTTTTTCTAAGAGTGAAGAATTAGAGTTCAACTGAACTTTATTTATTATTATTTGAAGATGTTTCTCAGTGTAAAACCAGTCATTATACACAATATCCATTTTATTATTGAGGAAAGTCTGAAAGATCCTAACTCCACTAATTAATTTTTTCTACAGAAACCAAATCTTACAGGCATGTGCAGAATGGAACTTTTTATGTCCAATACATAGTGGATGTGTTTACGAAATATGCACATCAGGATCACATTGAGGAATTATTCAGGAAGGTAAATCACATGCTTCTGCAAGAGCAACTTGTGTGAATTATGTTTCTTTGAAAAGGTCAAAATATTTTTTTCTGTGTGTACATTGCCATTCAAACGTTTGTTTCGTGCCACAGATGTTTATGTTCTCTTTTTACAGGTTATAAGTCGTTTTGACAGCTCAGATATAGCCGGGAGCTACAGACAAATGGCATGTAAAGACAGAGCATCGATGGCAAAGTTGTTCTACCTGTTCCCTGGACTCTGATTGTACATACATTTCTCTCCTGTCTCCTCGTCTGTGAATTCTGTAGAATTCTGTGCCTTTGCATCTCCAGCAAATCCTAAAAAGTCTTTCCAGATGTCTGAAAAATAGTTCTTTCAAAAAAAGGAAAACCTTTATTAAACAACTTTTTCAATTTACAAAGGAATTGACTTAAATGGTTTATCTGCATTTCCACTGAAGAGAAAACATGTAATACATAATAATTCACAAATGTATTTTCACACAAACAATACTTTATTTTGTTAATAAAGGTAACCTACTGTATCATATTTGAAAAGAAAATTTCTAAGGCCCTTGAATTATCAACATGATCAAAACCTTGCTGAAAAACCTGTTTTACAGAATCACATGCTTCTATCCTCTGATTGATAGTTTATACTTTTTTAGCAAGTAAAATACCTTTTAGTCTAATTCTAAAAACATCCCCCTTCAGTTTGTGGCACATGTGTCCTTTTGCGAAATCTATAACTTTTATATTGTTATATTTCAAAATAAACACTTCCTGGACTGAAGAAATTTCAGTTAGGTTACATCACTTTTTAGAAAAGAAATCATGTTAAATAGTGAGTATCAAATATGATACATCAGGAATATTTACACAGTTGAGACATGTCATTTAAAATAAATGGTTTTGCTAATGTTATATTTATAACAGCTAGCTATAATAAATGTCATTGCATTAAATAATTTTAAAAAGGGATAGCAGGATAACACTTTTCAAAACAAAAAAAGGTTTTTAGACATTGCAGTAGCCTGGAAAGTTTAGTTACAAAGTACTTTCTGACTAAATAAATGCTACCTGTGAAGTTTATGACTGACCAGCATTGAGGAAGTAAAGCGGCTGCATTAGTTTCCAACAATAGTGTTAAACTAGCAACCGTTTTGGTGAACGTGATTTCACCAAGTACCACATGTTCCTGGATCAACATCGTTGTTGATCCTGGATCAACTTTCCAATCAACCAATCAGATTTGAGGGACAAGTTTACAGTTTATGTCAGGTTTAGGCTTAAAACCAGGGTGAAGTACTTAAACATCATTGTCAGTCACCTTTCATTACCCTCTGATTTTAGGGAAAAGTTATGGGTAGGGTTAGGTTTAGGGGTAGGGATTGGGTAAGGACTACATTTTGGGACGGGAATGTTGATCCAGGATCAACAAAATATGTTGATCCAGGACCATGTCTTACTTGGCAAAATCACAGTGACCCAACGGTTTTAGGAGGGTGGATCACATGAGCTCCAGAGAAAACCTAAAATCGGGCACTGAAAATAAATGAAACATACCAAAGTATGCTCTTTCGTGTACTCTCCAGTATTTAAAAGACAGCGGTTATGAAATGAGGAAGGAAATGTTTAATGTAAACGTCATGCTGAAAGTCTAAAGACACACCTTCATCTCGGCTCAAAGCAGGAGGTCTCCTTCCCATCGGTTCATCCTCCACCTGTCAAAGGCCTGTAGCCTATAGAAGAGCCACGAAACTTTGAGCAACCATGGTGAAAAGCATTAAGGAACACCTGGAGGATACCTTTGAGGATCTGGGGGAGGACAAGCTAAGAAAGTTTAAACTCAAATTGCGCGATCGGAAGGAAGAACCGGTTGTACGACAAGCTACAGTCGACAAAATTAAAGACGCTTTAGATCTCGCCGATGTAATGGTGAACACTTTCACTTCGACAGGCGCTGTTCCTGTAACACTCGAAGTTTTACAGGCTATTAGAGAAAATAACCTGGCAGAGGAGCTCAGAGAGAAGACGAAAGACGGTAAGAAAACTATTTTGAAAGAATACAAATAGAAAACTGAATTAAAAAAGAAGGGGTTTAAATCGATAGAGTAGGCCTAGGCTAGACAAAGTAGCCAAGGCAGTAGCTTTTTTATTCTTCTTCTTATTATTATTATTTTCCTTAAGAATAAGTTCCTTATTCCTTATTTTCAAGAAACTGCCTGAAACTTAAGAAACTAAAAATAGGAGAAGAGTGCACCTTCCCAAGATGTAATTAGTTATAGGCCTAATTAGCCTAGTTGAAAACCTAACCAGTTTTTCAGAATTTAGCCGATTCCATTAAAAAAACGGAAAGGATTTTCATGCAAATTGCAGTTATTTTTTTTCTTCTTCTTTGTGTGTGCAAATATTTGTTAACCCAAAACTACTAATTCGTTAAGAAGAAGTAGAATTGAAAGGATAATTCGTTAAATTATTTACGATTCCTATTTCTAATTGTAGGCTAGACTTGAACTTAATTTTACTTTCAGTTTCCTCCATAGGCTAACGGCCATTAAACACTTGATTGCAATGTTTTGAAGAAGAGAATATTAATCTTAAGGACTGGGAAAGGCCAGTTATATAGTAATCGGTAATGATAAGCTGAATTCTTCATTAATATCCCAATCCATGTATAGTAGCCTAGTATATACGCACTTTCATGAGACTGCGTTGTTGTGCACACTGAGGTTTGAATGTGAAACGTGGGGATTTGCAGCAAGATAATCATCAACTTCCTCTTGTTTTTCAGTAGATTCAGTTGTTCCTCAACCAGGCTCGGGGGCTCAATCTAAGGGTGAGTAAGTCTAGGTTGGTACGGTGTTTTTTTTTTTTTATTTCTCTTAAAGGAGAACTCCGGCACAAAATGAACCTCGGGTGTAATAACACATTGGTACCGACTAAATCGTTCCCTGAGATTTGTTTTCATGATAATCGAATGTAAAGAGTTTTATCTCTAAAAACAGTTTAGCTTATAACGCTAGTATATGGGGCATATAATAAGCAAAAAGAGATCGCTAGTTAATACCACTAACAAGGCTCAAAATAGCCCCACACTAACACGGTAGCACAATGAGTGTCCTTACATGCAAACCGAAGCATTGAGAACTTTGTAAGTGTACAGACAGTTTAATAAGAAGATACTGCATACAGACAGGAGCCATCTTGGAAAACAGTCTTGACCAATCGAACCACAAAGGTGAGCGAACAGTTCGTGTAGTAGATATTGAAGATAAGATAAATTATATTTATTTTTTTATTTTCTCTGTTGCCTTCAGTGCTTCTCTTATGCGCTCAGTGCTTTCTTCCGGAAACAACGGACCATATGAGATTCCAAGTCACAGTTCAGGCTCAGCTCACGTATCATCGTGTTCGTGGTTTGACTGGTCGTGACTGTTTTCCAAGATGACTCCTGTCTGTATGCGCTAACTGTACTGTCTGTGTAAAGTATCTTCTTATTAAACTGTCTGTACACTTACAAAGTTCTCAATGCTTCGGTTTGCATGTAAGGACACTCATTATGCTACCATGTTAGTGTTGGGCTATTTTGAGCCTTGTTAGTGGTATTAACTAGCGATATCTTTTTGCTTATTATATGCCCCATATACTAGCGTTATAAACCAAACTGTTTTTAGAGATAAAACTCTTTACATTCGATTATCATGAAAACAAATCTCAGGGAACGATTTAGTCGGTACCAATGTGTTATTTACACCCAAGATTCATTTTGCGCCGGAGTTCTTCTTTAAATAATAAGCCTAGTTGGAAACCTAAAACCAGTTCTTCAGAATTTAGAACCGATTCCATTTAAAAGTAAGTTTTTTTTTTTTGTTGTTCTTTCTTATTTGTGTGCAAATAATTGTTCCCCAAAAGTATTAATTCGTTAAGAAGAATCAGAATCGAAAGGAGAATTCGTGGAATTATTTGCGATTCCTATTTCAATTTTAGCCTACTCTAGACATGACCTTAATTTTACTTTCAGTTTCCTCCGTGTAACGCCCATTAAACACTTGATTGCAATGTTTTGAAGAAGAGAATAATCTTGAGGAAAGGTCAGTTTGGCTTTATAATGTAATAAGCTGAATCCTTCATTAATATCCCAATCCATGTATAGTATTTTGTTGTGCACACTGATGTTTGAATGTGAAACGTGGGGATTTGCAGCAAGATAATCATCAACTTCCTCTTGTTTTTCAGTAGCTCCAGTTGTTCCTCAACCAGGCCCGATGGCTCCATCTGATGGTGAGTAAGTCTAGGTTGGTACGGTGGGTTTTAAATCTCTTCACTCTTTGGTGAAGACAAAGAGGGTGTTTATTTAAAACCTAATAAACTTAAGTGTGTTCATAACTTCATATATGACCAAATAAAAAATATTCTTCAGTATCTTCACAATCTGACACATTTGCATCTCTTTCATAGGGGAACACTTCATCGATAGGAATCTGACAGAACTGATAAAACGAGTTCATAATGTGGACCCCATCCTAGATGAACTTTATCAGAAGAAAGTCATCACATACGAGGATTACAGTACCATTCATCCCTGAGAATCCCACAAAACAAGATGAGAAAATTATTAATGGTCCAATTAACTCTGCTGGCACTAAAGGGAAAGATCTTTTATATGAAGCTCTCAAGAAGTCAAATGGCTTCCTAATTCAAGAGCTTGAGGCTCGGATATAATGAAATCTATTACATTTGTTTGTTTTTTTTTTACTTTAAATTTCCATTGTTTTAAAAATAGGCTTATTATCACATACTGCAAAACCAGCTAGGTTTGAATGTTGTTTCCTCTGCTTTGTTTTTTTTTGTGTGTGTGTGTGTGTGTGTGTGTGTTTTTTTTTTTTTTCAAGCAGACAACCTGTCACAAAATCAGGTCCAAAATCTTGCTTGGTAGAACAAAAACCATTACATCTTTATTGGTGATTAAAACACTTGTATAATGTCTTGAAAAAATTGTCTTCGATTACTTATCTTTTTATCACCAGTCAATAAACAACCATGTCATTGCTTTTCTACAAACCCTTTTAATTTCTTCAGAAGTCTGTTTATTCGGACTCTTTATATTCCTGATTCAACTTTGCATAGGTATAATGTCTGGTTGATACAATGTTGTACCTGATTTATTACCATGGTATATTAATCATTCTGCTTTACCTTAGTCAATAAATGCTAGAAATGTCCCTAGAAATACACAGAGGTTTGTAACAATATAGATCTATGTTATAGCATTAACGTTGTAAACCTATAGTGTCTATTAACTGAAAATTAATAACCTTACTAACCAAAACTGTAGTTATTCCAAATACACACCACCACAAGGGTCCTTCGAGTCAATAAATCTGTGAAAAAAAGTACATTTTGATTTAAAAAGGTATAAATATCTTTATACACTGTCGGTTAAAAGTTTGGAATCATAATGTTTTAAAAATAAGTCTCTTCTGCTCACCAAGGTTGAGTGTTTGATAAAAATACAACAATAACGGTAGCATTGAGAATCATTTTGCATTTTAAAATAAATGTTTTATATTTTAATATATAATTTATTCCTGTAATGCCAAAGCTGAGTTTTCAGCATCATTATTCCACATGATCATTCCAATATGCTGATTTAGTGCTCAACTATTATCAATTTTATTAGAAAGTTATTATAAAAAAAATGAAATCTTTTATAAGATTGAATTAATTTATTGTGTCCTTGTTTATTTTTTTTTTAAAAGAGAACAAGTTAATATTTAGGCTATCCTAAACAAAAAATTACTTTCTTTGATAACAAGAAATGTTTATTGAGCAGAAAATTAGCATATTAGAATGATTACTGAAGGATCATGTGACACTGAAGACTGGAGTAACGAAGCTGAAAATGAATCTTTGCATCACAGGATTAAATTATATTTTAAAATATATTAACATAGAAAAAACTTTATTCCAAACTTTTGACTGCCAGTGAATATGGCAATAAACTGGAGCAAAAAAGTAAACCTTACTTGTTTTGAGAGCGTGCAGCTTTTCTGGCCTCTCGAGCTTCGTTCTCAGCGTAGATCTTCTTATAACAGTAAATCAGCACTCCAATCATCCACAACTGCAGGACTACGATCAACACGTACATCATGATCTCAGAGATTACAGTCGTCAGCTCGGGGTTGGCTGGGGGAGCAACACATTCACATATTCAAATTACTAGTTGAAATGCAAATTTGTCACCTGTGAGTGGAATTTGAACGAGTCTCACCTTTTTCCACAACTGTGAGTTCCACCTCTTTGTTTATTATCACATGCTCCTCATTCAAAGAAAGGTACAGCGTTCGGTGGAAGGTACAGCGGTAAGTCCCAGTGTCATTATATGTGACATTGTGAATGAAGATGGCACCAATTTGCACATCCTTTGTCCACTTAGTCCCTTGCCACTCTAATCTTCCCTCAAAGTTTTCATGAAGAATAGTGGGGAAAGGATATTCATACTGGAAAATCTGATAGGGACAGAGATATTACTAATAAAACCATGTAAAGATTTAAACGTGTCTTAACATATGTTTTCAGTTATTTAAATTAATTAGTGTTACAGTGCTTAAAGTACACTCTTAAAAATAAAGGTGCCTAGTTGGCATTGATGGAACTTTTCCATTACAGAAGGTGGAAAAAAAGTTATTCAGATTATTAAAATGTTCGTCACACTCTTGCATGTTCTTCCAAAAAAAAAAAAAAAAAGGTTATTCTAAGAACTGTTCACTGAAAGGTTCTTTGAGGAACCCAAAATGGTTCTTCTATGGCATTGCTGCGAAACTTCCCTTTCGGAACCGTTATTATTAAGAGTGTAAAATATGTCAAGCTGACCAAACAACCTGACAACAGGCTTTCTCCAACCTGGATAAACTCCTCAGTTCCAGCTGGTTTGAAGTGCCACTCCACAATAGCAGAACCTGGCACTTCTGCTCTTTTTTTGCAGGAAATGCAACCCAACAGAAAGCTTTCTCCAGCCACAGCCTCTGTCATGGAATCCACTTCAGCACATCCAGTTTGGCATTGTGGCACTAAATAGACATTTTTAACAAGCAAGAAAAAGAGGTGCAAGATTATTATAGTTCAGAAGCATTAAGCAAAGATGTTATGGCAGTGGGACATTTTGCAGGCTAGATGCTCAAGACTAAAGAAAGTCTTGATAAAATTATATATATATAGGCTATATACATAATATTTTTTTCTTTGCTTATCATGCATATTCAATTTTAATATTAAGAAAACGTTACGTTTCTAAGCAATAAATCTAAAGATAAATGTACAGGAACTTATATGGAGAGACTAACACTATAGCAGCATAAGACTTAACGAGGGATGTTATTAATGCAGCCATGGCTAATTATGACAAACATAGGCTGCTAACATCTGATGACTGTAATAATATGTTAATAATCCACTCCAATTGTATAATGATTTGTATAATGACCTCTAAATAATTGTATCATTTTAAATAATTTTACACTTGCATGTTTTATAACTTACCTTGAATAAAAAAGACGCTGAGAGCCAAAAATGAAATCATTCTCATTGACATTTTCACAGTTCACGCGCAGCTGTAACCGTGAAATCGCTTCCTTGACCCACGTTTCTCTTTTCTTCTTTATTCTCACAGTTTCTTAAACATTACTGGGCTCGCCATCCTAATTTCCTCGCATTTTATATCAAACTCTTCAGTTGATTATCCTAAAAAATACATTTAAACAATCTTTCAGCCTTCAAATGATTTCAAGAAAGCGTTTAAAGCTTTAAAATTATATCACGTCACACTGAAAAACAGTTCGTGTCTCGCAGCAGACTTTGACGTTTAGGAGAGCTAAGTATAGACCGTGTGAATCCTTGTGCTTGCAACTCAACACGGAATTTGAGACGTGAAATTCGGACGAGCGCGAGCGCGAGCGGCGTCCAGTTGCTATACGATCAGCCAATCATCACGTGGCATACAGTTTTAACATTTAGCCCCTTTAACTATTTTCTATTTAATGTTTCTACTTAACTTTTAATACTATAGCAAATAATCCAATAGAACTTATTCGGTTTCATTGGTTTTATTGTTGTATGGTAATACATTGCATTGAATGAATCACTTAGGTTCATAAAAAAATCACTGTATTCCTATAATACTAGTTTGTATTTATTATAGTACATTTATAAGACACTAATACAGTATATATCTTGCTTTTTTACTCAAAGATATAATCAATGTTTTTCAGAAACACTTTGTTATCCTAGAGTACAGGTAGGAAGAGCAGGTCTAGGATGGGGAGAGACGCCACGCTTTTGGTCCAAGGCCAATCGCAAGCAAAGGAAGGAGATGGTGGTAGCAGAGGTGACGAGGATGGAGGAAGATCGCTACAAAATAAAGCCGTGTCGCAGGGTCGACAAGGAAGCTGGACAACCTGGGAGGGAATCATGAACCGGAACATCATTTGGTCAGACGTGTGGAAGATCCCACAGGCAAGACTTAGTTTCCTTATTCGTTCAACCTACGACACGCTTCCCTGCCCCCGGAACCTCCACCAGTGGTTTGGGAATGAATAATCCTGTGTACTCTGCAATGCTCCCAACGCAAGTCTCCAGCACATCTTGGCAGGCTGTAAGATCGCTCTCTCACAGGGACGCTACAGATGGCGCCACGATCAGGTCCTGAGAAAGCTAGCCGAAGTACTGGAGGAGTGTCGACAGGGTAGTAAACAACCACCATCAGCAGAGGACCCCACCATCTTTGTGTCAGAAGGAGGGGTAAGGAGAAGCACCAGATCAAGAGAAACAGCAAGGCCCTTCTCCCCCAACCAGGAGTGGGACATGAGGGTTGACCTGGATAGACAGCTCCGGTTCCCCACGGAGATAACCACCACATCTCTCCGGCCAGACATAGTGGTGTGGTCAACCAAGGCGAGATCGACGCACCTCATTGAGCTCACTGTACCACTGGAGGAGGGGATCGAGGCCGCCTTCGAACGGAAGAAGGCTAAGTACGCAGAGCTCGCTGCCGAGTGCCGGGAGGCTGGCTGGAAGACGACCATCCACCCAGTGGAGGTCGGATGCCGAGGTTTCCTTGGGTTGTCAACCATACGCCTCTTGAGGGAAGCAGGAGTGACTGGAGGGAGGCTAAGGAAGGCAACAAAGGATCTGGCAGAAGAGGCAGAGAAAGGTAGCTTTTGGCTCTGGCTGAGGAGGAAAGATAGGTGTTGGGGAAGAACACCTAACCCCAAATAACAGCAGCAGGGAGAACAGCTATCAGCTGCAGGGGGTGACAGGGAGACGTCCCTGTCACTGCTCCGCCACCAGGAGACGTTCCAGAATTAAAGGAGCGAAACGTCGGTGAACGGTGGTTTCTGCAGCTGACCCATGGGCACTGGAGGAGGTGCGACAGGCAGCAATGCCCAGCAGGTGGTAACATCTTCCTGTACAATTACTGTTAAAACTTTTTTCACATCCTGATAACAATCAATAAGAGAAGTGATCTAAATAAAAAAAAAAAAAAGTAAATATATTTTACGAATGCAATGATACAGTGCCCTATACCCGCTTGTCAACATGTATTTCCACACCGGACAGTCTGATGACAACGCATTTCAAGATTTGTAGACAGACAGTCACAGAGTGCCGCAAACAAACAGCAGCCAGCTTTAACAGTTCCTCCTGAACCAAAACAACGAGCTTATGCTGCGTTCATGCCACGTCGGAACCATGATTACGAGATGACAACCCGTGATGGATCTGTTCACGTCCTAATCTCATAATTAGTTTTGGCTCGAAGAGTGACCTCTGACCCGACGCATGACGTATTGATGAATGCGGAAGAAAAGAGGATAGAGCAATGCAAAACACCAGTCACGAATTAGAAGTCTTAAACTAGAATTTTTGAGAAAAATGTTGTGGGAGCTTGAGCTTGTTGTCCAGACCTATTTGTTTGAAGCGTGAGAGGCATGTACTTCTAAGCTTATCCGGTTGTTAAGTCGTGACGTAAGCGCTCTCCGATAATACTGTTTCCGGGTCCAAAGGCCGGGTCCTCTCTACCTACCTACCGCTTTCGCCGGAGTTTTAACGTGTCCCTGTGTAGTTTAAATAGATCGAAGTTAAAAAAACAAGTGACATTTAACTGTCATCTACCGCTTTCCCTGTGACGAGAAAGATAAGAGAAAATGGCGGCAGTTGATTAAGTAAGTTACAAATCTTAAACGAATGAAGAAACTATGGCGCCAGTGGGTGCTATCCCTTAATCCCTAGTAACACCCACTGGCACTGAAGCGAAAAAAGCCCTTTAAGAAAAGGGTTTATGTAGTCTAGGATCTGAAAGACGAGCGGAGCGCTTGGGCCCGGAAGAGGCTAAACGTCACGTGTGACGTCAGGTCAGACTTAACAACCGAATACTCCTATACATCAAACATCAGTCAGAGGCCTCTCTTACCGGAACCCGGTGATTAGTTTATAAAGTTATAAATAGGGATATTTTTCTTACAAAAATGCATCGCTTCGCTTCAAAAGGCCTTTATTAACCCTCTGGAGCCATATGGATTACTTTTATGATGGATGGATCATGATGGATGGACTCACTCTCATTATAAAGCTTGTAAGAGTCAGGATATTTTTTGATATAACTCTGATTGTGTTTGGCTGTAATAAGAAACTCTTATACACCTGATGGCCTTGAGAGTGAGTAAGTATGGGATTTTTGGGTGAACTATCCCTTTAAGGAATAAGTGTTGAAATGGCTTGCCACTTTAAACCAGCACACAGGCCTTTAACTTGTTTTTTTTTAATATCAACATTTTCAGAAACAGAAATCATCTTAAATTTTAGACTTTATATGACATATAGGCTACAAAATAAACTTAGCAGTTATGTTGTAGCTTAATGAGAGATAATTTCAGGGACCATAATAGTCAAGGACATTAATGAGATCTCTGATCCTTTTGGGTGTTGTGGATAGAAGTGCTCGTGAAAATTAATAAACACATACGCTATGTAGTGTGGAAACTGATTATAATAGCCTATAACGGCTCTCATATAAAATCTCCATTATAAAATGTGCTTGGAAAAAATTTGCATATACTCCTCCTTTGTTAGACAGCTGCAGATGTATACACCACTATCATAACATTACGCAAACTTGTTTGTTATAACAGCTTTCATGTGAAATCATAATAAAACATTTATTAAGTAGAAGTGTCAATAGCCAGTAAAAATGTACATAGCTTTTTTAACATTTTGCAAAATGTAGTGATGTTACAGAGGACACACAAGAGAGTCGACATGCAAAAGAGTTCTGCTTGAATTTCCGCATCATTTTACTGACAAATAAGTGTAAGTTAAGAACAATGGAGGCCTTTTCAAAGATGCTAAAATATATTCTATAAAAGGAGAGCTGTAAACATTTACAAGCTGCAATAGCATGAGGAAATGTTGATATAGATTTTTTACCTAATACAGTACCTGTCAAAAGTTTGGAAACATTACAATATTATAATGTTTTTGAAAGAAGTCCCTTATGCTCACCAAAACTGCATTTCTTTCATCGAAATATTATTACAAATTAAACAGTTTTCTATTTGAATATATCTTTTAAATAATTGTATAATTTGATGGTGATTGTTTTTTTTTCTGTGTTTTTGATTAAATTAATGCAGCCTTGGTGAGCGTAAGAGACTTTTTGTCAATAATAAAAAAGAAGTAATGTTTCTATATTTTGACTGTATTATTTTTTGACTGTATTACATTTGTTTACAATTTTACATCTATTTTTTACACTTTATTTACACTTCACAATGTGTGACATCGCTGGAAATAAAGTCTCACGGATTGTGATATTCATAAAAAAGACTAGAGTAGGATTTTATATTGCAATTGTGAAAGTTTTAAAATGTGTGTTTAGCTGCTATGCTGTGTTTATGCAGTGAAGCAGTTTCATGGTTTCACACAACTCCCCTATTTTCTTGTCATGGCACTGATGCAGTGTCAGTTTGCTAAGTCTGGAGCACAGGGCCATTTCATTGGAGAGCAAGGTTAACACAATCCTCCCTAATGGAAAATAATACCAAATAATAATGTTTTATCACACAACTCCCCTGTTTTCTTGTCATGGCACTGATGCATTGTCAGTTTACTTAGTCTGGAGCACAGGGCCATTTCATTGGAGAGCGAGGTTAACAAAATCCTCCCTAATAATGGAAAATAATTCCACTATCTATCTCGATTATCTAATTATTAATAGAAAGGTTTAAAAAAATGTTTTTGTACTTTTTGTTCTAACATTAAATGTTTAATAAATAGGCTAAATCACAAACATATATAGATTTTTTTCTTTCTCTCTTTTCTTTTTTTGGTCAAACCATTGTCCTTCAGATCTGGTAAGTCTGTTAAGGTAAAATATTTATACTGTCATGTCATGTCATGTCAGATTGCGTCAGAGAGGTTTACTGAGTAACTGACAAACTACGGAGTGAAGGTTGTTTTGGTCCCCCGCGCGTCAATCGCACCCCCCCAAACACAACCACAGGCGTTACGCAAAGCGTGCCGCTTGATTTCCTTACCGACTCCCACGAGCAGGTGAACACTTATATTTAGCACTGCTCGAGTTTCCATATGCCCATTTAATGGCAGCAGACGTACAACAACATAACCCTATGGAATCTCTCCACTATGCCAACACAACTCACAACAGACGACTCACAGGCACGAGTCACGAGCAAGAGTTGAAACCCTGTCAAAATCGAATTAAGAGGTGAGTCAAGGTTATTTCATATTTGATAAACGAAACGTTCCCAAGGAAACCCGAATAACAGGAAAAGCTGAATAGACTGGTGGAACATAGCCTAACAGTTAACATATCATATTATCCTACAGGCTACATCAATAATCTCTAGCCTAACGCTTTCAGCAATTTATCTAGCCTAATGACACGTAAATATAAACGGTTAGGCCATTTAACTGGCAGCTTTAGCCTACTGTAAATCTAGGAAGGTTCAAGTAGGCTACACAGTTCAGGTGATGTTTTTTTTATAGCTATTTTATTTGAAAAATATAGCCTATATTCTGGTAAGGTTTTACTTTGTCGCCTTAATGTCTATTTTTATTCAGCCCTTTAAAGGGGTCATATAATGGTACATGCACTTTTACAAGTTGATTGTACTGAAATGTGTGTTGGCAGTGCCTGTACACAGCCATCATATAATGATAAAAATCCATCCAGTGGTTTTGTTTTAGGGTGTATTCACACCAGGAAAGTCCGATAGTTCACTTGCTTTGGTCCGGACCAAATAAATTTTTTTTCTTTTCTTTTGGTACGGTTCGCTTTCACACTGCTCTTTTTGCAAAGTGAACCAAAATTTGTAAACAAAACCACACGTGTGCTAAGGTCGTCCATTCATTGGACAAGGATTCTCAAGTAGGGAAATCAGGAAGTGCAAAAAAGGCTCAGCATGGAGATATTTCGTACTGCAATATTTGAGGAGCTCTTTTCCAAAACGCGATAAATCCATTTCAATAGTTTTCAGGAAAATTACATTTTTTACCTAGACCCACACATCTTGTGAATGTTTTTTTTCCTCAGTCTGAACATGTTGAACAATGATTATTAAATTAAACAACAATATTGTTGATGATAAATTCAAAGTTAATTTTTTTTTCTTCAAAACGCTATAAATCCACACAAAAAATGGTGATGATTTTGCCCACTTAATTAAGTTTTGTTTTGTAGAAAGCTTTTCTTTAAAGTGGATTTCGTTTTGTATAAATTGTATCTTAATTTTAATAATGTTTTCATTAACCAATTGCCTGAATTCAATAAATAAGCAGCAAATAGACAATATAATCATGACATGGAGGCGTCGCCGCCGGCACTTGCATTGCACGGGAGCTGGAGCGCATCTCATCATAAATTAACCGAAATTCAGCGTAGCCTATGCTTCACAGCAGACATGAGAAATTTATCTATATAGAAAGATTGAAATGTCTTTAAACGAAACAATTAAAAACGAAAATAAATAGCCTACTCTCTGATTATGCAATCCATTACACGCATTTCTCTCTATAGCCGCGTACAGAGATGCTGATCGTCAGTTTCATCTTTGCAGACACTGACACACAGAAAACAGTTGATTAATAAAAAATAAAATAAAAAATTCGATTTTCGAACGATATTCGACTTTTGCTCTTTGATCGTCGAATGGCAGAAATTATAATATAGACAGAAACCTTTGGCAGCAGCATCTACCCCCATAGGTCTCACTGGCTCATCAAGGCCATCAAAAGTATTATCACCGTTTAAAGCACTCATTTTGAGGAATGAATGAACATAAACAAACCTCTGTTCAGCGCGCCGATGTTGGATTGCGTATAACGCTCACTGAAGTCTGATTTGTCTATAGGATTTATCGCGTTTAGGCTAAAAATAGGTTTGGCGCTTATCGCGGTTTGGAAAAGAACTGCATCTTGCAGTACATTTTAAACAAGGAAATATAGCGATTTGGCATGAAACATTGATGGAGCAGTGAATAGGTTCAGAACACAGCGCAGAAGACGGATAAGGTATAAAGTTTTCATTCATGGAGAGGGGCTATGTTCACAGATTCAAATATGAGATTCTTAATACTGCTAACGAGTGCTGTCAATGTTAACGCTTGCGATAGTTTGTCCAGTTTAACGCAGCATCATCCTTGTATTGTAACTATCGCATTATATGAACTGCAAAAGCTTTGTTTGCATCTATGCACGATTAAACTAAAGAGAACGCTCTGTATGTGAATGTCCTAATGCACACTCATTCATTCATTCCATTCCAATGATGCACACACGACACACAGAAAGACGCGCAACAGTATCGTGTGGCCAGACAGCGCGCCGGAATGGAATGTAGTAGGCTACAACAGATCTTTCTTGCAATTGGGTCGGTTCATGTTCACACCGTAAACGAACCGTACCAGAGTTCGTTTGGAACCGTACCGAGACCACCTCTTCAGCTGGGTCTCGGTTCGGTTGTTTGGTCCGCACCCGAGTTCGATTGTTGTATTCACACCTGCCCAAAAGGTCCGCACCAAGGGGGTAAACGAACTAGAGTTCGATTCAATCGAACCAAACAAGGCAGGTGTGAATACACCCTTAATCTCCTTATATGTTTTCCCCTGCCTCAAATCGAGCCGTTCGATTTTGTGACGTCACAAGCTCGCACGCCCCTCCCACGACTGTTGATTGACAGCAGTGTTTCAACACAGACCCGCCCTCGCTCGTGAGTGAGATGTCAATCATAGTTCTTCATTGTTGATACACTGGAGCAGAATGGCGCCTAAGCGATTGTGGTGTTCTGTTCTTGGGTGTAATAAGGAACACAGCAGTCATTTTAATGTTCCTAAATCCGAACCGCTGAAGACGCAGTGGCTGAGTTTTGTTTATGAAGGGAATATTTCCGACGAGCAACGTCAATGCGCTCATGTTTGCGCAAATCATTTCTCACCAGACTGCTTTTTAAACGAGGGTCAATATAAATCAGGTTTTGCTAAGAAGCTGCTAGCTACTGAAAAAGGAATCGGTACCAACTATTCGTGTTCCTGCTGGACCTCCAGAAGAAGTGAGTGTAACGTTTAGTCACCTTTATATTAATCTTTGCAAATCCCTTATTGCACGCTTCACGATGATTGTGGCTAATGTTTACACTCAGGGTGCGTTACGGCATGTAGGCTATTCTATGTAATGTTACACATTCTCAATATAATTCATAATCCCACGTTTATAATGAAAAACGCGTTATAGTTATTGTGTTATTAAAAACTGTGTACGCAGGTGTTACAGTTAACGTAACAGGAATATTAACAGGAATATCAATGCAGTTACAATACTACAGATGTACTTAAAATTTTTAAAACATTTTCATACTGCACAAAACATAAACATACAACAAATTCTTAGGTATCCTTCAACTACTGCTAGAATCATTACTGACATGACCTCAAGTCAGTTTCAGTCACGATAGTTGTACCTAACACTGAGATAATGTCACGCATCATTGACAAGCCTACATTTACAAAAAAAAAAGTTTTTCAACATAAATCTGTCAACGAACTAACCTATAACTTAAAGTAACGTTAAACACATAGCGTTTGTATCTCACAACTCTAACGTTACCCTGCCAGTACATACAAAAATAGACCAAAGTGACATTGTTAACCAACCATTCTCGTCCTGTTCGAGCCTTTCTTCGGGGCGTCATCTTGTTTCGGGTCCGACTCCGGTTCAAACTGATATGGTTGCACAAAATGTGTCCGCAGAGAGAATCCCGCTGCCATAATAAACCCTGAACTGTTGTCAAGTCAACACTCCACGTGCGTTGTGTCAAAGCGCCCACAGAACAGAGGGGCGGAGTCAGCGAAGCTCATTATCATTTAAAGGCACATACACTTAAACGGCGTGCTGAAAACAGAGCTGTTTTTGAGCAGGTAAAATGAGTGTTTTCTTACAATACTAATGAGAATTTTTAATAAAAGTATATTACAAAGTTTTCATTTAGACCCTAAAGATTCATATTAACTTGTACAAAAATGGCATTATATGACCCCTTTAAATTCAAGGTGAACATTGCAAAAAATGATATGATCAATAAGTTATGTGTTTTTACATTTGTTTAACTCATATCAAAATAAGTTTAAGTCAGCAACTTTTGTTTTGTTTTTGTTTACAGTGTATTCTTTGCAAGAAACGGGCTGTAAGGGCAAGAGGATATCAATTCCACACTCATCTCTCATTAATTACAGAATAATGGTTGTTATAAGCCTTGAAACAAGCATTCAAGGTAAGCGAATTTATCATACTTCCCTCTTTTAAAACTCCTACTATATTGTTACCGATCTAAATGTTCAAACTATCATTGTTGGACTCCCATATTATTATGGTATTTCATTCCTCTTTTTTTTTGTTTAGATTAAACGCGCTACACTTAATGTCCTGAAGAGGGCGCAATAAGCAAATAAATCATGACAGCCTGGAAAAGATTAGTGGTGTAGAAATCAGATTTAACATCAATGACAAATACTCATTTGATTAAATAAACTATAGTATAGACATATCTAATATTTATCTTAATTAGCCTATATGTTTATTCAAGCCTCTATATTTCATTGTATTTTTGATGAATTGTCATGAACATTTTTATTTCTCTTAATAAGGAGCTGGTGATATGAACCGTCTTATATATTCCACATATACTATTCATACTATGTTTTTTAGACAATTAAAGCTATTTAAATGAATTATTTATGTACTGGCCTGTTAGTTAACAAAGCCAAAACACCCGTTACTTTTTGTCTGCGCACGCTGAAGAGCCTTTTGATAGATTCTCTCTCGACTATACCATTGGGTAAACCCGGAGGGGGTGTATGTAATTAAGTATAATTTCCATTTATTATTGTCTTCCGCTTTATGCCGTGTTTTAATATCGACGATGTTCATATTGAGTATTCTCATCATGTGAGTTCAAACTTTAATTTACTTAAGTCACAGAGCGTCATTGTTCATATCTTGGCGTTTGAATCTACCCCTGTCAAATGTTTACCCGTCGCATTGGAAACTGTTCTCTATCTTACTATCTCTTCGCGTGTAGCATTTAAACTTGGGGAAAGTTCGTATACTTAAAATGTATTAGATACGTATTTTAAAGAGGCATGTTTTAATAGAACAAACTATGAGATCATCACCTAGTCCTGTGACTAGGATTTTGGAATGGCGGAAAGGCGATTTAATGGATAAGAAAAAGTAAACAGAGGACCGTTTTCTCTCCCACCGGTATCATTAGCATGCTAGCCAACTAGCAACTAGTATTCTCCCCAACTGTCTGTCTGAGTAGTAACGTACAGCTGACCGGTTCGTTAGCACTGCTAACTCCTATCATGGTTTGTTTACTGCAGTATGATTTGGCATTTACGCATTTCAGGGTTTGTAATGTTGACCCGAAATAGTTTAAACAGAAATACACAAGTTAATTAGAAAACAGCTTAATCTGAAAACTGGCAGCGAAAGCTACTTTTTTGTTAGCTTGCCGGCTAAATCAGGGGTGCTGATGTGTTCTTGCGAAAAAGTGGATTTTAACATCACCCCTCGTACTGTCGCCCGTCTGGTGTATGAGGCCGAACAGGAAAAAAACAATGGGGGTAATTCGTCCAATGGAAGGTAGGAATTATTGTTATTATTAAGTTAGACTTACAATAACTTTACAATAAGGTTTCATTTGTTAACATTATTTAATGTGTTAACTAACATTTGTTACGCTATTTGTTAATCTGTGTCAGTGTTAGTTAATAAATTTCCAGCTGTTCGTTGTTTGTTCATGTTAGTTCACAGTGCACTAATGTTAACAAATACAATATTAGATTTCCATAACGTATTAGTAAATGTTGAAATTAACATTAACAAAGATTAATAAAAGTTGTAGAAGTGCAGTTCATGTTAACTAATGTAGTTAACTACTGTAATGTTAACAAATGAAAACTTATTGGAAAGTGTCACTGACTTATTTGCCTTTTAATAGGTAAAAAAAAGTATCTGTCATTGATGTCCTTCATTTGACTATAATATAACTTTTATTTATTGCACTGTGGTGGTTTTTACACTTAGGCTACTCAATGTGAAAGTGTTAATAGCTCTAGTTTGATTTGTTCAAACAAAACCTGGACATGATTTAGCTTGTTCAAACAGGAAAGTAAATAAAGTGGCAGATCTCGTCCCTCCCCTTGATAAATGGCTGTCAGTCTTGTTCTGAAGCCTATGATGAAACTCTTCTGTCTAGGAGGTTTTCAGAGGAATTTTTATTAATCTCACAGTAACCGGGAATTTCTACACAATTATTATAAAGGTCAGGTTTGATAACTGCTGATTTCCTTATTTTGTCAATCCCTTGGTGATGAGAATATGCTGCTACTGTTTTGCTTCACTTTTATTTTTAAATGTGTTTTCAAAGTTTTTTCTTTTGCGAATTGTTTGTTTCTTATGGTAATTTCTTTGAGTTTAGGAAGGCATCTTTACTCTGAAAGTGAACAATAAAGAGGACACACTGTGCTGCTCTTGTATTGTTGTGGTTGATTTGTCTCAGCATGGCTCACCAGCTTGTGGTACCAAGTGACAGGAAAAAAGACCTAGAGCTCTGTTCAAAAAGGTGCTTAGTTGTGGGAAACTTTTCTTCTCTACCCACAGTAAACACTATATGTGCATTCATTGTGCACAAATGTTACAAGGTAAAACATGCAAAGCTGATAGTCAGAAAAAGAAAACAGGGTTTCTATTTATACGTGTCTTCCCATAGCATGAACAAAATGCGTTGTCTTCCCTATGAAGCAAGTTCACCAAACCCAACAATATAATAATAGGTTAGCACTTCGTATCTGTTCACTGGGTATATTTCATTATGTTTTGGATTATGGTGTTGAAGTTTTACATTCAAGATTTATCAAAGACAGTAGCTTACATAAGAAAACTAAACCGTAAACAGTGCAGGTCTTGGTTCACCTCTTCTTTGGATAGAGTCTGAAACCTTCATGTTAGCAGTTAAATAGATATAGCAGGTGTTTTAAACAACCTCAGAGGGATGGTGGCTACATTATACTGTAATCAACCAACGGTTACTCCACCCATACATTAGTAACAGCTTGCGTGTATTAAACACCACTTAGCTGGATGTGCAGGTTGTTGTTATTGTTGTATGATTTTATGTTTGTGTTCTTTTCGATCTCATTTAGAGAAGCTATACTATAAGAATATGGGAGAATATAGTCCAACAAGACCATTGATTTAAATTTTGTCTGCTAAATCATGTGAAATGTGAAAATTTCTTTAACCTTTTTTTTTTTTTAAATAATTTTGTGGAAATATATTCGGAATGCAATACCATAACCATTTAAGAAACTACTGTTAAAAGTTTGGGGTCGGTAAGATTTACATAAAAAAAAAAGTATTAAGCAGAACATCTGTTTTCAATATTGGATAATTCACCAAATCAGCATATTGAAAGTACACAAAATATTTTTGAAGGGTCATGTGACACTGAAGGCTGGAGTAACTCCATCACAGGAATAAATCAGATTTTAAAATATATGAAATAGTTTTAAATTGTACTAATATTTCACAATATTACTGTTTTTATTGTATTTCTTATTACATAGGATAAATGCAGCCTTGATGAGCATAAGAGGCTTCATCAACAACATTTAAAACATCTTACCGACTCCAAACTTTTGTATGGTATACAATATCATTTTTTATTTATATTTCTTATGCATGTAGTTTTGAGTCTCTGAATCTCTTCAATATTTGGCCAAACTGTTAAAAAAAAAACAGTGCCTCGCGAAATTCATTAAATCAGCCGTAAGTGTTTAATGATGTTAATACTGTATGTGCATCCCAGATATATTGTGAAATACCACAACATTATACAATAGATCTGTAAATATATATGTTTTGTGTAAAAATATAAAGTAGCTCAAATAAATAATTTTTCAGTCTGTAGCTCGAAGTAGTTAAAGACAAATAGTTTTTCCCCTTTTCAGCAACATGATCTTATCATACCTGATGTGCAAATCACAATGACGAGGCAGATTGCAAAACTGCATTTTTTGTGAACTCTGCTTGTGGAAGAAAAAGGGGCTGATACCTTTTTTGAAAGAATGCTTAAACAGCAGCAGAGAAACGGAAAGAAGGTGAATCTGACATCAAGCAGTTTTCGATGCAAGCAAGGTCAACTTCTCAAATGCTCAGTTTTTTTCCTCCACGAAAAATGACATGCACAAGAGATGGCTGCACTTTTTTATGCATGTTAGAATTCAGTGATGGCTCCACCCCATTTTTTCAGTTCCTGCTGCAGGAATTTATGTGTATACGCTGTACTATCTGTGAAGGAAGCTCAACTGCTGACTACCGGTACTTTCTTCAAGACAGCGAGTTGAAGTGGATGCAGAGTGCAGACCTTTCCAAATCTCATCAGATTGTATTTCTGTAATAGAATATTTATTTTGGGCTCTAGTGGAATTTCCAGACCAGATGTAGAAGACGAAGAGGGAAATTTTCGAATATATTTTCGAATATTCGAGGAAA
Organism: Chrosomus eos; assembly: GCA_036326025.1. Classification (NCBI taxonomy): domain Eukaryota; kingdom Metazoa; phylum Chordata; class Actinopteri; order Cypriniformes; family Leuciscidae; genus Chrosomus; species Chrosomus eos. The sequence goes on from CM070831.1 coordinate 9,624,106, forward strand.
TTTATGGCTCTTCTCAACGAATGATTGTATCCCATGAAACTTGTACTCAATGAAACTGTCAGCCGTAGACTATCCTGATGCAGAAAGTTCTAGGTGATGTATGAAAGTCTGCTGATGATGGCTGTGACACCACCACCTGTAATCACCATGGCTGAGCCCATTCCCATTCCAACCCTGAACATTCTCCCACCTTCATCCGATACGGAGTCGTGGTCCTGCTCCCCGAGCCCACGGCCACACCGGTACCACTCACGCAGCCGAAAACGAGAGAACAGGAGAGCCAAGGAGGTAAAGCAAAGAGAACCAGAGAACCATTGGGATAAGGGGAAAGGGGAAAGAGATAGAAATCAAAGGCCATCACATGCATCTCCGTTGCCTCCTATGGTTTCTAATGTAGAAGAGGAAGAGCAGGGAAGCCCCTCCGTGCTTCTCCTACCCCCATCCCGCTCATGTTCACGGAGCTCTTCCCTAAGCAGGCGCTCTCGCTGGTCTATCCGTAGCCTTCTCAGCAAGGATTCAGATTGTGACAGCAGCAGGTCAGTGTGTTTCCCCCTCCCACTTGCACAGTCAGCACCATTCCCTTACGCTGGCTTAAAAAAAAAGAAACGCGCTTCCACTCTAAATGCTCATAGGGCTATTCCTGCAGGTTAGGGAGGAGAGGATTTTAGTTTTAAGATCCACGATTATTACCATGATCTTTTCCAGAGTTTTTGTCTTTTTCTTTCAGTGGAGTGTGATTATTTAATTTAATTTTTCTTGATTTAAAGGAGTGCTGCTTGACTTGTTTCACTTCTCTTGTTAACAGTAGTTGTGGCATGTAATTTACCACAGGAAATGTATTTGACCTGTTCCTTAGTTATATTTATAAAGCAAGCAAGAAACATGATTACTGTAAGGCACACCATGCAAGTAATGGGTCATGCACTTAGACATTTAAAAAGTATTTTCACCCCCCAAAAATGGTTTTAAGCCAGTTATTTATATTTTTTGCTGTAATGTGTCAATAGGAAATATCAGTTTACATTTCCAAGCATTGATTTAGCCATTATAGTAAACCAGTGAGAGTTTTGTAGGCACAAGGAGTCTGACAACAGCCAGTGTGCATTTTTTTGGGTGAAAATACGTGCCTAAGACTTTTACACTGAATATTAAAATAGAAAACAGTCCATTTAAATTGTGATAATTTCACAATATTACTGTTTTTTACTGGCTATAGATATATATATTTCTATTTACTATAAATATATATTTAATATTTATTTAATATTTAATAACTATAAATGGAAAAATCAATAATGCCATAAATCCTGTCAATAGAGTTTAACTTGTATTGACGCCAAAACATTCTTTCAATGTAAATATAATGATTTTGTTCCCTAGTAAATTGGCATATTTCAATCTACTCTAGAATTAAAGCCTAACCGTTTTATTCATGCATGTGTAAAAACACCATGCTTGCTAGTTATAATTATGGTGAATTTGTCCAGTTAAAACACAGAAGTATTTTCAGGGACCAAATTAAACAGAGTCCTAAAAAACACTATCATTATGTGAGGTTTGAGTCCTTTTCATGAAGAACAGGAAGATGATAGAGTGACAGAATAAAAGAGGAGTGCTCTTGGCAGTGGAGAGATGGAGGTGGGGCTCTATCTGAGCCGCCTGGCTCATGTACGAATGACATCACTATTACCCAGTAGGAGTGTTCCGCCTTTTCTGGTGATGTCACTGCTGCCCAATCAAAAGCCGCTGTTTTGACGCTGCAGTGAAGACTGTCAGCCAGTGAAAAGACGAGCTCAGTGAGCGAAAGGTGTTTTATGCATGCCACATGAACAGCTGTGCCCTTGTCCTTCTCATCTACCAACCGGTTTCACTGACCTAGTTCTTTTTGTTGTGTTGCTCAGCCATTTCAAAGACTAGCTCTGAATTCAAGCCTATTGTGGTGTTTTAAGAAGGTCTGGATATTGTTTAGCAAGCGTTTATTTATTTATTACCTTACAAGAACTTTAAACCATACAATTATTCAAAACACAATCCTTGTTAGTCTAAAAACAATACAAAATACATGTTTATGGGTATCAGTTATAACCCTTGTAATGATTCAGACAAACATGAATGAGTATTACAGTATGAATCATTTACATGTGATGAAACTAAACAGGGTTTTTGGAAAAGCAATACTTCCTTTATTTGTAGACAGAACTGTGCTAATCTGAAGGTCAGGAGGTAAAGCCTGTTTATTGCTCACTTCCATGAATCGTTTTCGCTGACTATAACATTGGCCTTGTTTGTTTAGCACCGTCTTGTTTCTCTGTCCATCATCAATGCAGATTCCCGACATGCAAGTTTTGCACAACGTCAGACATGAAAGTTCTAGGTTTGCCACCAACATTAGCTCCAATTCATTGTTTGTTAAAAAAAAATGCGTTATCTATTGCCTCCTAATGTGGCTATTATTAGGTTTATAATTGAAGCCCGTTTTAACACCCTCTGTGCAATCAATGTTTTTTGATTTCTTCTTCGTTGGGTTCACTCTGTTTACATCGGCATGCTTCTTAAGTCTGAAGATTTAATTTGTCTAAGCCTCTTTGGACTGCTTTGGCCCTTTCTGACCATGATGTGCTTGGGGTGACATATGTTCCTATAAACTTGTTGAGATCCTTTTAGGATCACAACACATTTAAAGCTCTGTTTCCAGATACATGTGATTGCAGAAATAGATTGACTTGCTTTGAGCTTCAAACCCTCAATCCAGGTGATAATGCACGGTCTGAGTTTGATCAATGCCACTAAAGCCTCAGAAAAGAAAGATAAGTGACATTGATCACTCATAAGGTCGACAGAACACTTGTACATTGTCTACTTGCATCTGTACTGTAATCTACCGTATATTACAGAAAAAAAGTTGTGCATTGTTAAATTTGCACAAAACGCAGATAAGTCACATCAGTGTATAAAGATATAGTTCTAAAAGTCGTTCTAAATCTAAAATAATAGCAGAGTCCACGCCACAACTATAATGATTATGGCAATCACTTTCAGAACAGTTGTTTCCAGCTGATGAAAGATTAAAACATTGACCGCAGAAAGCTCCAGCAAAGCGGCTGAAGACAAAACTGGCAGCGCGCTTAGAATAAACAGAACAATATTGTCCACAGGTGTGGATGCTAATTTTGTTATCGTTATCTTTCTTGGTGTGAACAGACCCTAAGTCACATTTTATTATTATATTCAGAAAAACATTAAAATACTGGTAAAGTGAAATGTTAACAAACATTATAAACATATTTGAGTTCCCAAACGCCACAACAAAAAATTATTAAACTAATTGTTTTAAAGTTAAAATGAAACGGCGCATGTAGAAAATGCACTACAAATAAACTCGGGATCATGGATCCCTGTCTCTCTTGGCAAAAAATCCAAATTTTTATATGTTTTGCTTCCTTGAGGTTAACTGCATAATATAAATCATTTGGGAATATAAATCACAGCATATTTCAGAGTGTATATAAAAAAAGTGATTTATATTTCGTAAAATATGGTATAATGTTTTTTTTAGTGTGACCCCACGGTCGAGGTACACCCCCCCCCCCCCCCTCCATTGTAAAGATATTTGTTAAGATGCTTAGAGCAAAATTGTAGCTTTAACATTTATTCATTTTGCAGACACTTTAATCCATAGCAAATAGTAATACAAGTAAAAGTACGTAATGCTATATTTGATTTAGGATAATAAATTGGAGTTTTTGGACATGGAAATCTGTATCTATGTCTTGGCTTCCCTTAACCCTTCTTACTGAGATTATGGCAGCCTCTCCCTGGAAAACAGATTATGGAGACGGCAAGACTGCTGGGGATTATTATGCAATTTTTTGATCATTATTAGTGCAGTTAGGGTTAACTTCCCAGTTTCTGATATTCTGAATAATTCCTTTAATTTGAATGACTTTGCCAACTCCATGTGTCCAGGCCACCAGCAAAGCATTTCAATCCAGTTTTATTGACTCAAGTGCTTCCACATAAACTCTAAGCATAATCCCCTATGAGTTGGCTCTGCTGTGTGGTGGTAAAGAGAGGGCCACTGCCTCAAACCGTGTTGATTCCCTCCTCCACACAGAACAGCCTCTTTTCTCCTCCCCCTCCCCCTCCCCCTCTTACAGTGTGTAGGTTGCTTTAGGATAACCGGAGCGCTCATGGTGGAGACCGCGGTGGTCGTTGCGTTTTAGAGGGGGTCTGGTACCTCGTTTGGGATGGGGATGTTGAACGATCGCGTTCTGTTGGACTAGAACGGGCAGCGGATGAACAGATGACGCGGTGTCTCCAATGCATTCGGCTTGTTAATCTGAGTCTGTTATGTCGGCGCAGTGGCATATTGAGAGGCTACTGTAAAATAAACGTGGACATCACGCATTGATTTGAGAAAACACCCAATGACATGTTCGAGTAAGTAGCAAATGGGTTATTATGCAATGCATGCGAATGTTGTGTTTGTACAAAACCGTATGCTAATGTTGTTTGATGATTCACTTTTATCAGTTGTTCTTGCATCACAGTGCAGTAGTAGGTTAAGGCGTTAACACGCAAGCAACTGTGATTGCATCCCCAAACCGCACTGATGACATCGACATTCTTTCTGTTTGTGTGCCCAAATGCATGTTCAGCACTGAGGATTAGATTGGCGCGTGCCGTAGTTTTACTGTGCAGGTTTAGCATGCAAATCGCGTTTACATTTACTTTATGTAAATTGCATTGGTTTACGCAGTATCGATAACTGAAGCGCGGCATTTTATCTTCAGCATTACAGCACCCATTCATCCTCTTGACGTTTCCTCAAGCGATTCGTGAACATGTTTTTCGATTGAATCGGTTCTTTTGAACGATTTGTTCGAACTGGCTCATCAACTGTACAGAATCGATTCAAGCGGTTTTTGAATCAACAAATTGATTCATTCAACGGAGAACCTGTTTCGAACATGCCCGACTCGTAATGACAATCAATCGATGATTGAGCTGAAAGCATTGAGTGGAACAAGATTTAACTAATGGACTAAAACAATACTTTAGTAGCCATATATCAGAAATAAGAAGACATTTAATGTACTGATAATCAACTTTTTATTACTTGATTGTGACAGTAACACACATTTGCATGTCAATGACATTTTTGATTACTTCATGATGCAATAGACTCTGATTAAATCGTTTTTTTTAACCTTCTTTCTTTCTTTTGCCTTGTTTGTGAAACGTTACATGAAGATTTTATGTAATTTGCTGTCAAAATAGGTTACCGGTTAAATAGTTTACAAAAGGGTTTTACATTAGGGGGTTTATTCTGGCTTTTGTTAGGATTTTATTAAATTTGCATTGCATGTGTTTTTGCTGACAAGTAAAACAGGAAATTTAAAATTTGAAGCCTACTAGATCAAATAGTTAAAGGGATAGTTCACCCATAAATGAAAATGATCCCATGATTTACTCAGCCTCAAGGCATCCTAGGTGTATATGACCATCTTCTTTCAGACTATCTGAGTAATCTCTGAAGTGGGATGTAGGCGTAGCGTAAGCTTAGGTGAGAGTAGACACTTCTTGCGGTCCAAACATTACTGGGCAACAAACTGAAGCTCTTCTTCTCTTTTATCAAATCCTCCAAAATTTCTCTTAAAAAAATCTCGTTTTAGACTTCTAATTCATGACCGGTGTTTTGTTTTGCTCTATCCTCTGCACTTCCATGTTCGCCAATACATCATGCTTCGGGTCAGAGTTCACTCTACCGCCAGAGCTAGACCCGCATACGGTCGTTACCAGAAGTCAGTGATTATAGTTTATAAAGTTATAAAATGTTATATTTTTTCTTACAAAAACCCATTGCTTCGCTTCAGATGCCCTTTATCAACCCCCTGGAGCCATATGGATTACTTTTATGATGGATGGATGCACTTTTTAGGCATCAAAATCGTGAGCACCATTCACTCCCATTATATAGCTTGGAAGAGCCAGGACAATTTTTTAATATAACTCAGATTGTGTTCGTCTGAGAGATGATACCTAGGATGGCTTGAGGGTGAGTAAATCATGGGATAATGAAAAATCAATTTTGGGTGAACTATATCCCTTCAAGTCAAGTGTGTTCTCTGATTTTTTTGTAAGAGTCTGTAGTTACGCCATTGTCGTCTGTGACTCGCCATCTTCTCAGCAGGCGTGTTTAATCAATGTCCTGAAGTGTGACTGTCTGTTATGGATTTCTATGGTGTTTTTGAAGGTGGTTTCAAAACTTTTCTTGCACTGAACATTCAGTTCGAACTAAATGAACCCAGCAATATGTACTGGAAAACTTTGGGTTGCCAAAATATATATTTTTTGATATTTTAAATGTCTTTAAATTAGTTGATTTTCATTATTGCTATCAAGTATGTATAAAATACATATTATATAACAAGTCTTTAATGTTTGCATGATTTTTGTTGTATCAAGTAGGACTGGGTGATTTTATTAAATATTCACAATATAGCCTATTCTTAATGATTTTTCTGGTGACATAAAATTAAGCAACATTGTGTATATATATATAGTGTATTGAGTACACATGCACAACTTAGAACTTTTTTTCATCCACTGCAAATGTTGACATATGACATGTGATGTGTTTTTATGTATTGTGTTTTTAGTTGAGTCTTGTGTATAGTGAGTATTTGTTATTGTGTGTACCTGCCTAGGGACTATGGACGTAAATTAGCAATACTGCTATAATCCGGCTTGTTTACATCTTGTATTCTGTACAAATGTTCATCAACATGCTTTTTCCCTATCAAAAAAAAAAATATATATATATATTTTTTTTTTGCTTCATCACCCAACCCTAGTAAGATCAAATTATATTAAGGATTGATTTCACATGCCTTAAAGCCACTATGAGCACTCCTTTGACAAAACAGGTCTCATATGTCTACCATTTAAATGTCTCATCAGACTGATCAAATGCTGGTGAACAGATACGGCTTTGTGTTTGTGTGCAGAAGCCTTTATCTGTGTTGGTACCTTTATTTTACTGGAACAGGAATGGAATGCTACTATGGAAACGATTGTTATTATTATAAATACTCTCTTCATTCCTGGGCTTCGACCTAAACTTATAATATAGGACCCATCCTGGAAAATCATTCAGTTTGTTCAGAGTGTGATAGCTAAAATTCTTCTGAATGACAGCTTGATTGTATTTTGTAACACATTAGGGACTTTATTAAAGTCATACCATAACTTACTACATATGTAGACCAGAATCAGTTAGTTGTAATCAATACGTGCTGTTTGGTAAATAATGGATAAACCTTGTTTTATTTGTTGATTCCTTGTGCACGACCCGGATGCCCTTAAGGGCGGTTGAAGCAGAGTGCTGAAATGCCAGATGACTGTCTGTATTCACTTCACTTTTCCTCCGCCTCTCCAGTACAGCCAGTAACTCTCCGCGCAGCACTCCCGGCAGCTCGCCCTCCTTGCGCCGTCGTGTTCTGGGAGGCAGAGCCAGTGAAGGGGAGACAAGTGTGGACAGAAGTGTTGGAGGTTCAGACAGTCCCCTGCCCCCTACGTCCTCCTCATCAACCTCTTCATACCCGCTGACGGCCCGCCACTTTACTCGCAATGCCAAGGTAAGCCACATTCTAGGCCAGTGAGATTGTTGGTCATCTCTCATGTCTGAAATGACGAGCGCTCGCTCTTCCACCCTCATGCTGAGCGCAGTATCAAGTCCTGTTTGGAGTGAATAGGAAGAATGGTAGTGTTGCTAACAGTTATTTAGAAATTGTTCTGAAAAAGTGTTTTTAACGTGCACGTAAAACAACATTGAAAACCCATTTTGCCTCTGTAATATGGCTTATTTCTGAGGGAAGCATTAGGCGGGACTTGTTATTATCCACTACAAGTCAAAAGTTTGCAAAAGAATATTTACATTTATTTTTTTATGTTTTTGAAAGAACTCTCTTATGCCCACCAAGGCTGCATTTATTTAATCAAAAATGCAGTAATACTGTGAAATGTTATTAATACGATTTAGAATGACTGTTTCAGAAGTAATTCTGATATGTGGATTTAGTGCTCAAGAAATATTTCTTATTGCCAAAGTGGCACAATAAGACCAATTTTTTTTTGAAGAAAGTAAATAGTGTCCATTTTGATTGTTTTGTTGAGAAAGAGTGTAAATTAAGACCCTCATTCATCTTTTCCCCTCTGTTTCAGAAAATGCAGAGCTGGTATAATGTAAGTATCCTGGTGTCTTCAGAAGTTCATGCCTCAGTGTTTTGTGCTTTAGCTGACCGTGCTGGTTCCCTCCACTCACATCTCACTCTTATATATAGGTGCTCAGCCCCACGTACAAGCAGAGGAATGAAGACTTTCGTAAACTCTTTAAAAAGCTGCCTGATACAGAGCGTCTCATAGTGGGTGAGTTTTACTATTTCATGAGTAAAGCAAGCAGAATGTAATGAGTGATATTATTTTAAGTCTAGCACAGTCCTTGGAGTGATTATGTGATGATCACATGGCCTTTGGTTGTGTTTATCTTATTTTTATGTCTAGACTACTCATGCGCACTGCAGAAGGACATTCTGCTCCAGGGCCGTCTTTACCTGTCTGAGAACTGGCTCTGCTTCTATAGTAATATCTTCCGATGGGAGACCACGGTAATTCTTACATTACTGAAAACATTAACTAGATCTCTAACAACCACCACTCAACAATGAATTTCCTAGTGGATAAACTTCAAGTATTTCATAGAGAATGAACATGAATGTTAGTCAAATGGGGTGCAAAAAAAGAAAGTTTTTCTTTTAGAAAAAGAAAGGTTGTTTAACATCAAATTCAATGAAACTTGAAATCCTATATGCAAGGCAAATAGTAATACTTTTTATGAACAGTATTGTTTTAAGGGAATTAAACATTAAAGATAAAATAAAAATAAAGTACTCTTTTACATAAAAATGAATTTGTAAGTAATCATATCTGGGGGCCGTTCTTCATACATGGATTACCAAGTTATGTGGATTTTACTGTTGACGATTTGACGTGAACCACACATTAAATTGAATTGTGATAGCTATTGTGCGGGTGGCTTGATGCTGTGCAGGAGATGCAGATAACCTTTTAAAAACATAACGCAAAGTAAACAAATCAATATATATCTGCCCTTTCCAATGAATGCAAAAAAAGTAATCTTAGACAACTTATTCAGATATTTTTATCAAATCAGCAAATTCTTTTGAAGAACCAAATTATCCAGAAATCAATTATCACAATTATAAGATCTGCATCTGTCAAATCATTAAGCGAGATTTGAAGAATGGACTAGAAGTATCTAGATGCTCACCAAAGCTGCTTTGACTTGATCAAAAATATGGTATATATGGTAATATTGTGAAATATTATTACTGTTCAAAATAACTGTTTTTTTTATTTCTATATATTTTATAATATAGTTTATTCCTGTGATGCAAAGATAAATTGTCAGCATCGTTACTCCAGCCTTTAGTGTCACAAGATCCTTCAGAAAACATTCTAATATGCTGATTTGATGCTCAAAAAATATTTTTTTTCAGTTTGAAAACACTTGTTCTTTTTAATATTTTAGTGTAAACCCTGATAAATAAAATCTGAAATGGAAATGTTATGTAACATTATAAATGTCTTTACTGTCACTTTTAATCAATTTAATGCATCCTTGCTGAATAAAAGTATTAATTGAAATTTGAGCTGTATAGTAGGGTATATACTGAAATTTGCATATTTGGAATATCTGATTAATTAAATAATCAACATATTAATCTATTTTAAAAATAATTATTTGTTGAACAAACCATTTGTGCATCCTCTGCTTTGGACAGTTATCTCAGGCAAACCGTATTTCTCCCTCTTTGTATCACCAGATAACCATACTGCTGAAAGATGTGACCAGTCTGACCAAGGAGAAGACAGCCAAGCTCATCCCTAACGCCATCCAGATTAGCACTGAACACGAAAAGGTACCGTGCTGCAGACATCGGATATGCATGCTAAAATTACCATTAAAGGATTTCTTGTGTTAGCTCCATTTTGAAACTCCCAAGCCAAAAAATAATCTGCCTTTGATTAAAATTCCAAACTTACATTTCAGCACTTCTTCACATCATTTGGGGCAAGGGATCGCAGCTACATGATGATCTTCAGACTATGGCAGAATGCACTAATGGATAAGGTAAGAATTGCACTAGTGCACATTTTATTTTAGTATAAGACATAGCCATAAAACATAAATCTCCTGTCAGAATGTGCGCTGTGTATTTGTCAGTGTAGACAATTTCATATGGCAGACGACCAACATCGCTTGGCCATCGGCCATAATAATTAGCATTTGGCAAGATGCAGGTGGTGACTGTACAGATGCATTGCAATCTTCAGCAAGCTTGTCTGTTAGAATTGAACAATAATAAAAAGCTACTGAAGCTCATATTGTTTCAACAAACTGCTACATTGCTGAAATGTTTTCCTCTGCTGTAAGTTTTAGTTAAAAATATAGTAAAAAAATCTGCCAAAAAGGAAATCAATTTCAGAATGCATTGCAACCAACGGAGTCAATGGAAATGTTACTTATAAATAAAGTAGTTAAATAATATCTGTAATTAAAATATAATCAAGATAATAGTTAATGAAATTAAACACTGTTTGCTAAAAGCATTTGCAGGCTGATTCATGTCATTAAATCGGTCATCACATCTGCTGCCTCTCAGAATGCTATTGAAGCAATTTTTAGCCTGGGTGACTCCATACCGAGCTTCTACTTGAAGTACTGATATTATATTTCTCATCCACAGACTCTGTCACCTAAGGAGTTATGGCACATCGTTCACCAGTGTTACGGCACTGAGCTGGGGCTCACTAGTGAAGATGATGATTATGTCTCCCCTACTGCTGAACATATGAACGGCCTGCTGTGAGTCCACACTGAGAGGAATGTGTTTATGAAATTTGATTTATGCAATTTACCTGATAAACACAAGGACAGACAGAAGGTCACTGTGTACCTGCATATTTATTTTATTTTTAGGTTTTGGTGCAAAAAGGCCACAATTATATACACATGTAATACATTTTAATTTTTTTAAATAAATAAAATGTATTAAGTATAGACTATCTATCTTCACGACATACATATACATACACACATATTTTTATTAATTAGTTATTTTTTTGTTCAAATAGGCCGTATTCTATACATTACTTGAATTATATACAGTTGCTATCGAAATTATTCAACCCCCAATGCAAATCAGGTTTATTGGCAGAATTTAGTTTTCAGCTGTTTGCAATGAACAAATCAAACAAAAGTAATTAAAATTGCTCAACACAACAAATGTTGCAAGTGGTTTGCCCAAATTCATCTGAAAATGCAACTTTTAATTAACCTGGCCCTAGCCAGATGAATTTCGCTCCGCCTAGCTTCACTCACATCCATCTGGAACCTCTTCCATTGAGAGTGATTTCTCCAACCAACTTTATGGTTTAGCCAATCAGGACGCAGGGCGGGAGTTTCATAGATGTGACGTAGTGGAGAAGCGACCGTGAGACTGTTTTGATTCAGACAACAATGGCGGCTCGCATCGAGGAAGCAAGCGTTAACATTGATGCTGCTATTTCATCCGTGTTGTCCAATCTACCTAATATTGTTTCATTAAAAGAACATCAGAGAATGGCTCTGAAGGCTTTTGTTGGTGGAAACGATGTTTTCGCCCTTCTCCCGACCGGATTTGGCAAGAGCTTGATCATCAGCGTCACGGGTTGGCTTCGGTGTGAGTGGTTGAAATAGCACGTCGATCAAGATGACAGACAAGTGGCTTATCCAATCATATGCAAGGATTTTTGATAAGGCCCAGCCTTCTGAAACGACATTTCAATGGATCGGTCCCAGATGGATGAGTGGAGCTAGGCGGACCGAAATTCATCTGGCTAGGGCCAGGTTAACTTTTAATGACTTCTGCAGTCACAAAATTATTCAACCCCTTCATGGCAAGCATCTTTAGTACTGAGTAGAACATCTTTTTGCTGTTCTGACCTGCTGCAAACGAGACACCAGCTTCTGGCAGTCTTCTGAGGAATCCTCATGAGCAATGGCCTCCAGTTCAGTAATATTCTAGGGTTTGCGAGCTAGGGATGAAGCTGCAACCGCCTTCATCATATCCCACCAGAGATTTTCTATGGGGTTCAAGTGAGGTGACGATGACAGCCTCTGTAGAATCTTCCAGGACTTCTTCTGCAACCAAGTCTTGGTGGAATTTGAAGATTGCTTGGGATCATTGTCCTGTTGGAAGGTCCAGTGAAGCCCAAGCTTCAGCTTCCTGACTGACGGCATGACGTTTTCTTCTAGGATTTCTTGATACTTCAATAAATCCATCTTGCTTTCCAGTGACAGAGGATGCAAAGCAGAGCATCACCAAGCCCCCGCCCCCCACCATGCTAAACTGTAGACAGAGGGTTTCTTTTCAGCATATGCTTCATTCGTCCTCCTCCAGACATACCGCTGATCCAGGGGGTTGAAAAGTTCCCTGTGGCTTATTTTGTAGTTTGAGCAAATTGGAGCTGACCTCCTCTTGTGCTTTTGGGTCAGTAGTTGTCTACGTCTTTTGAATTCTGGCATGCGTTTATCTTTTGCAGTCACCCAAAGTTTTTTTCTGAAACTGCCTTCTCAGAAATCTGGTTGCAGCCATTGATAGCTGTCTTATTCTGCCCCATTCAGGTAGTGTAACCACTGTTCCTTTAACTTTGAACTTGCGAACTATGCTTCCAACGGTGTCTCTAGGAACATTTAGTGCCTTCGCTATCTTTTTATATCCTGTTTCTTGTTTGTGAAGGGCAATGATACTCTTTTAACTTTTTGGACCATACTTTTGACAAACGTGACACTCAATAAAACTAGCCAGTTCAGATATTTAATGTGTTGTAGCTCAAGCACTCCTGGTGCAACTAATGAAGCCCTTGATTAGTGGCATCAGGTGTGCTTGAGACACCTTTTTGCAGATTTGTGCTGCTGTGAGGGATTCTATTCAAGGGGTTGAATAATTTCGAAACCGCAGAAGTCATTAATTTTATTTTCAGTTGATTTTGGGGAAACCACTTGAAACATTTGTTGTGTTGCGCTATTTCAATTACTTTTGTTTGATTTGTTCATTGCAAACAAAGTCTGTACATTTTTCTAATAAACCTGATTTGCAACGGGAGTTGAATAATTTCAATTGCAACTGTATGTAGACATTTTTGCAGCTTGGCTTCACTAAATAATCAGGGTGTTGTAGTGTCTAGTAGCAGAAAATGTCCCCTTTAACAATCCTGACACTTGCGTCTGACTGTCTCTGTGCTATAGGCCAGGTGAGGAGCCGGTCTCCGTCACTGACCTGCTGGATCTGGGATCAGTGCCGGTGGCTCTGGTGGGCTCCTCTCCACCCTCGTCTGCCTCAATTCTTCCTTGTGCTTCAGGATCTTCACCTCCGTCCTCCTCTTCTTCCTCCTGCCAGCCCGTGGAGGTGCCATCTACTCGGGCCACCGTCGAACCTGAGCCCAGCCCAACCGGCTCCCAGAGCTCACTAACCCCAACAACAAACACTGGAACTGCCCTGTCCTCAACTGTAAGTGTCAAGCTACTGTGAAAACCTGCCAGCTTGGTTATGCTCAAAGAACATTACAATGGAAGATTTGTACACAAAAGGTTGCAAAAATCCATTGATGCACTGTGATGCATAAATATTTTAGAAACTGCTTGTGTGCATAGTATGCTTCTTAGTTTGTAGGTAATTAATTGAGTTTCATTTCTTTTCTATTAATCTGTTATCAAATCAGTCTTAATGAGTGCGTTTACATGCACGTTCTTAAACCGATTATGCTTAATAAGCAGATAATGCGTGTGATCATGTAAACGCGTTTAACCTTTTTACTTTATCGGCATAAGGTCATAAACTGCTTCATAATAAACCCCCTTTTTTTTCCCCCCCTTACTCTGATTTCGCCCGGCATTTAAACAGCTTAACCTTCGTTCTGTCGGCTTATTTAAGTGTGCATGTGTGATATGTGACAGGAAAGCATCAGTGGCGTGCACAGGGGGGGGCCGGGGGGGCTCAAGCCCCTGCCCCTTTTGTCTCAAAATGTATTGTGCCCTTTTCTGATAATTGTAAATAATAAAAATTATTAATATTTTTATAAATATTATAATAAATAACAATACAATTACGCACAATTGCCACTCAAAATAATACAAACAAATATTATATATAAAAAAAAGTTTTGGCGGAGAAGTGGTAGGCGGAGTTTCCTTTGCAGCGCCTCATACGCATTTAACGGTTCTGGTAGGCGCTACGCAGCAGAGCTCGCGCGAGTCTTCAAACTACACGAGCAGCAGGTAACAGATAATTACATTTATCTTACCATCACCCTGCTACTCTAAAAGTTGCGGCAGCACGCGAGTCTTGATTGTTACATACACCTTGTGATGCACTCTTGGACACATCCTCAGTGATAGTACCTGGGGTCATAGGGGGTTTCGGGTCTTTCAACTTCAGACCTCCTCATCCAGGCGACCCGACCGGGAGGAGGAGTGATCAGTTCCCGGCCTGTGTCCAAGAAGCGTTCGCCCACAGTTTGTCCCTCCTGATCCACAGCCATCGTGAGGCTTTTTCCAGCAGCACGCGAGTCAGCACGCGAGTTTTAACTATAATAAAAGTATAACTCGATATCAGACGAGATTTCTGAGTGATAATGTAATTCGTTTTTATTCACGGAATAAAAGTGCAAGGGGAAATGCATCTAACGTTAGTTAAATGAAATCTTAAGTCCATGTCCAAAGTGTAAGGAACTCATATCTTTGATTTCATAGTAACGCTTTACAATAAGGTTCATTTGTTCATTACTCATTTATGAACTAATGAACTAACCATGAGCAACACATTTGTTACTGTATAGGCCTATATTTTAGTTAAAGGGACACTCCACTTTTTTTGGATATAGGCTCATTTTACAACTCCCCCATAGTTAAACAGTTGAGTTTTACCGTTTTCGAATCCATTCAGCTGATTTTCTGATATTTAGAAGAATGTCTGCTTACTGATATTCTTCTAAATATCAGAAAATCAGCTGAATGGATTCGAAAACGGTAAAACTCAACTGTTTAACTCTGGGGGAGTTGTAAAATGAGCCTATTTCCAAAAAAAAGTGGAGTATCCCTTTAATAATACAACTGTTAATTGGTATTATGTCACAGTCAGTGCATTAACTAATGATAACAAAAACAACTTTTATTAATTATGTTTTAGTAAATGCTGAAATTAATATTAACTAAGATTAATAAATGCTGTAGAAGTGCAGTTCATTATTAGCTAATGCTAACTAATTTAACTAATGAAACCTTATTGTAAAGTGATACTGATTCTTGATAGCTAACAGTGTCTTTCATACATATAATACATACATAAAATTTACAACATCAACAAAACTAAAAAATAATTTTCCATAATTACCTTCTTGATTCTCTGTTTTGTTTGGTAAAGTAAATAATATTTAGTAATATTATCATAATTTCCCTATTTTCATTTGATGTGTTATGCATTCTAATAATTGTATCAACATATTTTCTTAGAATGTCAAAAAAAAAAAAAAAAAAAAATCAGGGAACTCTCTGATGCAGCCAAAGGAAGCATCCCTCTCACAAATTGGCTGAAAAGAGAATAAAAATGCAGGTACTGTTAAAAAATAAATAAAAAAAAATTAGTGCCCTTTTTGGTCCCTCCGCCCCTGCCCCTGATGAGGTCTGTGCACGCCACTGCGTCAGATTTAAGGGCATCCTGCCACAGCAAGTGTTTCACGGTAGGGGAGAAGAAATATATCAACTTTTTTTGACTCAAGAAATGTAAAAAATGCGTTCTCATCTAGTGTAGCCAAAGGACAAGTGGGTACAGTTCTATAAACTTCCAATATGAGAGGAGAGCGAGTCTCTGCAAGTTTCCTGCTGATATTTTGAAATACTCTGGCGTTTTAATGCTTTATTTAACATAACTCACATAAATATAGTATACTCTGAGTGAAATGCATGAATGCTTATTTTTTGACATCACCACCAGGAAATGACTTGTTTTTTTTAATGCAGTCTTGTAAATGCGGTTTAATCGCTTTGCCAGGTTGTTGATTTGTATGTAAACCGGTAAATCTGGTTATTTCAATAAACTGATTTTGGTTATCAGCATATTGGTGTGCATGTAAACGTGCTTAAGGATTCATTAGTAAATCTGTTTGAATTTTAATTATTAAAAAAGTCACAAATTAATGAAAAGTCATAGAAATGTATAATCATAATAGAATTGAATAATTATCAGAAAAAAATATTTACACCCATGATCATTTAGTTCAGGCTTTTACAGTTTTTCAACAACGTTATGTAGATGTTTTATTGTGAAGTATTGCCTATACTTCTATGACTTTGTTATTTTTGTATTATTTATATACTATTATAGTATTTATTAATATTTCATATTTTCATTTTAATTTTTGTTTAAGTTTTTGTTGTTGTCTATTTAGTAGGGGTGTAACAATACATATATGGGTAGATCAAATGACTAATGATACAATGTATCAATGTGTAAAGAAATGTGTTTTATATTATATATATATATATATATTATATATATATATATATATATATATATATAGATAAGGTATACTATTTTTATTTCAATGAATGAAACCATTTTTAGTGGTTTTAGTTTTAACAAAAACAACACTTGTTTGAGAGTGTTTGTTTATTCTCTTCCTCTCTCCTCTTTCTATAGATCTTGGAAGAAGGTGGGGACAGCCAGTCAGAATCAGCCAATCAGTCACTTCAGTCCCCCCTCACTGTCCCACACAGCCTGGGAAACCTCTCCTCATTGGATATGACCAACGATGAGGATCTCCCAACTGACCCCAGCAATTCCTCTGACACTCAGGAAGAGAGTGAGTGAGAGAATTGACCTCGGATAAAACAAAATATTTGAAACCATTCTCTGTACAGATGCATATGTGTTAAGTAGATATGTCCTTGAAAGTCAGACTGGTTCATTTGAACACTTTTACTCTCCACAGGTGAGGTGGAGTCTTTCTGTCCAGACCTTAACGGCAGACTGCATATCAACACGGTTGTTCGCATGAGCGTGGACAAGCTCTATGACCTTCTGTTCTCAGACACTCACTTCATACAGCACCTCTTCTCACAACGTCACTTCACTGGTCAGTTTACACTTTTTTTGTAGCTGAGTTTTCATTCTTGCTACTTCTATATACTGTTATTTTCCAAATTGAATCACTACAGTACAATATTTTTAATTTAAAAATAAAAAAAATGGGGTAAAAAGTTAAAGATCATAAAATTTACTATGAATCTAAATTATAAAGTATATTAAAAAAATGTAAATATGAATTATATTAATTAATTTAATTATATCAAAATATTTTGAATTGTATAATCAAATTAGTTTGTTTTATTGTGTCTTTTTAATATGCTTCTTTTATGCTTTTACTTATTATCCATCTAACATTAAAAGGGTAGCTAGCTGGATTAGCTATTCTATATTACGACTTCCCATTATTATGGTTACAGCAACTTCTCTGATTGGTGGGTCTCTCATCGGAAGTTCAGCAATTAAAGGTAGGGTAGGTAGTTTACGGAGAGGCTACCAATAGCGAGCTAGCTTTGAAAGCATGAGATGCCACGCCAAAACACATGAACCCATACAGCAGGGAGCCAACAAAAGCATCACAAGAGACTGTGTTAAACTACCTAATTTGTCGAAGCAGATAACATTACAACATAAACTGAAAGAGCACTGACCTGTACCACTTGACTGCTGCAGATTCATTTAGGCGTTGACAGTGTTGCCAGTGAAATGCATAAACGTCACGAGTTTCCATCTCTTCCAAAATTCAGTATTTATGGCGTGAAAGCAGCATAACTTCATTGTTTTGGTTCAGGAGGAACTGTAAGAGGCGGTGACTGACATCTGTCTAACTCTGTATAGCATTTGGACCAAATGCAATGATTGGGCGAACATGTTATGGTCCTACGCCTTTCACAGACGTTATATATACATGTAGACCACTTAACCTAGTTATTGCTATAAGGATGTGAAGAGACTTTCAACCAGCATAGCAAAAAATGTTTCTTGAACAAATCGCCTACCATGCCTTTAAAGGGATACTCCACTTTTTTTGGAAATAGGCTCATTTTACAACTCCCCCAGAGTTAAATAGTTGAGTTTTACCGTTTTTGAATCCATTCAGCCGATTTTCTGATATTTAGAAGAATATCAGTAACCAGACAGTTTCTGGTCTCATTGACTCCCATAGTATATTTTTTTCCTACTATGGAAGTCAGTGGCCCTCATTTATCATTCTTGCGTAGAAACGGGCGTATATGTTGGCGTAAGATTATGCTTACACTCCTCTCACCGCCTGATGTATGAAGCTGTGCGTACCTTTGAAATCCTGGTGTACGCAATACCTGCCCTTGATAAATGCCGCGGCTGAAAACGATCGTCATTAGAATAACACGCCTCTAAATATTCAAGTCTCCGCTTCCCCCACGCCCTCATTTTACGCCACGGACACACGGAAGACGGCAAAGAAGAGAAACTTTTCCGACGTGGAGATCAAATGACCTATCATAATGCATTATTTTACAGCAGGTGTTTTGAAACAATTAGCATTTAATATCGTATCGTGATGATGATGTGTGGAGTACCATTCATTCACATTAATAATTGCATGTCCATTTGTAATATTCTTATTATTATTCGTGTTCGCATTTATGAGGAAAAAACAATGATACGGACGTGAGCGCTCTGAAAGCGGCACTAAAATATATTTTAAATCTTTCACAGAGACATCAAACAAAGCACAAAACCTTTCTTTAAACTGAATTTCGTTTTGTATTAATTGTATCTTAATTTTACTCAATGTTTCATCAACCAATTACCTGGATTTAACAAATAAGAAGTAAATAGCAGATGATAGATCATGAAACGGAGGACGCGTGAACTGAGCTCATCTCATAAATGAACCGAAACTCAGCGTATAAGGTACCCTACTTGCCTCAGACATGTCTACTTTTAAACAGAACAATTCAAAACGAAAGAAAACAGAACACAGACTGCTCTCTGCTTATGTAATCTGAAATGTGTCTCTCTGGCGCGTTCACTACTGCGAAGATCGCGAGTCAGCATCTCAACTTCATCTTTGCAGCCGACACAAAGAAAACACTTCTTTATTAATAAACAATCAAAATATCACCTTGCTATCTTTTACATATTCATAATCATTACTTTTGCCGGTTCTTTGTGACAGATTTTTACACTGAAGTTTATAATTTGCCTATGTTTTTTTTTTTTTTGTCATATGTTTTAGTTTGTCAGTGCGTTTTGTGGTGTTAGGAATTGTTTTTCTGCGCATTTCCGCACTAACTCAAACGTGCGTACACCACCTCCTGAGCTGGCGTGGGATTTGAGCGTGCCGTACGCCAACGTCCATATTGATAAATCTCAAAGTCACCGTGGTTTTGGGTGTATGCCAGGTGTACGCTCGAAATTTGGTGTACGCACTTTTGATAAATGAGGGCCAATGAGACCAGAAACTGTCTGGTTACTGATATTCTTCTAAATATCAGAAAATCGGCTGAATGGATTCAAAAACGGTAAAACTCAACTGTTTAACTCTGGGGGAGTTGTAAAATGAGCCTATTTCCCAAAAAAGTGGAGTATCCCTTTAAACAAATTAAAAGTAAAATTCACACTTATGGATTCTGCATAAGCATATATTATTTTTAAACAACCTTGTCTTTAAAAGTTTCTAGCATGACACAATGTCCTAAAACATCATGCATGTTTAATTGATTAGTTTGTAGATTAATAGAGTGGTGCAGGTATGAAGTCAGATCGCGGAAGTCTAATTGTAACTGGTTGTGTAAAATAGGCACATAATATCATATATATATATATATATATATATAGTCAATGAAATTAACCAAAAATATAGTCAAGTTATGTTTGCTACAGGCTTTATTTTACACATAAATTGACAAACCCCATAGGAAAATCTCAAAGGAATCAGCGGTGAATTAGACTTCAGGGTTCTGACTCCATACCTTAGAAATTCTATTGATTTCCCTGTGAAGATTGTGAATGCCATTTCTTTTCTTCCAGAACCCTACTGTAGTACACAGTTGCCCTTTAACATACTTTACTTATTGAAATACTGCCCCTAGTGGATTGGAGCTTCTGCTAGCATTTTATCTTTGACTGTTGATAACTATTCTATGCATGGCTGATTTGTTATTGCCTTTTCCTGCAGTTTTCAGATCCCACGTGTCCTCATTCCCCCTCCCTTTATTATGCTGTTTGTCCTATAGGGGCCTTTGGAGCAGATCATGAGAACTCACTGTTTGGTTTCACTATGTTCTATAGCATAAAGTACCATGGTCTCATTCTTTTTTTTCTCTTGGTAACTTTATTTACTTTGTACAGCAAATAATGTCAAAAATATTCATGATAGATCAAGAGATTATAGCCTCCGCACCACAGTGTGTGAATAGTTTTTTCTCTCATGCTGAGCTCTTTGTCTATGTTGTCTGCATGGATAATTGCCCCCTTCTCTGTGCCCCTGCAAGTGCTCTGACTGTAATCACACATCATTCTTCCTCCCTCTTCTCTAACTGTTCTTTTTCTGCTCTCTTTCGTGTGATTGGTTCAGATCTCTCTGTGCACGAGTGGCAGCAGGACAGCAGCAGTGGGAACAGCAGTAGAGTTCTGAGTTACACCATCGCCATCAACAACCCGTTGGGCCCAAAAACCGCTCCTGTGGTGGAAACACAGGTGGGTCCACACAGCTCTTTTTCTTTGTTTTTATCTCAGCTGTTCTTCAGTCTCCCTCTTTTTTTTTTAAAGGGGCAGCCCCCCCCCCCCCCAATGAAAAGCCTGTCATCATTTACTTACCCACATGTTGCTCCAAACCTTGTATGTATTTCTTTTTGCTGAACAGAAGAAAAAAAAGAAGCTATTTAGACTATTTGTACAATGAATGTCTCATGTATATGAATATAACTCTCATGATATGCGCAAAGATACCAAAAAAATACTAAACATTAATATTTTTTAAAGAAACGGGTTTGCTGTGCTTGTTTGTGGTTTTAGTTATAATTAGAATTAGTTAAAAAAATGTGATTAGATATCAAAATTACTATAAATAATGATGATGATGATAATAACAATTTTACTATTGTAATAATACTATTTCACTGTAAAACAAAAAGTGTATTTAAGAAAATATAACATTAATATATATATATATATATTTTTTTTTATTTTTTTTAAATGTATATACTTTTATTATGTTAAAATTAAAATACTAATATTTGTGCCTGTCTTCATTTCTTAATTTTCTGTGGAAAATCACAGAAAGAGCCCCTTTTTTTGTTATTTAAATCACAGCATTTGTGATTTGATAATCGCTCTAAGCCATATATCTCGGTTGCGGTTTTATTTCAATGAGTTGTTCAGCCCTAGTTAATATTAGTTAATGTTGTGCCCTATTCAAATGGTTTACTTATAACTAGAAGTTCATCCACCTAGAACCATAAACCCACCACTAAAACGATTTATCCACCTTTTCAGCTCATGCACACATAAACCATAAATGCATAAGAAAAAAACAAACTTCAAATTGCTGCTTTCTAATATTCCCAAATGTTAAAGACTTCCTTAGAAAGTGCATTAATGTAAACACAGTTTTTCTTTTTACAAATTGAGGGACAACAGAACCTTTCCTTTAATGATGGGTTTAAGCAGATGGTAATGTCAGTTTGGTGTATTTTGTCATGTTGCGCAGACTCTCCACAAGAGCAGCTCCCGGGGGGAGTGTCATGTGGTGGACTCAGAGGTCATAACCTCAGGCATCCCCTACCAGGACTACTTCTACACTGTACACAGATACTGCCTCACCTCTGTCAACAAGCACAAGAGCCGCCTCAGGTAGAACTTCCTGGCCATTGTAAGCCACGTATTGTTATGCTTCAAATGCAAACACCGCTGAGGGAGCCATTGTGTGTGTGTCCGCAGGGTCTCGTCTAATATCTGCTACAGGAAGCAACCGTGGAGTCTTGTGAAAGCTCTGATAGAGAAGAACACTTGGAGCGGCATTGAAGAGTATTACAGACACATGGGTAAGCAGGTTCTCATCTAAGTGTTAACCTTTAATGCGACTTTGGTGCTAAACATTATCCCCTGCATTCATCGTCAGAGACAGAGGTGTGTAAGTTGGAGACGCTGTTACAGTCGGAGGTTTCCGTGGTGAGCTCTGGGGAAGTGCCTTCCGCGGACTCTGCCAAGACGCCCCCCGGCCTGCGCAGACGCAAACGCAACTGTCCGAGACGAGCAGGAGAGCGGGAGAGAGAAAGGGAGGGAGCGGGAGGAGGCGGGGAGAGGGG
The DNA here is from genome assembly GCA_036326025.1 of Chrosomus eos. NCBI lineage: Eukaryota > Metazoa > Chordata > Actinopteri > Cypriniformes > Leuciscidae > Chrosomus > Chrosomus eos. The sequence goes on from CM070831.1 coordinate 9,646,610, forward strand.
CGACCGAGGGATTGGAGATGATCGCGAAAGGAGAGAAGCTGGTGAGTCACTCCACAGAGGAGCATGAGCTGAATTTCATCAAGTCTGGTCTGTGAGTCCATGTGAAACACATTGACATCTAGTTGTGGAATGTGGAATTGCTTTTACTGGATTTACTGTACTTTTTCTATATTTTATGCTGATTTCCATAGTTTCCAACTTCAGAAGTATGACTGGGAAAATATCTATTTATATTATTAGGATTAGATTTTTTCTAATCAAAATAAATAAGAGCTCTCTGGTTTAATGATTGAAGTACGAAAAAATTAAGACCATACTGTTATGTAAAATAAATAATTATAATATTGTTATTATTAAATACTATTTTTACAGTACAATACTATCTTTGTTGATTTTTTAAAAATGTCATTTTAAAATGTAAGAAATAAAACTCATATTTTAAATAATAATAATTAATAATTCAAGTTATTTTTTAATGAAGACAACAAAATTAATTTAAAACAATTTGTTTGTTATTATTATTATTATAAATACTGTACATCACTTAAATATTGCAAGCTTGTCTTTATTGATTTGTTTAATAATGATGTAATTGTAATTTCATTAAAACTAAGATTTTTAATAATAATATTGAAATTTTAGAACAGTATAAGATTAACATATGTTTATGCTTTTACTAGAATAAACAAGGATGTGAGTTTTCCATATTTTCCAACCTAAATGAACCACATGAATTGCGTAAATCTAAAATGAAATAATCAGAATAAAAAAAATAAATAATATTTTCCTCTAAAATAACAGCTCTGTTATATAATTGTATAATTGAATAAAATATATATAATAATTAAGAATTAATTATTCCTTCTTTGTTGTAGCTGATCACATGCCTGCTTAATGAGTTATTTTGCTGTCCTCCAGGTGCTCAATATGTGAAACTGGGAGAGAGGTGGCGAGGCAACAACACCAGCATCTCCACCATTCTGCTCATTGTGAGCTTCATGTGAGTGTTTTTATCTTTGGCAATCTGTAAAGATCATTGCCTCTCTGTGCATTTGTAATGTCAGCGTTAATGTGAGCTGCTGATGTCATCAAACTCCCTGTAGATGAACAAAATTAAATCTGAGAGGTTGTCATCACTGCAGTCAGTGTCTTTTCTGGTCATGAGGACTTTAAGCTCGGCTCTGATTTCTAAAGATTTGAATGTACCATATTAACTAACACTGTGGACAACACGGTTGTGATGTTTTTTTTAGGACAATGAAAGATCTGTCATATTTTACTCATTCTCATGTCATTTGAAACAATTTTATCTGTGTAACACAGAAAGACATGTTTAGCCGAATTCTTTAGCTGCATTTTTCTATACAATTCAAGCGGATAGGGACTGGGGCTTTAAAGCTCATTATTCAGTAAATATTAACTTAATGAGTATATTTTTCACAGAAAGCTATCATACGGGTTTGGAAAACTTTGAACATAGCATACAAGTCATGTAGAAACTTTAATGGTCATTTTTAGTGCTTAACAGCTCCAGTCCCCATCCACTTTCATTGTATAAAAAGAGCAGCCTGGACATGCTGCTAAATATTTCTTTTTGCGTTCCACTAAAGAAAAAAATCAATGTGACATGAGGGTGAGTATAATGGTATTATAAATAATATTTGAATAAACTATCCCTTTAACACAATTTTTCGCGCATAGTAATATTACACCCCGTTTATAATGACACCAACATCACCTAAGGAGTGTCTCTCTCTCTCTCTCTCTCTCTCTCTGTCTCTTTCCATTTCTGTTCCTCCTTCTTTTGCATACTAATATCTCTCTTTGCTGTTCTTGTCTTTCTCGTCTCGCTTTCCTCGCTTCCTCCTGCGTATAGGATCTGTGTCAGGTAGAGCCTCTGTCTTTGTGCTTCAAGGAAAACACACATATTTTCATGACAAAAAATGATTACAGATGACTATATTTAAATCTCTTGTCTTCCTCCAGTCTGGTGGTTCTGGTGGCTCTGAACATGATGCTGTTCTACAAACTCTGGGCGCTTGAGCGGGCTGCACACACGCTCGAGACCTGGCACTCATACTCTTTAACTGACAGGTATATTAAAAGTAACCGAGTGGCTTACACACACAGTGCTTCTTGGCATGCTGATTCGGGAATCTCTCTGTCCGCAGCCCTCTGCCCCAGTCAGCAGGAGAGTGGGCGCAGGTACTGCAGCTCCAGAGGCAGTTCCACCAGGCCCAGCTGAACAAATGGCAGGAGATTCTACAGTCTTCTGTCACACTTCTGGATCAGGTGTGTTCCTGAGCTAAACTTAAACTTAAGATGTTCAGTTCTTCTTTTTCTGAGATTTTGTCACTATACCAGTGATTCTCAACCACGGGTCCGAGCCCACTTTCTAATTGTGATTTCCAGACCTGGGAAAAACATGGAAATGAATCAAATATTTTATTAGGTCCAAATTATGACCTATATAAATTAAATTCATTAGTAATTGAAAGTGTAAACTCAGAACATTCAGAAACTTATGGAATTTAATTATTTATAATTATTGTAATCATTTATAATAATAGTATTTTATTAAAATAGTGTGTGTGTGTGTATGTGAAATTATAATATTTTGTTTCAATTTCCACTCCTAGTTTCTGTAAATGAAACATGCTGTAATGACAAAGCTGCTCATTTTCCAGAAATTCCAGAAATGGTGCCCTTTGAATATTGTCTTTGACAATAGCTTCCATCCATTTATTTTTATGCGCATTTTGGGATATCGCTTAAATTATATATATTTTTTTTATCCGATAAGAAGACATGCGCAAAAACTACAATGGAAACACATTTACCGAATAAATCCCTCAATGGGCAATTTCAGAATCTCATGTATAACCTTCTTAGAATATTTTGCTTATTGTCTTTAAACTTGTGAATGTTCTGTTCTTTAGTGTAAAAAAGCTGGAGAAAGAAACATTTTAATGCAAAGTTATAAAAACAAACTTAAGTTCCTGTTGAAAAAAATGATGTAAACCAGTCTAAGTCTCTCTGAAGTGCCCAAAACCCTGCTATAAAAAGCATGACCAGGTGTACGCGGCCCTATTCGACATGCTTCGAGTGGGATTGGGTCTCTGGTGTGGTCAGACGTGCTAACAAGGAGGCTATCGACTGCTAGCGTGCCTCTTCAGGCCAAGGCAGTGAGATTTACACACACAGCTCTTACTGGCCTACGTTACACAGGCTATTAGGTTTTCTTTACGGTAAATAATGTACAAATAAGACAAGGGGCATTTATTATGAAAGTAAAAGGGTTGATTTTGATTTCAAATGGTTTCCTCTCTCTAATGTAGATGAAACAGTCTCTGGAGAAGCTCCACGGAGGAATGATCACACCAGAGGTGCAGCAGGAGTCTGATCCAGCAGCAGACACACTGACGGATCAGTGAAGAGCATACGGTAACCCCTTCACACAACCGTTTACTGACTCTGGGCCCTGTGACATAAATCATGATCAGGAGCTGGTGCTCTACTCAGTGACGTCAACGTTGGGATTGACATGGGTAGCTTTTAGGTTACCCAAGTGCCCCAGCTGCAGCTACAGGACTACAAACTAACTCAACTCTTCTATCAATCTGATCCTGAACACCGTGAACTCTGGGACCGAAGCAATAACACACACGTACGGGAGCGTCTGTGACTTTCAGCTGTGCTGCATCTTGAGCCGTTTTGGTCCGTACTGAGTGTCTGAGGAAGCTCAATGTGACCTTTTAGAAAACTGCTATTCATCTTGGACCTTTTTTTAATTTTAAAAAGGTTTGAAATCAACCTCCAGTCTGCTCCGAGAGACCTCTCAAACCTGTCGACGAACGTATTTTTTTAATGGAATTTCTTTTTCATTTTTCAAACGTACAGTTTTCATGCAAGAGAAATTTAATTTTCTCTTCTGTTTTGTTATTGTTTTGATGATTTCAGAGCTGTTACTGAAACTGTGTCAGACCATTACAGTATTTATTTAATAGACTTGCATTACAGTCTAACATCATTGTGTTTCTGCTCAAACGAGGACCAATGTAGAAATGGGTGGAACGAGTGGTATGAATATGAATTTCCATTTTAGCAATAATCTCGTGGAAAAATCGTAATGACAATTAGAAGTTAACGTACAAGTAAAATGTGCAGCTGTTAAGATGTTTTAAGGTGTTTTTACACGCCGTTACAATTTTAACCATTGCTTCTTTCTCCCTAATGTTTCAGTTATTATTTTTGTTTTAAATCCCTGTGTGTTTATAACTTAGGGGTGAGAGGAGCTGTTTCATGTAGTCGAGGTGTCGGGAAACTGTAGAGTTTCACTGGAATCAAACTTGAACTGTTCAGAGTTACTGTTAGCTTGAGCAGCTGAACACACACACACACAGATTGGAGGACTTCAGTCGTTCCTGGGACTGGACGTTTTAGGACCAAGCAGAACTCAAGGTCAGGAGGAGAATGTGATGTACATTTCACTCAACACTGTGGGCCAATCTCACATAGAACATGTCTATGTGTTTCACCTCAAAATCAAAAGAAAAAAAGAAGCATATATACAGATATATAGTCGTATATTTGCATTGTTACAATTTCCTGACAATTAAGCACCCCTCAATTACTGTGAAATGAAAATCATCCTGTCCAGACTATTTTCATTTTATGAAAGAAAAAAGCATTATTTAAAAGCAGTAAAACAAATTCTGTCTAGTGGTATAAATAACAATAATATATACATATATTAATAATCTTAGGTAATTGGACATTATGAAAATATTGTCACAATGCAAAATATTTATTTTTTTCTATTGGTTTTAATGTGAAAATTTTGACAGGCTTGGTGAGATTCACCCGAGTTAATTTTTTTTTCTCTCTCTCCGTTTTATGTTTGATGATTTCATTTGGACGGTCTGTTACTGATGATTTTTTTGTCCTGCCCTTCAGCCTCAGTGATCTCTCCCTCCTCTGAGTGTTATCAGAGTGAGTGTGTCTGTATGTCTGTCTGCGGGCGCTGCTGTGCAAAGCCCTTGCTGAGTGATGAAAGCATGTGCTATTTATTCGGGTCAGGGAGGGAGAGAGCGAAGGTGGGATGTATTGTATAGACACGATTGTAAAGATGACTTGTGGCGGTCGGAAATGCATAATAAAAATGCCCAAAAAAGTGAAAATTTGTGTGCATTACTAATTGGAATATCATTTTCTTTTACCTGTGTGTGTATACGCACACTTATGTTTGTGGTCAGTAAAGGTTTTTTTTTTTTTTTTTTTTTTTTATGTGTGTGAGAGATCATATGCTCACCAAGACTGGATTTATTTATTTAAATAAAAACAGTCAATTTAATAATATTAATACAAAAGTTACAAAATAGCTGATTTCTATTTTAATATATTTTAAAATCGAATTTATTCTTTGATTTCACAAGATCCTTTAGAAATTATTCTAAATATGCTGATTTTGTGCTTATTATCAATGTTTAAAACTGTGGAAACTGCATAGTTTTTTCCCCCATGATTTTTTTTGACTTTCAAAATAGAAATATCAAAATAACAGCATGTATTTGAAGTAGAAGTCTTTTGGAGTGTGTTTTTAACACTTAATTTAATTCTTGACCCCTTAGTTTTTAATTCTTGACCCCAAATGGTAAAATCAGCAGACATTCAGAAAAAGAGACCAGCTGTATTTTTTTAATGTATTTTATTTCATACTATCATGTCTTGTCATCATTTGTTTGGCAAGCAACATTTTCACCTCGACATGAAATGCATCCTGGAAGTGTTGAGGCTGTGAAGTCATTGTGTGCATGTACTGTACAGACTCCCACAGAGGTGCAGACATTGTCAGATAGTGACATCCAAGTGTTAGTATAATACCATCTATGTTTTAGTAATCCGCACTAAAAGCAGCTGTGGTCGTGTTAAAGTTTTGCGCGTTTATGACGGTGTTCATAAAAGTACATTTAAAATCATGCAGTAGAAATCTACCAATTTAACAACCTACGAATGAAAGATATAAAAGTAAGAAAGCCAGAGCTTAGAAGTCTCAAGAATGTTCATTCATGCATAAAAGGCAGTGAGACTTTGGCAGTGTAGTGCTGCCCTCTGTAGTCACTACCCGAAATTGGCTACTAAGAGGGAGAGGAAAGACTGGAAGTTTTTTTTTTTTTTTTTTACCGCACTTGTGAATGAATACAATTGATTCCTGCTTTCCCAATCCATTTTCTTTCGAAATCATCGTGCATTAAGAGCCAGAGACCTGCGCATCCATCCTTTTCTGAGTCACTCTCAATCGCTTTCATGCAGCCCTTGATTATCTTGTCAGCAAAGACAAAACGAAAAGCGGAGGGATGATCAGGAATCAACATTAGAAATGATTAATAGCACAGATCCTCTACGACACATTCTTAATATATTTAATAATTATCACGTTAGTTTCGGTAGCGGATCTATGACATTTTAGACAACAATGTACTTCACGTCTATGATTATAACATATATGTGACATTCATTTGCCTTGCATTTATTTCTTTTAAGAGAACGATTTGAATAGCTTTATATGCTACTGGCAATGTCTGCTTTTCACCATGAACGGACATTTTGTGCTTTATGGTGCTAAATATATTTACTGTTTCACACCAAGACAGTAAAGACTAAATACAGAGAGCTGGTCTACGGTTTTGTAAATGGAAAAAACTATTTAAATGTACACTATGTAACTTTTTTGTTCAAAATTAACATTTAAATAAGTCGCATCATCAATACTTCGTTCAAAACAAGAGGACAGGGTTTTTGATCTATACTGGGACCAGCCACCTGGGGGCGATCGAAACGTTTTGGCTTCACTTTTCAGCACTTGTGCGGCACACTTGGTGTAAACGGGGCCTAAGCTCAACCTTAACAAATGCCCAACCTCACCCCACCCCACCATAAACCTGCTATAATCTCCACCCCAACACCAGTCTGATGCCGCGTCCCAATTCAGAGTCCGTATCCTTCAAAGGCCAATTGCGTCACCCGCGGTTCAAATGCCTCTTTTTCGTTTCCCGTGAAATGAAGGATACAACTGATGGATCCTTCGTGGCCTTGCCTACCCCAGAATTCATTGCACACCAGTGAGGACAGGAGTTTTATTTTATTTTTTAGAAATTGTCTAATTACACTTTTAAACGTAATTATTGGGTTTCAACTTGCTCAAATATCCAGCGATACAAATGTAAAAAATAACTTTAAAGTGGTTCAAATGTTGACTTGCATCTTACTAAGATGCGATTATATATAGTTTATACTCTTATATACAGAAATGGAACATGCAGTTTAAAATAACTTTCAAAATAGTCTAGTACAAACACTACTGTCACTCACAGTGCAGCTGTCACAAGCCAAGTTTCCATCCACTTGTCAATCGAATTATCTGAAGTTCGGTAAAAAAAACTCATGCGAATAAAGCTGGTGAAAGTGTGTTTCCATCAAATGGCTTTAAAGCGAATAAAAAACTGTGCGTAATGACGTCACGTGCTGTTTTGCGATCAAATTGGCATATCGAATTGATTTGAGACATGTTAAGGTGTTTCCATTAATTATCTCACTGAATTGCACAACATTCAAGCAAACATTTGCGAACATAGTTTTGGTAGGAAAAATGGATCGTGCCATAATAACGTTTCCATCCGCGTTTATCGCATAAGCCGTATATCGATCAAGATAAAATCCGATGAGACCGAGCGTATTTCATTTGAGTCGATATTCATGAAATTCAATCGAATTTTACTGTTCCCATAAGGCATTTTTCATTCGATATCACTTAATGCGGATAAAAACGTGTGGATGGAAACATAGCTATTGTTGCTAGTCGGCAAGAAGTAAGCTACACCGTCTCATTTAACGACGCTCAGTCCGATTTTCACGGCCTTCGAAGAATGCAGACTCAGAAATGGGACACGGCTTGAGACTGCTGGTCTGGTGCATAGGTTAGTAGTTACAACGAGCAAGAAAGGTGACATGAAGAACGAAAATCTCGAACCTCCAGTCTGCTGGCAGAAAGAGAACGTGACGAACTGAGGGATTTTAAATGTTGTAAAAGTGTGGCGGAGATGGCATTTTATTACTCAATGGATAAGGTATTTTATTGAACGGATAAATTGACATGTAGCTCTCTAACGGAGTTAACTGTAAAGCAATATCTATTGAGAAGGCTCATATTCATATCCGAAGCCAAGCATATCCGAAGCACAAACAAAACGATATTCTTTCTCAAAATGCATGCAGTTTTTTCTTTTTTACTGCTAGAGGGCCAAAAGTTACATAGTCTACCTTTTAAGTGAACTATTATGATTCAGTAAGAAAGTTTTAAAAGTAATGGTTAGCTTACGTGTGGTTTGTTAAATTAGTACTGGTTTGAATCCCCTGTATATGAGAGGGACTGTACTCGGATAGGAAGCTCTTGTTGTAAATGTGCATTATTATTTGTTGGCATTAGTTATGTAACTTATGTACAGTTATGTAATTATGTAGTTATGTCACAGTTCCCAGCTGCCAAATTTGAGATTTTCTGTCTAATTTCTCCTCCTATATATATTAGGGGTTAAATGGTGTACACAAACATAATGGTTCGTTACGTACCTTAAGTCACGATTTGGTGTGTTTTTGGTACAGCAGGGGGAAACAGTGCTTTAGTGAACAAACTGTTTCTGTCTTTAAATATTAAAGTCTGTCAATACTGCTCTAAAACACTCTTCCTGCTGTGATTTTGATTAAGTTTTTTCAGAATTTTGGATGCAAAATACTTTTGCATAATGTATATTTTAGTCAGAATTCTTGCAGTCCCATTCTAATGCGCACAGGGGTTGTGCCTAATTTCAACTCCCTGTAAAATTATTAGCCCTTGTAAAAGCCTCTATTTTTTATTTTTTAGTTTGACAGGGACATTGTACATTAATAAAACATTCCTGTAAATGTACCAGAATTAGCCAGTCAACCTGACGCCAATCTTGATTTCCTTGGGGGACACTGGCTTTAATTGCCTAATCCTAACCTCACCCCCATACCTACTCCTAAACCTACCTATACTGGGGATTTACGGGGTATTGGCGGGAGTCAGAAGTCAGGACGACACCAGTGTCGTGGCGAATTCTGACCCCGCCAGATTATTACACCCCTGAGTTCCCATAGCGGCCTCAACGAGGGGTCTAACAATTTGGAAGAGAGTTAAATTTGGCACAAAACCGACGCTTATTCAGCAAAGTCTGTGGAGATTAATGGAGACCTGTTTTACATTTTGCAAAATTGAAATACTGGCATGAATTTCATATATTTACAGATATGGATGCAACTTTCCCACCCAAAGTGTGATACTCAAATTACATTCTGCATACAGAAGAATTCTGCATTAAACCAACGCCACATCAGTTCGCTACACATGCGTGCAAACCGAAAGAATACGTTCAACATTACACCCCTAATATATATATATATATGAATACGTTTTTTTATTTTCCTATTTTTAATTTACTTTATGTATTTGTGATCTTATAATGATATAAATAGATGTTTTCACATATATAATTCGATTTGATTAGATCATGTTTTTATACTTTTTTGCTCTTGCTCAGTAAATATACTAGTGACAGATTTATACACTAATAATATTATTAATAATATTTCTGATGTCTGATGGTGACTCATTTAGTACCACATTTAAAGCTGATTTCATGTGTAGAAAAAAATCTAAAAAAGGTGTTAAAAGCTAAACCGCATGTACAAGTCATGTTCAGTACAATTTATGTTCAGTTTTACAGACTAATGCATTATTCATTCGTTAACCTTAAAGTTGTTGTCTATGACTTAAATCACAACACTTTTTACGTAATGTGTGACTGCGTTTCCCTGATGGTTTAGAATGGCGGTTCTGTCACAGTTGTTGTGTAAACTGCAATCCTGTGGTTACGGCAGAGCGCCGCTGTGGGTGATGGAGGAGGCTGTTGGTGATGTCATAATGGATGAAGCTTTTGGCTTGAGACTTTTTTTGGACCTGAAATAAAACAAAAGGCAGATAGTTAAACAGACACGAAATAGAGGAGGTCTAGATGTGACCATAAGAGTTGCATTCAACAGTCCCACCTGAGTTATTCTGCCACCGCTACACCTGCACAGTTATCTTTGCTCTCCGAGGTTATAGCTAAATATTCAGCCCTAAGAGAATAGGAAGGAAGGAAAGAAGGCAGAAGGGACAGAAAAGGTAATGAAGAAAAGAAAAGAACTTCAAAAGTTGTGAAAACAGCAGCTTGCAGAAAAATATTGATCTTTTTGGGATTGTGGGAAATATAGATTTGAAGGAAGAAAAGCAGTGGAAACTAATAAAAGACTGGCGGAAATGTAATTCTCTTCTATTTTATGCTGGCTGTCAAAACTTAAGTTGGAATAATTCATATTTTTAAAATTTTTTGAACTGTTTATTTCATCAAAAACACAGTAAGATCAATAATACTGTGGAATATTATTACATTTTAAAATAACATTCTCCTGTGATACATTTAATCATTAATCCAGTCTTCAGTGTCTCATTATCCTTCAGAAATCATTGTATAATATTTCAAAAGGCCCGCATTTGTTTGAAATAGAAATCTTTTCTAACATTATAAATGTATTTACTGTTACTTGAATCAATTTAATGCGTCTAGCTCAAACTTTTAAATGGTAGTGTATAAGTTTACACCATTTGTTTTCAACATTGATTATAATGTTATTGATAATATTTCACAATATTACTGTTTTCACTGTATTTTTGATAAAATAAGACTTGAGCATTAGAGACTTAACTCAAAAACATTACAAAACCTTAATTATTCCAAACTTTTGACACAAATGTATTCATTAAAGATCCCATAAATATGAATTTGAAGTTTTTGAGTGCATGTTTGTTTCTGAATCCATGTATATGCTGCTAATGCACTCCAGATAGAGTTCAGCTCATCTTCCACTCAGGGCCGCATACAAATACACCCTTCAGTACATTTTACTCCAAATTTCCTGTTTTAAAGGGATACTCCACTTTTTTTGGAAATAGGCTCATTTTACAACTCCCCCAGAGTTAAACAGTTGAGTTTTACCGTTGTCGAATCCATTCAGCCGATTTTTTGATATTTAGAAGAATATCAGTAAGCAGACAGTTTCTGGTCTCATTGACTCCCATACTACTATGGAAGTCAATGAGACCAGAAACTGTCTGGGTACTGATATTCTTCTAAATATCAGAAAATCGGCTGAATGGATTCGACAACGGTAAAACTCAACTGTTTAACTCTGGGGGAGTTGTAAAATGAGCCTATTTCCAAAAAAAGTGTAGTATCCCTTTAATAGACAGGTCCCTAATGTGGTAGACAGGTGTTTGTTATCAAGTAAGAGCAAACCGTGAGGAAGTGTTTAAGAAATGGAAACATGACTCACTCGCTCTCTCTCAGCGCTTCCTCTCCCGCTGCTGCGATCTTCCTGTAACAATAGACCATCTCCACCAACAGCCATAACTGCAGCCCGATGATAGACACGTACATCATGACCTCGGATAAGATGGACGCCATGCCTCGTGTAGCTAGGGGTAAGTGAGATCAAATTCAGTTCACAAATCTATATTTGGTTCTTTCATTTTTTATTTTATTTTTATTTGACCTTTATTTTACCAGGAAAATCTCTCTGAGATTAAAAATCTCTTTCACAGGAGAGTCCTGGCCAAGAATGGACAGCAGTTACAGTCACAACTTACACATTGAAACAAAAAGTATACAATTAAAACACTTAAAAACAATTGCAAATCAATGAGTCTTCCTCGAGTGATCGAATAATAGATTTAAAATGTTCAATAGGCACCAGAGTTTGTAATTTCAATTTTGTTTGGAGTAAATTCCATTCAAATGGAGCTGCGTACATAAAAGCCCTTTTTCCCAGTTCAGTTTTCACAAATGGAACAGAGAAAGCAAAACGATTGTCAGACCGAAGGGAATATTTCCCAACACTTTTCTTTTGAATTAGGCAACCTAGATACAAAGGCAACAACCCCAGAATAGTTTTATAAATAATTAAATAAAAATGAATTTTCCTTCTAATAGACAAAGATGGCCAGGATACTCTATTATACAATATACAGTGATGAGTTAAAGGTTTACAGTCTGATATAAATCTTAAAGCGCTGTGATAAACAGCATCCAAAGACGAGAGAAGTTGGGAGGAAGCAAATTGATACACCACATCACCATAGTCCAGTACGGGCAAGAAAGTAGCAGAAACTAACCTCTTTCTTACATTAAATGAAAAACAGAGCTTGTTTCTAAAATAAAACCCAAGCTTTATTTTTAATTTTTTCTTTAAATTAGTTATGTGAGACCCAAAAGATAATTTATCATCGATAGTGATGCCAAGATATTTATATTCTTTCACTAACTCAATCACATTACCTTGTGAAGTCTGGAGAGGAATAAAATTGTCTACCGCCTTTTTCGAGCTAGAGAATAACATGATTTTAGTTTTATCTACGTTCAAGACAAGTTTTAGTGTATGAAGCCGAGACTGAATAACATCAAAAGCCGCTTGAAGTTTAAGCAGGGCTTGCTGTTTCGAGGGTGCACCACAATACATAACAGTATCATCTGCGTAAAAGTGAAAATTAACATCTTGTTTGTCATGATCAATACTGTTGATGTAGATAGTGAATAGAAGAGGCCCCAACACGGATCCTTGAGGAACACCTTTAACAATCTCCAATAGTCTTGAATTTTTACCCTCAGCTTGAACACATTGAGTTCTATTGCTTAAATAATTTTTAAACCAGAGAATAGCATGATTTGATAAGCCAACACTCCTTAATCTATGCAATAATATCTCATGATCCACTGTGTCGAAAGCCTTAGATAAATCAATAAAAAGGGAAGCGCAACAATCGCCTTTGTCAACTGATCCCACAATGTCATTTACAACTTTCAAAACGGCTGTTGTGGTACTATGTTTTTTGCGAAACCCAGATTGATTACTAGATAGAACTTTGTGTGCATTTAAATAACAAGTCACTTGATCACTGATAAAACTCTCTAGAATTTTTGATAGGACACAAAGCTTTGAGATTGGTCTATAATTATCTAGTATAGTAGGGTCTCCCCCTTTTAATAAGGGAACAACAAAAGCTGATTTCCAGATTTCCGGAATAACACCAGTATCTATTGAAAGATTAAAAAGATAAGTTAAAGGGGTTGAAATAATTCCAGCTGCCATTTTCAAATAGATAGTTTCCACACAATCAGGGCCTGGTGATTTATTTATATCAAGCGCTTTAAGTGCTTTGTGAACATCAGAACTCTTGATGTGTACAAAAGTGAACTCCTCCTTTTTAAAAATAGTTTCTGCACTAACAAAGTCATTATTTGAGGGCAAAAAATTGTGTGACTCAAATAAAGACCCTGATTCAATAAAATGCTTGTTAAAATGGTTAAGTATTAGCTCTTTATCAGATATGATAGTGGAATCCATAGTTATACATGAAGGGAAATCAGATGATTTTTTGTTACCTGCTATATACTTTATGTTCTGCCAAAAAAGTTTTGGATTATTTAAGTTAGTCGTAGTTTTTGCGATAAAATAATCAGCTTTGGCCTGCCTGATGGCGACTGTACATTTATTTCGAAGCTGTCTAAAACGAATCCAATCAAAATCTGAATCAGATTGCCTAGCTGTTGCCCAAGCAGTATCCCGCTCACGTATAAGAATAGACAATGCAGTGGAAAACCAAGGGTTATCCCTGCCTTTAACTCTTAGTTTCTTAAATGGTGCATGCCTATTAAGTACCGAAGTAAGACCATCATAAAAATATTGCCAAGCATGCTCAACATCGGGGATGAGGGAGATCCTTTCCCAATCGTAAGTAGCAAGGTCATAGAGAAGACATTGCTCATTGAAATATTTCAAACACCTTTTTGTAATGATACGTGATTTCTGTTTAGGTAATTTTGTATCTCTAGCTGTGGCAACAACACAATGATCACTAACATCATTTGCATATACAGAAGCCATTGAATATTTTCACATTTCCATATAATCCTTAATTCCTGATCTGATCAGACTTATTCTGAATTACAACTCATAAAATGATGATCAAACACTGATAGAAGGAAGTTTAAAGTACGTTCTGAATATATTTGTGCAGGTTTCAGCACTCAGAGTCAGTATTATGAAAGACATGCACATCTGTAGTGACATCAGTGCTGATGTAGGCCCGACTCAGACTCTGAGACGTCTGATTGAATCATCACCGAGACGGCTTTTGTCACAGTGGACAGATATGTTCTCTGCAGAAGCGTCAAACCCAACATGTGACTCCTCAGATTCCTCAGATTACAATCTGATAATTTAGCCATTTCATTTTACATTGTATTGAAGGGGGAACGTGTTTGTCAAAAACGTTTTCCTCATAAACTATAAAAGAAGATTTTGCCTTGTGATTTTTGACTGGCTGTCAAAATGTTTATGTTTAAAGGGAAAATGCAAATAACTCAAATAAAATCATGCATTAGATTCTTAAACAACACGAAGCATTTGTGGAGTCAAGGACACCGGTAATGAAAGCCCTGGTGCTGCTGCGATGAAAACACTTTGCTTTCAGGGCCATGAAAAGGCAATGACAGTGTCCTTGCTTTTGGCATTTCAAAGGCATTTCTATTCAGTGTTGACCCATCTGTCTTCATGAACACACTCTTGTGTTTCTTGGCTGCATTGCAGAGGATTGTGTGTGTGTTCTTTTAAGCCAATGATGTTGTAACCCTCTAACTCTGATTTGTGCCAGCATAATAAACTTTAAAACCTGTTTGCATTTGTTTCCTCTTGTAAATTTCATTCTCTTTTAACTGACATACCATGGCCCACTACGTTGAGGGTGATAAACTTGGTAGCGTTGGTGCGGTACTCATAATAGGGGAAGACGAGGATGCGGTCGAAAAAGCATCGGTAGGTGCCGGTGTCGTTGAAGGTGACGTTGAGGATGTAAATTGAGCCGTCTTGCACATCCTCAGTTTTTTTACTGCCGCTCCAGGCCAGGCGGTCATCGAAGCGGTCATCCGTTATGTGGCTTGACATATCTGCATAACTGTAGATCTAATTGCAAGAAATAAGAGTGATTTTGTTATTCTCCAATATTTTGTCTATAAATAGCAGTTGTTATTGTCTGTATTTTGCTCAACACTGCTCCCTGTCTACAGAAGATAACTATAACTGTCATGCATGCAGCTGTAAATGCCATGTCATTTTCAATTTTGGTTTTCAAAACTCAATGCAATGAGTACAATCTATAGGAAATTTAAAAGAAAAAAGGTTTTGAGTTTTAGTCTGGTTTAAATCAGTTCATAGGCTAGATTTTGGTCTCAGTAGAGTCAAATCTGCCACAAGCCACAGTGATAACATGATTGCTATTGGATACTAATAAGTATAATCGAATACATTTGACATTTACACCTTATTACATTTAAATACTGATTTTACAAATCCTTATCCTTTATGAATATCTGGAGAGGTCATGGAAATGAATTCCCACAAAAGTGTAGAAAATTGCAGGACATGCTGTGCATTACAGTAAATACACCAATAAGTTCACATTTTAATAGAATTATTAAAATATGATTACAAATATGTGCTCTAATGTGCAGTAATTCACTTCTGGACATTAAGATGGTCATAAATAATGCATGATATTGTCCTATAGCATTCTCAAATCTGCTTTGGGATTTGGATGTTTTATTTTACCATGGAAATTATTAAGTTGCATTGATCCCTGTGTGCATGTCAGTAAGCACCCACACAGCTGTGCTAGAGCTTTTGTACATGTAAAAAGGCATCTGCACATTAATTTGGGTAATGGGTTGTACGGGGGGGAGCAGCATCTGTGTCTCTCAAACACGTGAAGTCAGGCTGTAAAGTCTGGTGTTTGGTCTCATACTCACATGTGTAAATTCCCACTCGCCTCTGGCCTTGAACCACCAGTCCACTGTGGCATAGGCCGGCACTTCCCCTCTCATCTTGCAAGAGATACAGCCCAATTTGAAGCCTTTACCCGCCACTGCCTCCGTGTCGGAGTCCACCTCCACACACGCCCCATGGCAGAGCCAAGCTATTGGAAGAGCAAGACATTCAGTGACAGAAACATAGATACATCTGCTTCAGTTCGTAAAATGGTCTATTAAGTCTTACTGATGCCCACTTTTTTGGTTTTCAACTGACAGGCATTAGTACGTTTAAATCTTGTTTTAATCTTTTTTTTTTTTCATTTTGCATGCATTCCCGGGGAGGGGGGGATTATGCATGATGGCATTTTTAGTTAAAGTCAGAGCATTCTCTTGCAAGCTTTATTTCCACTCATAAAAACTGATTGTGCATTTGAAATAGTCCTAATTAACTGTGCATCTCAGACCACAGTATTTGCTTAAATGTTTTTTTAATGAGGGGAAATAAAATGTTTGTTGTGAACTGCGATCCTTTTTGAGTCATTAATCTACTTTCATATATAGATGCAAGTCTCTATATATGCCTAGAAGTCGCAAACACTTGCAGAAAGGAACACACCTGATATTTTTCTCACACTTCACCCTGCTGTTCCCACAGAGACATCTGCATCGCTCTCAACCAATGATCTTTTTGCAATTCTGACCTCTGGAGAAGTATTTATATATGTGCAATGAGATGAGGGATAAGAAACATCGCACACACATTAATCACAGCTTTACATTATTAACTACAGTCGTCCTGCTGTTTCGATTTTTTACAGGCATCTCTTAACAACATTTATAATTTGCTTTTGATTGCTAAGAGAAAATGAGGAAAGATGAAAAAGTAAAAATTGGTGCCACCCCAACTGGAAGACAAGAGAAGGAAGAAAACAAGGGAAAAAGAGGGAAACAGAGTTAAACGTTTTCAGGGTTACATCCATCACATCACTGATTATCATTGACAGATTATTGATTTATTGGCTGTGGAGAGGAAGAAAAAGGGTAGATTGGAGAGGAAAAACAATGATCAATACAGAAGTACTACAGTTTCAGAGGAAAGGGGAGGAAGGGTCTAAGCACATCATGCTGACACATTCTTAAAACAAGCTAATTAAGCAAGCCAATAAATGGCTGATATTTCAATTCTATATGTCTAATTAAAAACATTAAACTAATCATTTTAATGAGGCATCACAACTTTGGAATGTACAGTATGACAATGCATTTCAATTTTGAGATTCTCTTAAGATTCCATTGAACGGTGTTATTATTGTTTTTAACTATTATCTTTTAAGTCGTGATGAAATGTAAGTAGCGTCAGATCTGTTCTTTTATTTTGATCTGTGCATCCGAGTGTAACGGATTATTAAAAAAGAAAAAAATGTATGACAGGGACTGGGTTCTATGCATCGGCTGATTGGCATACTTCACAATAAGATTAATAACATGCATTTACAATTAGAATTTTGATTTTATGCTGACTTTTAGTGACAGCTAAGAAGATCATGGGATTTTTTCATAGGGGGTTTGGGGGGAGAGGAGAGGAGACATCTCCCTTTCCCTTTAAAAGCCACGGAGGGAGAGTATACACACGCAATAAGCTGACCTCAGACATGTCAAAAACTGCCGTCTAAACTTCTGTCAATGTCACTGCGGGGGCAGGGTCATTACATAACCCCTTTTTACAGGGATTACATTATGCAACTTATTCCAGATTAGACTGCACAATGCCCGCTTAATCCCAGGATTGAATTAATGCACTAAAAAGTAGAATTAAACAATTTTTACAATTGCTTTTTTGGATGGAAATGTGAGAGACTTTTATCCAAAGCAATTTGCATTGCATTCAAGGTAAACATTTAATCAGTTATACATTACTTGGGAATTGAACCCATGACCTTGATGCATCTTTGCACCATGTTTT
The DNA here is from genome assembly GCA_036326025.1 of Chrosomus eos. Taxonomy (NCBI): domain Eukaryota; kingdom Metazoa; phylum Chordata; class Actinopteri; order Cypriniformes; family Leuciscidae; genus Chrosomus; species Chrosomus eos. Next base: position 9,664,553 of record CM070831.1, read on the forward strand.
GAGCTACAGGAACACTGTGATGCAATGAGAGATTCAAGGAAAGAGAAGAAAGAGCCTTTTGAGAGCTCATTCAGGCTTTCTACATGTAAACAAGAAGCCGAAGACAGCGTTTCCATGCCAGCCAGCAGTCTCAAACTGTATAGCAGTGACATATACACTCTGGCCTCTCGGGAAATGGCAAAGATCTGTGATGAACACTGAGCTCCAGGGTGGAGACTTTCCATAGAAACAAAAGCTCAATATATGACATGTATTTTAGTCACTGTGGTCTAACAATCGTCCTGTTGAACCCACATATTCTCATCTCCGTCCACTCCAGTCTTTAATCGAATCTCTAAAATGAATCTACAATGAACAATATTGTTGGTGACCCCCAAGTCGAGGATAAATGGCAAACGCCAGTGATATTTCCCCAGGCAACCAGATCTAAAGACAAAGCCTCTTCTTTTTTGGCTTTAAGGCACTGGGATTCTCACAATCGGTTCTTGATGATAACGAGTGTGCTGCAATTGCCATGAAGAATAACCAGCAAGAGACAGTGCTTTATAAAATATGTCCTTGTTCACCCTTGCCCAGATTTAGCATTCACATTCTCTCTCTCCCCCATCGTTTCATCCTCTTTCCGACACGCACACACACGCACTCAGACACACCTTTCCTCACACACACATCAGTTTTCCACAGTGCCAGACCTGTGCGTGCATGACACCTGCGACACTGCTTTCTGAAGGAGCATGACAGTGCTGGATCCTGCTGAAAATCTGCTTAGAATACAAAGACCTTGCTCCTCATTGGTTTGCCTGTTTCTAGGCCACTGTTTTCAACCTATGTTAAACTATTAATCGCCATCTTCCTTCTCCCCCGAGCCTTTCTAGGCTGTACGAATAGGTCTAATCAGCAAAATATCCTTCCTGTCTGCTAATGCTCATCGGTGTTGTCTTGACTCTTGGCCAGCAGATCCATCATATATGGCTTGATCAGCAAGACATAGGCCCTACTTGTTAAATCATATTAAAATATATTTGCCTTTTTTTTCGTCATATGGTTGTCACAGTAGTGTTTTATGTATTCAGTTTCATCACTGTAATCTTTAATTGGCTATATGCACGCATAAGTTCCGCATTTGACGCAAGGATGCTCTTCCGTTTCCGGTTGGGGAGATTAAAGCGGAGGAAAACTGAGGAAAACGGGATTATGGCAGAGTCTTCAAAATGTACTGTCTTCCCGTCTTTGAAACGAAACGTTCATATGTTTAGATGTAATTTTATATATAGTTATGTTTATTTAATATGATTGTAAAAAGAAGCATAAACACAACGAGGGGTGTCTGTTTTGTCTGTTTTTGTGACTAACGTTTCTTTAGTATAACCATGGAGTATAAAATTCAATATAAATTCTTGGTATTGCATTGGACTCTACGATCGCCGGAAGTTATTGAGCATCCTTATACCTTCACCGGAAATACCGCCGTGCATAGAGCCCATTGCGTTAGAATCACTATTTATCATAATTGCTCATACTTAGGTTTGGGGTGTTTGTTCATTGAGATGCACCAAAATTATAATTACAATACAGGTTGATTTAATTATTTTCATAAATAATAAATTCATTAAAAAAAATGACCTATGTTTCAATTCTATATTTTTTTTGTCTAAATATAAAATATAAAATGCAAAAAAATAAAACAATCTGCAAAATAAAAATATATTTTTTTATATTTTTTAAGTGTTGGGGATTTATTCATCAAGATGCATTAAAATTTAAATTCTTGTCGATATGATAAGCTGCTAATTATTCCCATAAATAATAAATGAATAAATTACCCGTATTAAATTTCTACACTGTCTATGTGTATATATATATATATATATATATATATATATATATATATATATATATATATATATATATATACACACACAAATATATAATATAAATATAAAAAAACTAATTAATTTAGGTGTCAAACGTTTTAATATACAGTATGAAAAATGGATATTCATTTTGAGATTTTACATTTATCAGTGTTATTAAATTATGAATAGGTTGACTAACAGTTTAACTATAGTTTAATTGGTTTAAATGAGCATTAGATGATGAAAAAAGTCATCTAAATGTAAGAATAGAAGAAAACCAACAATCTTTCAATATCCAAAATTTCAATATTCAACATATACCACATACTAAAAACTAACACAGGCAGATATGGCATCAGTATAGTTTGCAATTTGAATCCTTATTAGAAACTACAAAGGCATTGCAGATCTCACTTGCTCTGTGTATTTCAAACAAGACTATTTTCTGCAATGTTTCTTAGCTGCATGCACCTCCCACAGCTTAACTCCACATTTCCTTGAGAACTACAGAACACTCGCTGCCAGCTAATCAATCATCAGAGTTCACAAACATGGGCACATCTAACAAACATACATTAACAACCACAGCATTGTCCAGCACTAACCCAGACGCTCTAAATGTACACTAATGGCACTCCTGGAGTATTGTGTTTATAGCAGAATATGATACAGCTGTTAAACAGCCAGTGAAACTGTTATCACAGTGTCTGCTGAGATCGGTGGAGCTCGCAGCATCCGGAGACTATGATAATGTCATGTCCTGATTTACATAAGTCTTCATTACAATCCGGATGCTGTAACACAGTACAAGATCCACTCTCAAGTCACTTTAGCCATAGCAAGAAAGCGGTGTACTTTCTCTTAATTAACTACACAAAAATATAGCAAAGTTTTTAACTCTACTTCTGGAAAATAAAGAACAAAGAATGTGCATCAGGTGTGTTTTGCTTGTTAATTTATGTATGAAGCCACTGTTAACTTTGTTACTTAGTTATTTGGTTATATTACAATGCTATCATATTTCCCATGGTAAAAATATGGATGGACCAAATCCAATGGATGGACTGTTCCTTTAAGGCTTAGCAATGGGAAGGTCATCATGATAAGCCATTACCGTTGTGCCCTTGAAAAAGGCATTTAACCTCAGCTTGCTCAAGGGGGAATGTCGCTGTAATACGTTTGTAATGCCATTATATGGTGACATTGCCATTAAATGCTAGGAATAATTTACACCGGCCCTGACCGTGTGACAATTTCATCAAATCAGAGACTGTAGTTTGGACATTCTGAGATTGTAGGCGAACACAGGGAACTCTCTTTCTGTCTCACGCTTTCATTCCCATCTGTCCTAACCCTTTGTTCACTCCTACGTTTCATCTCCAATAAAATGTTTAATCTGAATAAAAACATTTCCTTTAAGCCCTTTTTCCTTGGTGATTCTGTGAGATTAACTACTGTTTAAGGTGTTACACGATACAGTTGTGTAACAGTTCTCCTTTTGAGCTTTCTCCTTTTCTTATTTTAACCTTCTGCTCCAACAATTTTAATCCTTCCTTAGTATTAAGGAAATATGAAGCAATATTACATTTTTAGAGTGAGTTGCTCTGGATAAGAGGGTCTTCTAAATGCTTTAAATATTTTGTAATAATTTTGTGCAATGAAGTGCAATTCATCATAAAAAAAAGATGAAATTTACTTTTTTTTCAGCAGGCACACATTTACACAAAAGTGACTCCAAAAGTTTGTATCATTTAGTTACAATACTTCAAGATAATTAGCATATGAAGTAATAAAGTAATAAAAAAAGTAACATTTAAGCAGCTGATAACTGGTCGGTTTACATAACCTGCTAGTACAGGATATACTGAACACATATCCTCATAATGGGTGTCCCGACACAAGACACGAGGAGAGATACAAATCCTCACTGCGTAAACTAGGACATCTATCACTGAGGCATATTTACAACACCTGTTCCCTGGAGAGCGATTTATTTCCATCCCCTTCTTATAGTCACAGACGAAAGATATTCAGGCTATGAACAAGCGCCGACAGACACATATTTTGAACACACGCTATAAACCCTAGTATTCAAGAATCACAACACAAAACAAAGAATTCACAACCTACTGGAAGATAATAACAGCTTGTGACAGAAGCAACCGAGCTTGGGCAAGAGCTATATTTCTGTCAGGACAACCCCGATCACCCATGACTCCATCTTAGCATCAACACATGCTCTACCAAAAGTGACAGCCGGTTTGGGTTTTTACCATAGTCTGTAAAAAATAGGTTTTTACTCAACAATCCATGAACCCCAAAACCCATAAACACAACCGCTTTGAGCTAAAACTTAGTAAACAAAAAGCAAAGACCTACTATTACTGGACCGGTGCTAAATTGCCCTGATTGGGTCAGCAAGAAATTAAAATAAAAAAGTGTCATTAAAGCAATTTATCACTTCAGTTGCATTATATTTTTGATATAACATCTAAATAATTCATTACAAATATCTAAAGAATACATGAGCTATTTCTTGTGAGAACGATAAAGTGATTATTTATTGTATTATATAATATACATAATTGTTTTAATATTTAGTGTATATATATATATATATATTTACTATATATATATTAAATTATACTATATATACTATTTACTGTTTGTGTATATATATATATATATATATATAGTAAACAGTATATTAAATATTTATATACAAACACATGCAATATATAAAATAGAAATATAAAATTAAAAATATATAAATAATAATAATTGCGTATCTATATAATGCATATTGTGTAAATTGGAATTATCTTTATTATAGTGTATAGTGTTACTATAGTATATAGTATCTATATACCTATCTATTCAAAACACTTTAAAATACTATAAAAACACTAATAAAAAATGCATTAGAGCAGCACATACAATTTATCTTGAAAGCGGATTCCTGCTATACATGTCTGCAGCTTTATCATGGCCTGACTGACACAGACAGACACAGATAAAGGGTGTGAGGCTTGAAATGTGTGTCTCAAATGTTTCAAAGTGACACTCACCGTGTGTTAAACACAACAGCACAGGGACCCACAGAAGTCGCCCTGCAGACATCTTCACAGATGATAGCCGCTGCTTTCAGAGTTGTGCTTCTGTCTTACACACACACACACATACACACACACACACACAGACACAAAACAGGCTCAAACTGAAGAGTAGGAGGTCTCAGCAAGTAGTCCACAGTGAGACAGGAGCTCTGCGAAGGAAGCGTCCCCTGGATCTGTGAACAGATGAGCTTGACAGTGTGGAAAACAGATGATGTTTGCTCCTGTCCTTCCTGTCGGGTGGGAGATGAGTGTTTTGATGAGGAGCAAGGGAGTCCAGTGAGGGAGTATCAGAGATGTGACGCCCGCCCTCTGTGCAGGAAATCGATCCAACAAGTCCAAAGTATTCAGTTACTCCATGAAAGAAAAAAGAGCTGAGATGCCCCACTCGAGTTTCAGTCAGTAACGGTTCTTCTTGACCTATTTATTTGTTAGCCAGTACTTAATAATGATATTAATACACTTTTTTTGAGTGATTAAACATTCTGATGAATATCTGATCTGATTTCTAAAATATATAGAGATATTCACTAAACTATTATTTTCTTGACAGTGGAAGACTTGGAGCTGAGGTTGTGATTAGTTTTGAATGAGAATTTTATGCAGGTAATGGAAGACAAGTGACATTAACTAAGGGTTTTTTTGTTATACATTTAGCCTATATTAAACATCAGTTGACTGATTTAACCTGAGAAGAAGAAAAAAAAACATTTGAAGTGATCCAATCTTTGCCACAATGAGTTTGAAATGGAAAATGGATCTCCTTAATGATTAGCCTATGTGTCTTTGGCTTCATGCAAACATACATTCAGACTTTTATGCTAAATTATATTTATTGCTTATGTATTTAGTGAATTATTGCTTATGTTAATGAGTGAATGAGAGGATATATCTCTTAGGATCTTGATCTTAACTTTTAGTTATAGGCTTTTAGCCAATTATGAATAGGAATTATCAGATAAATGTATGAAATTAGGTAATTTAGCCTACATTGCACTGTAACTTACATAAAAGATCAACAGTAGATTTAGCAGGCTGCCTAATCAATACTTGGTTTAATGTTTGTGTCTTTCTCTCATTTAAATATATGCATGTGAAGTCGCTAACACATGCAGTAAATGTTTACTATGACCGGATGTAGTTATGCTCATGCCATCTGTTATTTTTGCCAAAGCATCTGTATTTCCAAATGTCAAACATCAAGGCATATGTCTAACAGCGCGTAATGATCACCAACATATGTTAATACATATAAATGAATTAAAGATACTTTCCAATACACTTCCTTTAGTCTTTTGAACAATATTCAGTTGGTACAACGTTGCCCCTTTTTCTTATCATCGGCTGATGCAAATGGCAACAACGTCGATAGTGTTTCCCCTGTCAACAATAATAAACGTGACCTCGGGTGCTTGTTTTGACGTTTGAATGTCTCTCAGCCTACCGTTTCCGATTACCACAAAACAACATTTCTTCCCCACGTTTGGTCTTCATTCAGTTGGTTACGATCCCGAAAAAACGGCTTCTCTGTGGATGAATTCGCTTCGCTCGCGCGGTTAAATCAATCCGTTGGTCACGTCACGCGGGGTGTTTATTTCAGGGTCACGCAAATTAACCAGTTTGTGCTGCCGTTCCTGCATAAATGTTTGGTCTTGAAATTATAATATCCACAAAATAATCCGTTAGGACCAGAGCACCACACGTTAAGCCAAAACGTGGTGCGTTCATTGACGATATCTACTGTATAGGGAAGATGCTGCGTTTGGGATAGCCTAGGCGAGGAGGGACTGGGAGGTGAGCAGGGATGGGGGAGGGATATACAGACTGATGCATTGCAGTAGAGTGGGGTGGATGGATCATGGAAAGCATGATTTCTAGGGGTTACAATTTCAAGTAAACGAAAATAGATGGTTTATCGTCCTTACGTTCATTCATTCGGACGCGCTATAGCCTACTGACACGTGACGCGCGATGCAAGACCATAGAATGTAAAAAATAGTGCAAGACGCGTCTTATCTCCGAGTAGCCTATAGCGGATCATTCGAGAATTCTAGAGTCTAGAAATTTGGGAGCAATTTCATCACGTTAATATGAAGCAGCATCTCTACCCAAAATCAACAAGACACACATTACATTGTTATAAAAAAAATCCCAAATTATTTTGAATAGTCAGAAAGGGTTATGTAGATATTGAAAGCCAAAGGGGGGCATATGTGGTACATAGAATATGTGCACTCTACTTCAGGGGATATTATAAAACGCATAAGGTGGCTTAGGTTCCTAACAGCGACACTAAAAGACCAAATTCAGTACAGACGATGATGCATCGCATAGCAGACAACCAGATGCTCCTAGAATATTAATGCAACACGTTTTAGAATGGCCCTTCTGAAACCATATAAAATATGGATCTCTGAACTCGAGATCCAGATTCTTGAACGAATCATTCGAACTGGTTTTCTTTGTTTGTGAATTGGATTCGAGTTATGAAAAGATTCAACATAAACGAATGATTCATTCACGAATCGAACATCACAACTTTTTTATGAACACTTTATAAACTTGGAATTTCCAAGAGGAAATTACAGGTTTGAAACGAGTTTGAGTAAATCCACAGATAAGTATTTATTTTGGACTGAATTAAAGCCAGTTGTAATATTGGTGTTTCACCTAGAGAGAGGTAGGCTACACTTTCATTTATGAGGTGTGACCCACGATTGCAGAGAAATTAAAGGCTATAAAAGTATATTATCATACTTGCTTGCGTGCAGTATAAATATAGGCTAATATTCAAAATAAATATTTTTTCATAATTTCGTAAAATATATAATATCTACATTGAATTGCTCTTCCTGGTTAATAGGCTACAAGTCTGAGCTATGATTTTTTTTTGTGACGAAACCTCTGTAAAACGCTACCAAAACCGCTTTACTTTTATTTGTTTATTTGTTTATTTTTTCGCAAGGTTGACACGAACGATTGATTTGCTAAAATTAAATTAATGTGCTCAATAATGCGTGCATTTTAGACCAGAATAAATAAATAAATAAATAAAAATGTATTCAAATGAACAAATGCATAGAATGTCACGTGTTTGAAGACACGTGAACTCAAAGGTCCTAGACATTCTATTTTAGATTTTGACATCATAATGGACATTATACATTACAGAGAATCCTGGTGAAAAGACCTTCATTTGGTTTCTGACTGTTATTGCCTGCTTATTGCATGTTGTTGAAGAATAGATCTTAACTCCAGCATTTAAGCATGTGTTACAGAGAAAAAAATACTCTCCAGAATCAGGCACAGCTATGCGTAGTAGCAAGCAGATTTTCGGCAGATCTTCTGGACCTTCCTTCTTGCCAGAGACTGGACAAAAGAAGTCAGCTTCAGGTGAAAGGCTTCCAGGACGTCAAGGGCCCAGACCTCCTACCTATGTACAGAGAAACGACACAGACCCTTCATGTGAGTCTGACCTGAAAGCCAATGCTCACCCTTCCTTACAACCACCACGCATTCTTGCAAGTCGATCAGTGACGGTGGACGAACAAACTTCTCTGTCTGAAAGCCCTGTTGCTGTGTCAACAAACATGCCTGTTCTGGATGCAACCCATGTTCCTGTAGCTGGACTCAACAAGTCAGCTGGACATTGCTTTTTGCCAGAGGCTGAAGACAAGACATCATTTTCAGGTGTAAGACCTCCAGGGCATCAAGGAGCCAGGTCTCTTAAGCATTTAATGGAAGTGTCAGTGAAAAACATCACCTACCCTTCATGTGAGTCTGACCTGGATATCAGTGCTGACCCTTCTTTATCCTTTCTGTTCGAACTTCGACCAGTGAGAGTGGACAAACTTACGTCTCCGCGCCAACACACTGTTGCTGTGTCCACAAACATGCCCATTCCTGTGAAGGTTTTGGCTGGACAGAAGTCCATTTCAGGTGAAAGACCTCCAGGACATCGAGGGCCCAGAATTTCTTCAAATGTAATTGTTGTGGCACAGAGAAACCTCGCAGGACCTTCATGTGAGTGTGATCTGCAAGACATTGCTCTCCTTTCCTTACCCAGACTGCCCAGTCTCGCAAGTCGACCAGTGAGGATGGACAAACGAACATCTCTGTGTGAACGTCCTGTGGTGTCCACCAACATGTCTGTTCTGGAAATGACCTGTGTTCCTGTGAAGCCTGTTTCTGGCCCACAGAAAAGAGGCAGTGTTGTTGTAGCAAGGAATCTCACGTTTTTTCAAGTTTATTTGACAATGAGGGTGTCAAGATGAAGAGGGCATCACAGCAACCAAAAAGAGTCTGTCCTCTGGTTAGAAGATTTGCTTTTGATAGCAAGAAGCCAGACTTTACTGCTTTTGCCATTTTACAACCCAGACCCTGACTTTAAGCTTATAAAGCATCCACAGGCAAATAAACATGATGATGAAAAAGACAAAAAAGAATAAAACATTATTTGTGCATCAGAAAGCTTTTTGTGCATCTAAAAAAATTCCTTTGTTGATAAACATGTGTGAAAGGTGATGAAATGTACATTAAAAGTGCTTACGGTAATCCTTATCTAAACAGGATTTAAAAATTAATTGTATAACCACAAATTATTCCATGAAGAATATAGTATGTAAACATTTAAATATTGCAGTTTGAAAAGGCTTAATCGTTGATCAGATGTTGTTTGTATAAATGACAAGTTTTGATGGAATTGTTTTTTCTGATGGAAACCGTTTTTGTGGAACTGTTTTTTTTTTCAGGATTCTCTGATTAATAGAAAGTTAAAAAAGAACAACATTTAATTGAAATTGAAAGTTTTTCTGTCACTTTTAATTAACTTAATGTATCATTGCTGAATAAAAGTATTAATTATTTTTTTTAAACTCTTATATAGGCCTATCATGTAAGGACGTAAAGACGATGATGCATTGCATAGGCTAGCCTACAGATGCGCCCAGAATATGAGTGCAGCAACACGGTTTAGAATGGCCCTTTTGAAACCATATAACTTTGTCTGTGAAATCGAACCGGTTTTGTTTGTTTGTGAATTGGAATCCTAGCTATAAAGATTCAACATAAACGAATGATTCATTCACGAATCGAACATCACGACTTTGTTTATGAACACTTTATAAACTCGGAAAGAAGAGCATGTTTTCAATATTAATATCTCCAATTAATATAGTATCACTATATGAAAGTTTGTTGGCCCAAGTTAAGAGGGGAGAATCCAGGGTTTCCTAATGTTACAACTAGGGTTACAACTCTTGGGATTGCATTAAAAGGGTGTCCTTTAGGACCCGGTGATTATTGACGGAACTTCACATATATTCTGCGACGTGACGTCAGTTGCTGCAAGCAAACATGGAGGACGGCGGAGTGATGGTTGAGAAACCTCAGGTGAGATGTTATGTTGGGGTTTTAATCATTTTACGAAGACATGGCTGGCATATACATCATTATTATCTTTAAAAAGTTATCTTCTATGCAAACAAAACATATATAAAGTAAGAACACAACTCTAAAGCTTAAAATAAACAGTGAAAAGATACCGTTTCATTCAGCTCGCCGCAAATGCTCAGTCATGCCATTATCTGACAGCGGCTAACGTTAGCATGTCTTCTCACGTTCATTTACAAATGTTCACTGCTAACCTGTCAAATTCAAATATTTACTTTTGATCATATTTGAGGTGTTTATGATTATGATGAAAAATATTTCTTCATTCGTTCACAGCCACAGAACATTATAACGTTACATCGGTTAACCTGGCTATGGGTTAGCTATGTAGCATAGCAGTTGTATTTTTCATTTTATTAACATCTTATAAGGACTATTTTTTAACAAAACTCATATAATGCTTAACAGAACTGTAGAGCGTGTACTTTCAAATTTGAATATGTATGAATAAATAAATAATTTATCTGTTTTTTTTCATGCTCATTACAACAGTTTGAATAAGCGTTTATTTATGATCTGTTATGTTAATTATGTGGGATAATTGTTTATTTTGAATTTTTGTAAATTAATATTATTAGGAAAATTAAATCTAAAAATTCAGGGGCTTAATAATAATAGTTATTCATAGAAGTAATGGAAATGGCAGAGGTTCACTAGGGGACGCTAGTTGAGACATATTCTATATTTTTGAACCACAGATGCAGAAAGTCCCACTATTTTATGTATGAAATTTACATAGTGTTTGGAGGCTATTATTTTAATTGGACCCCCCCCCCCCCCCCCCCCATTTTCAACCCTGATTATTATAAAAAAATCTGTCTTTTAGATTATTGTCTTGCATCTACATATTTGTGATCTTTTTTTCTCTACAGGAGGATGTGCCGGCCCTGCTGAATTCAAGGCCCCAGACCGGCTTGTCTTTCTTGGCCCATGAACCAGAAGATCTGGAGGACCTTTACAGCAGATATAAGGTTTGTGAGTTTTTGTTTTGTTTATTTGTGTGTTATTGACATGCTACTTGTCTTTCACAATATTGTCCACTGAATATTGACACGTAAAATGTTAATTGGCCCTCATTTCCACACTGCAGAAGTTGCAGCAGGAGCTGGAGTTTCTGGAGGTGCAGGAGGAATACATTAAAGATGAACAGAAGAATCTGAAAAAGGAGTTTCTTCATGCCCAAGAAGAGGTGAAGAGGATACAGAGCATCCCTCTAGTCATTGGACAGTTCCTGGAAGCAGTCGACCAGAATACTGCCATTGTGGGTTCGACCACAGGTAAAAGGACTGATCTTTATGTAATAGTATTTATTACAGTATCATCTGTAGACTTTAATTTACTCTAAGTTTCAAAATGGCTTTAACATGTATAATGTAATTTAAAATGTATACCTTGATATTGAATGCACTGGAAAGGTCTGTTATAAGGAGGATAACTGTTACAATAAAGATATGATATCCTAGTTCTAAAAATTGTTCCAAATATAAAAGTATAGCAGAGTGCATACCACATCTATAAAGATGATGGCACAGAGAAATGATATTGATGCCTTCAAAGCATTGTTCTGTGACGACGACGTCTGCAGGTGTGGCTCTGGGCCTCAGCCTTCTCTGACGTGGAAATCTTCTCCGGTTCATCACTGAAGTTGTAATTTGAGTTGAAAGAGACACGGGCAATGTTTTTTCATGTTTAATACTAGAGGTCGACCGATAGTGGATTTTACCGATAACGATATTTAGGTTTGACCGTACATGCCGATAACCGATAATTCAACCGATATTTTTTTTAAATTAATGCTGGATTAAAAACAAACATAATACTGACAATAAAACAGTGCTGAACTGAAATGTGCTAAATTAAATAAATATATAAATATTAATATATGAAAACTTTATACAGAAAATAATATAAACATTAAAATGTTACAGCTTTCGGAGCTATAACCTAGAAACATACGTACATTTCATAGGTAACACATTGCAAGTCCCATTTGTAAACAAGGATGTATTAGCTAGCTTTCATGAACTATGCACTATGCAATATACGTTTTTACTGCATGTATTAATATGAGCAATACAATTGTACCTTTTATCATTCATGTTAGTTCATAGTACATTAAGCTAATAAATAAAATAAGAATTAAAACTCCATTTCAAATGCATTAGTAAATGTTGAAATAAACTAACAATGAATAATTATTCTACAACTTGTATTAATCTTAGTTAATGCTAAAAATGGAATCTTATTGTAAAGTGTTACCATTTCATATATTTCCAAAGAGTCGTGCTTAAAGATAGCCATTAAAATGTAATAAAGACCTGTATAACGTATACGTAATTTAGCCTATATAGTCTCTCACTTTATTTGCTTCTATTTTAGAACACTTGGTAATTATCTAATCAAAATAACAAGATGTATTGTAGTGATTAAAACGATCTTAAATCAAACACGTTTATGATTTGTTTGTTTCTGTCGGCTGAACATACAACATGAACATATCAATGTTGAGAAAGCAATCACGTCACTAGTTTTAAATATGCAACTTCGTCGGCTAATGAATGCATAAAAGTGACCAGCCGGACATAAAATAATGCAAATAGATGATAACAATTGCGCCATACAACATTTGGGTCAGGTCTGCATGTGTTTTTGTCACATTGTTTAAACCGCTTGACTGAGGTAAGTTTAGAGTCCTCACAGCCTCGACGGCAAACTACTGTTCTTTCTCTGCTGACGCAGCATCTAGTCAATAAAAGAATTAATTTATAATGATATGGCAATATACTTTAGTGTTATGTATTCATACCGTTTCGCTGGCTGTGTTTTAAATGCGCGTCTGAAGTGTCAGCGGCGCGCTCTCTGCTGCGTATTCTCTCCGTGGTCCGTGCTGCGCGCGCCTCACGTGTTAATGTAAACAACTCAGCCAGTGATAGTTTATTATTTGTCCTCTAGAGGCCGCTCTCGCTCTGTATAATGCCAGCAGTCTCTTCAGCGCTCTAGTGCTGTGTAATGACCGCGCGCACTTCTCAGCCGCTCCAGCAACGGATGCAACCCGGAAAAACTATCGGTGTGGATTTTTGCCGATAACGATGGTTCCACCAATCAACTATCGGTGCCGATTAATCGGCAAAACCGATGAATCGGTCGACCTCTATTTAATACTGCTTGCTCTAAACTAAGTCCTCTGTTAGAGGACTTATTTCTCGTTGATATTACTGGGCTACCGGAAATGGAAAAGGGGTCTGTTTACATTTGGTTGTAGTCTTTTCGCTCGGTTCTCCGTCTCTCAGAAGATCTATGCGCTAGACACCGTGTTCCGTACAGGGTCCTTGTACGGCAAAGTGGTTGTCGCCATCAAGTGGTCGGGAGTGTGCTAAAGCTTCAGACTTAAATATCGAGCTGAAGTTTATACGTGGTTGTGAGGTATCTGAAAAAATAGTTCCACTATAGAAAATAACACGGATTGAAATCATAAATTGTGCCGATATATTTGTTTTTAATCATCAACGAACACCACTGACCACTCGGTGAGTTGCACAGTTTTGAAAACGAACGTTAAGGGTTGTTTTAAGGACATGTTTGTGCATGCCCATAGACAGCCACTCTGAAGCGGTCAGAGGCGTCAATACCGGAATTCTCCTTTAAGTTGCTTGGATAAAATAATCTGCCAAATGCTTAAGTGTACATTAGAAATTTTATGACATTGTAAATGTTCGTCATTTGTTACTACACAATTTGGTTTTGTGAGTAATTGTAAAATAGTAATCAATTTTTTTTAATTCCTTCAGGGTCCAATTATTATGTTCGGATTCTGAGCACAATTGACAGAGAGCTGCTGAAGCCCAATGCCTCCGTTGCTCTGCACAAGCACAGCAATGCTCTGGTGGATGTTCTTCCTCCAGAGGCTGACAGCAGCATCATGATGCTTACTTCAGGTATCAAACAGTTCCTAGTTTATCCTGTATTATGATATTCATTATTTCCCACTTCTGAGTCAATTGCTCCTCTGTTTTACTTTTAATGCGCTTCCTCTCTACCTGATCCTAGATCAGAAGCCAGATGTGATGTACGCAGACATCGGAGGAATGGACATCCAGAAACAGGAAGTAAGGGAGGCCGTGGAGCTCCCTCTCACACATTTTGAGCTCTATAAACAGGTTCGTATGTGCATTCAAGTGCTTGTGGAAAACAAGTGGGTGTGTAGCAGATTTGTTTGTCCACTCACTTTCTGCTGTTGTTCTCAGATTGGTATTGACCCACCTAGAGGAGTGCTCATGTATGGCCCACCTGGCTGTGGCAAGACTATGTTGGCAAAAGCTGTGGCTCACCACACTACAGGTAGACTCAATTGTGGCTAGAGGCTTTCTATAGCTGCTTTTCCACCGTCAGGTCAGCTACAGGGAAACTGGCAGGTCTGTGACCAATTCATTACACACATTCTACCAGCACCGAAATTCCTAGTCGAGAACAGTTTGTAATCGTGCCTTGCCAAACCAAGCTCAATTGGAAATATAACTGTAACCATTCCTTACCGTTCATAGAACCGTTCGGCCCGATGGTGGAAAAGCGGCTGTTTTTACCTTTATTGAGCTTTAAAGTTAATTCCTGAACATAGATGTAAATAAACTAATAGATCTGAAGCGCATGGTTATATTACAACTGTTATAATTGTTTTTTTGTTCTATAGCGGCCTTTATTCGTGTGGTGGGATCTGAGTTTGTGCAGAAGTATCTCGGAGAGGGTCCACGCATGGTGCGAGATGTCTTTCGACTGGCCAAAGAGAATGCCCCAGCCATCATCTTTATTGATGAGATCGATGCCATTGCTACCAAGCGTTTTGATGCACAGACTGGAGGTATGTGTCCCTCTCAGGTTTTTATGAATAATAGAAACTTTTATTCATAATTTTATACACTACCTTTCAAAAGTTTGGGATCAGAAAGTAAAAAGAAAAAAAAAATTAATACTTGTATTCAGCAAGGATGCACGCATTAAAGGGATAGTTTTTCATTTTTGAAACTATCCCTTTAATGCGTCCTTGCTGAATAACAACTCGCTTTGGCATTCTAGAAATAAAAATGTAAAATATATTAAAATAGAAAAGTTATTTTTAATGTAATAATATTTCACAATATTTCTGTCTTTATTGCATTTTTGATCAAATAAATGCAACCTGGGTGACTGACCACAAAAAATATTAATTGTCATAATTCACTTATCAATCATGCCTCATTTAAATGACATCCTGAAGAAGATATTTAGGGACACAAGTTATGCATGTATTTTAAATCTACTAATCCCATAAACAGAGATTTTTGTTAATGTTTAATGAATTGTTTGTTTGCAGCTGATAGAGAAGTGCAGAGAATCTTGCTTGAGCTCCTTAATCAAATGGATGGATTTGACCAGAATGTGAATGTCAAGGTTAGCAAAAAAAATTTTTTTCTTCATTTCTTGTCATTTTTTTATGACGGTGTGGTATAGTGATATTCTCTTACTTCTGTTCTGCTCTAATACGGTATCAGCCTTTTTTGACATTGTGATTTATTCTTTCATTGACAGGTTATCATGGCCACCAACAGGGCTGACACACTGGACCCAGCCCTTTTGCGCCCGGGCAGACTGGACCGTAAGATTGAGTTCCCTCTGCCTGACCGTCGACAGAAACGCCTGGTGTTCACCACCATTACCAGCAAGATGAACCTCTCTGAAGAGGTTGATCTGGAGGACTGTATCCTCTTGACCCTAAATTGTTTTTTCATTATGAATATGATTACATTTAATCGTTTAGAAGAAGAAATGAAGGAAACTCAATACATGTGAGTAGAAGAAAATATATCAGAAAATACACAAGTTTGGAGTCAGTAAAAAATAATTCTTGAAAATGTAAATTTTATTTAGCAAGGATGTGAAAATATTTTATAATATTACAAAAGATTTCTATTTAAAAAATGTTCTTTTTGAATGGTATTGAATTTCTTGTATTAGAAGACTGTTATATGTGACTGTCAAGACCAAATGCATATTTTATAATTGCACTTAACAAAAATGCAGATGTTGCAAGGCCTGACAAGATCTCTGGTGCAGATATCAACTCCATTTGCCAGGAGGTGAGTTAGAAAAGACATAACACATTTTTAATGGTTTATTTATTCATTTATATTTTGGTTGTGATTACATTTCTTCAGCAAGCATGTTTTCTGTTTTGATCAATCTCGTTTCTTGTGTCTACAGGCTGGTATGCTGGCTGTCCGTGAAAACCGTTATATTGTGCTGGCTAAGGACTTCGAGAAGGCCTACAAGACTGTTATCAAGAAAGACGAGCAGGAACACGAGTTCTACAAGTAGAATACTCAACTAGATATCGGCATTAGCTTTTACCTTGTTTGTTTCAGCCTTTATTTGTACGCACAGTGTAATGTTGAGGACATAGCACTAGAACCTTGATTTAAACCTTCAGGGTTTACACTGCTTGTACTGGGACTTTGATTTCACAGGATTGTTTCAGATTTACATTATATAAAATATGGATGGAAAAACAAACATGTTCATCTTGTAAGCATTTTATGTATTCTGTTTGGTGAAGAAGAAAGACCTGCTCAAAGACAACCATTAAAAAATGTTTCCATAATGACTCTAAATAAACATATTTTTTAAAAACAACCCTAATGAATGCTGGCAGATAATAGTTTAGGTGATTTTCAGCACAGGCATGAAAGGGAGTTTAGAAAGAACATTAATATTTGACAACTACACAGATTTCACCCTGCAGATACTAACACTTTTTTGCAAGAGATGATTGTAGTTGGACATATTAATGTTGCAAAATGTAATATTTTTTTAATATATACTCTACTAAATGAAAGAACGAGGCATTTATGTAGCACTTTCATATGTACTACTGTACACCCAAAGCATTTAAATCATTGCTACTGGGCAAAAAATGGGTTTGGCTCAAAATGGCTAAACTCTTAAGCTTTTAATTGTCAAGGAAATTAGCAAAATGTAAGCAAATGCACTACTTACAAAGCCATTGCTGTCTCAGAAAAACATCTAAGGTAGAATGAAGTTGTTGACAGAATGTGTCAAGTTTTATTCAGAGGTCCAGCAGAGTTGTGTCGAGTGATGAATTATGGTAAAGTGAGTTGCATGGTGGAAATATAATAATGAATGCATCTTTCTTTCTACCACAGTGAAGCATGGAGAAAGAGTGTAACTGTGAGCGGCTTCACTGAAAAAGCCATTTAATGCTTTGGAGTACAGGAGAGTATTGTAGAATATTCCAACTGAAAAGTTATCTAAAGAGGAATAACCAGATGTTATTTTTGCCTATACCATGAAGCCGGTTTAGGTGACTAGCCAGGGGCCTATGCCATGATGGTAGTTGAACAAACTCAGGGTTACAGGATTAGTTTCGAGTTGACAAATCCAAACCAACCCAACCAGGCTTTTTTAGTATCATGATGATGATCATCAACTTTCTCTGTCAATTCAGGCTTTGATCCTGAGTTTTGGTGTGACATCAGTAGCTAACAGCCAATCACATGCTGAGAAAGAGTGAAACAGAGATTCATTTCTCACGAGAGAAGCAGAGCGATTCACTTCTCTCTTTTGCAGAATATTACAAAATTGAAAAATATTAAGAATTTAAACAAATTACACAGCAAGAAGAAAAAAAGCTGTCTATGAAACACAACTAAAAGAAAAAGTCTTACTATGTCAGTGCAAGTAAAAGTTTTGAAGTTAGTTTATACAGTTGATAAAGGTATAGAGAGAATTGATCATTTAAGCTCACATGTAGTCCTTTTATAGCTTTATCTAATGATTCTAAAGTGTATATTACCTTTTATATAACATTTTTTATATAAACTAAAATTGTACATGTCTGATCGATTAATAATTACATATAATAAATCATACAAAATTATGATTCTAAATAAGCGTTACTAAAAGCCAGACGATTTTGTCTTTAAAAATCATTTGCTATGTGGCCTTTAATTTGGAGGTGAAACAGGTGGAGTGACTTTATCCGTTGCTCACAGCTGATTGGTCCAATTTCAGTTTGAAATCTCTTACCTAGAACATAACCTGCGACCATGCCTGCGACCAAGTTAGCCGTGGAGCGTAAATTACTATGGCGATGAACACTGCTAAAACCCAAACCACTTTCATGGTAGCCTACCTAAAACCCAGGTTTGGCGCAAACTAAACTGAAACATACCTGGCTAGGCACCTAAACCGCCTTCATGGTATAGGCCCCAGGTATGTTTCAGTTTAATTTGTGCCAACACCGGGTTTTAGGCAACATGAAAGTGGTTTGCCTTTTAGCAGTGTTCATCGCTACATGACTACATGTGAGCTTAAATGTTCAATTCTCTCTTTACTTTTATTAACTGTATAAACTAACTTCACAACTTTTACTTGCACTGATATACAGTAGCGAGACTTTTGCTTTTAGTTGTCCTCTTTCATAGACAGCTATTTTTTCTCTTGCAGTGTAAATTTGTTTAAATTCTTAATATTTTAATACTTTTATTTAATAAGTGAATTGCGCTGCTTCTCTCGTGAGAGATGAATCTCAGTTTCACTCTTTCTCGTGTGATTGGCTGTAGCTACCAGAGGTGGAAAGAGTAAAAAAATATTCTACTCAAGTAAAAGTACCACTACTTCAATGAAATTTTACTTAAGTACAAGTAAAAGTACGGTCTAAAAATCTACTCAAGTAAAAGTAAAAAGTAGCTTGTTTAAAATTTACTCAAAGTTACTGAGTTACTTTTTTTTTTGGGGGGGGGGGGGGGGGGGGGGGGGTGGCCAACGTAATTGCCAACGTTAATCTTGCAGAGACGGGGAACTTGAGCAAAGAGTTCTTTGGCGTGAGTGAGCAGGACTATTTTGTCCCGTTGCTTTTATGGACTCATTATCTATGGGCTTCTCCCTTGACGGGACGTCCCCGATTGCCTGCGAGCTTCTCCTCCTGTCTGTACGGTCACTTCTGTTCAGCGCGACAGAGAGTCGAGTGGTTATGACGCAGTCGTTAGCCTATTTTTACAAAAACTGTTTCTACGGGTCCATAATGTAACATAGAAGGTAATGGAGCCCTTTATACATTGTCGTGTTTCTTTAGAAATAAATAATGTACAAATGGAGTCTTTAAACGCCTCAGATGTAAAGTTATTCGCCGTCAAAGTGACGCCAAAATGAATGGGAGTCAATGGAAATGCTAAACGCAAGTGAAGTTCTGCTACAAGATGGCAGCACCGGCCGACTTCAACTTCCGGTGGATGGGTTACCCCCTTGGGAATCCCCCATGTAGGGTTGTAATGGTATGAGATTTTAACAGTATGATAACGTCTCAGAAAATATCACGGTTTACAGTATTAATCAATTATTAAATAAACTGTATTATTAAATTATGGTTATTATTCAGTTAAATTAATGAAACAGGTTTTTTTTTTTTTGGTTTAACAAATGCTTTTAATTAAAAAACAAACTTGAAACCATTTGTTTGTTTTGTTTATTAAAATTTCAATAAAACATCTAATCAATTAAATTCGATAATTGATAATGAATTAGATTAACAACTTATTTTTAACATTAATTATTTATTAAAATGTTTAAGAATAATACTATTGTCCTATGAAATGTATTTTATTCAGAAAATGAATGTTTCTTTTTATGATTTAATCCAAATAAATCAAAAACCGTGGTAATTAAATGTAAATTTATACTTGTGTCCTTTTATTTTTTGAGGAAGCGGTACAAAAACAGATTTACTAAATCAAACCATGGACAAAAAATATATTCCTTTAAATAATGTTTGAATAAAATGTATTATTATTGTTGTTATTATGATTATTTTGAGAAGTAGGCTAAGTTCTATTGTATGCATACAATAGTAATATATTTCTGTCATAATGTCAACTAGTAAAACCGAACTTTTATTTTGACGGGTTGTAGTGAAGACCAAAAGTGTAAAAAAGTGTTTCAAAGTGTATTTGACAATGGTTTTCTATAATAAAATTATGAAAATGCTCATTAGGCGTGCTCTCAGAGCAGCTATGGAAATGTTCATGTATTCATATTATCACATTGTTTGTAAGACGCTGAAAACACCATGAACGTCACGCGTACTTGAGTATGTAGTAGACAAAGCGGCGCAGCTCAGCAGAACAAATATGGTTATATATTTGCAGTATTTTTGTGCTTAAATATTCACAGACCATGTCGCGATTGGATTTCTTGCACAGTTCTACTTTCCATGTATTCATCCATCCATTATTTTGCGTGTTTTACTTGACATCTGCGTTAAGTGAGTAATTCCATTTTCATGACTGGATTCCGGGATTCCCTCTGCATAACGTTTTCATTCGGCCTAAGTTATAATCGGGACATACCTTTATCTGCAGGAAGGATGGTATCCTCCTTTTGCAGCCACTTTGCGTCCACATTTTTTGCAAATTGGATATCTATCCTCAAGGACAACCACGCTTTTTTCCTACAAACTATTTTCATACTGCCCATAATTCGCTTCATAAGAATTCGAGGGCGCTTCGCTTTCAGCTTCAGCTGGGTCTGCGTCACCTTTCTAGCGCGTTTGTTCTCCCGCCCTTCAACCAATAATTTCCGGAGTGTGATTTTTTTTTTTCTCCCTTGTATTATTTTTTTACTCAGTAACGGATATGATTTCAAATGTAGCGAAGTACAATACTTCAAACAAAACGTACTTAAGTAAAAGTAAAAGTACAGATTTTAAAAACTACTTGAAAAAGTAGAAGTACACAAAAAAACTACTCAATTACGTAACGCGAGTAAATGTAATTCGTTACTTTCCACCTCTGTTAGCTACTAATGTCACATCGAAACTCAGGATCAAAGCCTGAGTTGACGGAGAAAGTTGATGATTAGCATCATGGTACCAACAAAGCCTGGTTGGATTGGTTTGGTTTGGTTTTGTCAACTCGAAACTAAACTTGCAACCCTGAGTTTGTTCAACTACCATCATGGTACAGACCCCTGGTCAGAGTCCAGATATGAACCCTATAGTGAATACTTGGTCTTGCATTAAACTCAAACGAACTGGGAGACATTTTTCAACTACTCATGAGCTGTTTGAAGCCATTAACATTAAGTCGAACAACATTAACTATTCTTCCTGTTAAAAGCTGTCTGCGAGTTTACCCACACGGTTTAAACATTTAAAGAAAAGGGGAAGGCTATTCTGTGCTAAGTTACTTTACAGTATTTGTACTTACACATTGTTGTCCATTACTGAATTCAAAATTCAAAACTGTACTTAGTAATGTAATCTATTGACTTAGGTAATACAATCTGACTACTGTTTGATTAAAAATAAAATAAGAATCAGGATGAAAGAACTATGAATAATTTACTGCCATTTTGTGAATATTAAGTAATGTAGAAATTAATCATGTAAGCTGCTAAAATTTAAATTACAGCAAATATCTGTAAAACAACAGGTTTTTTTATAGTATAATAAAAAAATGGGAACATTATTTAAAAAAAAAATCAAGACCATTACCTGTAAAATTACATTTATTTATGACCATGTAATCAAGATTACATATAATCAGTTACTATCCAGCACTATAACTGTTATTTTGGTATCATTCAGATAATATTATATTTTCCATTGTAATTTTAGATTAAGTTTTAGTACTACTATAGTTTTTTTTGTTTGTTATTTTAGTACATCAGGTTAAACTAAATAAAGTTGGAATAAATAGCTGAAATAAAATACGTTTAAGGTTTTTGATATTTTATTTCAGCAACAAATATTTTTTTATGGTTTTAGTTTTAGTTTCAGTTAACTATAATAGCCCTTATATAAACATAAAACACCTGACATTTCTAAGAAATAACCTTGATTGATTCATAATTTCCTTATTTTGAATCACAAGTATTTGCATTACTGTCCTTCACCACAAGATGGAGTTTGGTAATAAATAAAATATGCACTGACCCTCTCAATATTAAGAAAAAGAAAAAATTCAACCCTTTTATGCTTTGCCGTTCTCTTATCATTGGCTGCCACTTGTAGGCTAATCCAGTGTTTCCCAGCCCTGCTCCTGGATGCACACCAACAGTGCATATTTGGGATGTCTCTTTTATCTGACCCATTTATTTCTGGCCTTGGAGTCTCTACTAACAAACTGATTCAGGTGTGATTGATTCAGAAGAGTTGGAAAATGTGTAGTGTTGGTGTGCCTCCGGGAACAGTGTTGGGAAACACTGGCAACAATGCATTGTTTTGCACATTCATGTTTGTTTGGATAACAACAGTGGCCCGTTGCACAAACGGAACATGTCTGAACATTCTCTGTCAACTCAGAGTTAGTTCCAGAGTTTGCGTTTAACTCTGAAGGGCGTGCTCCAGGGGCCCGTACCATGATGGTAGTAGTTGAACAAACTCGGGGTTACAGGATTAGTTTCGAGTTGACAAAACCAAACCAATCCAATTAACCAGGCTTTGTTGGTACCATGATGCTGATCATCAACTTTCTCTGTCAACTCAGGCTTTGATCCCGAGTTTAGGAGAGACATCAGTAGCGAACAGCCAATCACACGCATATGTTATGTTTACATTCATTTAAAAGCAAAGTTTAATATTACTTATCATTTAATAGGCTATAATAGGCTAATTATAGTATTATAATTCATATAATATAAATAATAAATAATTTTGAGCAATTTTGTCTCTGAAGTTTTTCCACTGTAAAGTTACCGGGGAAGTGGCTTTATTGCATCAGATATCACTTTGCTCACATCTGATTGGTTCAGTTTTGGTCTGCGATCTCTTAACCAAGAATAAAACCCGCTCCGGAGCAGGTTAGCCGGGTCAGTAAGATCGTCAGGGGTGACGAACCCCGCTAAAAACCAATCCACATTTCAATCCAAACAAAAACAAAGTTTGCTCAAACTTATCTCGAACTTACCTGAAACCAGCTTTGTGAAACTGGCTCAACAAACCTGAGCAGTTTTGGAACAGAGATGCAAAATATTATCCTATGCTACAAAGCTTTTTATGCTATTTTAATTAGCCTGATGGAATTTATTTGTAGTGACTAAGGCTCAGTGCTGTCACACTTCATTTACAACTTTGTTTGCTACTGCTTTTATCAGTTCATCAGTTGGCTAAAGAACTTTATTATATGCCACTGATTATAGACATGTTGGATTATGTTCTTACCTGCACTTTATGTTACGGACTTTGACTGTGACAGTGACTTTTCTGCACCTTAATTTTACTGAAAGGAATAAAATGAATGAGTAATTTTACACCTTAAATGTAGATGCAGTAGGCCGAAATATCTTATCTCAAATGCATGAGGGAAAATAATGATTCATCTATGAATAGTCATTTATGAACGGTGGGTGGCTGGTGTCATACTAGACTTGTAACGTAACATCATCAGTTTAGCCGATTAGAAATGAGCTACAGGAAAGAAATCACAATAATACATGATCATCCTGAGGTGACAGCAGTTAAAAATGTCAAAATCAATTCAGAGATAATAAAGTAACCTAAAGTTTAATGCCTGGCTTTTAGTTTTGTACATCTTCAAAGTAAATTTAATATTAATATATTCACACTTTTAAAATATCCATGTTCTTTATGAGTTTTTGCTAACCACAGTAAATTAGGTTGAGGTATACTATTTTAGTAAATCATAGTAATAATACCAATAATAATCATAGCAGCTACATGAATATAAAATAATTTTACATCCATGTAGCTAATTATGGATAAATAGATTGTAGCTATTTGAAGTAGACGATTGTCATATCAAGGTTAATGACAAACGGCACAAAAACACAGAGGGTGCGGTAAAATGTGTGTTCATTAATAAAATGTGTTTCAACCATGGTTTCAACCCTCACTACGCAAAAAAAAAGTGCTCTAGTGTGCGCGCACATACGCTCACTACAGCACAGCAGCGTGAGCGCGCATCACTTCCTGTGCAAGAGTGTGCATGCTGGGCGCTTTCAACTCCGACTGGACAACCGTTGGAGTCGAAGAAGTCAGACAAATAGACAGGAGTAACGGAATATCTGGGGGAATACTCCACCAAACTGTCCGAGTTTAACCTGGTAAGTTCTAAAGTCTCGTATCAAGGTCTTTTTTTCCTCGTTTGGGCTTTGTTGAAATGTAATTTCCTCACCTTTTGGAGGGTTAGTGAGTGTGTGAGAAGCCCAAGCCCCAGTTGTGCTAGCCTGCTGTAGCTAACCTCACAGCGTCGTTTCCTCTCAAGTTGAGGTCTAAAAAAAAACCCATGTTAATGTGGAAACGACTTTTTTTTGCGTTTTACAGGCGCCCTGTTAACACCTAACGTTACATACAGCGTCAGCCTCAGCGGCTATAGTGTGTCATTATATCCAGCTGTGACTGTTAAACACAATTATCACGACGCACCACTGTCACATAATCAATATTTATCTTGATACATATTAAGATTTATTAGAGATCGACAGCTACCTCTTATTAGATTACCGCTTAGATTTTTAAATAAGTTAACGTACACTTTTATCAACTTACACAACGATCAATAAACTATATAAATATTATTATCTTTTCTGTTGTTGTTGTTGTTATTGATGCATATACTTTACAATAAGGTTCCTGATCTAACAAGAACTAACAATAAACAGTTGTATTTTAATTTTAACGATTAATACTGTATCAAATGTGTTGTTTGTTTATGCATTAGCCTAGCTAATGTTAACTAATGGGAACTTATTCTAAATTTTTACCCACCTGTGAATACTTTTGTTGTTTTGCTTTTTACTTTTGGTGGTTTTTAAAAAAAAATTTTTTTTATTTTTTTTATTTAGAAACCCATCAAATGGTGCCAATTATTGGTAGGCCTGATACAACAAAACCTAAAGAACAGCAGAAATAAAGCAATGATTTTTTTAATTATCTAAAAAGTATATTAGATATTAAAATAGAGTGTTTCTATATTTATAATATAGAATTCCCCTGTGTGACTGTCTAATGTCTGTTAGTGTCTTCTTGCTGTGTTTCCCGTTACTACAAAATATGATCTAATACATGCTTGCATATTTACACACTTTTGTTTCTGTTAGTTTGGGTTTTAAGTTTACTGTTGTCTATTTCAACAGAACAAGATAATAGTTTGTTGATCAAATTATTGTTGTGTTATAAGCAACTTTTTATTAAATAACCTTTTTTTTTTTTAGCAAAATCTCTTAAGTAGCCTACCAGTGAAATGGTTCAGTTTCCTTTCTTAAGGCAAGTCTGATATTTGGTTTCTCATGACATGATTGTGAAACATAGTATCACCCAACCTAAAGTAGATCAATCTGCATTTCAGGTCAGAGAAACGTTAGTAACACTTAAGATGATAGGCTAGTCATCTGTTTTGTTTTGTGTGTATTTTGTTTAAATAATAATAAACCTGTCCTGGGCAGTTTACCCTGAAAGATCTTTTTACCTTTTGTAATGCAAATTCATAGTATTTTGCTATGTAGAAAGGTTTTGCCTAAATCATTTGTTGAAAGTTTGCCTTTGTTGGAACGGTTTAGGTAAATATCACAGTCAGTGAGTAGCCTAGATTAAATTTGTCTGTTTTAAGTACTTCTTGGAAGGCATCACGAGGAACGAAATGTATTTTAGAGCTTTGAACTTCCTTTGAGGAAGACGTGGTTTATACTATGATAAGGAGGCTTAAGAATTCATGATATTTGTGCTCCTTTGAAGATGATTCATGAACTGCTTAAGGACCAGACAGAATTGTTTGAAAGAAAGCACTGTGTGATTTGTTAATTTAGAAAATATTCTTATTTTTGTTTCATCGTTTCACAGGAATGTGTGGTGGTTATTCTCTGGTGAAAGCTGTTGTCTAGTCCTGTTTTACTTATTGCACACTGCAGCTATTCCTGATAATACATTTCTATGCTTTGTTTTCCTGTTTGAAACCATGACTTTTTTAATGGGTTGCTGTTTTTAGCTCCCCTGGATCTTATCGCTTGGTTACAGATCCAAGCAGCAGGTTGTTTCGCTTACTCTCTAGGCTTTGCTCTCCCTGTAGCTTTGTGGCTTATAAGGAACGGCGAAATCCAAAATGGGTCAGTGAAATATGTCTAGCTTTGAATCGGCAGTCTCATTTTAAACCATTATGGTCAAAGAAATTATATCTGTTGAGAGTTAATAGATAATTTCTATGTTATACATTGACATTACAGAGGAGTTGGAATGTTTGTTTGCTCTATTATAACATTCTCACTTTTGGAAATGGTACAAGGTGTTAGGTTTTGAAAAGGTCTTGAAGATCTTGATATGTTTCTGAACTCTTGTCAGTCGCAGTTCTTTTGTAACATGGGAATTCATCAACCAGATGCATTTTAAGACTAGTTTGCCCCAGCAGAGTTTACTTGTTGTCACCATGTGGAAGCTGTGATGTGATTTATTTTCATTTTTTTATAATGCTTGCTTGTTCAATCACTGGATCTCATCAGATCCAGGTTTACTGAATCACCAGAATGTTTTCTATCAAGGCTTTTCAACGTGGTCTTTCGCAGACAGGACATTAGAAAGGCATCAAGCCATGTCGACATTCAATGTTTGGTAACATCCTGCATACTAGTTTGTGGTAAATGGACCTCTTCTTTTCACTTTCATGCATTGATAAATTCCAGTTGATTCCCTCATTGTTTCCATGTGAGACATTAAAAGCAGCTTTAGTAAGCCGAGTAATATAGCTGAGGGAAAATATTTCCTGGTACTCTGCTGCGGGCACAGACTAAATCCTCTAGCACCACAAATGATTGTCTGCGTCACCATTGACTATTATTCCCGCTGCCCTCCCGGATCAGGAAATTGATATTTTTTTTCTTTGATGCGTTTGAACCCATGGCTTTACGCAAACAACTCTGATGTTGAATGTGTATTATTAAGGAAGATCCTTTTTTCTGTTGCATCAAGTCTGTCTGGATTTGGCATGCTTGGCTTTTACTTTCCCTTCAGGTTATGTGCAGAGAGGTTATATAAATGCTCCGGATTTGACCGAGTTAAAGTTGTGACAGCCAAATGTCATAGTCCTTAAAGAGTGACCTTAGTTTTCCCCTTTAGTTATTCTAATGTACTTTGAGCTTAGGCCTGGTTTTACACATGAAATTGCGAAACCATTTGTGCTCAGCTGTAATTTTATCTTTTTTTTTTTTAAATCGTGCTTTTTGATCTTGGAAATATTTGATAAGGGAGTTCCACTTACATTTGATGTTCCATCTGTGTGTTTTTTTTTTTATGCAAATATTTCAGGATATTGCATTTAACATTCTGGACGGAAGCACCATGATGCAAATTTCCACAATGTGCAGAAGACTTTACCCCTAAACGCTTGGGTGACATTATTTCAAATCACAAGCACAAATCAAAAAATATATCTATGAATTAAACAGACTTGTACATTAGATGGCTGCTACTTGATTCTGTAATCAACTTACAGTGTGTGTATATATATATAATTATTATTATTTTTTTTAACAAAAAATGTTTTTAAGAAATATAAAAAAAGGACGTAAACAGTGTAACCAACAGTGCACTTAGTAATCTGGTAAGTTTGTGCACACTGAACCATGTAAAACCATCTAATTTTATTTACAGCACACAGTAAAAGTGCCATGAATATGTCAGAGTGGGCAACTGAATATAGCGCAGCATAGTTTGAAATCAAGGGTTTTAAAGTTTGTCAATCATGCGTCTCCAGTGAAGCTGAGCTCTTCTGTCCACACAGACTGACCATCACGCACACAGAGAAACACGCGTTCGTGCAGGCTACAAATTTGACTAGACTACATCTGCAAGGTTTGTAAAATTAAATGTTTATTAGATAGTCAAATTTGTTTCAATTATATATAAATTAGTAATTGCTGAATGCTGACGGTAAATGAGAAAGTATAATGGTGTTTGCCTTTCTGTTACTAATAATATAAAAGCAAATGCTATAATACTTTTTCGTATAGTTCACTTTTTTTGTTTAACAGTTATGTCTAGTAACATATATAGACAAACCTGTTAAACAGAATGAAGACGGAGATCGAAAGCCCTGTGTGCTCTGGTGCTGCTCTTCTCAGAGCCAGCGTTCTCAGCTCTGTCAAAATAAAAGTCCTGCATCCAACACATCGGCCAATTCCGGTACCTATTTAAAAAATGACAAGTATCGGCTGATATATCAGCCTTGGTGATATATCGGTTGACCACTGTAGTCGACTAAACGTAGTTGAAGAGATGGACCAAAATTGTATTAGTTGGTTTAGTTACAGATCAACGGGTCCTTGTGTGTCGGGCAGAAAATCCAAACATTTGCATATCATCCATCAACCTCAAATATGTCTTATCATTTGTAAAAATTTAAGTAGTGGTTATTTTAACCTAGATAAATATGCGCTATTACTAGGCGCATATTCAAGTGTTTGTGCAAAGTGTGGAAGCTAAAGTATTAGCGAACTTACTGTATGACATGGAGGTGGGATTTATAACAATGGAAACAACTTGAAAAACTCAACTTATGTTTGGTCATACAGATAAGAGTAATACATCTACACCACTCGCCGTCGTTGATCATTTTATCATGAAATTCAAACAAAAAATGCCGTTTTTGCCGCTCTTTTTGTCTGTTTTTGTATGTTCTGTCCATGTGTTAATGACATTTGTTTTTAAGGTGTAGTTTGTTGTTTTAAGACTTTTGTGACACAATCTGCCTTTTGTAGACATGTTTGAAAAGTATTGCTTATTAGGCATTGTGAAGTAACATACTGGTGTTAGGTTGTTCTACATTGTAATTGTACGCTCTGTAGCTTACTGTACAGATGGTGTGTATTTGAGGGATCTTCTAGGCTTTAGCGGGACATGCTTTGCTATACATGGACAGATGTTGGTGAATTGGCTGATAGATTGACTGTTGACCTTGTGTGACAATGAAGCAGGAGAATGAGGGATTGTTTTCTCTTAAGATGTGATTGACAGCAGGCTGCAGGATCCTGGAATCCAACCCTCTTCTCAAAATCCTTTATTCTTACCATTTTTATAATCTAACACATGGAATCCAGATGCTCGGCATAGCTCCAGCCAACTTTTCATTTGTCTCGCTGACTTGGCTAAGAATATTTATCGTTTGAAGCCTCTCAACTTTTATTCACTCTTCCTTTTTCCTTATAATACTTGCTCTCTTTTTGTACTTGTTATGCTTAGTAATTATCCTTCAGATTTTTTTATTGATTTATCTAGGTATTGTTGATATGATCAAGCGAGCAGGTTAGCCAACGACTGATACAATGCGTTTATCTTATTTGATAGTGAAATTTAATTTCAGTAAAACATAATACAACATTTAATTTGCTATTGTAAAATTACACACAAATATATAAATATTTATAATAGGCCTATAGGCTACATTTAGTTTAAAATAAAAATAAGGTTATACATGAACTAACATGATATATAAGGTTACCATATTTATATATATATATATGAAATTATTTTGCACAATTCACAATATATTTAAACAGAAAATATGCAGTTTTGTTGCTAGATATTAGAACAACAGACATTAAAAAGAATGTCCACTCCTGTTAATTATGCACAGTTATTGGCTGATGGTAATATAGTATATCTTGTTAGATGCTAGCGCAGATGCAATCTCATTATTCAGTCAAGCCGGACTATTAGTACCTCATATAAACCTCATGCAGTTCTTCACTTTTCTCTATGCTGTTCTGCTGAGCAAAGCCACACGAGTCACCAGGGGTTGCGCAGCAGGAAAGATCTCTCAGTATGTTTGTTAATGCACTTTGTTTACCCATTCATCTGCCCATATACTGTGTTTGTTAGTGGTCTATAGTGTAGGCTATATAAAAATAATTTCAAAGCCCTTGGGTATGGTACATTGTGCCTGACTTGATGCACGGCTTGCTGCTGGGTGAGGGGAGTGAAAGGAAGAAGATAAAAGATTGTGTGTCTTGGCTTGTGAAGATGGAGTTAGTCATGTCATTGCTGTCCATTTGAATCCAGAATGGAAGGAGGTCTGTGCGACATGTTTCGGCAAAAAAAGCACACAATATTCTCTTTCCATCTTCTTTATTCCATTTTAATACTGGTTATCTGTCCATCTTTCTTCCCATCTCCATGTGGATTTGTAAGACTGTTACTTTGTTCCAGTCCAGAAGCTACAGACCTGTTACGCTTGACTACACTTCCCAGATAGCTCTTGGGTTTTCTTGAGTGCCTCTAAGTTATTTAATTATTTTTATTAATGCTAACAAGATAATGAGATTTGAGTTGGGTTCAAATATGGTAATCTTGCCAGTCAGATTGTGTCAGAGCATCACTTGAAGGTTAGGCCTATACGCTGATGTTTAAAGCAATATTCTGGTTATTTTCAATCGAATGTGTGTGTCCCAAATCTGACCTCCTGTCAATTACTACAGACAAAAATATGCATTTTAAAAATTAATTTGGAAACCTGTTTAGTAGAATATCTAGTACCACGAAATCATATTTTATGATTCATATTGACTCGAATATGGTGAGAAAAGGATGTCAATAAACCTTCACTGAAAGATTCAGCGGTTACTGAGTCAACATAATAAATCTCACTTACTGAACTGAAAAATAATTATTTTAGTAATGTTAATCTAGAAATTAAGCATGTTTTGTGTACTTTAATGTTCATTAACCTATATCAAAGTCTCATTTTGACAATGTGTAGTTAGTTACGGATATAGTGGTTGGTTTTGGGTTGACCCCAATCTGACATATTTCTTAGACTCACCAAGATGTCATTTCTCTTTTAAAAGGTACAAGTTTAAGCAAGACGACTAGGGTTGGGTATCGTTTGAATTTTAACGATTCCGATTCCAATTCCGATTCCTTGTTTCGATTCCGGTTCCTAACGATTCTCGATTCCGATTCTTTTAAGAGGCAGGGTCAAAAAAGTTTAGGATATTTTAAATGAGCTAACTAACCAACGGTCTTTCTGAAGGAAATAGTTTGACCTTCTCCATCAATTTTAATTTATCTTTTAACCTTTTACTTTTTATGAACTTATATGAATTTCTCACAGGGCTGTTTTCAACTACAATATAAATATCAAATCTATGAACGTGAATATAAATATTATGGTAACACTTTACAATAAGGTTCATTAGTTAACATTAGTTAATGTATTTACTAACATGAACTAACCATGAGCAATACATTTGTTACTGCATTTGTTCATCTTTGTTAATGTTAGTTCATAAAAATACAGCTGTTCATTGTTTGTTCATGTTAGTTCACGGTGCATTAACTAATGTTAACAAGATTTTAATAAAGTATTAGTAAATGTTGAAATTAACATTAATAAAGATCAATAAATGCTGTATATGTGCAGTTCATTATTAGTTCATATTAACTAATGTAGTTAACTAATGTTAACTAACGAACCTTATTGTAAAGTGTTACCAATATTATAAATTATGAATATATTTTCACAGGGGTACACTTTCCTCAAGAGAGCTTTATTTTTGAAAACCACATGAAAGCACATTTACACATGATGTATGATGCTGCAGGTACTTAAACATGTTACTGTGCTTCCACTGATGGGCTAACCTGGTGCAGAATAGCAAATAAACAATAGGAAACAACTTGTCAAACCTTTGTCATCTGGCGAGGAGAGAGCAACCAGCGAAATAACCGGTGCTCTGAACGGCGTCGAGAGCACTTCTGGAACATATCCATGCCTTGGTTTGATGCTGCGTTCACAGATGCGAATAGTGCGTCTGGCGCGAGTGATTTCAATGTTAAGTCAAAGCAAAGACGTGTTACGAATGGGGTAAGGCCTGCTTTTCAGTTTATAATGTCCGTTTAGAGACGCGAATACTCCTTTTTTACGCACGTCATTTCGCTCTTGACGCGCGAATGGATTCAAAGTGTTCAAGCGTATAACTAGACGCGGTAGGCGCGAATTTGACGCGCTATTCGCGTCTGGAGTGAACGCAGCATAGGACGACTCTCGAGTTACTTCGCTCGGTTATGCCAACACTTCTGGTGGACGCTTCTTCATTGGTGTTCAGCGGTTTCTTCTTCCGGTCGGCGGAATCGAAACTAGGAATCGAAATTTAAACTTTTGAACGATTCCGGGAAAATCGCAAAGCACGTCCCGGTTCCAATCGGTACTCGATACTCGATACCCAAGCCTAAAGACGACTAAGGGAGTTTATTGTGCTGATGGTCTAAATATCATAAATAGTCTTTTTTTTTTTTTTTTTTTTTTTTGTTGAAATGGTTGTTAGTGGTAATCAACATTGATGTAGTTCATATACATAGAGTAGAAAATAACTTTAATGTCCATTCTAATGGGTGAGATTGAGGCAGAATGTGTTAGTCAGCAGCACAGTGTCAAACCTCATGCTCTCTGACGAAATGTACCATAGTGGAATGATGTAATTTACAGTATCTCTTTCAGCCCTTCTCTTTAGCTTCCTCTCCTTGATCACATAGAGATGTTTAAACCATCTCTCATTCTTACCAAAAGTGTGAGAAGGAACAGCTGAAGATGAGCTTAGTAGGAGACGACTCTTCTCCTCACATCGTCTCCTCATCTCCCCCCCCGTGCCAATCCACTAATCCCTGCCCCATTCCCCAGATTGGGATTATCGGCCTGTGAGTGGAGGTTTTAATGAGCTGTAATTGATTTGTAAGCACAGATCCACCAGACTGTGTCAGGAAGATTAAATGAAGCTCGTTTGAAGCCCCAGGTCTCTTTTTTTGCCCTCCAATGTGTGGTGTGGTGTGTTGCTTTCGGGACCGATCTTACAGAGTTCCTGCTTTCCTGCTGAGGGTGTTTGCCTCCTTCCCCTTGAACAAGGCCAGTGTCTGGGAAGTCGGCCATGACCAAGTGCAGGCTTTATTCATCTAAACCCATTTTAGAGGAGTGGAGGGAGGAGCGACACAAGCTGGTAGTGTTTGTTCTCCAACACAACAGTTGTACATAGTGTCCAAAATTAACGTTTTGCCTGCGTGCGAGGTGGAAATGTACTAACTATAAATATTCCAAACTAGCCTTGAAACCATTTTTCCTGTTTTATTAATAATACTAATTAGTGTTGTCACGCCACGGTACCAAAATTTCAGTATTCAGTACCAATACCAGTAAAAATCCACAGTTCTCTGTACCAATTTCGGTACCAAAGCTTAATTTAGATTCAATTTACATATATTAAAGTGTATATCACGGTTACAAAGATTGAAACCGTACATCTGTATTAAAAACACTTTACAATAAGATTAGATAAAATTACCTAATAATAAACAATAGTTATATACTGTAGCAATTATTCTCCATGGGGTTGATTTAAAAATGTACTAATTTATCAGTTAACATTATTTAATACACAATACACAATGAACAATCAAGAGTTTGTATGTATTAAATAACATTCACAAACATTAATTAATGTTGCAAAAATATATTGTTCACTCAATGTGTTGATGTTAGATAACGCATTAAGTAGGCTAATGTTAATGAATGGTATCTTATTGTAGTGTTACCAAACTATACAGGAGATAAAACGTGTTTTATTTGACTTGACTGTACTCTTATTTAATCCAAAACTGCATTCATATTTAATTTTAAAAGGGCTTTTTAAACCTGCTAAGAGTTATCCTGGCAAGAATAAGCCTAGAACTGGTTCTCTGATGGACTGATATTAATGACATAAATAGGGATGCACCGATACTGCTACCAGTAAGTTACTTGGGTGTCGGTCTGATACTGTGCTCATGTACTGGTAAAACTACCCCAATACAACCGATCCAGTGATACACATTGCGGGTTTGCATGTGAACGGCCACTTATGGCAACGTGACATTAGCCTAATCCAAAATATTTCCATATTTGGCTTTTCCTCTTGTGTTAACAAGAAGATTTAGAGCCACCGCATTAGCAGCGCCGCCGGTCACCATGTCTCAGTGTGTTTTTATGATGAGGACGCAACTGTGTGCACCTTTCGGACAGCTCATCATGAACCGGATTAACCCGGCACTTCGGTACCACCGGTACTTAAGAAAAGCTGGCACGGTAACAGTTTTTTTTTTGTACCGAAATACAGAGTCTTTTGACAACACTAATAACTAACAATAGTACTTTTACATTATTCAAATTATATAAACTACAGTTGAAAAGTTTGGGGTCAGTGAGATTTGTTTTTGTGAGTTTGTTCTTTAAGGCTGCATTTATTTGATCAAATATAGTCAAAAAAAGTAATGGTGTGAAATATTATTACAATTGAAAATAACTGCTATTTTATATTTTTTAAATATTTATTTATTTTCTGTGATGGTAAAGCTGAATTTTCAGCAACAAAAAACACCAGTCTTTATTGTCACATGATCCTTCAGAAATCATTCTAAAGCCTGGGACACACCAAGCCGACTTCAAAGAACTAGCGGCAAAGAAAACCGATGGTGAGTCAGCTGCGTCTTGACCAAAAAGCTGCACTTGAACACACAGCACAGACTACAGCTGACTGCAAACTAGCACATGTGTTCTGCACCTGCGTGTAAGGAATTAACTGTCTATATCAGCTGGCATCAATAGTCTATATTCGTCATTCAAAAAAAAAAACCTAAACGAGGATATAGGAGATAAGCAGCTTTTGCTTACCATTTTGTATATTGGTTATGTTGATAACTTTATTTACATGAGATGAGTCTGAGCCTGACGTTAGCCGACATGCATTTGAAACAAACATACGACAAAAACTAGCCAAACAGGCGCTCGCTGTCTGTCGACTTGGTGTGTCCTGGACTTAATATGCTGATTTTTGGTGTTTATGTGGAAACTCTGTAAGAGCCATTTCAATGTTTATGTCTGGGTTTGGCCAATAAGTGGCACTAGGGTCATGGCATAGCTACTGGGGCTCATCTACTTAGGAGGGTAGGTGTAATCAGAGACAGGTGTTGCCAGAGGGGAAAGGGCCAACTAGTTTTTGACCGCCACCGAGGCTGTGGCTGTATGTTTGGTACTGTGACAGTGTCGATGAAGATGGAATATTATTCCGTTATGGATAATGAAGACCTTGTGTGTGTGTAACAATAAATCATATCTCTCACAACAGAGAAGAAATCAGAACTTGAACTCCTGTTACATTATTTCTGAAACGAACTAAGTGACCACTGTAAGCGCGTCAACTAGCCTATTTCAACCCTCAGCTGTTTTAGGCTTAGGCTTAGCAGTTACAAACTGGAATCCATGTTTTTTTCCCCTGTTGTTTCATGTCTTTACTGTAATTTTAAATTAAATTGACTGCATCCTTGTTAAATGAAAGTATCTCGGCTGGTTTGCATCATATCTGGAGCATAGAGAGCAACTCTCAACGCCACTACAATTCACAATGGGTATCCCACACGGCTCCGTCTTGGGGCCTCTGCTTTATATATAAATGATTTACCAACATGCTGTCAATCAGCTAACTGTCAAATGTATGCTCACGATACAGTGATACATGCATCAGCTGAGACCCTGACTAAGCAAATGGAGGGTATATCCCAGTCTAATATACCATCTAACGCTTAATGTCAAAAAGACTGTGTCTATTTGCTTCTCTATAAGAGGGAAAGCTGAGTATACTTTCAAAATAGATCAAGAAGCCATAGAGGAAGTTGAGGAATTTAAATTTTTAGGTATTATTCTGGATTCCCAACTCAAATTCAAAAAACACATTAACAAACTCTGTAAGACTGTCTGGACAAACCTGAACTGTTTTAGAATAAGGCATCATATACCGGTCAAGGCAACTTTAATGTTTTTTCATGCCATGATCCATGATACTCTCTCGCTTATCTTATTATTACTATATGGGGCCAACAGTCAAACCCATTATATCATTATACAAACAGGCACTGAAATCAATGGATCAGAAACCAACTATGTGGCACCACTGTTTGATTGTACAGAAATATAAGATTTTAAATTGATAGTTTTATTAAGTTCTCTTTTCTTAAACTGACTTTTAAATGCGCAAATAATCTAGCTCCAGATGTACTCTGTCCTTTTGTGACAAAAATAAACACAAGGAGAGTGGCCACTAGGAGAGCAGTGGGTGGCAACTGCATAGCAGAAGGGCGCAAAACCACTTTCGGCCAATCAAGTTTTTCAGTGATCGGAACAGAATGTTGTAATGTATTGTCTGTGTTAGATGCCTGGCTGCTTGCGCATGGGTGCCAAGGTTCATCCCATGGGGCGGGGTCTGGGTATGGGTATGGGAGATAAACTTGTGGCGGCCCAGGCCCTCACTATCAGGGTGGATATAGGTGAGCAGGTGCGAGTGGCTGTGAAATGATGATGTAATATATTAGTATACAATGAATATGCTGCATTATTGGGTAACTCACAATATGTAGTTTATTTTATTTTTATATTTGGATAAATTTTTTTTAGAAAGGCCTGACCAGGGACTGGGGTTGCAAATTATCCTATTGGCTAGAGACCTTTTATGCAACATATCTACACACATTGTTATGGCTTTGACTGATAATTATGTATGTAATAATGTGTGCTGCATTGTCTCTGACAAATAAACTAATAATAATAAAAATAATCTTTTGAAAGGTAGTGTATATTTTCTATCCTTATGACAGTGATTCGTTTTCTTTGCATGTCAATTGCAAAACAACATTTCATTGTGTCACTATTAATTTAAAACTGCATTTTCACAATGTCCAAGACCCCTCTACGTTTTGTACCCTGATCATCCAGAAGCATGAGTGAATTAGTATTGAGGCAAATAAACAATTTTAACTTATTGTAAAGCCTCTGTTTTGGGTCACTTCTCATGTCTTCCTCTTTGTTTTTCAGACACTGACTTCTGTCATTGGACCAGCTGGCATTGGATGGGGTGTTGGATCCTCCCCCTGCACAGCGACAGAATGAGACAATAGCTGGGGGTGTTGGATATCATCCCTCCCCCCTCCTCTTTGTTTCCCCCTCCTACATATCCAAGACACATATACATACTCAGTATCTTACACCAACACACTACAAAACTCTCTGGCCCCCATGCTTTACTTTGTAGGGGCCATGAGAGTTTTACAGGGCTGCTGCTGTTGTTGAGAACCCTTTGGGAACAAAACAATCAATTTCCTTCCAGCAAGTGGACCCATCCTTCCAGTTCCTACGGCTTTGGTGGAGCTTGACGGAAGCTCAGTAGATCATTGAATCATGAAAACACCAGAGGACCACTGGGAGTTTCCAATTGGAGTTGTACATTAATAGGCTAAAGACTACCAGTGAGCAAAGCAAATCTAATTCAACCTGCAGCAGGTCTTGAACGTCCGTTAGAAGAAATGATACCTCTCCTTAGCCATTTCATCCACCACATCTAAAGTGCCTTGTATTCTATTCAACTGTTGTTTACCTCTACTCCACATATCTGATCCAATCCTAAAGATTCATTTGTTTACATCTCCAGGCCTTACAGCTTTCCAAGACATATCTGTTTTTTTGTTTGTTTCTGTTTGCGTGGATAAGAGTCACACTCTGAAGTATCTGAGATACGAGGAATGAGACCACCGTAGAGTTCAGTTAGTCAAACTTACCTAAAAAACCCCTAAACTCATTCAGACTGTTCATCTGACTCTCAAACGTGGTGCAGTACTTCCACTGTACGGTTCAGTCACCATGTACACGCTGCAGTCCAAATGGCGCTACCTGATCATGTTCTTGGGTGTCCAGTTAGTGGTCATGGCTCTTCTCTCCAGAGAGGGCTACCAGAAAAGAGTGTCATATTTTTTCCGGATTTTCCGTAAGCCTGATTCTACAATGGGACATGCAGTCGGTGCACGCAACCACACGGATGTGTATGCCAACCTCTCCCTTTTAGGCCCTCCTGTTAATAAAGAGGACATGCCCTACTGCCCAAAGCAGTCTCCTCTGATTGGTGAGTTCAGTAGTGTGTTATCAAGTTTCTGATCTCTCTCTATTGTGAATGCTTCATATCAGCGGGTTAGTTGTAATAAATAGCTTGGGAGCTTCCTCTTGGTATAACTGATTTTTTTATTTATAAAAATAAAGAAGAAAAAAAACCCACCCAAAATTGATATAAAAATATATATTAGTAATAGAAATATACGCACTATTTCATTTGTTATTTATTCTATTTTGTCCTACTTTCCATTTTTTGTAATTGAGGGGAAAATTCAATAAATGTATAAATAAATTAAGAAAAATAAAGTATTTCTGAATTAAAAAATTCAATGGTCAAAAGACCCTAAAAATAATAAACACAGATCATCATGGATAACATGGAACATCTAGGTTTAGTCTACTAACTTTAGGCTCAGTATAAACAATGTAATGCAAATATGTAAATCTACTATAACTATATTTGTAGAACTTATTAAAAGTCTTTACATCCTGTTCACACTCTTTTCTTATGTTCAGTTGGACCTATTCATGTCACTTTCCCCTCCGGGCTTACACTTGCCGAGATTGAGAGGAAGAACCCCCTTGTTGTCCGTGGGGGGCGCTACAGGCCACCTAACTGTGAGGCACGCCATCGCACTGCAGTAATCATTCCCCACAGAAATAGGGAGCACCACCTCAAGTTCCTCCTCTACTATCTGCATCCCTTCCTACAGCGACAGCAGCTCAGCTATGGCATCTATATCATTCACCAGGTGCGCCTGCAGTCTGTTATTATTGTTGTCATTTATTTGGTGATGCAGAATTCATTAAACTTAAATGCCCCCCCCCCCCCCCCCCCCCCCCCCCCCCCCAAAAAGTACTGCTCATAAATATTCAAAATGTACCGGTAGTTCCATGACCAGCAAGAAATAGTTAGTCTATGGGTCATTGGGCATTACATAGTCTCTCAGTGAAATGACAGCAAACATTGCAAGTTAGTTTTGTTCTGGAAGAGTTTTACCGTAAGAGCTAAGTAAGTGGCTAATGGTACCTTTCCCAGAAATTTTCAATCAAACCCCCAAAAATGTTTGATCTCTTCTGTAGTAGACCATATCTTTATTTTGATTCCCTTACATCAACAAAGGTCAGACTATCGTTCTTGCATTAAACCCTAATTTAACCCGTACATTATTTGGTTACCAAAGCAAATTTTTATTCGCATTTGGCTCTTTGGCTAGTGTTCATTTTCGACTGTGCTCTCACAGTTTCACATGGTGTATAAAATGTATTTGTTGTGGTTATATATCAGATACGCAGCTTTATTATAATTCAACTCAACTGTGGCTTCTGCTGTTTCCTGCCAGAGCCTGTTGTAATCACTTTATCCTGTTATATCTGTCGATCTAGATGCAAACCTGTACAACTCACTGTGACGGGTCAATCGCTGGTCACCTTTTGCTCTCCCCTTGCTGATCTCCCATTTTAGTGAACAACAATGATCCTAATACAACAGTGCTCCAGATTCAGAGCTGTTTCCCTGAGCTACGTTGCCTGGGTTTATTATTGTGGGTTTCCTAGGTTAATACAGTTTTATGTAGGATTATAGATGTACGGCATGAAATGTTTGCAGAGTTTTGAATCGAATTGTTTTTGCCCCTGAGCTGAGAGGTGCGATGAGATTGAAATCCCATTTGTGACCTTTTATTTGGTCACATGTTTTGTGCTGTTGTAATTAGACTTTTTTTTTTGTTTTTTTTAAAGAAATGAATATTTTTATTCAGAAAGGAAGCACTGAATTGATCAAAAGTGACAGAAAAGATTTATACATTGTTACAAAAAATATTTCAAATAAATACTCTTTATAAACTATAAAACAAAGGATTACTACTATTACTATCATCTCCTTTCATATGTTTCTGACTTTGATATTATCAAG
Source organism: Chrosomus eos (assembly GCA_036326025.1). NCBI lineage: Eukaryota > Metazoa > Chordata > Actinopteri > Cypriniformes > Leuciscidae > Chrosomus > Chrosomus eos. The sequence goes on from CM070831.1 coordinate 9,704,835, forward strand.
AGGGCAAGGATTAGACCGTAATCCTCATTAATCTCATCTCTGAAAATCCACATTATAGATTCACTCCATTTTCATGAGTATATATCTATGCACTGCTGAGTCTGTATATCTTATTTATAAATTGTCATAACAATGACGTTCTGTGTGTGTAGGCTGGTAATTACACCTTTAACCGAGCAAAGTTGATGAACGTGGGATTTCGTGAGGCCATGAGGGATGAGGATTGGGACTGCCTCTTCTTTCATGACGTGGACCTTATTCCCGAGGACGACCGTAACATCTACGCCTGCGACGCTCACACCCAAAACACGCCGCCATTGCCATGGACAAATTTGGCTACAAGTCAGTGTTCAGCTGCTCTTTCTCTGCTTCATTTGACTTCATTTGCCTGTTTTCTACTTCAACACCTACACATGATTTACTATCAGATCAATTTACAACACATGTATTTGTGGAATAAATAAGAATTTGTGGAATAAAATTACTTTGTGTTTGCTAAAATGTTTATAATATTGAAATAATAATAAATAAATAATATATTTTATTCGATTCCCTCACAAAATGTATATTTTAAAAGTAGCAAAAATAAATGATAATAAAAGACAACAAAAATGTGCAAAAAACCCTTTAATAATAAAATGCCTGTAGTTGAATAAACACTCATAGCACATGAACCAATATGTCACTGTACTAAACTGAATACATACATTTATAGTATTTTTCTGTGCATTTCTCCTTCCTGTTACCTCTCAGACTGCCTTATAAGATGTATTTTGGAGGAGTGTCGGCTCTGTCCCCTGATCAATATCTCAAGATGAACGGTTTCCCAAACAATTACTGGGGCTGGGGTGGTGAGGACGACGACATCGGTATCCGGTGAGTGAGCGAGTGTGTTTATTTGCTGGGGTGGGTTGAGTGTGTGCACATTAATGGAGAGGTTTGCGTGGGAGATCTGTCCTTGTGATGCAGCTGGCCATGAACCACCTGTCTTTTGCTAGCTTTGTCAAGTTCAAAGCTAGTGTCAACATCTGAGGGTGTGTAGGGATGGATTGTGTGTTCTGATGTTTTATAAATTTATAGCCAGAGTGATGGCTCACCAGCTCGGCTACAAAGGATAAAATATTGTTATGCTATACATTTTAAAATCAGTTTAAATACAAAGAAATTCACTTGGGCTGCATGATATATAGCTACAGCATCAACAACAAAATGTGCTCATCCACGGTAGTCACATTGCACGATCGCAGGATGTGCGATGTCAAGTTATAGGAATTGTATTTGATCCAGGATCAGTACCGACCAGTCCCCTTGGTTTGGAACGCTTGTGATTTCCGGATTAATTGCAAAGTTTAACCATCACATAGTGAAAGTTTTTACACATTTTCACTTGTTATAAGTCCTGTCAGTTTAAACATTCAAGTGAGTTTAAAGCATTCATGAAGATGCAAAACTCAATTCGGAACACTCTTGTTTTCTGTGTGCACACAGAGCCATGCAAAAACCAAATTTAGTGCTCTTCTCGTTTTTTTTGTGCCTGAACAGACACTATTATTAGCAAAATTATGTCAAAATGCCTGTCTCTGCAAAAATCCTTGTTGCTTTTGTCGTAAGTGAATGTAAACAATTGAAAAGAAAACGGAGCCTTAAATATCGCGCAGCCCTAGAAGTCATATAACTGTAGTTTTTAACTCGAAAAAGCAATGTCTGTCAAGAAGACCAACTTAGAATGGTAGCTTGAAAAAAGTTAAAAAATATTTAAAGTATGAAGATTTATGTTTTAAATGCCACTTAAAGAATTTTAGTGTATATACATTACTGTTTCAAAATTTGGGGTTTTGTTTTTGAAACAAGTCTCTTCACCAAGGGTATATTTATTCTATTTATTTGTTCAAAATACAGTAAAAATAGGGTTACAATTTAAAGTACTGTTTCTATTTTAACATATTTTAAAATGTAATTTATTCCTGTGAAATTTTCAGCATCATTACTCCAGTCTTGAGTGTCACATGATCCTTCAGAAATCATTCTAATATGCTGATTTGCTGCTCAAAAAACATTCATCAACTAATCTAATTATTCTGTTATTCAACATCTAATTATTATGTTGAACAAATTTGTGCAGCATAATATTTTGGGGGAACCTGTGATAAATGTCAAGATTAAAAAGAACAGCATTTGTTTGAAATAGAAATCTTTACCTGTTGAATTTCTTTGAATAAAATTCAGTAAATTCGTCTTCCTGCCATTCTGATTCAAATTCCAAATACGTCTTCCTGAGGGTGTGGGTCACTCAATTACATTCACACTCATGAATTGAATGGGAACCAGTTACTCTATCCTGGGTGTCTCTTTCTGTTTTGTTTTTTTTGCATACTATCTAACATTCTTCATCTTCTCAGGGTCTCACTCGGAGGAATGCTGATCAGTCGTCCGTCTCTAAAAGTGGGCCGATATAAGATGATCAAACACAAGCATGACAAAGGCAATGAAGTGAATCCCAAAAGGTAGAATTGCCTTACAAGCATCTGAAAAATTCCCAAACTTTGACAAGATGTGTTTTAACATCTTTCCGTAGTGCATTAACATTCTAAAGGTGCGGTCACATTAGTGAAATTTCACGTTAATGAAAAAAAATTGTCGTCAATAGTGTAATATGACACACAGCTCACACAGAAGTCATTTTCAAGCCAAGCAACTTTCTATTGGTCAATGTGGAGCAATCTTTTTGGAAAAAAATTTCACCCTCACGTGAAATTCTCATTGGCATGGATTCCTATTGAAATGACTGCATTTCGCCCACAAAATTCACCAAACAATAGCTCTGTTTCCATTACAGATTTGCGCAAAACTTTTGTGATATTTTTTGAATGTCGATAATGACCATATCACACTATTAATTGCAATTAAAACTATTTTGAAATGACGGAGTTTCCATTAACCAATGTTATGCGTCTAAAACTCCTCTTGTGATAATTCATTTAAGTCATAAATCATGGCAATGGATGTTGGTAGGTTTATGTATATCCCAGGAAGTGCACTAGCCATTATTTTTAATTGAAGGAGACGTAGACGTGTTATTCAAGCATTAATGGCAAGGAAAGCCCCTTATACTTGGGAGTGGCCACATCTCCCTGCCATCTGCTTAAAGGTCTTTATCAATTTTGGCATATTGTTGTTGTTTAGAATCCAGTATTCCTGTGATACTTTTGTTTTTTATGAGTTTAGTAAAGAACTGTCTCGTCTTCTGTCCAAACATACCGCATCATCTTTAAAGAATGATCGACTTTGACATACTCTAGATGACCTGTAAATGCGCAAAAACTTTTTCCATTGCAGTTTCGCGAATTATTCCTTTTCGAATTGCCTGAAAAAACACATCGCAAGAGTAAACTTTTTTTGCAGTATATGGGAGATTTTGTGAAATTGACATGTTTCCAATGGGTGTATTTTCAATTCGTAATTGTTAAATGTGACTGCACCTTAACACAATTTCCTTTAAAATTATGAAATCATCTCCAAGTACTTCCCCTGTTCAAGATGTTTTCTCTCATGCAGGTTTAACATGTTGGCTAAGACCCGGCACACATGGAAAAATGACGGTATGAATACGGTGGAGTATGAGATCGAGTCCCGGGATTATCAACCTCTTTTCACCAACATCACGGTCAACATCGGCACAGAGGCAGGGCTGCACCCGCCCAAGAAAAAGACGGCTTCTTAGCACGTTCCCAGCATTCTTGTGGATCCCCGAGGCACAAGTCCTAGCGCCAATGCCGTACTGCCTGCAGACCACTCGCCCACATGCACATGGCCAGTGAATCCACGGGACATCATGGATGTCTTTTCTTCTCTCTCTCTTTCTCACTCTCTCTTCTCATTCTCCAAAGTTTGACACTTTGATCCTGTGCTCACTGGTTCACTTTATAAGTCAGGATGCTGCAGAAACTTCATCAACTGGTCCACATATTGAGCACTTGGCAGAATCGGTATTGGACCACTCTGCAGGAAGGATGTGTTTCCTGACGGACAGACTATTCAAACATCCTCTGTGCCCATGGGCACCATTTAAAAACCTCTTTTGCCTTAGAATCAAGCTGCACTCTCTCTTTACATTTCTTTCATGATGATTGAAACACAGATTCGGCCTCCCGTCGTAGGGTGAGGCCGACTCTTAGGGAAGGGTAAAATTAGTTTTTTGCCATGTGATGGAAACAGTGAAGCAGGCTGATGTACTACATAAGCAACATTGTTTTCTGCACTACTCTGTGAGTCTGGTGCATTTCCTGTGCAGTAAATTAGTACTTTTGGTTATGTACTGTATTGTTATCCAGACAAAAGGAGGGATATTTTTGTTATACATCTTCCATTTCGGGTAACTCGCTCAGAACTGGCCTCTTTGGTAGTAATAACCACTCTACATATACTGATGTTCTCCTTTTTGCCTTTGGTTGTCTTAGTAATGACGTTGGCTTTTATAATCAACGCGCTGCCTCTCATTTTCATGAATTACTCAACACATTGTATTTTATCCTTTTTTATGATTGGCTTGCTGTGTGCAGTGTTGTCATTTGCTTTGGATTAGTAATAGTGTTGTTGAATGTAGCTGTATCTCTCTTCTTGGTGAGAGAATGTCATTTCATTGCAGAGTGCATCACGTTGATTCTGTTCGGGTTGGCTTCATGAAGTTTATGCTGCTTATTCCTCATGTTTCCATTTGAGTCCAACATTTACAAAATTTTTGCCTAGAATCCTTGTTATTCGAAAGGTTTTAGGAAGGCATTCAGTTTCATTTAAGTGTAAATTATTCGTAAGACCTTTCTTGCGTAAATTGTCCCATTGAGTAGAATGCTCTAATATTTGTAAAAACCATTCTAATGTAAATTGGTGTAATGAATCCAAATGCGCTAACTTTAAAACCATTATGTAAATTGTTGGATTGAATTGAATGCGTTAACGTTTGTAAAACCATTTTTACATAACACTGTTATGTTGACTTACTGTAACTTAAAGGGATGAAACCTGTTGCCTTAAAATGATCAAGTAAATAAACTTCACGCGTTTTTTCCACATAACTTATTTTTATTTTCAATTATGCGTGGTTTATTTACTTAATAATTTTAAGGCAACGGGTTTCCTCACCCTCTCAACTGATCACTTTTTACAGTAAAATTGTTCCTTGAATCAAATGCACTAACTTTTGTAAAACCATTCTTACGTAAACTGCCGCATTAAATTTAATGCGCAAATCTTGCGTAAATTTTTTAAACCATTCTTGCGTAAATTGGTGCAACAAATCGAATGCGCCAACAATCATGAAATCAGTGTAAATTTTTGCATTAAATTAAATGTTAAAATTCATAAACCATTCTTAAGAAAATTGTTACATTGAATTTAATGCGTGAATGTCCTTTAACCATTCTTTGTTAAATTATTGCATTCAGTCAAATGCATCAATCTTTGTTAAACCATTCTTGCGTAAATTGTTGCATTTCAAATTTAATACACAAATGTTTGTAAAACCATTTTTACATAAATAGTTGCAGTGAATCATGAATGAATCATTAAATCCCATGTGCCAATGTTCACAAAACATTCAATGCAACCGAGCAATTTACACATTGGTTGTTCTACTTGTTCATGAATGAGACCCATTATTGGCAAAATCTGACAAAGAAAAAAAGTCACGGATGACAAAATACATTTCAAATTGTTTTTGTGTTTCACATTTAAAGATGCAACTGCAAAACTGTTAATTAATTTAAGAAAATATCAGTACTAAAAATGAGTCTAAATCCTGGCCTTCACTGGCTTTTTTTTTTTTTTTGCCATGCCTTGTCTCGTTTCTAACCTCTAAACGTCTTCTGCATTAAGTCTCATGGTGACACAGACTCTGTGATGGTCCAGTTGTTTCGATCTGTGCATGTGTGGCAAGTAAATGAAGGCATACTTGCATTTCAAATTTGTGTTTGTGAGACTGAGAGAACTCGGATTATACATAGTTTTCCGATTGCTGCTGTTCTCTGTGGGAATGTGAAAGGTGGAGGTATCGCTCCCCTATTTACTAATTTGTATGCTGTTGGGAGCTTGTGATGGGGCATTTGAAAAAAATATGTTGTTGGGTCATTGAAAGAAATCATTGGATGTCATTACGACAGAGATACCAAAAATTCATATCATTATTTTTTTTTAACAAGCATGTTTTTTCTTTTCTTTTGTTGCTTAACAGAACTAGTCCTTTTTTCCACATTTTTTTCTTCTTTTTTTACAATTTCAAAATGTTAAAGTGGCCATTAATGGTCAGGTTAATTAAATCTGCCCTTATCAAGTTTGTTGGCTCACATAGAATATCACCTGAGTGTAATGACTGCAAACATTTGAGTTATTTTGGGATGTAATGGCTGGCCCGAGATGTGTATTCTTCACATTGAGAATTTATATTTGATAATTATTCAGATCATCATCATAGAAGGTACTTTGAAAAATCCTCAGTTGTTCAGCCATGAATTATATAGTTTATCTACAGATGACAGGCTGCACACTACTCAGGTGGGGTGATGGATTAGATGTTTCTAAATGTGCCTTACTGGGCATCAGTTATCTCCAGTTCTTCAGTGCTCTGAAAATGTTTGGGGTATACGTTTCTCTTTAAGAAGTCTGCACACTACTCAGCGGCCTTATGATGATTTAATAAAATGTTAATGTACTAAATGGCTCATGTGTTTTGTGACTGGTGTGTTTTAGAGATTTGTGCAATTAAGGGTCTATTTGAATTTATGACAGTTTTAAAATGGATTAAACAATGTTTACAACCCTTCATTAAAAAGAATACCGTTGCTTGATAATCTTGAGGGATTTTTTTTACACTAATTTAATATTGGGTAAATGTAAGGCTCATACTTCACCCTGGATAGTCAGGTTTGAGATTTCACACTGTAAATATTGGGTTAACCATCTTATTTGCATATTTATGAGGTCAGAAGCATTGATTGGACAAGTACTACCTGATGTTGTTTTAAAGGATTAGTTCACTTTTTAAAAAACTTTTGCTGATAATTTACTCACCCCCATGTCATCCAAGATGTCCATGTCTTTCTTCAGTCGAAAAGAAATTAATGATTTTGATGAAAACATTCCAGGATTTTTCTCCATATAATGGACTTCAATAGTAGCCAAAACGGTTCAAGGTCCAAATGAGTTTCAGTGCAGCTTCAAATGACTTTAAACCATACCAGACGACGAATAATGGTCTTATCTAGCGAAACGATGCGCCATTTCGAAAATGAATAAAACAGTTAAAGTTTTATTCGCACAAATGCTCGCCTTGTTCTGTCCTGAGATGCACGTTCGTGATTCTCCTGTTCGAACTCGTTCATCAAAATGAACAAATCTTTTTTCGAGTCATTTTATTCATTCAACGAACGAAATGACTCAAAAAAAGATTTGTTCATTTTGAACGAGTCTTTTTTCGAGTAATTTTGTTCATTCAACGAACGAAATGACTCGAAAAAAGATTTGTTCATTTTGATGAACGAGTTCGAACAGGAGAATTCACGAACGTGCATCAGGACAGAACAAGGCGAGCATTTGTTAAAGCCAGTTAAAGTTTTATTAGCACAAATGCTCGCCTTGTTCTGTCCTGAGATGCACGTTCGTGATTCTCCTGTTCGAACTCGTTCATCAAAATGAACAAATCTTTTTTCGAGTCATTTTATTCATTCAACGAACGAAATGACTCAAAAAAAGATTTGTTCATTTTGAACGAGTCTTTTTTCGAGTAATTTTGTTCATTCAACGAACGAAATGACTCGAAAAAAGATTTGTTAATTTTGATGAACGAGTTCGAACAGGAGAATTCACGAACGTGCATCAGGACAGAACAAGGCGAGCATTTGTGCGAATAAAACTTTAACTGTTTTATTTATTTTCGAAATGGCGCATCGTTTCGCTAGATAAGACCCTTATTCGTCGTCTGGTATGGTTTAAAGTCATTTGAAGCTGCACTGAAACTCATTTGGACCTTGAACCGTTTTGGCTACTATTGAAGTCCATTATATGGAGAAAAATCCTGGAATGTTTTCATCAAAATCATTAATTTCTTTTCGACTGAAGAAAGAAAGACATGGACATCTTGGATGACATGGGGGTGAGTAAATTATCAGCAAATGTTTTTTAAAAAGTGAACTAATCCTTTAACCACTTGTGGTAGAGGAAATGTTCCCACAGATCTAATCTGAAAAGCTTCAGTAAACAGTTCTTATCAATTCTAATTTCTACTGACCGCTTTGTGAATGCAACGTATGTCGTAATTCGCAGTTTTCAATTTTTCATCAATTGAGTAACTGTAAAATACCCTTTCATTTCAGCAAGTTTGCATGCATCTGTTCGAGCTGCTGATGCAGTTTTACTCTGCAGTCATTGAGTCTATCCTCTGCACTTCTGTTACTGTCTGGTTCAGCTCAGTCCTCAGAAGACTACAGAGTCTAAAGGACTGCTGAGAGAATCATCAGTACACCCCCTAAAAGAGCTGGCAAAATCACACTGGACCCTCATATCCAGGACACTTCCTCTTTGAACTGTGCGACAGAACACTGAACATATATTTATTTAGTACACACAACCCTTACATTTGTATATATATACACATTGTCTATTTGTATTGTGTATCATATATTTGTATTCGTGTCTTGTCGCTGTCATTCTGTCTTTGCTGTGGAAGCTTCTGTCATCAAGAAAAATTCTTCATACTAGTAAAAATACCTGGCAATAAAGCTCATTTTGATTTACTATCATTGAATTGTATTATGTATAAGCAATATATCAGTAATATATCTGCCACTTAATATCATTGGTCATTAAAAAAAACCTTATTGGTTGACCACTATAAACATATATTGAACCTTATTGTAAACAATACTTCTACAGTATTTATTTTTCTTAAACATTAAATAAAAAAATTTCAGCCTATTTTGTAAATTTATTATGATTATTCTTCGATAATCAATGTTTCATTAACTATGAGCAATATTTTTTTTACAGCACTTATCTTTGTTAGAGCATGTAAGCTAACGTATTGACTTTAACAAATGAGACCTTATTATAAAGTTACCTATATTTTAAAGAATGTTTTTATTGTTTTTGTCCATACAGTTGAAGTCAGTGGAGTCTCTGGAGCCCATCTTTCAAAATATCTTTTCTTTTCTGTATATATTTATTTTCATAAAAGTTTGGAATGACAATTTTAATTGGAGTAAAAATGACAACTTCAAACTGAATAATCAGACATCAACACAGCTGTGCAAAGAAACTCTTTAATCTGTATTACTCGTTAAACATGACTTCTATTAACCAATAAATACGAAAGAGGAAACCGCATGCAGCTGACAGATCGGTGCTGCCATCTTGCACAACACAAGTTAAGGCATTAAAATTTTCCTGACACTGCTGTACCCGGTGTAACATTGATCACAAAAAACCCGGCCGACGTCACTACTACTACACCAAAGCGTACAGCAAGAAGTTGTTTGTCTGATAATAGCGTCATCTACTCGTGCTCACCAGCAGCAAGTCTCTCAGAGTTCGGTACGGTTTTCACATATGGCTTGATTTCTTGCTTTTCCTCCTAACGACAGAAAAACAAACCAGCGCGGCTAAATTAGTGCACTCTAATCCGCCTTAGTGTTTCATGAATGAAAGATGAGACAACGCTCTCATGTAACAGCTCAATGATCTATATAGGTTTCTGTGCGTAATCTTAAGTGTTCTTGATTCGTCCCCAGTGCTTCATGAGGATCACCAGGATCTTCTTACAAAAACATTTTCGCTGCAAATACAAATCATTTCAAATTGACTGTATAAGTAGCAATTAACATAAAAAAAGAGAAACTAATCTGAAGTGTCCCTTCATGTGACGGGTAACGTTACAGTACATTGTCTAGATATACCTAATGGGATGTGGACACTAGGATGGGATTCACAACACAGTGGATTAAGGGTATCAAAAAACGAGTCACTCAGGAAGTATGAAATTCTGTACAACCCCAAGATTGCATATGTTGTCATCTCTTCCGTACTCTTCATGTCTCTCTTCTAGCCTTCTTCTTTTTGACTGGTGGTTTCGGGGACTCCCGGTTGTCATCTGTTTTTTCTGGTGGAGAAGAGAAAGTGTTTTGCAAACCTTTAAAGTCCCCAATTATGCTTCTTTTGGAAATTACTTTTCATGTTGTGTGTAATATAGCTGTTTGTGGATGATAAATGTAGTTGTCTCCCGAAAGAAAGAACCGATTCTGAACTGCCTGAAAGTCGGTAATTCCAGTCTCACTTCCTGCATGAATCTACGAAACCTCATTAAACTAATGCCAGCCTGTGGTTTTCATTGGATAACACCAACAACGTCTACTTTGACCGGCCCTCAAACACTGTACTTGAAGCGGAGGCCTGGAAGAGTTTGGTTTGACATGTCGAGAAGACACTGTTTTAAGCAAAAGCAAATTTACTTTGCATGCACTTCCAAAGGATGAGGACTCGGGCTCGAATTGATGGTAAAACTGCCACCATCATTACTGTTTGAAGCCTCCAGAGCAGAAATTCAGATATGGTAATGGGCGTTCCGACATGTGCTGTGTAAGCGGTAGACAAATCACAACAGATTGGGCCATCTGACCAATCAGAGCAGAGCAGGCTCTCGGAAATGAGGGGTTTAGAGACTGAATCCTTTGTTAAACCGTTTCAGACAAAGACAAAACTACCATGATTCTACCATGTATATTATAAGAACATTTTAATGTTTTTCGACCTTGGATGCATGTAAACCTATTGTGGAGACCTTCAAAACTAAATTAAGAACCTTAAAAATAGCACAATTGGGGCACTTTAAAAGGATAATTCTGGTATTTAGCACTTGGAGTCTATTTTCTAGTTTGTTTTGGATGAAATGACCCTTAACGTTCGTTTTCAAAACTGTGCAACTCAGTTAGAGTTAGTGGTGTTCGTTGATGATTAAAAACAAATATATCGGCGCAATGTATGATTTCAATCCGTGTTATTTACTATAGTGGAACTATTTTTTCAGATACCTCACAACCGCGTATAAACTTCCACTTGATATTTGAGTCTGAAGCGTTAGCACACTCCCGACCACTTGCTCTGCTCACGCTAGCCTTCTGAGAGACGGAGAACCGAGCGAAAAGACTACAACCAAATGTAAACAGACCCCTTTCCGTTTCCGGTAGCGCAGTAATATCAACGAGCAATGAGTCCTCCAACAGACATTAATGAAATTTTACAAAATGCCAAAAAACACACGACAGAAACTGTATTTCGCTACGCTACTTGTTTTGGAACATCAACGGACACCACTAACCACTCGGTGAGTTGCACAGTTTTGAAAACGAACGTTAAAGGAGAACTCCGGTCAATTTTAACATTGAGCTCATTTTTTTGTATAGTTGGAGTGCTGTCAGCATAAACAAAAATGACAAAAATCGGTGTTTCCGACACAGTGTTATCCTCTTTTTTAAAATTCGCACCCTGTTGACTTCAATGGGGCAAGTTTTAAACCTGCTTTTAGCCTCTTAACATCCTTGATTTGTCATTACAAGTGCACAGCCATGTGAGTGGTGTTATTAAGAGTGAACACGGTGAATCTGACTGCAGTAGATGTGAAAGATATTAAAAAAAATTATGTTAATTCAGCCAGCTCACATACCTGTCTTTACTTCCTGTTTTCGGTCGAAGTCCACATCGTGCACGCGAACTCGACAATTGACTACTGTGGACTTCGACCGAAAACAGGAAGTAAAGACAGGTATGTGAGCTGACTGAATTAACATAATTTTTATTAATATCTTTCACATCTACTGCAGTCAGATTGACCGTGTTCACTCTTAATAACACCACTCACATGGCTGTGCACTTGTAATGACAAATCAAGGATGTTAAAAGGCTAAAAGCAGGTTTAGAACTTGCCCCATTGATGTCAACAGGGTGCGAATTTTAAAAAGAGGATAACACGGTGTAGGCAACACCGATTTTTGTCGTTTTTGTCAGTACTGACAGCACTCCAACTGTACAAAAAAATTAGCTTAAAGTTAAAATTGACCGGAGTTCTCCTTTAAAGGTTGTTTTAAGGACATGTTTGTGCATGCTCATAGACAGCCACTCTGAAGTGGTCAGAGGCGATTCTAAAAGAGTCAAAAAGTCGAAACAGGACCCATAGTCAAAATTTCTGTGTCCACCACTCTAGTTCATCCAAAACAAACTAGAAAATAGACTCAAAGTACTAAATACCAGAATTATCCTTTAAACAAACGATTTTATATGGTGGTTGAACGTACTTTTTGTTGGTACAGGAGTAGATTTGTCAGTTGGCTCGGGTCCACTCGTTCTCTGTTGCGTCTGTACTGGAGCTGACGGTGGCTGTGAAGATGACGACAACTTTAGGAGCTAGTTGTGTTGCTAATAGCCAGATGAATGTTAAAAAACACAGTTCTCACCCCTGCTGTGGCAGCTGAGATGTTTCCCATCATGCTCTGTGCCACTGTCGTGTCTCTCTCTGCCTTCATCTGCGACTGAATATGATACAGATTTTCTGCATTAGGTTTGAAGTAACAGTTCAGTCCTCTGTGAATAATTTCTGGAAATATCCTCACCGGAGCAGAAGGTCCAGCATCTTCCACTTTCTTCTTCTTCTTTTTCTTCTTCTTAGCTTTAATGCTACCAGGGGCACCTGCTTCGTCTTTATCTTTCTCGTCATCAGACTCCTGTAGAATGAAGAGAAATGAAAAAAATTAGGCTTCAACTTCTTGGTTATAGGGATGCGAATTGGCAGGATTTACTTACATTTTGATTCTATTAACGATAATTTAACCATACTATTTTAACTATGCTTTTTCAAAGTACCATTTATTACAACAAAACTGGGCAACACTTTACAATAAAGTCCCATAAGTTAATTTTAGCAATAGATTTGCTAGGTTCATTAGTTAACTACCTTAGTTAACATGAACTAAAAATGAACAATACTACTTCTGTATTTATTAATTTTAGTTCATATTAATTTCAATATTTCAAAGGTTGTATTTGTTAACATTAGTTAATACATTGTTAACTAACATGAACAAACAATGAACAGCTGTATTTTTATTAACTAACATTAACAAATATTCAAACAAATGTATTGCTCATTGTTAGTTCATGTTAGTTAATACATTAACGAATGTTAACTAATGAACTTTATTGTAAACTAAAGTGTTATTTTTTTTGTTAAAAACTGTTCCTTGTTCAAGTTAGTTCAGGTCCATCCAATATTTCTTATAGATACAACTCTAGATTTTAATAATATATTAGTAAATGCTGAAATCTAAATGCTTTAGAAGTATTTTACATCCAATAGTTTGTGTTAACTAATGGAACTTTATTGTAAAGCGTTACTCAAAACTTTAAAGTTGATCTTTGAAGCATTTATTTGAAGTCGCAATTATAGAGATTAATTAGTGAGTTATTTTGACTGATTCATTAAAAGAACCGACTCATGAGTAATTTGTTCTTTAATGGGACTACATTAGTAACCCCAAGGATCCCCATTTTTTTGTGAAATTTTTCCCCTTTGATCTAAAATATTTTCTATTACCCGCTCAGATTTCAATTTAATATTTCAACCCATTCGCATGTCCTCTGATAACGGTTTATGGTCACATGACATTCAGGTAAACAAATACAATATTTTTTAATAGATTTTATTTTTAAATTAGTATTTATTTTAATTTGACATTTTTGTGATATAATTATTAGCTTTATCAAGTCACAACCCCCTGCAGTTTGTAATAAAACTATGTTTGTTTGTAGTGTGTAAAATGTCTACTTGCAACAGCAGTCTTTCTCTCTCTCATCACCATCAATATTTCTAAAATGTAGAAATAGATTCTGATCAAAACCCAGATCAGAGACTGATTTCGATTCCTTCTCGTTATTAATTCAGAGGTAAAAATTAAGTTTGTTTCCACAGGCCTACAGCTGCACAACGAACTGACCTGTGCCACTTCCAGGACTGACCTGTGGCACTTCTGGGACTGGCGGCTCCAGTTGTAGTGTGCTCACTGGGTGTTGCTCAACATAGTTCCCCCACTCCTCTGATGGAGCGTTCCAATCACACGATGGATCTGCAGATGTGCTTTCTTAGGAACACAACCGCAACTCTTAGTAAGTCTGTGACTGTATATGTGAATGAAAGCAAGTTCTGGGCATGTATAGATTCTTACTTATTCCAGACCACTCGTCATCCACTGGTACAGGAGGCGGAGCACTCCAACTCAGGTCAGGGACTGTAAACAGAGGAAACACATGCTTTTATTTTTTGGATGTAGTTATTTTTATATGCGACAGATCATGGTGAAACTGGAGATACTGTACATGATTAAGTGGTACAGAGAAACAGCTCCTGGCTGAATATGAGCAGAGCTACAGTTGAGTTTAGTTACGCATTTATTTCATAAGTTTGTAATTACCAGCAGTCAATCCACTGAATGAAACAATGGTCCATGAGCCTGTATTAAGAATAAAAAATAAACAAATTAATCTACTTGCATTTTACTTTCAATGTATGCACAAAGAAGTATATTATGCTCACAAAATATTTTTTAAAATTGTTTTATTTAATATTGTGATGCAAAGCTGAATTTTCAGCATTATTACTCCAGTCTTCAGTGTCACATGATCCTTCAAAAATAATTCTGATACGCTGATTTGCTACTTAAAAAACATTTCTTATTATTATCAATGTTGAAAACAGTTGTGCTGCTTAATATCTTTGTGGAAACGATGATGCATTTTTTTTTACAAGATTCCTTCTTAAATGGAAACTTCAATAGCACAGCATTTATTTGTTAAAATATAATTATTTTGTAACATTTAAAATGTTTTTACTATCATTTTTGAATAGTATTAAAGTATTAATAAATTAACTGAATACATTAAGAGGTGTTGATAAAAAGTTTTCATTGACTGAGTTAATAGAGAAGACATTAAGATACAAGTTTCAAGTCAGATTCACACCATGCATGTCCTGCATGAGCACCTCAACCAGTCCATAATTTTATAATACACATATAATAAGACAAAACATGCCCTTCTCATGAAGAAATTGTGATTCCTGAAACTTTTTTTCTCAGTACCTTCCATATCTTGGGACCAGACAGAGGGTTCAGTAGTCTGACGCTCAGTAGGGACAGTCATGCTGGTCCAGCTCTCTGCCTGAACACTGGCCATCGGAGGAGGAAGCTGCAGGCCCACATCACTCAAGCCAGAACCATTAACAGCCAGCCCTTCCTCCCAACATGGTGTCACTACCAAGATCAATATAAGCATAAACAAACAAATACGTCGTCTATCTATATTTCACATTATAATCTGTTAACATTTGATTGATTACCTTGAGGAACGACTGTGTCTTGTACAAAACTTGCTTCAATTTCAGGTGGGTCAACTAAAATGTTGGGTGAAAAATTGTTTTGATTCACCCATTATATATCCACAACAGTAATGTACCATAACAAATTAGAAACAGTGATCATATATACCCTCCACTTCTCTTTGGACTGGAGGTGTAGAAACGGTGGTGATGATGTTGGTTTCTTGTTCTTCTGAGGTGGTTTGGACCTGCTCCATTGAACTAATGACAGTCAAATCTGCTGTTGCTCCTGGGCTGCCTGACCCATCACCTGGAGTCTTGTCCTTCCGCTTCAGTTGTCTTTTCTCACGGTTACTGACCTTGGTCTCCCAGGTACCTGACAGATACAATTACAATGACAAACATGTTCCAACTACTATGCAAATAAAATTCAAGTTCTGAGCCAGAAGAATTTATTAGGCAAATAACTTCTATGAACTACTTCTGTGAACTATTATATATAAAATACCATTATGCACGTAGGCTTACAAATTAATCTAACCTATTTGTACAACTTTTGTACTAATTCTGTGTACTATTTATAAAGTATGGGATTCATATTAATCAAAATATACCTTCATCAGGTTCTTTGCCGTCAACAGATATAGAAGATTTTTTCTCTTTTGCAGGAGGCTTTGGCTTTTTCTTGTTCTTTTTTGCCTAAAACCATCAGGAACATCAGAATAAATAAATGACATTTTATTTCATTTAATTTGACCATTTCATGTAAATGACACAATGCATATCATTATGACCTTGTCAGTCTTCATTCCTGGTAGTTCTTGATCGTCCAGCACTTTGGCATCTTCCTGGGGTTCAACAGCAAGTCCATTTCTCTGGGCCTTCTGTGAAACATTTATTTTAAAATAAAAGACAATGGGATAGTAATACATGTAAAAGTTACTACTGATATGTTCATTAAGTGTGGTGATTTTATTCAAATTATGCCATTTGAAAACTGTTTTTAAATAAAATTTGGGTGCCTGAATGTCAGTCAGTGGTGTTTTAATCGTGAACGACTAATCGTTTAAATAAATGATTCAATGACTCGTTCGTACAACACAAAACACTCGATTGTCTAGATGCAACCTGCACTAAACGAATCTGACGAATCTTTTTGGTATCGATTCAAAAGTAACGAGTCACTAAACGAAGCAAACCTTTTCAGCATTCTTCTTTCTGTTCCTTCTCTTGGGTTCATCTGCCTTCTTCACCGGCTGCCCTGGACCGGTGTTTTCGGCGGTGTCTCCGGTCTCTGTAAGCCTTTTAGAGAAACCACGACAGACCGAGACCCATAAAATGACCAAGAAAACCAGTCCGCCCCAAGCTGTTAGAAGGAGCAGCCATGGAGCGCACAGATCAGGATTCAAGCCCAAGTCTATTCCCAGCTCAGACTTCAGATAGACGAGGCCGGTCGACAGGGTTTCTCTGACATATCCCGTTATCTGCTCCACATGCTGTGAAGCGATCTCTTGCCAGCCCGGTGCCATTGCAATCTATTGTGCGGGCACCGGCGTGCAATCATTCACAAAATCAATACTTTGAGATAATTACACGGGAATAAACGTTGCTTTGCCAGTATTGCCCCCAGCGTGCCACCGATTATTGCTGCTATTGCTGCTTCTGTTCAATGAAGGTAGATGAACTGAATTGCAGACAAGCTCCCCTTATTGGGCTGGAGTGCAATTGAGTTTACTTGCTGTGTTCAAGTTTCCAACCCAGGCCAGGGGCTATGTGTACCCCAGACTCAGAGCAGGGTTTTTTATGCCAGGGCCCCCAAAATATGGCATATTGTTATTTGGAACCCCATCCTAAAATGGAACCTAATATTTTAATATGGCATTGTCTCGCGAATAACTCAATAAAAAAATTCGTAATATAAGGTGTGAGTCTGGTTTGCGCACCTGCAGCCCTCGAAGAAAGCGACAGGGGGCGCTCGTGGTCTCAGCCTGGCACGCGAGCCAAACGCAGAGGAAGAAGTAGAATAACGGTTGAAAAAAGAGTCGCGAGTTTCAGGCTTCACGGTCCTCGGGTATTTGAAGCTCGATGCCGCTTTTAGTTTGACTTATTTGTGTCCCTGTTGTTGACATTAGCATCCAATCGGCGTGTCTCATGTGAAGAAGTTTATTATTGTCCCTCTGGGCTGTGTCGCGTCATTGTTAACTTTAGTAAAGACCCTTTCAGCCCATGAGTTAACGTTACGGTGAGTGAGTTGTTTACTTTTTGTCGACCTTTTAAACTCTTTACGTTTGCTAACTTGGTTATCTGTGTGATGTGTGAATGTGTTTGTTTGAAGTAGCAACATATGGAGAGGTGGTTTTCAAAGTTATTAAGAACATTTCAAATGAGTTTAATCCCCTTAACACTCTTCTAAGACTAAGACTCTTTACGGAAAACCACTATTACTAAAAATTTTGTCTTTAAGTTCATTAATGTATCTGGTCCACAGGTGACTGCCACAGGAATGACCACTCACAGAAATGCCAGAACCCCAAAATCACAGGTACAGATTTAGGGATGAACTTAAAGGAATAGTTCACCCAAAAATACAAATTATGTCATTAATTTCTCACCCTTATGTCAATTCAAACCTGTAAGACTTTCATTCAACTTCAAAACACAAATGAAGATCTTTTTGATGAAATCTGAGAGCTTTTGTCCCTCCATTGACAGCTACACAACTACTACTTTGACTCTTTAAAAAGTTCATAAAGGGATCGTAAAACGAATCCATATGAATTAAACGGTTTAGACCAAAATTTTCAAAGTACACAATCGCTTAATATGATGAACAGATTGAATTTAGGCTTTTATTCACATATAAACATTCATCAAATCACACACAAGTTGTGGTAAACGGAAGCTCAAGCATGTTCGCTTGATGTGTGAGAACCAATGAGGTTCATTCTCATGTGTATGTTTAAGCTTCCGCAAGAACCATTGAGGTTTCTCGTTGCTTCAAGCAAGTTAATGTTCGATGATCAGTGTTTAAAATATAAATAATCTGTTCACCATATAAAGTGATCATATCTCTTCAGAAAATTGTGACTAAACCGCTTCATTCATATGGATTAGACTTTTTACAATCTCTTTATGAACTTTTTGAAGTGTCAAAGTTTCAGTTACAGTACATAGCTGTCCATAGAGGGACAGAAATCGCTCCGATTTCATTGAAAATATCATTTGCGTCCCGAAGATGAACGAAAGTCTTACGAGTTTGGAACGACATGAGGGCGAGTAATTAATGACAGAATTTTCATTCTTGGGTGAACTATTCTTTTATGTTATGTACCTCATAACCATAATAGATTGTCACATAGTGTGGTTATTTTTTGCTCCAGCAGGACACTCTGACACAGAGTGGCTGACACCTGCTGTGTCTGAGAAGTTCCAGAGCCGGTTTGGATGGCGGCCCAGCACAGTGGACGGTGGGGACACAGGACTGGGTACCTCTGACCACACTGAAGGTGAGAACTCATTGACTTGCCTGTTGTGTAATAAGTCCTCATCAGCCCCTTCGTTTTCACAAAAATAAAATTTTATTTCCAGGCATTGAACAATGCTCGCGTACCCATGTACAAGAATATAAGTTTTGTCACCTTAATAATTAATATATTAATCTTCAGACATCATGGATCCAAACTGAATTAGTGACTTTTTTTTAAAAATTCCACCAAACAATCATTGGTTTTAAAGAGAACCCTTTTTAATTTACAACAGACATTAACATCCTGCTGGCTGTTTTTAGACTAAGCTGTAATATTCTTAGTCATGGAGATGTGCTCAGAGTTCTGGAACTCCTATGAGATTTGGAGGAGGATATGATATTCCATACCATAGATTCCTCCAGGCGGTGTTGCACTTCCACTGATGGGGGTCTCATTAGGAGGGCCTGACCTGGAGGGCCGAATGGAAACTCTGATCCTGGTCTTGTTTCTGTCTCTCTGGCTTAAGCATGTAATACACAAAGATTAGCTGTACTGAAGAGCTGGTGTTTGTCGATTACCACAGATCTGTACTGAATGTGCAGTGCGTTTAAAAACATTTGTGTTAATGTATAGCTTATGTTTACAATATTGTAATGTGTTGTTTGGCCTGGTGTGATTGTTTATTTTTAGTGATAGACTGACATATCAGTTAGGCTGATTATTGGATAACCATGCCCGATTAACAGAAGTTTTTATACCCTTTTATGCGATTTCCAAAACATGATGACATTTGTGTTTAGTAATATTGTGAAATTATTATTTGACTCATTTACTGTAATTTATAATTTTATCCAGGATAACCATTTACATTCATAGGGAAACCTGGAAATCATCAGAGAAATTGAAAAAATTAAAAAAAAAAAATTATTTCCAGGTCTGGTAAAGTCGTGGAATTTTCTATAGAAGTTAAAGACACCTTTTTTTGAAGAAATTTATGCATTGCTCACCAAGGCTGCATTTATTTGATCAAAGAGATACAGTAAAAATAGTATAGGCGATTTAGTGCTTCATTTATTTTCTTTCTTTATTAATTATTATCAATGTTGAAAACAGTAGTGCTGCTTAAGATTAATTTGTGTAAACTAATACATTTTTATTCAGGATGGAATGATGGAAAGTTTTAAAGAACAGCATTTATTTAAAATACATTAAGTTCAATGTCATGCAGCCTTGCTGAATAAAATATTAATAAATAAATAAAAAACTCTTACTGACCCCAAGCTCTTTAGTGCATCAGTCTGCATCAAAAATATTTTAAAATGATCATAAATAACTGAAAAAGGTCAAGAAAATTCGTTAGTCCAATTAGATCCTGTTTTTATCTGACCAGCCTGTTATTTAGATATTTTCAGCTACTTAAAAGCATATATCTGTCTTTTTTGTTGTCGTTATCCTGAAACAACTCTCAGATTGTTCCCATAGTAACAGTAATGATTAACTGCTCAATCTATTGAGTTTTCATACATACAATTGTGGCACCTAGCAACTAAGTATAACTTAGTCTGACACACTAATAAGACCGCTTTTATTTGTTTTTAAAACGGTGGCGGCACACAACTACTTGGCAGCCGTTTTACTTTAGAGGTTCTAAATATATGATTGAATGTCTGTGGGCTTCTGTGTTGCGATGGTGACGGCTTTGTTTTGCTCTGGGTGTTTCTTGTAATGGCAGAAAGCCTCTAATACTTTCGTCGACCCAAAGAATTGTTTAAACCTGTCCACAGCAGATGTTTAAAAGAGACACCCGCAGGGCAGACCTCCTACTGCTGCCTGACTCTTGTCATCTCCACTTGATTTGTGTGTGTTAATTTAATTGTTGTATTGAGGAACTTGTTTAAATGCACTTCAGAAGTATTACAGTAGTAAGGACCATTAGGCATGTGTGAGTGTGAGGTGAGCTGTATGGTTAAAGCAGGAGGCCCACACATAGACACCTCACAGCGTAACATGAGAGTGCTCTATAAATACCACTAACCTTTCTGTGTATGCTCTCCTGAACTAACACGGTTGTAGGAGAGAGAACAAACTCTCATAGCAGGTACACTCACCTTGCCCGAGCTTGACTTTCATTTTTTGAAGGACGAGTTCTGGCAGACGGAGTGGGTGTGTTTTAAAATCAGTAGTTTGTCTAAATCACTTACTGAAGATGCACTTGGAGGAGTGTTTTTTTATGCCTTACTGTCCTTCAGTGTATGAAAATGTTATCATGGTTTGGTATCGCTTTTACTGCTAGCAAGGTGAGTACCTTATTTTTCTTTCTTTTTTTTTTGCAATGGTTTGTTGTTTGGTAGATATCAAAACTAGCTAGCATTAATTTGTTCTTTTTTTGCCAAAATAGAAAAATTGGCTAATTTAGCAACATCCTTTTTGCTGTTAAATAATGTCTATATAATTGAAGGATTTATGATTTAACTGTGGGGCAAAATGTAAGAGCTGTCTTTTATTTTCTTATCTTTATTTTTTTATTTACTATTTTACTCTTATTTTAATTGATTTTTGACTTCCTTCATTTTTATTTTGCCATGGTATAACTTGATATACAGCTCAAATATTACTGACTTTAAGTAATATTCCAGGCTTTCTCAAAAAATATATATATATTTTTTACTTCATCGGAATGGGGACGAAACTGGGTTTTGGCACTTGCTATGTTAACACAAACGAAAATCATGGACATAAACACAATCTTACTGAAAGCTGTTTTAGAGTAAATTTTGATTTGAAAAATTTATATTTCAGAGAAAAAATTGAAAATAGTATTTTATTTTGTTTTTTTTCCCCATAACAATAAACTTAACTTTTTACGACTTGTTTTAACTTCAGCAATCTGCCAAGTGTCTTCTTTAAAAAGAGACAAAACTTAAGTCTGTGTTCCAAAGCATTCAAGATTTATTACAGTTTATGTTGGAAGTTTCATTTTCAGGTCTATGCTCCAAAAGTTAATGGATTACTGCATAAATCAAATTCGGTGCCATAAAATACAAAATATTAAATAAAAAAACATTTATCGAACTAAAATATAGCATATATTAATTTAATTGAAACAAAAAAAAAATTTAATTTAATTTCAAATATCATTTTTGACTGCTATGTGAAGAACACCAAGGACAGCCACTTTTTTGTATGTTTCATTTATGTCTCACTCCATTTTCTGTTCTAGACATCTGCAGCACTAGCAGTAGTCCATCCTTCCAGCCCATCCGCAGTCAGATCCCCATCCCCACCGCCCATGTCATGCCTTCCACGGCCGGAACTCTGGCCTCTAAGATCAAGCCACACGTTTCTGAAGAAACCCGGACGTCCTCCAGCTCTTCCAGCTCTAAGTCATCCCTCCCCAAATCTGCATCCTCCCCCAACCTGGAAGCTCAGCACGATGGAAATTTAGAGTTGAATGCGGTCAAGCCTGATTGCCTGAGCCGATATCTCAGCCTAGTAAACGGTCTCGACCACTCGCTTTTCCCCTCTGGAGATCAGACGCGGCTGGATGAAGCCCAGAAGTTTGATGTACCTGCCATGGAGCCAACGCTTAATCAGTCAGCTCTGCTCGGGGGCCTTTGCCCTGATGTACGGCAGCAGCTGCAATTGACCGGGCTTGGGGACAATACAGGCTTGCTGGAACAGACTTATAAAGTCCTACCGGAGGCTAGGGCAGGTCTCGCTTGTCCTGTAGACTCATACACCCAAAGGAACACTCATCCAGGGTCTGGTGCCTCTGGCAGGATGTTCTCTGTACCTCAGGGCCAGCAGACTCAGGCTCTCCTGAGGGACCAGTCCAACACAGGAGCTTATGATCTGTTACTGCAGGAACGCTGTTGTGAGCTGGCCAGCTGGCAGCAGCAGAAGCAGAAACTGGAGAGTCTGCGGCTTCACGTGGAACAAATGCAGGTAACTAATAACTTGAAGTAAAATTAGTGTTTTAGTAGTAAAAAAAAGTACTGTTTTTTTCTGCTGTCTTGGTTTTGAATAATTTATGGTTTAAATAATTATCTATAGCATTTTTTACATGTTTATTTAGCTAACAAACAAGATAACTTGATTTATAACCGTTTCTCAATGTTGAATTATAGCAGAGATTGAAAATCCAGTGCTGTTAATATTTCTGACAATAATAAACTACACATTTGATTCTATACATCTAAAATTCAAACTGCTATTAACAAACACTGAAACAAAAAGCACCACATATTATGAGTGTGAATTGCCCTGCTTTCACGCTTCAAATCTGCTCTCAACTTCGTGCCAGAGACATTTTCTTCACTGCATGAGGTTGTAATGGTCCAACAAATTGTTCCACCTTCTTTTGATTGAAAGGAAGATTAGTCTTACTTTTTTTTTTTTTTTTTTAATATTTCATTTAATACTTCATAGTCATTTGGACACATCAAACTATAGTATGTTTACTTTAAAGTTAACATGGGTATCAGTCTACGGCTTACTGTTTTTATGCCTGTTTTAAATAAGCGTTCCTGCTTCACCTACTATTTTATTTATTTTATTTTTATTGCAGTTAATGATGGGAGGAAGTGGACAGTACGCATCTCTGTATCCAGCAACTCCTCACACGGAGAACAGCAAGTGGGATGCTATCATTAAAGCCAACGAGAACTTGCTGAAAGAGAAAGAACTTCACATTGAAAGGTAATGCCAAGTTTTCAGTAGTGTCTTATGTCCTACAAAGATTGTGAACATTAACTTATGCTAAACGTATGAACAGGCAGAAGCAGCAAATGTCTCAGCTGGAACAGCGTCTCAGGGAGAGTGAGCTGCAGGTGCAGAGTGCCCTCATGGGACGTGGAGCCCCTTACACCGATGTGTGTCTGTTGAGACTACAGGTTAGCACACATGCATGCACATAGCCTTTTCCTCACTCTAATATCAAAACATCTCAGTGAGTCGTCAGTCTTCTTTCTGTGTGTGTGATAGGAAGCCCAGCGGGAAAATGCCTTTTTGCGAGCCCAGTTTGCAGAGCGCAACGACTGCTTTACCAAGGAGAAGCTAGAAGCAGACCGGAGACTGGGTGCAGTGGAAGCAGAAACGCAATGTCTGAACGAGGTCTTGAAAGAGAGCAGTGCAAAACATGCAGAGGAGTTAAAGAAACAAGAGGAGAGGGTGAGCATATCCAAGCTTCATCATGTGGCCTACCACATATGACCCTGAATCTCATTGAACTATGATTTTACATAGTGTTGTTGCTCTTACTACACAGATCCGCAGTCGGGATAAGCACATCAACAGCTTGAAAAAGAAGTGCCAGAAGGAGTCGGAGCAGAACAGAGAAAAACAGCAGCGGATTGAGACGCTCGAGCGATATCTGGCTGACCTCCCGACCATGGAAGACTACCAGGCCCAGCACAAAAAGGTACTGCTCTCTCTGATGTTCAGCCAACAAAACAAAAGCCTTTTTTTTTTCTCTGTGGTCTCAGAACAATTGCTCATAATTCTCAGTTTGAGATGCTTCTCTTGTGTTTTATTGCCAGACACTATTATAGCGTCCCATCCACTGCACCCATATATCACACATCTGGTCCTATTGTATTCTTTATCTTAAAATAACACACTCCTTACCCTGCTGGCTCACAAAATCCCAGCCCCACTCTGCTTTATCTCCAAGTCATTGTTTTTGATTTGTGCTTTGTTTGTAGTATTTTTTTTATCTCAAATGCACCAAAACATCTTAGATTTTATTTTTCTGTAAATTATTTGACCTGTTTGTCTATGCCTTTTTAATTTTTAGCTGATTAAACCCTGTTCTTGCCATGTACAAATAGCCTTAGAACAAATAAACGAATCTGTTGTTTGCATTAGATGCATTAAATGAGATGAAAGAGCGCATCCATTTTGATAAAGTGACAGTAAAGACATTTATAATGTTAAATCTTTCTAATTTTATTTCAAATAAATGCTTTTCTTTTGAAATTCTTAATCAAAAAATCCTGCAAAAAATTATCACTGAAGACTGGCGTAATGATGCTGAAAATCCAGCTTTGCCATCACAGGAATAATGATATTCTAAATACAAAACTGTTTTTCTAAATTGCAATATTTCACATTTTTATTTTGACTATTTTTGATCAAATAAATGCAGCATTATTAAGCATAAGACTCTACTTTCAACAAAAGTTTCTACAAATTCATACTAACCACAAACTTTTGAATGGTTGTGTATTATATTGCTCATTTATCACCTGACTCTTTCGATATTGGTGTTGGGATCAGCTATTGAAAGACCCATATCGTTTGACCACTATTTTGAGCAACTTGTTCTCAGTTGGTTATAGTGCAGTTATGAATGTTGTTGCAGCTAGAGGAGGTAGAGGAGAGGGCAGCTCAGTTACAGGCCACCGTCAGAGATCTAGAAGTCCAACTGGAGGGGGCCTGCAGTGCTGTGCGCAACAAAGAGACCCAACTGGAAGAACAGAGATGCAAGGAGAGAGAACTACTTACAACAGTCACCAGGTAGGAAAAACCATGCACAAAAGACACAATGGATGTTTCAAAATGTATCAGAGTCTACTGATAATGTTTTGGAGCATTGCTGTGTCTAATATTGTTTGATTTGCTTGTGGTTTTAGTCTCCAGAACAGAGTGCAGGAGAGCCTTGAGGATGGAGTGAGATTGCCCTCTCTTGACATAGAGAAGCTACGAGAAGAAAACGCTACCTTGAAAGATGAGCAGCAGCGACTCAAAAAGGTTTTTATTCACATTAGTTTCTTAAAGGACTTGTTAAATAACTGCAGTAACACTTAAAAGAGGTTTGTTAGTAGTGCTGACTCATGGCTCTGTCTGTTGATTAATGTGAATTTATGTTCTGTTCAAATGTATTAAGGTACTATCTTGATTAATTTGTCTTTTTAGGTCATTGAAAAACAACTCCGGATAATGGAGCAGCTTGGATCAAAGATCAGGGTAAAGTTTTATTTTGTTTAACAGGTGCATAATTGGCACTGCTGCTGATTACTGGTTCAAGAAACGCTGTTCGGAGTGTTTTATTACAGCGTTCTGTCTGCATACAATACCATTTCAAAGTTTGGGGTTGGTACTAGGATTTCTTAATGTTTTTGAAAGAAGACTCTTTTGCTCACCCTGCTTCACTTATTTGATAAACAATACAGTAAAAAAAGTAATATTGTAAAATATTATTACACTTCAAAATAAGTGTTTTCTATTTTGATATATTTTTTAATGTAGTTTATTCCAGAAATCATTCTAATATGCTAATTTGGTGCTCAAGAAACATTTCTTATCAATTTTGAATGTTCTGCTGCGTAATATGTTTGTGAAAATTGACCCCCTTCCCCCAAGGATTCTTTGATATGAAATTTAAAAGAACAACATTTATTTTAAATAGAAGTCTTTTGTAACATTATAAATGTCTTTCATTGTCACTTTTGATCAATTCAATGCATTCATCCTGAATAAAAGTATTAATTTCTTTAAAAACAAACAAACTTGCTGACCCCAAACCTTTGAAATAGTGCAGGTGATATAATAGTCAAGAACCGTTAAAGGAAAACTACTGTCTCTCTGTTCCAGTATTTAAAAAAAGAAAGAAAAAAAGAAAGAAACTGGTTCTGAATAAGAATTGGTCTTTTAAATTTCAACTTGAAGACTGTAATTAGCTGTAATTTAAGCAAATCCCCATCACTAAGAGCCAGGCATCGTATTCTATTAAGTCCTCAGCAATGTACTTACAATAGTAACTATGAGGTGAGGAATCTTTACAAACACCTTCTGCTAAGTAGGAGGCTTCTTTAGAAATACCTGATATTTTTTTTACACTTTAGACACCTTTAGAGCATTTTCTAACCCATGTCCATTTACAATGTTAGTCAAACTATCTTGCAGCAAAAGCAGTCACAGTTTAGTTTATATAAGCCACATTTTTTGTTTACAACCTTAATAATGTGTGTGTGTGTGTGTTGACTTAGACTCTGGAGGAGCAGCTCTCTCAGGAGGACTGCAGTAGTCAGGCCGTGCGAGAGGAGGTGGCAGAGAAAGAGGAGAGTCTGCTGCAGTTACGCACTGCTATGAAGGAGGTTAGTTGTTGACCATAATGCATATTCAGCGCTTTGCCTTTGTTTTTTTCACAGCACACAGGAGAATTAAGGTCTGCATGTGTTTGTATTTCAGCTTTCGGTGCAGAACCAGGAGCTGATGGAACACAATCTGACACTGCAAGAGCGTCTTCAGGGTGAGGAGCCGCAGAGTGGCCGTGGTTTGCTCCCCGTGGGAGCCCGGCTCACCCAAAGGCTGTATGGAGAGATGGCCGCCTGTCTGTGTGACCTCCGCTCCCTCTGCAATGTCCTCACCCAGCGGGCTCAGGGCCACGACCCAAACCTCTCCATGCTGCTCGGCATTGCATGTAAGTGCGCCCTCTGCTGTATTCATGCTATAAAGAAGACTAGGACTCCATCAGATAAATTCCTAATTATAAATGACTATATACCTGCATTATAATCTTTTTTTTAATGGAATAATCAATTTTTATATCTCTCTGTTTTTGTTTATTTTTTTCAACGATCTATTTTCAATTCAGCAAAACAGCCATTATAGTCAATTTAAAGCTACACAATGTAACATTTGTCCCTCTAGCGGTTGAAAATAAAACTGCATGTGCCTTGCGGAACAACATCCTTTTGCTTTTGCTCTGTCTGCTCCTCTGTGTGGATGAATGCTATGTGGTTCGAAGCACTGGTGTACACATGGATACACGACATCTTATAAGAGTAGATGGGCAAATAATTTTTTTTTTTTTTTTTTGTATTTATACAGCTGGCGATTTATACAGAGGCTTGCCGTTTATAAATGATTTATTATGGTACTTTTTTTTTAGTCTATCAAACTTTCAGCTTCACACTACTTGCACACCAGGAAAAGCACCACAGTAACTGGAGCTACTAAAGCTAATAAGAATTAATTAAAAGAATATTTCATTTTATTTTTTTTCACTTTGTTGATAAATTGAAATTTTCATTTAATCTTTAGTTACTATTTTCTATTTAAATTAGCATTTTTATAGTATTTATATGCTGCTTAATTTTGTATATACATGTTATAAATGGAAATATTTTCACTAGAACATTTTAATATTTTACAAATGACATGCAGATCCTTCTATAAGTGATGACACCAATGAATATTCAAATCTATTTTGGTAATTGATAAAGACACTTAGAGCAGAAATTAATCAAAATGAACAACACACTCATACAGAGTTATTGCAAATACTTAACATTTAGCCCATTCCTAGTACAGATTGGCGTCCTTGGCTGTTTTGTAGTGATGATTATGGTTCAACAGTTTTCACCATGGCATGCAGTCATGGAGATTCAGCTTTGTTGTGTTATCTGTGTCGTGGCCGTTATCAGCTGTGACTCTGACTCCATGTCTGTCTGTTTCCAGCTGCTCCCCCTCCAGTAGGAGAGCAGTGGGAGGACTGGTTGAGCCCCGAGGGGCTGCAGAAGAAGCTACTTGAAGCTCAGCAACTCCGTCGAGACGTCGAGGAACTGAGAACCACAGTCTCTGACCACTATGCTCAGGATATGGGAGAAAACTGCATCACTCAGTGAGCTCAGACATTACGGCTTGTGCTCAATGAGGGTAACTCCACATCACGAGTGCCTTTTAAAGACACTACAATCTCTAACTAAACAAATCTTCTTCACGAAGGACTAACGACACTAAGGACATTGTAATCTCGCTAAACAGAGCGATATTTTTATACTGAGGTTTCATAAGATATTTTTCTAAGATTCTGATGACTTTGTGTGCGGTGGAAAGACAATGATTTAATATAACATTTCCATGTATTTGGAAACGCCTGTGATGAAGTTGACAATCAACTGAAAATATCTTATCTCTAAGCTGTAGTTTCGAGTGATGCTCAGTCGTGTGTAACGACAGGACATTAACTAGCATCCATAATCTTACAGTAAACACAACGTGTCACATCAAACACAAACCTAAGGCTATGGAAATATTTGGCTACCTCTGGCTGTTTGAGATCACACGTAGATAATCTGTAAAACTTTTGATGGTGTTAAGGTGGTGGATAGACATTCCCTAATATTATATAACAACCAAAGTTCAATATGATCAAAGGCAAAACTGTCAGAACCGTTTCAAAGTCTAGATGAGCATTATGCAGACCAATAAATAGGGACATTTTAAAGCAAGACAGGTTTGTTGGCATAATATTAAATTCTGGTTCTCTGTTAAATAAAAAAAGTTTTAAAGTTCTCTTCCTTAAGATACATATAAAAAAGTCTGGAAACAATGTTCATGCTCTGTTTAAGTTGATCTCTTAAATAATCATTATTTTCAAAGTTGTCCTGAAAACCTCATTGCATTATTAGGTTTTTTACAGCTGCAAAATTAACACAGACAAAAAATATTTTAGAATATATATTTTTTTTGGTCATTATAATTTAAACAGGTAACATTTGTTTATGTATGTGTGTTGAGGGGCAGGACCATCTTGCCAGTAAAATAATAGGATGGATGATGTACTTTGTTCTAATCCATATTTACTGTCTGGTTTATAATTTGTTTAGTCAGCTATAATAATAGCCACGCCATTGATTCAATACATCAGAGGAAATTAACTGCTAAAGCAAATATTGTATTAATGAATGTCAAATATGGAAACAGGTGCCTTGCGTTCAGTGTCGTAATCTGTATTTACTGAAGTTTTATAGCACAATATACCAATGTAGACACTAACCGTATTTCTCTACTGTATTGTGCGACTGCCAAGGTATTGGGATTCTTTTACAAAAAGGGACCATAAATTGTGGGAAGTATTGCATTGTAAATAGTTGTCTTTGGTCCAGAAACATCACTAACCAGTGTGAATGTAATTAGACGACGCAGCAGATGTGTTTTCTGTTGTAAGATCTTAATACAAAACCAGCCAGGCAAGCATTATATGCTAAAAACTTTATAACAACACACTAAATGTCTCTATTTATAATATATATATTTCTTAATTGTTTCCGTTTTTAGAAATAAAGATTTGTATTTCATATGTAAGATTATGTTTATGTATATGTTTCCAGTATGTATAATGATATTCTGTGGATGTGTCCTAATCTTGAGTATCTGAGGAGTGTCATCTACTATAATATTATTGTAACAAGGTTTAAAGGGTCAGGAAAGGAGGGGGCGGGAACCGGCGAAACGTTCAACATAAAGTTTAATATCGGAATAGATCGACACTACAAAATGAAAGTAAAGCGGCAGCCGTCCATGAGGGAACATAATAAAACAGAACATAAATGGTCCAGGCCTGTTCCTCTCTCATCACTCCTCCTTGTATCCTTCCGGAGCTCCTGCGTGGGACTCAAGGGTGGTGTGGCGTCCAGGTAACGCTCATTAACACCTGTGCCACCGGCCTCGCACCGTTCCCATGGTTCTTGGCCCCACCCTGCATGCCCATATTCTCTTTTGGTAATATAGAAATGATTAGAACTTCTAATAGTTAATTATAATTTGGTTATATAGGAATAAAGTAGTAGTATTCTAAAAAAAAAAAAAAAAAAAACGGGAGTACAAACAGCCAAACCCGTTAATAGTTGTATGTTTCAGTGTAACTGATCTCACAAAGACAATTTATAAGTTAAAACATTTCCAATGTATACAAATAGTGCCATATGTTCAACAGTTGAAAGATTTACAATAACATGGGAGTTTAACAAACCATAAACCACTTCGACAGCATAGTCACATCCTGGTTAATTTACAGCATGGGTGGGGAACGTTGATCCTGGAGGGCCATTGTCCTGCAGAGTTTAGCTCCAACCCTGAAAAAAACACTCACCTGCCTGTAACTTTGGCAATCCTGAAGACCTTGATTAGCTTCAGGTGTAAGGGTTGGAGCCCTCCAGGATCAACGTTCCCCACCCCTGATTTACAGAAAATGTTCCATTTTATCCTACCTTAAAGAGATATTTTACCCAGAAAATAAAATTAGCCCATGATTTATTCACCCTCTAGTCATCCTAGGTGTATATGACATTTTTCTTTCAAACAAACACAATCGGAGTTATATATAAAAAAAAAAAGTCCTGGCTCTTCCAAACTTCATAATAGCAGTGAATGGCATCGCATCGCTTCAGAAGGCCTTTGTTAACCCCCCAGAGCAGTGTGGAGCACTTTTATGAAGGATAGATGCACTTTTATGGACTTTAAAGGGGTCATATAATGGTACATGCACCTTTACAAGTTGATTGTACTGAAATGTGTGTTGGCAGTGCCTGTACACAACGATCATATAATGATAAAAATCCATCCAGTGATTTTGTTTTAATCTCCTTATATGTTTTCCCCTGCCTCAAATTGAGCTGTTCGAGCCTGTGACGTCACAGGCTCGGACGCCCCTCCCACGATTGTTGATTGACAGGTCTGTTTCAACACAGACCCGCCCTCGTTCGTGAGCGAGCTGTCAATCATGCGCGCGCGGACGGGTGTTGTGCCGAAAAGTACGCTGGAGCAGCACAGTCTATGAGCAGAATGGAGTCTATACTAAGGGAAGTGGTGTTCTGGTGCAATAAGGAACACAGCAGTCATTAATGCTCCTAAATCCGAACCGCTGAAGACGCAGAGTGGCTGAGTTTGTTTTAGAAGGGAATATTACTGACGATCAACGTAAATGCTTTCATGTTTGCATGAATCATTTCACACACCAGACTGCTTTATAAACGAGGAGTATAAAGCTGGTTTTGCTAAGAAGCTGCTCCTGAAAAAAAGGAATCGATACCAACTATACGTGTTCCTGCACGTCCAGAAGAACTGAAGTGAGTGTAGCGTTTTATTAACCTTTATATTCATATTTATATTAATCTTTGCAAATCGCTAGCTTCACGATGAATGCGGCTAAGGTTTACACTCAGGGAACATTATGGCATGTTTTCTATGTACGACGTTCTCAATATAATTCATAATCCTACATTTATAATGAACAACGCGAATTTTTGTGTTATTGTGTTACAAACGGTGTATGCACAGAACAGAGGGGCGGAGTCAGCAATGCTCATTATCATTTAAAGGCATATGCACTGAAACGGCGTGCTGAAAACAGAGTTGTTTTTGACCAGGTAAAATGAGTGTTTTCTTACAATACTAATGAGAATTTTTAATTAAAGTATATTACAAACTTTTAATTTAGACCCTAAAGAATGATATTAGCTTGTACAAAAATGGCATTATATGACCCCTTTAAAACAGAAACAGCAATTCACTGCCATTATAAAGCTTGAAAGAGCCAGGGCATTTTTTTGTTTATGTATATACGGTATAACTCCGATTGTATTTGTCTAAAAGAAGAATGTCATATAAACCTAGGATGTTTTGAGGGCGTCATGGTAAATCATGGGCTAATTTTCATTTTTGGGTGAACTATCCCTTTAGACATGTTGAATAAAATAAAATAAAAACTCAAATCACAATTGAATCAAATTGATCGTTCTATTTCTTTTTTTTAATGTGTTTAGACATTATTGATTTATCAATTTCTAAGAATTTCTTGTTGATTGATCAGTAAGTCATTTAGAGTCAGCGATGCTGTGATAATGTGCTAATGATGATGCTTGCTCGTTATTTAACATCACATGAGAGTGGTTGTTCAGTTTTAGTTAAGCGTTGTTCTGTCTGTGAGATGCAGCTTGTGGACGCAGGAGCAGCGCTGCGTTTGGAGTCAGACCACAGGAGAGAAGCGTTTGGGTGTCATCACTGTAGCACCGCTGTGGAAATGCGCTAATGATGTCATATGGCGCAGCACCCGGTCCTCTGTCAAAATAGATTGGGTCAAATTATTGTCTGGAACAATATGAAAACTAGTGCAGTAATTCTGCTTATAATTATAGACTGCATACATACATTGTGGGTTTTTAATTATTTTATGCAATATGTTTGTAACATTTCAGTATTGAATGAATTACAAGTATTTCTTTCTGCATTTCTCCTGATCTACAAGATACAGCGCAGTTTGGAAACAAAAATATACAGAATGCTGCCTTAAAGGGATTGTTCACCCAAAAATTAAAATTGTCATCATTTACTCATCCTCAAGGTGTTTCAAACCTGTAAAAATGTCTTTCTTCTGCTGAATATAAAATCTATTTTATAGAATATGGGTTACCAAACAGTTAATGGGCCTCATTGATTTCCATATTCAAGTGAAATGGCTTATCGATTTTGTCCTTCGGGAATTGATTGGATCGTTAGATAATTGTGGTTTGCTATTGTTTTGATTTCAAATAAGTGACAGGTTGTCCCGCCCTCGTGTCATCCGAAAAGATTACGAGGGCACTTGTATTTTAAAAAAATAATGAAATCCACGGATAAACCATTTACAATAAACCGCAGTATTAAATTAAGAAACTAAGAACGTTAATTAAAATCAATATAATCAAGTTGCGTACATCTCAAGCATATTTATGATCATGTAAAATGCTAGTAGTATCTCAAACCTTTTCATGTCCAGGTAATGACGGAGGTCTCCAAAAGTCTCAGTGAAGTACATTTTCATGATAAATGTCTCCATACCATCCTCAGACTTCACTCGCAGTGTGGTGACGTCTTTTGCAGATAGTGTAGAATCTACCTCACTGAATCACACCACATGGATTGGAAAAGTGAATTATTCAAGTCAGCAACTCTAATCAACTTTTATGCTATCTATCAACACTCTTCTGTTTGGTCATGACTTAAAGATAAGATTTTTGATACCGTTCTCCTAAAGCCCGCAGGGCGGATGTTTCCACAGTGGTTGCTGAATAACTCTTGGCACCATCAGGGAAGCCCTTAACAAAACAAAAATTCAGTTCAATGGGAAATGTGATTGAACGACCCTTAACAGAACAGACTGAAACATGACTATACTGACCTGTAGATGAGCCTTCACTGAGTCGCGTATACTAATCACTTTGCCTGCCTTCACTACAGTCTCTGGGAGCTTTTGCAGAAACTGTTCCATAGACAGTTTTTTGCCTAAATGCCACAGAAGATGGATTCAAATCCAAGATGTAAAGTACAATAATACAGTAGCAGTACATTGTCAATGTCAAGTCATACCAAAAACAGGTTCAAACCTGGTATCTGACTCTGTTTTGGCGCTGTGGAGATGGTCTGCTCAGATCTGTCCACCGACTGCCGCTTTGCTCCATCTATAGTTTGTCCTCTTCCAGGAAACTCAGTCCCTGGTCGCCTAACTACGAACTCCTCGTCCCGTTTGTCATGAACCTGTTTGTGTGGTTCAAGAACATTATAACTTATAAACATTGGGTCCTTCCATTAATTCAAGTAAATTGGATTTTGGGAAGTAAAAAACATATGTCTTCTCAATAGGTCACAAGATTTGGTAAAAGGTTTAATGCACGTCTACTGTACACTTGGATCGTGTGACACTTAAAGGGATAGTTCACCCAAAAATTAAAAGTTTGTCATCTAGTCACCCAAGTTTTTCCAAACCTGTATGAGTTTCTTTCTTTAGTTGAACACAAAAGAAGATATTTTGAAGAATGTTGGTAAACAATTGACGGTAGCCATTGACTTCCATAGTATTATTTCCTGATTATCAGCATTCTTCTTTTGTGTTCAACAGAAGAAAGGAACTCATACAGGTTTGGAACAACATGAGGGTGAGTGATGAAGTTTTTGGGTGAGTTATCCATTTAAAGCAGCACTATGCAGGATTTTTAGCGTAACAGAACAGCTTCAGAGTTATTGCAATGGTTATATGACTATTTTGGGGTTTAATGGTGGGCGTCTCGAGCAGAATGAATGGGTGTCTATGGGATTTCACCCCCAGAAATCCACTTTTCTCGGGATATAATTTTTTGTCTAGTAATTTGAATATTGTATTCGAATGTAGATCCAAATAAATTACACACTGCTGGGTGTTAGATTTTTTAGAGTTACTTATTTGCTTTAAAAAGTCTTTTAAAATGTCAATGACGTCATACACATCGTATTATTAGCAGAATGCTAGCGTGTTATGGGCAACAACAACTCAACCTGTAAGAAATCGAAAGGACATAAGTACTCGTTCATTCAACTTTCGACCTATAACCCATGTTGAACTTGCAAAACCTACAATGAAGTCTGAGATTTCTCAACGGCAATCGGGTGAAAGAGACACATTTAGCTGTCTAGCTCCATAGACTCCCATTCATTTTGCACTCCGGCGATCGCCCCCAGTGGAACTCTGGTGGAACTACAACCAAAATTCGGTACAACAGGACTTAATAGGGAGTGCCCAGGCTTTCCGTAGACGGGCTTTGGCATCAAACAGAAATAACCCGGCGCAGTATACATGTGGTGTTCGAGACGCACATACAATACAGACTGCCGACAGTTCAACAGGGCGTGCACAGCTCTTAAAGGGGCCACACCTTATTTCCACTCGTTACAGCTTCTATCCTACTGAACAGGTACCGGTGTACAGGGGGAGGGGATCAGGCCGTGAGTGCAGAGACATCTCTGCGTGCGTGATATTTATGACAGTACAAGTATCCCACAGCGACTCTAGGGGTCACTGTTTGACAAAAACGGAAATCCTGCATAGTGCTGCTTTAAGACTGGAGTAATGATGCTGAAAATTCAGCTGTGTCATCACAGGAATGAATTAAATTTTAAAATTATATCACAATAAAAAAACGCTCTCATGACATAACTTTTTTATTATTAACTGTATTTTTGATCGAATAAAATAAATGCACCCTTGGTAAGCATAATAGACTTTCAAAAACATTTAAAAATCTTACAGACCCAAAACTTGAACATTAGTGTAGGGTTAGGGGTTTGGTATATTTGAACCCTACATGAGCAATAGTAATTGTAGTAATGATGATAACTGCATACATTCTCAGTACACACCTGTAAGGGCACACCATTAGGAAACCTTTCCTTAAGCTCAGAAGGAAAAAACCCATCCATCAAATCCTGCATGCATTCCTGCAACAAGAAGGTAAATATTACAAGGAACACTCAATTTGATCATCAAGTAAACCGAAGCTGGCTATAGGAAATGTACAGTATTTCTGTAGTCAAATTTAGTGATGTACTGTCGAAAGCAGGAAAACTGAACCTGTGTGGTTGGCTCTTGATAGGAGCGGAATGGACCATTGAACATGACAATGCCGTTTTTGTAGAGCCAAAGAGGTATGGAAGACTTCTGGGTAAGTTTGGCCCCACCAGGAATGGCGGTCACATGGGACTCCCCTTCCCCTGCTTCAATGTTCAGTTCTGGGATGTTCTGCATGACCAGGTCATAGTTCATTTTGAAACTCTTGCGTATGCAAGTTACTGCTGGAAGTTGGCAGTTAGCTTGCTCGTCATAACCTCCGATCCAGATCATTCCATAGTCATTTAGAAACTTCTGTGGGTGGAAAAATGCCATTGTGTTGAGTTGCTAATAACTATTTTGTTGCAATCATACAGGAATAACCTGTGTATTGTTTTCTGCTTACAATAACATACATTAGTAACAGGTTGAAGGAAACGTCATTATAAACCACACAAAGCTCACCTCCATTTCCAACACTTGGTTTTGAAGCTTGAGGCACAGTTGAACCAATTCTTCATCTTGGTTCTCATTACTTGCAGATTTCTCTAAAGCCAAAGACAAACACATTTGTTTAGACAAGCTTTTATATGACTGGTAAACTGGTTAAAAGTATTAGCAAAAACTAATACTTTAATGTTAACCCCAAATCATCTATTCAGCCCTGTAATAATGTCCAGATGTTTGACATGTCTCATTTGATTCTAATAACAAAAATAGTAAAACAATGATGAGAATCATATATGGATACATATATTTATATTATATATTATATAAATCGCATTTTTAAAGTAATTGGGGGATTTAAAAGGTATTTAAATTAGTAATAATGTGTTCTCTTTATGGGTTCTTATTGTAATTTGATATTATTGATTTTATTTCTATTTTGATTATTTAGTCGTGCTGCAATTTGAACTCCTGTTTGTTTAACACACAATGATTACCTTTCGGCTTTTGCAAAATATTCAGTTTCTCTTCCAGAACTGCTATTTGTCTTGCCTAGAGCAGGAAGTGTAAGGAAAAGAAGTGCTGATACAACATGACACATGAAAAATGATATCACTTGTGCACACGGAGACATCTAACACTGATAATTATAAACACAAACTTGGACACAGATTTAGACAGTGAGACTGTAAGAATAAAGCAGGTGTCTTACCTTATGCTCTATATCCACAGCTTGAGTTTTCACCTTTCTCTCAAGCTGACAGATCTTCTGCATCATACTTGACATCAGTTCCAAATCACTCGGCGGAGCTGTGACATTTAGAGAAGATTTAAAAGACACTGTATTTAAAGTTGTGATGAAGACACATCTACTTTATTTGGTTGATTCAGTCATGGTACCTGCTTTTGCCTTCTTTTGCATGACCTTTGATCTTACAGTGGAAAGATTGTCCATGATGTGTGGCACTGGCTGGTTTTGTGGGAAAATGTTTCGGAATAATTTAGCTTCGTAGTCTGAAAAACAAAAATTGATACATGTAAGTGATTTTATATGATCAGATGGTTCATTTCTTGTATTAATGTATTGTGTTCTTTGCATTTTGTATATTCTTATTTTATTTCCCATATGTTTTTATATTCAGAAACTGGCATGGACTGAAACCTGCCATTTATATAATCTGTAAAGCTGTAAAAAAAAAAAAAAAAAAGTTAAAACTCTTGACATTTATCTTGCCATTTCATTTGCTTGTTAGGAGAGATGGGGAAACTGTAAAATGTCTATAAGTCTTACCAGTGTCTGACCTTTCTTTGTAAGGCCTTCTTTCCCTAATCACAAAAACAGATACGACATCTGATTATTTCAAAGATTGTCTGGGTCATTCTTGTAACATACATAGTAACTTTGAGCATAATAACTTTAAAAAAGCAATATGATTGTGTTGACATTTAAGAACGTCTTTCAATAAAAGGCTGCAGCAGACTTTCAAAGAACAGGAACCTAACATAATTGTCTAATCGAAGTTCATTTAAAATAGTCATAAAGATTATAGCCTAATACAAATACATCATGTATTGGATACAGGAAGCAAAATCATTTTTTTTTTTTATGGAAAATGTATTCGCAACTAATTTAAAACATCCCATCCTCCCCATAAAATTACAGAAATCGGCATGCTATCATAATTTTATCAAAATAACATTTTAAATTAACTTCTTAATTCTTATTCTTTGAAAGTCTACATAGCCTTTTATCAGAATACTTCCTTAAAGGGATAGTTCACCCCAAAATGAAAAGTCTGATTAAAGAAATCGTTAAAATAGTCCAAGTGACTACAGTGGCTCAGTCTTAATAACTTTTCGGGGCTGGCCAGTTTCAATCCATTAAGCCTTGTTTATACTCGACGCGTCCGCAAGAGCGCGAGTCTCCGCAGACTGCGCGCGCGTCTCCCCAAACGTTCGAGGCGTTTATACTCGACGCGCTCGCCGTTGTACTATTCTGTGAAACGACAGGGGGCGACTCGAGTAATTGTCCTCTAAACCATCAGGAATCAACGGTGAGAAGAAGAGAGCTACACACGTGACAATGTTTATTTTAGTATACCAATACCACACTACAAAAAAAATCGTGTAAACCCTGAGATTATTAGTTAATAACAATAAAACAAAATATATGGATATGAGAATGTGTATACAATATAACTAAATTAACAATATCTAACATATTTTCTAATTTCACTAAACATTTCATTAAGTTTCGTGAACATTTTTATTAAACATGGACCTTTATGTCCAATAAAATACTTTTTATGCTATTGAATGCTCATTTTTTTAAATGTAAGCAACTTATAAACGTGCAAACTGGGTGCCGGTGTGGTGAGAAGTTCGAGCTCGGCCAGATTCGGCTCGAAGTCGTTCATCTTCGGATGCGGCGCCGCGCGCGTTGTTACAAAATCTGCCGTGCACACCGCCAGGCGAAATGGGCCCTTGCGCACCCAACGCGCGCGACCGCCCACGCCGCAATGACGTCATTTTTGCCGCGCGCACCTCGCGCTCTTGCGGACGCGTCGAGTATAAACCAGGCTTTAGAAGCCTGAAGGAGTGATCCAGCTCTCAGATTTAATCAAACATATCTTAATTTGTGTTCCGAAGATGAACGAAAGTCTTACGAGGTTGGAACGACATGAGGGTGAGTAATTACTGACAGAATTTTCATTTTGGGGTGAACTATCCCTTTAAATATCAACACATTCATATTGATTTTTTTAAAAGATATAGGCCTAAGATATATGCTACAATGTTATTAATGTAGTCTGCTGGACCACAATATACTTGAAAACTAGAAGATAATGTTAGTTATAAATTACTTTTTGGGTTATTACAGAGAAAAGAAGCACTAAAACATATTATATCAATCTTAATTTTCACGTGAAAACTAGAAGATAATGTTAGTTATGAATTATTTTTGGGGGTTATTACAGAGAAAAGAAGCAGGGTGCACTAACTTACAACAAATGTAAATATAACAAATAATTTGCATATGACAACAATAAATTATTCGGATTTGCTCCAAAAATAAACAGACAAAAATGTGTGTATGTGATAAGTTTCAAGCGCAGTTGGATTTCCTAAAAAAAAATATGTAATGTTTTCTAGTGTCAATGTTTCATAAAATATACACGTGCTTATGATTAAGTATTTGTCGGTATTTAACATTCATTATAGGCCAAGTGCATTTTGTCATCACCTACCCATCATCATCATCATCATCACCACTCTGTATCTCTGGTAGAGGAGCTCGTTTGTTCTTCCTCAGGGTGGACAGCGGTGAGCTCATGTTTCCAAAAACACGAGTTTATTCGGTTCTGAAGATGAGCATGTCTAGAATACAGAAAACTAGCAACAACAAACAATGTAAAACACAACCCCTCCTAATTCCCAAGAACACGATATTTAGAAAAGCAACACAATCTATTTGCTGACCTATTCGGGTTTGTTTCTTAAGTTACACGCGTTTTCAGTACAGGGAAGTTTGTTTGAACAGTTGTCCTTGGTAACGAGAAAGATTAATTTATTCAAATCTCCACTGTGTGGCGCTGCGGATCTGGGTAAGATGAAGCTGAGATCAATGAGTGAAGGACCACCATCAGAGTTTAACCCGTTAGATTACTTTAGTTTGAAGAAAATAAATATGGGAATGAACTCCATACATTTAAAAGTTTGAAACAAACAAACAAAAATTAAATAAACAACGTGCATTGCTGTTACTATTTAAAATCGTTTTCGTTAATTGAAATAAAGCTGAATAAAGGTTATTAAAATAGCCTAATATTAGATGAAAAACGAAAATGAGAAATTTAGTAAAATTAGAAAATTAGCTCTTCATTTTACAACTAACTGAAATAATAATATAATATATAAGTACTAAAATGGCTAAAACTGAAAAAATAAAACAAAATAGAAATGTAAAAAATCCTCATAAAATTGACAAAATATAAAATTACTCAAACTAAATTAAAATAAAATTGTATTCATAATATAAATAAAAATGAATATGGTATACAGCACCAATGCAGTGGGGAAACAACTTTGAAAGCTGTCGCCTTCATGTGGATAATTACTTTGGGCATATATCATATTTTAACTTCACAGACCACTGTTATTTGGAGATTAGAAAATAACTCTATTGACCAGTCATACAAAACACGTGGTAAGGGACATTTTAGAAAATATTTGTTTAATAATTATTATTATTCACAATTTATTTTTTAAATCTATTAAAAGCTGTAAAAC
Source organism: Chrosomus eos (assembly GCA_036326025.1). Taxonomy (NCBI): domain Eukaryota; kingdom Metazoa; phylum Chordata; class Actinopteri; order Cypriniformes; family Leuciscidae; genus Chrosomus; species Chrosomus eos. The sequence continues at coordinate 9,745,564 of CM070831.1, forward strand.
TATAGACATCAATGTGTACAACATCCTAAAAGGCCCGAGGGAGAGAGTCATGACTGGTTTATCAAATATATATATATACATATATATATATTTGATAAACCAGTCATGACTCTCTCCCTCGGGCCTTTTAGGATGTTGTACACATTGATGTCTATAGTTTTACAGCTTTTAATAGATTTAAAAAAGAAATTGTGAATAATAATAATTATTAAACAAATATATATATATATATATAATATATAATATATTATAATATATTAATTATAATATTATAATATATATAATATATATAATATAATAATATAATAATATAATATAATATATATATAATATATATATATATATATATATATATATATATATATATATATATATATATATTTCTTTGTCTTCTTCTGCTTGTGTTACATTGTGTCAACACGATGTGTTGTTCATAGTGCATTATCTACCGAAAACTATATATATATATTAGGCTATGTATGTGTATATATATATATATATATATAATATATATATATATATATATATATATATATATATATATATATATATATATATAATATATATATATATATATATATATATACACACACCCTGAGCCAAACATTAGACTGCTATTCACTTAGAGTAACCATAAATAGACAGATAGTATGTTGTTATTATTATTGGACTTTATTATTATTGGATTTATTTTGGTTCAATTATTTGTATTATTGTTTTTCTGTTTAAGGGAAAATAAATTTAAAAAAGAGACAATTCTATTATCAAAATTTAGAGACAAAGAAGCGTTTATGAAGCCCTAGCCTACTTGTTATATTTAACAGAGGCCATTTACTCCTAGTGCAAATAGTAGCTCTGTATACGATTATAATTGATTTCTAAGTACGCATCAATAACAACACTATATCAACAAATTGTCTTTCCTGGAAATTGTTTTACTTGCGATCTATGCTTGCGATCAGTGCGTTGTTTACTGACAGTTCCCAAGTCTCTTTCCGTCGCCCCGCCCCTTTTGCGTGCCTTGCGCGATTACGCCATCAGTGGCCGTCAGGCAGACTCGACGAAAGCTCACGGAAGATGCAAAAGAAAAAGGACCCGCTGGTAAGTTTCAAGAAAAGACATTTTTCCTTTTTCCGTGAGCCATTGCCGGCTTTATAGCGCTCTAAAATACCCACTGCGAGGCTCAGACAAAGCCTCGTTTATTTAGACGTGATTCCACACTACGTTCTGTGTTAATGTATACCACGAAACACAGCTAAAACATAATTAGAAACCCGCTGGTGTGATTTAAACATTAGCAGAAAGCATGCTGTCGCCGCTCGCGCTCGGCGAGCCACCGTCATTCAAATTAACGCCTTCAACGGAAAGCAACGTAGCGTTACACAGGCTAGAAAAGCGACGGGAGAAGGTTTAAGGTCAGCCGTCATGTGCCGTGCTGTCAGTGTCCTACCAAAATAACCAGTTAACCGTTCGCGTGACATGTATTAGTGTTATTGACGAAATCAGTAGGATGCACTAAATCGCATTTCCGGATGAGGACGCTTGAAACTTTAGTTGAGAGTGAGAATAAGTGATACATTCAGCCAATTAGTAGGGATTGAATTGGTTTATTTTGGTCGTATTTAACACATATTTGTAGCAGAGCGTGAAAAAAAAATAGGTTTTAGCGGTTTTATTTGACATACAGTCGTGCGCACTTTATAGTTACATCCTGTCAAACGTGTCCTGATTTTTCAGCTGTTATCTACAGCTAAGTTACATCTGTTGTCTGCACCTAAACAAACTGAACAGGGCAGGAACTATTGTATTTCGAGAAATAGGCCTCAGAGTAACCAAATAAGCATCACATGAGTAGTTAAACTGCACCCCAGCCAATCTGCTGTCGTTCTCTGGCTAATGTAGTGTTTAAAGTTCATTGCCACTGTGTGGTGTGTTTGACTAAAGGCTTTTACAAGCACCAATGACAAAACGCCCAGTTCATCGTGCACTGGCAGAGGGAATGCAATGCAAATGTATGGCTGTCTCTCTAAACTTAGTTAGATGCCTGCCTAAACTGACAGCATGTTTAAGCATTGTAGGCAAGATTTTGAAACACTTGATCAGATAACATGACGGAAGTCAAGGAGGTTTTTCTCGCAGTTATTGCGTGCCATAGGTGTCGTCGTTGTAATGTGCAGGCGTGCATGTTGCAATAGTATGTCCATTGTGATCTATAGCATTGTTGCCACTTACTCGTCACGTTAGACTGTCAACATATTTCTGCGTTTTCTGATGTGCCTGAAACAGAAAACCAGTCGAGTGACACGTGACTAGTTGTTAATGTGAGCCACTAGTTATATGATAATAGGCAGCACAACAATAGGTTTCTGGAAGTGGAAACCCCTTTCTTTATATCTATAGACAGATTGTTTTTTTAACAACAACATAAAATGAACACACCTTATGTGCAGATTGAGATTTGACTTAACATTTAGGCCTGTGCAGCCAGATTCAATGTATGTAATATTGTGATTTTTTTCCCACTTTTTTGCATCAATTTTTTTTAAAGTTGTTAATTTAATTTCCTACAGTTAGCCTAGGTAATTAAGAAAAAGGTTGTATAAATAAGCAAACTCTGAAAGCCGTTGTTTCTCAGTGTGATTAGAGACGATTCTAAAAATGCGTATTGAACAAAAGTGAAGTGAACCGCCAGGTTCGTTTGAAGTTTATTCTCTCTTTCACACAAGTTTTAATCAGAAACCACCAGTTATGTCGCTGGTTAATTGTGACAAATCTTATTAGTGCATGTGTTGCAGTGTTTATTGCATTTTTTTGCTTTAAATTAGGTTTGTAATTTTGTGATTCATCTCAGAACTGTTTTTTTTTTTTTTAAGTCCCTGTGGAGACATTGCGTAACCGTGGATTCTTAAAAGCGGGCGGTCAGTGTTGCGCTCTAAATGCTGAAGTAATACCCAATAGTACTGTGCAACGCTGATCATTACAGTATGATGCTTTTGTGTATGATTGAAGAGGTGAGGGAGAGTTTAGTGGGTGTCTGTCTGATCACCTCTTGGATGATGATGAGTAAGGTATATTTGCTCTTTCCATGTGTGTGTAATGGGATTTGCGTGTGTGAAGAAGACCGCCTCATTCCACTGGATTTCCCTCTCTGCCGCTACCATGTCCTCTGTTTCTCTCTGTTTTTCACAGCACTTGTGGACTGACATCTCTCTGCTATCTAATAGTTTCAGAGAGCCTCTGCCTGTAGGCACTGTCAGGACAGCCAGGAGGAAGATTATAAACTACTTTCTGTCCCAGCAGCCCATGCTCCATCTATATATAACTATGCAGTGCATTTAACTTACTGTGAAGCTCCCATTAGCATTAAGAGACAGATTGAAAATTGAGAAAAGTCTGGAAGTGTGTGGTCACTGATTTTTGTCGCTGTTTGTTTTATACCCTGACCCAGTCTTCTTCAGAAATGCAGAGATTTAAGGAAATGCAACAACAAATTCAGAACAAATGTTTTTGTGAAATTAATTAGGAAGGCAGTTGGTAGCATGTGTTTCAGTATAACATTGTGATGCAATCCTGGAAGTTTTAGTTTGGTATTTTCACAAGTGGAATCAATCTTTCGATTTTCCCACCACTGAGCAGCCAGTGCTTGGATATTTGGTCCCTTGTTTACCTTGGTTTTGGGAGAAAAAAAGATTTTCTTTCTCTGTGGGAAGCTCTGTTCTTGTTTCAACAACACTCTTCTCAGAGAGACTCTCAAATTGACAATAGTGCTTTTTGTTTTCGCTGAACTGTATGATCTCTGAGCCTGGATTTATTCCATTGTAAACTACATTTTTTTATTTGTTCTTGTGCTGAATTTGTATTCTGAATCCACTTTGTAAATAAGGAATCAAGGTTTACTCCATACGTCACTAACACACCAAATATTCCTCTTTCTCAGGATATGTTTTATTCTCATCTTATTAGTTGTGCTTAATAGGGCATTATACTTATTAGTAGGACTGTGTCAATAATATCATATCACATTTCTTTTTCTCATAATATTCCACCAATACTTACTTGACCCTTCGCAAAGACCCGCCCTCCTTAGTTACTGTCGCTATGTTCCGACAAGCTACGCCGCTCTCATCATGTTCTCACGCAGTGAAAAATACATCGCGGAGCAGAGAGGAGACTGACAACACGCGGACAGACAGGACAGACCAGGTTACTTTTCGGTTACTTTTGATATTAAACATATTAAACAAAGTCTCAGCTTTCAAATGTGGTCATCTTTTTGAAAGAAATTTAAACAATAAATACCGTTTTGGGCTCTTTAATGTGCCGTGACAGATCGCTGTAGAGCATCCGTCAAAGCTGCTCGTGATCCGATCATCTCTTCCTTCTAGTTCATTTATAGCATCAAATAAACAGGAACGAACATAAGAAGTAATGTCGTTTTAACCGCGGAAAGGCGTCAGTATATTCATTTTACCAAGTTCAAATCCTCCTAACTCTACTGGCTGCTTTTTCGGACAAAATGGCGGATGGCGAAGTATGATTGGTTAGAACACCTGTCAATCAAGCTCCACGCGAAGGGTCAACTTGTCATTCCAAACCTTTTACTTTTTTCTTCTTTGAAACCCATAATAAAATATATTTTGATGACAACTGATTTCCATTATATGGATGAAAAATACTGAGACATTTCTAAAAATATCTTTGAATAAAAAGAAGAAACACAAAAAATAAGAATAGGCTAACTACTGAAACAAATTTAGCCTGTTGCTCATTGTTAGATGATGTTAGTTAATGCAATATCTATAAGTTGACTAATAGGTCCTTATTGTAAAGTGTTACCTATTAATCTTTATTGTTGTTTTGCAATTTTATCTGTTTGAAATATTTGTTTGCTTTATGTATTTTTTGTGTATTGTTTTATTGTATTTAAAGGTTCAGAGTAATTTTTTTAAGAAATAGCTATTAAAGGGGTGGTATAATGCCCTTTTCACAAGATGTAAAATAAGTCTTTTTGATGTCCCCAGAGAATGTGAAGTTAGCTCAAAATACCCCACAGATATTTTAATATGGCATGTTAAAATTCTCACTTTTTGAGGGTGAGCAAAAACGCAAACTTTTTGTGCGTGTCCCTTTAAATGCAAATGAGCTGCGGCACAGAGGGGAACTTCCACTCACACAGACATGCACTGAAAATTTCTAAAACTTTGTCTTTTATGTTAACTGGAGTCAGACAAAGTTAGAGAGACTCAAGAAGTGACAACATGTAGACAACATTTCTGAATAGTTAGTTGATGAATTTATGTAGCTTATGTGTAGTTATCTTCTATAGTCATTGATTAGCATATTGTCTTGATAATCTATCAATCGTGTTCCGGGGGTGGGGTTTATGGAAATTTTAGGGTTCGTGATGTCACTAACCCGGAAGGATTGTCGTGTAGTCCCTTCCATCCGTTTGTTGTAGTCCTTTGAGCGTTGTTAACTTTGGAGATGTTGTTTATGCTCAAACAGCAACATTACACACTAACTAAAGTTAGAAAAGTGAAATCATAATCAACCACTGCTTTTAACCTGTTAGTGGACAACACTTTTTCCTAATCTAATTCAAAACCGGTTTAATAAAATATACCATGATAAAAGCTTCAGCAATTATCGTGATATTAAAATTTGATACCATAAAATGCCTAATATAAATAAATAAATATATATAAGTTTAAAGTAGGACATTAGATAATTACTTATTTCTGTTTCAAATTGTTTTTAATAATTATTTAATAACCTTGTGTTTTTTGTATTCTCCTTATAATGTCTCCTCATATCCCCTAATTTAGCTAAAACACACAGCCCAGCATATGTGCATGTCAGAGGCAGAGCTCATATTCAATTGGATTGTAAAATTAATTTCTACATCTAAAAACATTGATTCTATTGACACCCTTGTAAAGTTTTAAAAGTTAATCCAAATTTAGAATTTATTTTCTATTTAAAATTTTAATAGGCTAACTTGCATATGGGTTTCATCTTGAAAATAGCTAAAGATGCTGGCATGGTGAAGGTAGTAGTTAGTTTTATTTCATAACCGCAGGTAAAATTGTATTACAGATAAAAAAGTCTTCGGTCATCCACATAAAAAACATAAGAATATACAAGTATTTCACGTACAAATAGACAAATAGACTTCATGACAGACTGCGCCATAACACATACGTATCCTCTATCCATATTAACTGTCAAGTGCTAAAACTTCTCTCTTTTTATTTAGGAATTCAATTGCAGCTGGAACAAAAGTATTCTTATATCGTCTTGTTTTCCATCTCAAAGCCGCAAACCGGCGACCAGACGGAAGTAACTTAAAATCATTTCTTAAGGGATGCGACCGATCACTCAAGACAGCACTTGCTCTCCGATACAGCTGATTAGTATATATATTTCCTAGTTGTGAATGGCTGGCATGTTACGTGTATCGCCCAACCCGATTTTTTCTCTCTCTCTTTTCTCTCTCTCTCTCTCTCCTCTCTCTCTCTCTCTCTCTCTCTCTCTTTTCTCTCTCTCCCTCTCTCTCTCTCTCTCTCTCCTCTCTCTCCTCCTCTCTCTCTCTCTCTCCTCTCTCTCTCTCTCTCTCTCTCTCTCTCTCTCTCTCTCTCTCTCTCTCTCTCTCTCTCTCTCTCTCTCTCTCTCTCTCTCTCTCTCCTCTCTCTCTCTCTCTCTCTCTCTCTCTCTCTCTCTCTCTCTGATGAATAATGCGGACTGACACAAAGCAAAAGAATAAAGGTTTCCCTTCCCCTCGGATTTTGACTACCAAAAGTTCAAGTATTTCCATAGACAAAGATAAAAAAATCTAAGAAATAGAGGTGTGACCATTCAAAGACATTTTCGTGCGTATTTGTGTTCTGGTTTGTTTAGGAGCATTGTGCAACTTGTCAGATGGAGGTTTGTTAAGGGCATGGCTGAGGCTTGGACCTGGGGTGTTTTAGTGAACTGCATTTTTCCTCCTCCTTTTTGTGTACTATAAGCATTTCTTAACAGATTCATTTCATACCACATACGTAAGCTCCTACCCTAGAACAGTTGGAAAAGGTGAAGAGAGGTTGATGGGAGAGAGTGCGGTTTCATCTCCGTGGAGGCTCTGCTAGAGTGAATGTGACCTTGTGCCTCTCAGCGGCCTGCAGACGATCAGTCTCGATCATCTAATGGAGAACGCTGAGAGAGCAGTTTGTTCTGTGTCTGTATGGCCTTGAACCTGCGCTTGGCCCAATTCTGTCAGGGAGAACCAGGCTCAGTTTGTAATTGAGACCCAGATGGAGGGGCCCGGGAGACGCAAAACAATTAAAGCTTGATTTATTTATTTATTTATTTTAGATGTGTGTCGCCAGCTGAGTGTGAAGATAAATGGCTGATCTTGCTTTCGATATCACAATTTTTAGTAGTTAACACTGATTTTAGAGCTGTTATAACCTATATATAAAACATGATGTAAATTGTATAGATTAAAACTTTCAATCAAATAAACAATTACAAAAAGAGGCATAAAAGCAGAAATCATTTTTATGGTGTTTACAATTACGTTCAAGCCTGGCATGATGCTTCTTAATTTTCTTTTTTTATTATTGAACACAAGCGTGAATATAATTCAAGAACTTACTACTCATAAGTTAATATTTCAGAAGTGTATAATAAATGTCAATACTATGACAGAGAGAATCTGTAGTTATTGTAAATGAACTAATACCTCTGTGATTGAAGATGAGAAGCATTTTTGTATGATTGTTCTTTGTACACGGATCTGCGTTAGAAATATTTGAGTGATCTCACACTTGTGGGTGATGTTTGTGTTGATGTGTCAGGTTTGTGGGTCGAAGCATGCATGGAGATTGGCATTGTATATTTATCATGGAATGAAAAAAGAGCATCTGGCATGCTATTGTGATTTTGGAACTATGGGCCGAGAGGCCATGTATTCCTGAAATAAAAACTAAAATAAAAGTAAAATATAATATAATAAATGTCAAATAAATGTTGTTCTTTTTATTTAATAACCACACAAATATTAAGCCACACAACTGTTTCATAGAAATATATCTTGAACCGCAAATCAACATATTAGAATGATTTCTGTGACAGTGAAGACTGGAGTAATGATGCTGAAAAATTTGCTTTGCATCACAAGAATAAATTACACTTTAAAATATATTTAAGAAGCAAACAGTTCTTTTAAATTGGGATAATATTTTGCAATATATGTTTTTACAGGGTTTTTTTGGTATCAAATCAGCCTCGGTAAGCATAAGAGACTTATTTTAAAACATTTAAAAATCTAAATTTTTTAAATTTTTATTTTTGACAATAACATGATACATATTTTTTACATTGTGCATAAACTTGATTTTGGAATAAACTATAAATCAAACTCCTGTCCCAAAAGTAATGTTCACAATTGCGAATGACAACAGACAATGATAAAGTGTCTGTGTTTCTGAGTAGGTATGCATTTTATACCGGTACACAAATTTACCACTGTACAGTACCATCTAGAGCTGTCATTAAGGATTATTTAAGAAAATCAAGTAATCGGTCAGTTTTTTGACGAATAATTGGATGCATATTTTCGAGCTCTGCAGGCATTTGTTATAATACTTAATTATTATTTAAGTAAGAACAGATTTTAATCATTAACCATCTGGTGATTGTTGTTGTTACATGCTCATGATCAAATCGGTGTTTAATATTGGTAACAATCATTTAATTCAAATGTCCACTTAATCTTTCATATTTGGCCATATGATGCTGCAGTCACTAATTTCTTGAACAAGAACATGTGGACATGAAAACATACAAATAGCATATTTAGAAACATATTGATGTATTCTCCTGTGTTGGCTTAGGTGTATAAATGATTTATGTTACAAATCTGTGAAATGGCACACGTTGCACTCCCAGATGAACGTTATAAGCAACACTAACTTGCAGCATATGCAGAAATTGAAGTACCACACTTCACCCAGAAACCCTGGGATAGATTTAACTAAATCGCAGCCTTGATTCACTATGCACTGCTATATTATGATTTTTAAATGGTTTTAATATATCATGCAGCCTTGAATGTAATAATTTCGGTTAATGGATTCTCGTCTGTGGAATGCACCATTTGAAGTATTTTGCTAGTTAATCGACACATTGCAATCAAGGATTTTTTTAAATTTCGTACTCAAATTAAATCGAGGAATCATGACATCCCTAGGACCATCATTTTGCAAATTGACCCGGATAGCTCAGATAGCATTTATTCATTAATTTAAAGAGTCTGTTCAGAGAGAGGTGAGAACAAAGGATTGGTTCATCCAGGTTTAAGCTGTTGCCACTCTTAATTATGGGAATCCGCTCAGGCTCAGACTCACTAGATCTTCAGTAAGATACTTTTAGCTTTACGCTGGAACTGCCGAGTGAAAGTGTAGGAAGAATGATGTGTAACACTTCAAGATGCTAAGCTGATGTTTAAGTCGCTGTAAGATTCATGATGGGTTTGATGCTTAACATGATATGGACTGTAAAAGGTAGTCCTGATTTTCTATATCTTTTAAGATCTCTTCTCTGTCGTCCTCTCTCTGTTGTCAGTTAGAAGGGCATCACTCTGAATGATACCTGCCAATGACATTTACATTTATTCATTTAGCGAATGCTTTTATCCAAAGCGACTTACAATGACATCCTTCCTGACTCCTGAGAGGAGCTCTCTTAAAAGTGTATTCTCAGAGCGTTGAGCGTATTGTCTGTCCGGTCTGTTTTGCAGCCTTGTCCTGAAATCTAGTCGCAACAGGATTTTGTTTCGATTTGCATGTCGTGCTTAAAGATGTAAACAACCATCTGGGTTATTTTGTTCTTTCCATTGTAACCTAGTTTGTTTAAAACCTAGCACTCTAAAGTCTCTGAACATTTAACCTTGGGTAGTTCTGAATGACCCAAGAATATATCTACATTTCATTAACTTAACTTCTGTTCATCTACCTATCACAAGTTATAGTAAACGTCAATAATTGGTCAAAGGGAAGCTGAAACTTCCTGAAATAGAAAAAACAAACTGGCAGAGAATGTAGTTTGACCCTGGCCACTATTAAAATTACAATTGCTCATACTTGACAAGCCAAAGCCTTTTACAGTCTATGGTCAAAACGTGTTGTTTTTCAAGTCCACAAATGCCACAGACATAAAAGTATAATATAATATAAAAATAACAAACATACTGATCCCAATCTTTTAAACTAATATTGAACAAGGAAAGGAAAGTTTTGCATAGGCAAGTCAGTGTTGCCCGTGTTTTCATCAGAATATTTGAAAATCTATTATATTTCTCCTGTCTGTTTGTTGTTTACTGAATCACCCTTTGTTTGTTTGTTTGTGAGTTTGAGTGGCAGATGGTGTTGAAAAAGGATTTCTGGTTAGTTGACCAGATCAATATGCGGCAAAGCAAATAGGATAGAATGTTGCATGGATGTTCATAATGCTCTTTGTGAGGCTGAAGCTGATGTTCATGGCGATCTAGATTTTAATGTCATTCTCTTCCCTAATGCACTCCAGTCCATCTGTTTCTCCATTATTGCTGTCGGACCATCTTTCTCCAGTCAGACTGAGCAACAGCTGTGGCTTGCTTTAATGGTTCTTTTTGTAGCTGAAAGGCTATGCAATTTGAGAAAGTTTCAGATGATTTTTACTTCCGTTCTATGTCTGGTTGAAATAGTCCATGTGTTTTGCCTAGAGATTTTATTATTGTTTCCATGTGCAGCACTGAAGGGGTCAAAGTTTCTGGTCCGGTAATCCTTTTGTACATTACATTTATGATGACATTTTCTCTGTGAGATCACATGGGTTATCAGTTTTAGATGTTAACATCCTCCTCTCTTGATGTTGTGTTTTAATCCGTTTAAAATAAATGTATTTTTGTTTCGCTTTTTTCAGCTTGCCGAGTATCAACCCTACTGTGAAAATGAGACCATGGTTCCAGTACTGACTTCAAAAAAAGCCAGTGAACTACCTGTGAACGAGGCTGCCTGTACACTGCAGGTATATTCATGTCACACATTATTTGATCTTTTCTTAAAAAGGGACTAAATGTATTAAACTGTTTATTTGTTTTTAATTATTTACAATTAGATATTTAATTAATTGACAGCTCTAATAGCAGCACAAGTTAACAAAAAGCAACTCCCTGCAATTATGCTATTCATACAACATTATCTAAAACTAATATCATTTGTTGTTTGCCTTAATAATGTGGATAAAAAAGTGATTTTAATTCAAATTTTTTTACTTGTCTTAAAAAAAAAGGTCATAAAAAATGTCAATAATTATCGATACCGAACGATGTGAAACATTATACATTTTTTAGCCCAATGCCCATAAGAGTATTTCTACGCACAAGAGTGTGAGATTAGAGATTAAAACCGGACTGTTGTATAAACTGAATAATTGACTAAATTTGAACATTTTGGCCCTTTCATCCCAAATTTTTCCAAGCACACTTCATTCTTGATCACAGTTGAAACCTGTGGGAAACCAAACAAAAAATGCTCCATTGGTCTTTTTTTAATTAACTGGCATTTGTGGGGGATTTTAAGTTTTTTATTAAACTTTTTTAACGTGGTGTTATATTTTTTATAATGTTAATCAATTACTTATTCAAAATGGATTCTGTGTTTCCTCGCTAGTCGCAAATGTAATTAATGACATGTTTACATAGCATGTTTACATGTATTTTTCATCTTGATTTATTTGAGCCATGTAAAAAGGGTTCACATGAAACAAAGACCATTCAGTCTAACATTTCATTTATAGTTGACAACTGGGTAAAATATTGGGCTTTCTAATATTAAAATATTCTCACTTTTTAATCGATTCTTATTTTGGTGAACCGATGTCGCTTGTAAAATCCCAAGAATCGATATTATTTTAGTCTGGTCAGTTTAGTTAATGACAGAACTTTGTAGCTTAGTAGTTACTTTCGATATGAAACAAAGTCTCAGCCTTTACATTATGTTAATTTTATTCAGAAATTCAAGCAATAAATACAGTTTTGGTGCTCTTTAATGTGGCGACAGGTCGCTGTTGATAAAGCGACAATGTCACGTAATGTTACATTTACCTCAGAAAAGTTATTATTTAATAGCCAGCCATACACTTGTTAGTCAGCTAGATAATGAACTCTAGAGAGAAGCATTTTGCTAATATTATATGCACTGTATACACATTGTATTTTATACTTAACCACCTGTTCTTCAATATTTAATGTATGTTTGAATAAATCTGTCATGTTTTTATGACAGCCACCATTTAAATGTTTATATTTAAAAAAAAACAAGTAGAAACAGAATTGTCATTAAAAAGTTAATATTATAAAAATGTATTTTACATTTTGTGTAATTTAAATGTAGGTAGCCTGTACAAATCAGATAATTTGTAATGCTTAAAATATTTTATTAATAAAATTTGTCATGTACTGTACCTGATATTTATTTCAATAAATCAATATTCAATCGAATTTGATGGAAAATCGGAATTGAATCAAATCGAAAGTTTGTGAGTCGAATCATCAAATCTTTGCCAATACCCAGCCCTAATAAAATAAACCTGCAACTCTTTCTAGACCCTTCAAATTTAAAAGTAAACTTTGGTCACAATGACATGGATATGAGAGAGTCCTAATTATTGCAATTACTCTCAGGATAACAATGTGAAGTAGTTATTATACTAATAAATAAATATTTGACTGCAGAATGCCACTATTGACCAATTAGAATCAGGCACTCCAGAAATCAATTTCTTGGAAGGACTTGAGTGATGACTTTAAATAAGTCAATATCCTTTGTTGTTCTTGGATCAACACTGCCATCTGATTTTAATGCCATGGTATGGGATAGGACTATGATTGTTTGGTAGGAATTAGGTTTCAGGAATAAGACAGGATCTTGATCCTGGATCATGTTCTACTTGTTTAAATCTTTAAAGGAACACTCCACCGTTTTTTCATATTAAACTGTTATTCCCTTAACTAAGACGAGTTGATACACACCTCTCTCGTCTCAGTGCGTGCACTCAATCGCTCCGGCGCACGCCGACACTTTGATAGCCAGTTCATTCATTAGGATCCAAACAGAGATGAAGTTAGAAGCGACCAAACACCTCCACGCTTTCCCTATTTAAATACAGTTACACAAGAGTAGTTACACGACCAAGTATGGTGACACAAAATAAAACATGCCACTTTTCTAAGCTGGTAAAATGGATAACTATAATGCATGGCGAAATAGCACTGGGGAGCACCTCAACTCGGTAATATAATCAAGTAATATCATCACTCCTGAATGATGGAGGTGTTTGGTCGCTTCTAACTTCATCTCTGTTTGGATCCTAATGAATGAACTGGGCTATCAAAGTGCACTGAGACGAGAGAGGTATGAATCAACTCGTTTTAGTTAAGGGAATAAGTAACATAGTTTAATATGAAAAAACGGTGGAGTGTTCCTTTTAAACTTTGAGTGTATAGCAACAACCTATAGAAACAGCAGCAGCGGAAGCCCAATTGAATTTCGTTATGCAGTCAAACATGCACCAAAAGCACAGACTGCATGCCTTGACACTGAGAAATTCAAAGCCCATCCCTGCCGATATCACACAGTGTCCCTTAATGAATCACGCCAGGAAGATTAGAGAGTGCTGGGATGCTCTTGCAGTCTCAGCGTGGATGATAAAGCTTGTAGTGTCCATCACCACACTGACATGACCATCTGCTCTCAGAAGACCTTTATTCATCCACTCATCAACGTTGAATCACAGTCTCTAGGAAGCACTTAAGCCATAATTAGTACGCCTTGATTATTACTATTTCAATAGAAAATAAAACCGAACATGTTTTTCACTTGTGTGCCATCAGAAATGTTGTAAAATAATACAAAGTGGTCAGATTTGGTTGATCTCAGCAATATTTTGACCCCCATTCCTAATATTGCCCAGGCAGCAGGTCTTTAGGTGCAGGGACCTAGCTTTTATGCTCTCTCGTGTTCACGAAGCAAGATCTTTCTCCACACAGGGAGGTCTGACTGCTGTCTAACAAGAGACTTACTATAGCTCAAGTTCCAGGACACTGGGTTTATTAGTTGTTTCCATGGCTCCAGCATTCTTATTTGTTAGTGGTTAATGTCAGTTGTCATGGTTACACATCTGATAAGTGTTATTTTGGGAAGGCTGCATTTTTCTGACTTAATTTTCCCTCCCTCTCTCCCTCTGTTAGGCTGACCTGCAGTTCGGTCTCACCCAGGAGGAGGTTTCACGACGTCGCGTCTACCATGGATGGAACGAGTTTGACATCGGGGAAGATGAACCACTCTGGAAAAAATATATATCTCAGGTTGGGTGGCTAAAAAAAAATATCCTTAACTTGCTAATATGATACCAGAATTGACCCTTTGCAAAGACCCGCCCCCCCTTAGTTACTGTCGCTATGTCCGACAAGCTACGCCGCTCTCACGCTCTCACCATGTTCTCACGCAGTGAAAAATACATCGCGGAGCAGAGGGAGACTGACAACATCGCTGACAGACAGGACAGACCAGGTTACTTTTCGGTTACTTTTGATATTAAACATATTAAAAAAAGTCTCACCTTTCAAATTTGGTCATTTTTTAAAAGAAATTTAAACAATAAATACCGTTTTGTGGCTCTTTAATGTGTCGTGGCAGATCGCTGTGGAGCATCAGTTAAAGCTGCTCGTGAACCGATCATCTCTTCCTTCTAGTTCATTTATAGCATCAAATAAACATGAATGAACATAAGAAGTAATGTTGTTTTATCCGCGGAAAGGCGTCAGTATATTCAGTTTTTCAAGTTCAAATCCTCCCATGTTAATCTACTAACTCTCCTGACCGCTTTGTCGGACAAAATGGCGGATGGCGAAGTATGATTGGTCAGAATACCTGTCAATCAAGCTCTATGCGAAGGGTCAATTACTACTGATTTTGATACCACGACTAATACAATAACACAGTCCTTTAAGTTAAATTTTGATATAAATATTATCTAATCAATTTAAAACAATTATTTATAAACTTTTTACTTGAATAATTAAGTAATGCGTACAGAGTCAATATTAAAATTATGAAAAAATCAATTAATAGTAATAAAATAAAAACAATTATGAATGAATGAATAAATGGCTCAAAAGCAAGATAAGATTAATTTGCTTATGAATCAGACAACACTGTAATATTATCTCGTTGAGTTCAGACTGTAGAATATGACTTTCTTTGCTGTGGGGTTGTAGACACCGAATCATAAAAAATATGTTTTTCCCAGCACTATTGGTCGTGAGTTTTCTTTAGACATCGAAGAAAGATTATTGGCCCACACTGTGTAAAAAAAAAATGTCACTGTGAAATTTTGCACCCTGTTTGAAGGGCCCCATAAAGCATTGTTTCTATTTGAAGTCTTGCAACAAAAAATAACACTATTGTGAATATGCCTTAAAGCTTTAAAAAGACCCGGTTCATCCAGTTCTTTCTTCAAATATAGAGATGACAGAGGTCGCTGTCCTCTGTAAAAAGACTTCAGTCCACCCTGGTCAGGAGGTTTGTGCTGATTGGCTATATATAGCATTATAACTGGGAGGAGTTGTATTTTTTCCCAGTCACCCAGGCCGCCTTCAGAGCTGGCACACTTTGTCGCCTTCATTCTTTATGGCTTCCCTGCAGTGCGATATTTTACACCCCCATTTCTTTAAAATGGCAAAGCATGTGTACATTTCAAACTGGAAAACTTGTAGCACAAATATGTCTTGTCACGACTGTCAAGTGCGACGTGGTTCATGCTGATAATTGTTGCGTGAAAATGTATTGGCCTTTTATTTCTCATTACCGCTAATCTTAAGACAAGAAGCCCGCCTTTGTAATTATTTAACACCTGTGATTACACTAATTTACTGAAGACGCCAAAGGGCTGCTCCCAGTTTCACCTTTGTCTTACCTCTGCCTTTCACTGTAGAAAAGGCTTGTTTTTTTTGGGCAAATAAAAGCGTCTGAGTCTGTGAACAAGGCTGTCTGAGGTATCACTGCTTCTCAGAGTCGCTTTAAGAGCAACAAGCTGTCATCCCTTTAATCTGTCACTTCACATTCGCTTTTTGCTTTGGGGTTTGCCGACCTCCCTAGGTCTCTCTCTTTTCTGTCTTGTTTTCCCCCTGCTTTCTCTCTCTCTTCTAGGCACCCTCCTCGTTTACTGCGCCATGCTTCACGGACCAGAACGTATCAGACAGGGTTTTTGTTTGTCAGGCGCAACCACCAGCACTGCTTTAAAATAAATCTCCCATACTACTTTCTTTTCCCTCACGATTTATTCAAATTCTCAATGGTATTTTTATCACAGCGCCACCAGCACTAAGCCTAAAAACACGCCGTAAATCCTGATGTGTCGCAGTAGACGTAAGAGAACGTCAAAGGACTTTCAACAGACAGCAAAGTCAAACTCAGTTTGTTTAGCTTTGCTATGTGTAAACTTCCTATTACTGTGTGGCCGTGGTTTGGTTTTAAAAAATCTGCCGTATTGCTCACTCAAAAGAAATGATGAGCTCATCTTGTGTGATGCTGTTAATTGCCGGTTATGCAGACGCGCCGATCTGCGGGTGTCAGATCCTGCCGTAGATTAAAGCTGCGTTCTCTGTATGTGGCCAATCAAAGAAAGCAGCCCACACTCCCATCGTTTTAATCCTCACTTTCTAGAGCTTCACCAGCATGTCATTAGTCATTTCTGGCGCCGTTGGTTATCAGGTAACCTTGGGGGTTTTGAAATAAACCAAATAACATATATTTCCTGTCTAAGCAGTGTCAGTCCACTGCAAGCATTGCATTAGACTAAAATGCATGTTTGAGCTGTTTTAACTGAAATTCATTTGCACTGACATAATTTAAAAGTCTCACTTGTGGTGAAAATGTCTAATGATTTTGTACATGGTTTCTTAACCACAAAGTCAACACCATTGCTGAGTATTTTCTCTTTAAAACGGCAGTGAAAAGAAAAAAAGTCTCAAAACGCGCTTTTTTGGTGTTTGTGACGTCACAAACCTTGTAAACAATCACACGACAACGTGTGATTGTCAACGAGTGGATCTCTGAGCTGCTGTGAGTGAGTGGAGGCGGGGCTTATTTGCATATTCATATAAATGCATACTATGTTAAAATAAAAATAAAATAACTTAAATAAAAGCTATTTTAAGGCATGAAGAATTTTTTTCAAGGAAAACATGTTTAAATATGTCATTTTGGTGATTAAAGATGAGTTTTAAGGGATACAATTATTTACTACAGGGGGACTTTAAAACATGTCAGTGCCATTGTTTCGTCTCAACTCTCAAGATGCACACCAGTAATGTTTTTTTCTAAGGCATGTTTATAAAAGCTACTTATGTCCTAATTGAACTAAGGCCTAATCCTGGCTTAGTCTAAGCCCTGTCTCTGAAACCAGGCTTTTTAGCCTTCTTCAGTAGACTATAAAACTGGTATTTGTAGAATGTGAACTAATATATTTTTATATCTGTCTATTATTTATGTTTTTTGCATGACACATGTCTCTCATAGGGCTGTAATATCCAAATATTTTTCAGCTTTCTGATGATATTCAGTATATCTTATATGTAATTGAGTAAAATTCTATTTAAACAACAAAGTTTTCACATACAGTAGTGGCTAAAAGTGATGTCTGGAGCCGATATATTTGTTTTTAATAACCCTAAAAGTTTTTTTTAAACCAGCAAAATATGAGGAAAACATTTTATATTTTTAATATTTTAAATATGAGAGAAGAACACTAAATGTGGTTAATGTATTTATCTGACAATTATTTATATAATTTATTTATAAAATGTATAAATATAGATTTTCAAAAAAAGGCAAAGTCTGGCAACAGGTTTAATGTTTTAATAACAGTTATTAATGTTTCGTTAGTTCTCTCTTTTTTGCTTGTGTTCATAATTTCGGTACCGCTTCCTTTTACAGTACAGTACTTACAGTGTACTTACCTAGAAAGTACTGGCTAATATAAGGTAAGTACATGGAACAGGGGTAGGTTTAGGGGTAGGTTCAGGGTTAGTACTAGTTATTACCCAGTAATTGTAGTTACTAAAATAAGTACATAGTATTTACATGGGTAACTGGACTGTAAAAGGAAGCGTTACCATAATTTCTTCGTATGACAGCTTGGCCAAAAATTATGTCCACACACTGTTTGTTATGTTTCATTGCACTATAACAAATAAAACAATTGACACATTTTTAATAATTTTAAGTAAGGGTGGAGATTTAAATTTACCACTATTGCAAATCTGGGATTCAAAATTTAATTTAAAGCGATTTCCTATTTAAATTTGCAAATGATGAATTTTAACTTTTTTAAACACTAAACATTTTTTAAAATATTTTTTTAGTGATAACTCAAACAAATAATTAAATTAGTGTTTTGAACTGATTCACTGAAATGTACATTTAAAAGTAAGTAATTTACGTCAACCAATAGAAATACCCAACTCTTTTGGGATTTGTTCTACTAAACTGAACTATTTTACAGCATAGAAACATTTTCTGAGCACTGTAGACCAATACTGCAAATGGTTTTGTGCTGTGGTCTCTTGCTGTCTGCGGAGATGCGTATGTACCTGTGGTATCTGAAAAAGCAGACTATATAACAAAGAGGTCGATAATTGTTTCTGTCATGTATAGCTAACATTGATTATTCTACTTCAAGCCCTGAGGCAGATAAACTCAGACCTTCACCTTGAGATGTAGGATACAATGAATTCTGAGAAGCATTGCGCCCCCATGCAGTCTATTTTTCTGAAATCTTCTCTTTCTTTTGGTCTCCAGTTTAAAGACCCACTCATCCTGTTGCTGCTGGCGTCCGCTGTCATCAGCGTGTTGATGCGTCAGTTTGACGATGCCGTCAGTATCACCGTGGTAAGTTCCTGATCACTCCCCTCTGTCAGACTTTTGATTTCCTGGAAGCACTTGATCAGTTTATCAACACTATTGTGTCATTCTTTTTGCAGGCCATTATTATCGTTGTTACAGTTGCCTTTGTACAGGTAAATCCAACATACACTGATGACATTACCTTACTTGACATACCTTCACTCATCTTAAGCTATAGACCTCAGAGCGTATGCAAATGTCAGAATACTTTTGAAGTCTATTTAATGAGGTGTAGTGAGAGTGTAAGTGTGGTGGACATTTACTGTCAGCTCTGTTCTGCTTTATTTCAGGAATACCGCTCAGAAAAATCGCTGGAGGAACTAGGGAAACTTGTGCCTCCAGAATGCCATTGGTGAGCATTATCTACAGAATTCAAAAAGTGCTTAGCTTTAAAAGATCATATGTCAAATAAGTGGCTATTAGTATTGGCTCAACAAATAAATGACACAAAATCAATCCTGCTTTTGGGAAATTATTTACACTACCGTTCAATTGTTTTGAAGTAATTCTCTTATGCTCACCAAAGCTGCATTTATTTAAAAATATTAAAAATACAGTAAAACTGTAATACTGTGAAATTGTATTTCAATTTAAAATTTGTTATGGCAAAGCTGAATATTCATCTGCCATTATTCCATTTACATTTATGCATTTGGCAGACCAAAATCCAAAGCGACTTACAATGCATTTCAAGGTACACATTTTACATTCTTATAAGTTCTCACTTCTTGCTTTCCCTGGGAATCGAACCCATGACTTTGGTATTGCAAATACCACTCTACTGTTTGGGCTACAGAAAAGCATTCCAGTCATCAATGTCAAATGCTCCTTCAGAAATCATTCTAATAAGCTGATTTGGTACTTATTTTTATCGTTGTTGAAAACAATTGTGCTTCTTAATATTTTTGAGTAAGCAGTGGTATGCTTTTTTTCAGGATCCAAATAGAAAGTTAGAAAGAACAGCATTTATTTGAAATGGAGATCTTTAGAAATCATTTGTTAAATCGTTATTCTCCATTTTGATCAATTTAATGCATCCTCACGGAGTAATAGTAATAATTTCTTTAAAAAAGAACGGTAGTGTATGTTTCATTTAAATCATTTCTGGAACAAAAGTCTTTTACTTTTGATGATGATTAGTAAACGCATACATAGTCACACATTTTTACTATCAGATGACGATTCCACCAAATGTGCCTCATACCAGGGTCACTGTCTGTGAAACATATTTTATTGGACTGTGATATTTAAAATCCTCTGAGAAAACGTTTTTTCATTCTACTGAAATCCACAGTTCTTTTTTTTAAAATAAATCTTAATAGATTTTAAAAAAAAAACTAAAAACCTACATATGTTAACCTGGATTTTACCTTAAAAATAGACTTAAAATATAAGCTTCTTTCTTTAACGTTTTTTTTTTTACTATTTAATATGTGAGGGTTATCTGTGGGTGTCTTAGGTGTATTTTCCAGAGCTTTACACCCACCAAATGCATGAAAGACAGCCTTTCAGACAACATATGTAGAGAGTGAGAACGGGAGGTGTAATTTCCACTTCAAACACACAAAGTGTCATATTTGCACTTCAAAACTGGGCCATGCCACAGTCAAACACTTGTAGAACAGCACTCAGTGCTCACCACAATGTGTTATCCTCCTTTTCCCTGCCACTCTTACATGATTCTGGCAACAAGCATTTGCCAAGACAGTTGGAACTACATTCACAAAAGTATATGACCTCCGTCTAGTCCGCAGGGCACAAATCTCAAGGTCTGTCCACACGACTTCACTGGCCTAATTTCAAACCGTTCAACGCAATCCCTCTGACGCCCTCTCTATTTCTCTTTCCAACTCATCTCCTCTCTCCTTGTACTCCAGTGTTCGAGAAGGACGTCTGGAGCATCTTCTGGCTCGAGAGCTTGTACCTGGAGACACCGTCTGTCTATCAGTCGGCGAGAGAGTCCCGGCTGACCTGCGTCTTTTCGAGGTGTGAAATTAATATATATATATATCTCCTTGTCTCCTTCTCCTCTTCCATGTGTCTCTTTTATGCACAATATTCTATTATGAATTATAATTTAGTCATATTCTGATTATGTAAACTCCAATTATTTATTATTGCCATAAACAGATTAAGCCAATACTACAGTTTCTAGAGACACTTAATTCAGAATATTCACTGTAACAGAATGTCCGAACAAAGTTCATTTTGTGTTATTAAATGATGGCTTATCCAGAATTGGACTTAATTGGAAAGTGATGCACATGTAAACTATGACTGTTACACTGTTTCAGTCAAACACAGGCCAGACAAATATGTGCTTTGCGGCTTTCTGAATTGCACATTCAAATGGCAGTTAGTGGTGTAAATTCTTGTGCTTGAAATAGCAGCAATGTTCTAATGGCCTGTTAAGTGAAGCTGAACCTTCGCTGCCCTGCAGGCGTTGGATCTGACAGTTGATGAGTCCAGTTTGACAGGAGAGACCGCCCCCTGCACCAAGACCTCTGCCCATCAGCCGTCTGCCAGCAATGGCGATATCACGTCCCGCAGTAACATTGCCTTCATGGGTACGCTGGTGCGCTGTGGGAAGGCCAAGGTACAGTTACATCTAGACCTGAACTGAATCTACCCCTTCACAGAAGTCCACAGAGAACTCATAATTCAAGCTGCCTTCATTCATAAAATTATACATGTCCCCCACTGCTTGCATGTTTTTGTTTTTCTTCAGTATAATTGCATTTTGAAAGAGTAAATGTTTCAATAAGGTAAAATTTTGCTGGTGCACTGTGGGAAGGCTAAGGTACTGTTACATCTTTGTAATTGCTATTTGATGCATCGGACCACAAGGTACAGCTCTGTCAAAAGTTTGAAAACATTATAATTTTTAAGCAGAAAAACCTGTTTTTAACATTATTAATAATAATAATTAATGTTTCTTGGGCAGCAAATCAGCATATTAGAATGGTTGACACTTAAGACTGGAGTATTGATGCTGAAAATTCAGCTTTGTCATCACTGGAATTAATTACATTTTTAAATTTATTCAAATAGAAAAATTATTTTAAATTGTAATGATATTTTACAATATTACCATTTTTACTGTACTTTTGATTAAATAAATGCAGCCTTGGTGAGCATAAGAGACTTCTTTCAAAAACATTAAAAATGTTAATGTTTCCAAACTTTTGACAAGTACTGCACCACCAATAATAACACCATAACCGTTTGCAAAATGTAAAAAATGCCCCTTTTAAACATGTTTGTTTATAGTTATCACTGATTTGTGATCTGTGTGAAAAGTTTTGAAATTCAAATTCAAGTCAAATATTCAAATATTGTTCTCCTGAACGTTCATCGTTGATGTCAAAGTACTCAGATATTCACTTAATTATTGTTTTGTATTTTTTAGTGGAATAAAAATAGTGAATCATTGTTTATTTTATTATATTAAATAGTGTTTATTTATTTGGTTTTTTATCCATTCTTCAGATTTCCTCACATAATTAGAAAATGTGAAAAAAGTATAAAGATTCTATGTGGGACTAGACATTTTTCCTTTTTTCATTGAATAAAATGAATCATTTGCACACATTTTTAATAATTTTGCTTTTAAATTGTAGGGCATTGTCATAGGCACTGGAGAAAATTCTGAATTTGGTGAAGTTTTTAAGATGATGCAAGCAGAGGAGGTAATCAAGCATAAACCATTTTTTTGATGCTCTAAAAAACACATTTGCTTCATATTTAAATGTTTTCTTTCTTTCTTTTTGCTTTTTAAACAGGCTCCTAAAACCCCATTACAGAAAAGCATGGATTTGCTGGGAAAACAGCTCTCCCTTTATTCCTTTGGGATAATCGGTAGACATCTTGTTAAGATTGTCCAATTAACATTCATTGCACTTTCATGAGCTAGTGATACATAACATCTCATTAAATATGCAAACCCTAATTTCTGTTCTTCTGCCTTCGCTCTCTGTGATGACACTAATATATTTCCATTTTCAGGGGTGATCATGATGGTCGGATGGCTTCAGGGGAAGAATATTCTAGACATGTTCACCATAGGCGTCAGGTATGTCCTTAATTAGCCTAGCACAGAGACGGATGTTCCCAAGAGGCATGTGACTTGATGTGTAGTGCAGGTTTCAGTCTTTTAAGTGTTGCATCATTGCTCTTCTCTTCAGCCTGGCCGTGGCAGCTATCCCAGAAGGCCTCCCCATCGTGGTGACGGTGACTTTGGCACTGGGAGTGATGAGGATGGTGAAGAAACGAGCGATCATTAAAAAATTGCCCATAGTGGAGACTCTAGGTATGCTCTAAATTGTGACGTAAACCAGTGGTTTTGGTTCATGACCCATATTTTGCTTTGGACATCATGTGGTGACCCTAATACAGACATCCCAAGTCTCCCGGAAGTTCTGGGGGTTTTTCCCTGAAGTTCTGGGAGTCTCCCGCATATTGATAGCGGCTCCCTTTGCCCGCAAATTAGTTAAAATCTCCCGGAATCTAGAGCGGACGGAGAGGGAGAGAGCGAGAGACCTTGTATGTGCCAGATGAAGCGCATGTAAGACAGAGAGCATCCTGATTGGCCTGTTTCAGTAAGTCAACCAATCAATTGTCAGTGTGGGTGGGCTTCTGAACCAGTATTCACCCCCCTGAACCAGAGATACCTCCCTGAAATGAATTTTTGCATGTTGGGATGTCTGCCAATAGATTACCAAAATTGCTTATCATGCAAAAGGTTTGAATGGTTTCTCTCTCAAAGCACATTGTAGTGGGCAGTAGTCATGCCCACATTCCAAGTATGAGGGCATGACACGCAAACCTACCTTTGTTGGTATCTGGCTAGAATTAATCAAGTCACAATGAATTTTTAGCAAAATACCATTGAATTTATTTAGCAATTTGTTTTTCATGCTATCTGCAAAGTGTTGGGAATGTTCACAAAACACTGATCAATTGAATTAAAGGACACGCTGTAAATGATCTGTACTCTATTGTCAATGCAACTCTCATCTAATGTTCTGACAAAGTCCTTGTGTCAGGAAATTCCTTCCTGTTGGCCAGCTCACAGGAGAACAAAAAAGTCACTTTGGTGGTTTCTCCCCTGGCCTTACACAATCATCAGTCATGAGAATCAGTCAGCCCACAGAGTCAAGCGACCAGCCACACTCACACTGAACATGCACTAATATAATGCGGAGTAAACACATTAAATCGGACCAAAGTGCTCTTGTGGGTGTCAGTAACATTTTCAAGATAAGTTTATTGCTTTGCTTAGAACCATTTTCAATCATGTGATGAACTTAATAGCTTTTTACTAATAATGAAACACCGCTTTTGCCAAGTAGCACTCAAGATGTGCTATATTTTGGACATAGTCAGGACCAGGATTGTTTGGTGCTGCGTGCAGAGTAGTTTATCTCTAAAACTAGATTTGATTGTAAGTTTGGGCTGAACTAATCGCAGATGGTAAAACAGGAATACTTAGTGTCTAGGAGTATAGAAAAGCTATTGGCTTGACCAATCACAATACAGGATTGGAACTGTTTTATAAACATATTTTATAAAATATATGTAATTATTTGACTTTCTTTTCTTATAAAACAAAAATATAAAATGTATTTATATAAATAAGTTATACCATTGTTCAACTCAAATATTATTATATGAGCCATTTCCCATTTGTAAAGCTGTTACCACTTAAGGCCATACATTATATTTTACCATAGGGGTGTTGTCACTCCACACAAATGTTGCTTGTGTTAATATGTGAAAATATCATTGTGTAGGTGTCTTGGACAGTATTTTTCAATCTTTTTAATACTGGGTCTCATTTGCATTTTCTCTTGCACTGATTTCATGGAAATCAGAATATCTTTGTTGTCTGTGTTAAACTGAGAAACCTCCCTCTCCTTTCCAGGCTGCTGTAATGTGATCTGCTCAGATAAGACAGGCACTCTCACTAAAAATGAGATGACAGTTACTCACCTGTTCAGCTCTGATGGACAGCATGCTGAGGTAAGAGCCTTGAAACTTTTAGGAGGGTAAAATGACACTACATGACCAAAGAATGTGGACACACAAACTCTAAAGCCATATGTGATTGTTGGGCACTTCATTTTAATTGGTAGTTGGTCCATCTAGCTTCCATTTAGGAAGATTTTCCACCCCACATTGGAAAATAAATGCAGCGATTTGCTCTCAAAACGGATGATGTCTGTTAATAAAGTGGCTGGCTGGCCACACAAGGATCGGTTCAATTTGAAAGAATGACTAATGAAAGTCTTAGGGAAATCAGTTAGAATAAGTATTTAATATATATATTTACACTACACTGCCCTACAAAGGCAAAACGCCGTAACATCATGTTTGGTCAAAAATGAGTTAGTGTCATTTTTGTGGTATTTGAGACCTCCTTTATCACGTGAATAAATATCGTGAGTCAATTTGATTGTTTTAACGAGAAAATAAAGGGCTATGACAACCGTAACATCCAAAACCATGTGAGAAACCACAGCAGAACGCCGTAACAGCTGTTACGGCTCTTTGCCTTTGTTCCAGCAGGCATCAAGAGAGATGTTACGGTGCCGCTGTGATGTTACTGTAGGCTACTCTGGGTTAGTCATACTGTCAAATTTTGCCGCTCTCAGACCACGTAACATACACACGACACATCTTTGTTAAGAACATACCAAAAATGTTATTATAAACATGATACATTTTCGATTGCATTCTGCTTAATTCAGCTAGTTTGCTAAAACAACATACCACCAACTTTGCTGGCCAGACAAACTGCTAAGTATGCAATCAGAAACAAAGCAAGGTTAACAAGCCATACTTAGATGCAAGCTAATAGGTTGTCATAAATGTTGTTTTTCGTTCAGGGCGATTGGTTCAGATCCGTCAATGTCAGTGACAGCCCGGAGCTAGCTAAATTTAATCTGTGTCACGTAAATTAGCGCTAACGTTCAGAGACGCAAAAAACTAATTATTAAATACACAGGCATCCTACCTTTCCATGCAATCCGATATAATCCATGGAAAATCCATAATCCATAGCAATGCACGTCATCTGCTGTATCCACAACAATCCATACATGTGAGCTTTCAGTAAGATTTTATTTGGGCGCAGTAACAAACTTTGTCACAAGATGGACAGCCAAGCTTCCTTACTGACCATATAAGGACGCCTCCATTTTCATATACGCTTTGAGTGATCTGAACCAAGTATTTCCATAATTTGCATACAATTTATGAATTAGAAATCCTATTCAGAAGTAGTATGAGTTGTTTGGCAGTATTTGATTTGAATTCAACCTCTAATAAACGCATAAAACAAGCATATGTGCGTTACAGCTGCAGCCGCATCACAAATCGAGAATCCATAATATTTTTGTTTATACAGTATAAAAAAGATTTCTGACTTTTTTTAAAAATAAAATTTAATTGTGTTATTTTTTGAACTCTTGGTATGAAAACAAACTGAGCTTTCTACCAATTTCATGATTTTTCATGTTTATTGCTTTTTCAAAATAAAGGCCAAAGACGCCTAATGAATATGAAATATATATTCTTGTTGCAAATTGATAAATTATGTTTAATTATTACTCTATATCTTGCATTTAAATAAATATACCTTTGTATTCAATTATAATTAAATTATCTTTATTGTGGAAATATTTATTGTATTTATTCATACATGCTGTACTGCAAAGTAACTTATCTGTCATACTGTTTAACTGTGTTAGTGTTGCCGCACTATCATGATCATTATAGCACTAAATAGGAACAACCAAAGGTCTTCTATATAATTTAAAACACATACCATGATGACTAGATCTTGGTTAGGTGTTCTTATAATGGATGTAAGTATGGGGAACAGCAAGCAAATATTGATTATATGTCAGTTACTGCCTTTTGCCTTTGCACGACTCCGTATTTTTGGCAGAGTACAGTAACTGCCAAACAAGGGTCAAAGGTCAATTTTGAGCTCAAGATTTTTTGCATACAAACATTTCTTCATTATAGCAACTAGTTGTCAAATTTTGGGAGTCCTACCTATAATACTTTTGTCTGGACAAAACAGAAACTTTAAAGTCATTTTTCTCAGTTTCACACTCTAGCGAGTTAAGGTCTTTTGCCTTTGCAGGGCAGTACAGTTCAAAAGTTTGGGGTCAGTTTTTTATTTTATTAAATTAATACTTTTAATCAGCAAACACTATCAAAATGTATTTAAATTTATCAAAAGAGACAGTAAATACGTTTGCAATATTACAAAAGATTTATGTTTCAACAATGTTTTTCTTTTGAACTTTCAATTAATGAAATGTATCAGTGTCCACAAAATTAAGCAGCACTAGTGTTTTCAAAATTTATAATTGGAAATCTTTCTTGAGCATTAAATCATTACATCAGAATGATCTATGAAGGATCATGTGACTTTGAAGACTTTAGTAATTGGCGCTGGAAATTATCTAATTACAATAAATTACAATCTAAAATATATAAACAGAAAACGTCTCTGGTTACTTACGTAACCTATGTTCTCTGAATAGGGAACGAGACGCTGCGGAAAGCGCAGTGGGATATTCTCTGAATGTGCCGATTGTCTGAAGCCTTATAGAATCACGCCAATTCATTGGCTGATGGCGTCCGTGCAATATGGCTCCGCCCCGACGCTCTTACGTCGCATCATACGTATTCGCGCGCGCGCCATCTGCTCCTCAGATTTCTCTGCCGAAAAGAAACTGTCAGCAGCGCGAGGAGCTTGGCCGCTAACGCAGCGTCTCGTTCCCTATTCAGAGAACATAGGTTACGTAAGTAACCAGAGACGTTCTCTTTCATAGGTTCTCTCAACGCTGCGGAAAGTGCAGTGGGAACGGACTACCAAACTCGCCAAGCTAGAGCGCTTTTATGACTGGTAGATAAAAGAGACAACGACCGAAACGAGTTCAAACAGAAAGAACCTGGGAACCCGGGGTCATGTCAAGATCCAAGCTATAGAACCTTACAAAAGTATGCGGAGAGGACCAGCCTGCCGCAACACAAATATCCTCCAAAAGTGCTCCTCTGAAAAGAGCTTGAGAAGATGCTACACTTCTGGTGGAATGTGCTCTAATGTTAAGAGGTGAAGGCAAGCCACGCACCCCATAAGCCAACGAGATAGTCTCTGTGACCCAGTGAGAAATCCTCTGCTTCGATGCAGCAAGCCCACGGCGGCTACCACCGAAGCAAACCAGAAGCTGGTTAGATTTCCTCCAACCGCCTGAGCGGTCTACATATATCTTAAGAGAACGAACTGGGCAGAGCAAGTTAAGCTCCCTATCTTCCTCAGATGAAAATGGAGGAGGGTGGAAAGCATTAAGGTTAACTACCTGAGAGCGGA
Source organism: Chrosomus eos (assembly GCA_036326025.1). Classification (NCBI taxonomy): domain Eukaryota; kingdom Metazoa; phylum Chordata; class Actinopteri; order Cypriniformes; family Leuciscidae; genus Chrosomus; species Chrosomus eos. Next base: position 9,773,941 of record CM070831.1, read on the forward strand.
AAGTTGAGGAAAGAACCTTGGGGACATACCCTGGTCTCGGCCTCAAGGAAACTTTGACCAGGCCAGGGGCAAAGTCCAAGCAGGACTCGCTAACAGAAAGAGCTTGTAAGTCTCCCACCCGCTTTAATGAGGACAAAGCTAACAAAAGAGAAACCTTAAGAGTCAGAATCCTATCCGGAGCTGACTCCAAGGGCTCAAAGGGGGCTTTCGTCAAACCCTCTAGGACAACCGAAAGATCCCATGAGGGGACTCTAGGGGAGCGAGCCGGTTTCAGGCGCTTCACCCCACGCATAAAGGCAGAAACTAACCTTAATTTGCCTAGGGGAATCTCATCCGATTCCCTATGCGCTGCAATAGCCACGACATAAACTCTGAGAGTGGTAGCGGCTGCTCCAGCCGCAAACTTCTCCTGCAGGAATTCCAGTACTGAACCAGCAGGGCAGTTAACTGGGCTCCTATCATGTGCTAAACACCAAGTCTCAAAAACCTTCCATTTGGAAGAATATAATCTCCTTGTAGAAGGAGCTCTAGCACTCGCAATAGTCTCCTGAACGTCAGTTGGGAGACCAGAGCTTAATGCTAACGGCCTCTGATCGGCCAAACATACAGCTTCCACATGTCTGGGCGAGGATGCCATATCCTGCCCTGTAGCTGGGACAGCAGATCTTCCCTGACCGGGATCCTCCAGGGGGGAGACTCCAGTAGAGGAACTAGCTCCGAAAACCATGGCTGAGATGGCCAGAACGGAGCTACCAGGAGGAGGCGGACTCCGCTCTCTCTCACTCTGGCCAAGACCGCCGGGATCAGTTTGATGGGCGGGAAGGCATAGAGTTTCTGCGTTGGCCAAGGGTAAGCGAACGCATCTATCCCCAATGGGGCCGGGGGACTCAGGGAGAACCAAAGCGGGCATTGGGATGACTCTTGAGATGCAAAGAGGTCCACCTCCGCCTCTCCAAAAACCTTCCAGATTAGAGCCATCGTCTGGCGGTTCAACATCCATTCTCCCGATCGGAGTTTCTGTCTCGACAGAAAATCTGCTGCGAGGTTCAGAACCCCTGGGACATGAACCGCTCTTAGAGATAGGAATCTGCTCTGAGACCACAGGAGAAGGTGACGCACATGCCTGTCTAGGGTGCGCGACCGAGAACCTCCCTGCCGGTTCACATGAGACACCACTGCCATATTGTCCGCTCTGACAATGACATGGTGACCCTCCAGAAGAGGGAGGAAATGAAGCAGAGCCAGAAAAACGGCCCTTAACTCCAGGCAGTTTATGTGCCAGGAGAGAGCCTCTCCGGTCCAGAACCCACACGCTGGTCTGCCCTCGAAAACCGCTCCCCAGCCGGTGAGAGAGGCATCCGTCGTAATCATCTGGCGACGAGATACCGCACCCATGCTGACCCCTTTCCGAAGAAAAAGAGGGTCCCGCCAAACTGACAGGGCTCGAAAGCAACTGCGCGATACCTTCAGTAGGCGAAGGGTTGACCCGGAGGGTCGAACCCCTGAGAGTTTCACCCACCACATTAAGGGTCTCATGTGGAGTAGGCCCAGCGGTAGCACGGAGGAGGCCGCAGCCATAAGGCCCAGCATCCTGCGGCAGGTGCCCACAGACACATGATGGCCTAGTGAAAAACGAGCCAAGCATGTCGTCAAGCTGGAAATCCGTGCAGGGGCCAAACGGGCCTGCATGAGAAAGGAATCCATGTTCACCCCCAAGAAAACGGTGCTTTGAGCCGGAGCAAGAACACTCTTCTCCGAGTTCAACCTCAAACCGAGAGACTGGATATGACTCAGAACGACGTCTCTGTGGTGGGCCACTAGCTCCCTGGACTGGGCTAAAATGAGCCAATCGTCCAGGTAATTTAGAACACGGATGCCCTGGAGCCGCAATGGGGCCAGAGCTGCATCCATGCACTTTGTGAATGTCCTCGGAGCTAGAGATAGGCCGAAGGGAAGGACCCTGTACTGGAACGCCCTTTCTCCAACGGCGAACCTGAGGAATTGCCTGTGTCGCTGTACAACCTGGATGTGAAAATAAGCATCCTTTAGGTCTATCGTCACGAACCAATCCCCTGGCCGAATCTGAGATATGATAGCTTTCAGCGTCAACATCTTGAATTTCCCTTTGTAAAGGGCGAAGTTCAGCCGGCGGAGGTCCAGTATGGGACGCAAACCGCCGCCCTTCTTCGGGACCAGGAAGTAACGGCTGTAAATGCCCCGCTCGGTTTCCCCTGGAGTAATCTCCTCTATTGCTCCTTTGAGAAGGAGGGAAGAGATTTCCTGCTGCAGTACAGAAGCCTGAGCAGCGCTGTCTACTACAGTAGGAAACACCCCGTTGAAACAGGGGGGATTGCGGCAAAACTGAAGAGTGTAGCCGAACCGAATTGTGCGAAGAACCCAGGACGATACCCCTGGTAAGCGTTCCCACTCTGGAAGGAAATGTGACAGAGGAGGAGGGATGTTGTAATGCAGACGACATACCTGAGTAAGGGTGCCGTGTTGACGCTCCTGGGGTAAAGAGGTTGACTGTGCAGGAGGGCCATCGGCGTCCTGGCACGTGATGGGAGGCATCGAGATTGGGGTCATGGTGACCAGGTCCGCCTGCTTCGGAGGAAAACGGAAAGTGTCTCCGAGGATGCGGCCGGTAGTTATAGGGAGCGTGGGGGGTGAGGGGAGAAAGCCGAAAGCGTCTCCTTCCTCCCGCACCAGACTGAGTAGAGAAGGTGAAATATGGCCTGCACTTCGAGACACTCTGAGTGGCGAAGGTGACAGGGCAAGGAAAGGAGAGCTGGGAGGTGGGCAGAAACGCTTGCGCGGTCTGACCCAACCCTGAGGAACCAGAGGAGCTCTCCTTTTTCTGACCGGAGGGTCAGGAACGGCTCTGCGCCGCCGGAGCAGTCGGTTTGTCGGACCGCTTCAACTGGAGGCGCTTGTGAGGCCGTTGACGGGGAAACGGGCGACCGCGGGCTCCCCAAACCGTGGCAGGTGGGGGATGCCCTGGTTCGCTTCTTCTGGAAGAGAACTCCGGTCTATGAGAGGGACGTTCTCTGGGTCGCACCGGGGGGGGGAGCAGAAGGTTCCCTAGCCCTCCTGGGCATGAACTGTCTGAACGCGGCCGATTGGGATTTGGAGGAGCGGAATTTCTCAACCACTGTGTTGACCGCCTCACCAAACAACCCTGTTTGAGAAATGGGGGCGTCCAAGAGGAAAACCTTCTCTTTATCACGGATCTCCGTGAGATTAAGCCACAAGTGGCGCTCCACCGCAACAGAACCAGCCATAGAGCGACCTATAGCACGTGCGGTATGCTTGGTGGCTCTTAAGGCTAAATCCGTAGCCTTACGAAGCTCCTTGACCGCTTCAGGGGTCACACCGTCACCGTCGTCCATTTCCTTCAGGACGTCCGCCTGGTAGGCCTGAAGAATGGCCATAGTGTGCAGGGTCATGCCTGCCTGCCTAGCCGCCATGTAGGATTTCCCAATGAGAGAGGAAGTAGTCCTACATTCTTTAGAAGGGAGAAGGGGGCGCGACTTCCAGGACGGCGCAGACGACGGAGCAAGATGGTCGGCTAAAGTTTCCTCAATCGCCGGAATGGCGGAATAGCCCTGTTCCACAGAACCTACTAGGTTGGTGAAATCAGCAGCAGCCGCATTAGTGAGGCGCGAAGAGAAAGGCTGCTTCCAGGATCTGGAGATCTCATGATGCAGATCACTGAAAAATGGCAGCTTCCTCCGTTGAGGCCTAGAATTAGGGCCACTGAGAAGCCTTTCGTCGAGTTTCGACGACAGACTCACGTGGCTCGTCGGGCCAATCAATAGTGAGCTTCTCCGTAGCGCGCGAAAGCACGTCAACGAGCTCCGCGTAGGCCGCAGTAGGCCGCGCTTCCTGGCCGCTCGGCGGAATTACCTCGTCGGCGAGAGTAGGCCCGAAATCCTCGGAGTCGGAAGCCTCGGTAAAAAGTATATCCTCCAGCCCGAAAGAAACCGCGTCGCGTGCTCCCGGGCTGGGGCGCAAATAATCGTGTGAAAATTCGACTGGCATGTCTCGCGCGTGCCGAGGGGAGGGAGGGAGAGAAAGAGCGGGGCTCGTCTGCTCGAACTCCGCATCCTCAAGCTCTACATCCGAACCCCAGGTCGCGGATCCTCGAGAGGCCTCGGGAGCGCGACAGGGGGAGACGAATGATTCCCTCTCAAAGACCGCGAGCCGCAATTTGAGGGTTTTGAGCAACAAATTTTCACAGAATTTGCATTTAGACGATCCTATAACTGCCTCACGTGCATGTGACAAACCCAAACATTTAACGCACTTACTGTGTGGGTCGTCGTTAGCGATGTAACGAGCACATGGCGGAGGACAGCGTCTGTAATCCATGGCAGCTTCACCGTAAGGAGAAACAGAGTTCCGCTTGAACAGTCGCAGAAGCGCCGAGAATAATCCTAGATGTATTGTAGCTCAGAAAAATCACGAGCGAAGGGCAAACGTGACCGCTTCGTTCTGAAGGCAGAGAAATCTGAGGAGCAGATGGCGCGCGCGCGAATACGTATGATGCGACGTAAGAGCGTCGGGGCGGAGCCATATTGCGCGGACGCCATCAGCCAATGAATTGGCGTGATTCTATAAGGCTTCAGACAATCGGCACATTCAGAGAATATCCCACTGCGCTTTCCGCAGCGTTGAGAGAACCTATGAAAGAGAACAACTTTTTAAAATTATGATAATTCTCAATGTTACTACTTTTTGTGTATTTTTGGTCAAATAATTGTAGCATTGGTGAGCATAAGAGACTTATTTCAAACAGTTTACAAAAATCTTACCAACTCCAAACTTTGAACAGGACACATTTTTTTGTTGTTATGCTGTGTTCTGTTAGGTCTCGTTTGTCCTAAAGCCATTACCACATTAGAAATATGCAATCTGAAGTGTTAATACTGCAGTGTTTCATCAGCCCTATGGATCTGAAGAGAAGCCTCTGGTTTTCTCTCCCAGGAACAGAAGCAGTGTCTCAGATGCCTGATGGCATCAGTGTATAGTCCTGAATTCATTGCTGTGCTATCGGCGTGCTCTAATAAATCTACAAAGCAGTCGGCTGAGGAGTAGATTGAGTCTCTCACTTTTTAAACTTACTAGGTCGCTTCTCCCAGGTCTATTACATCATGCTTTTTTATTTCACATGCCTCTGGGCTTCAAACAGAGCACTGTCAAAAGACTGCTAAAAGTAATCTATCGTCTGTGTTCGAGTTTTGTGTGACAGTGCATTTGCGTGCATGTTAAAGTTTCAAGTCTTTCCTTACAATGTAATAACTTCATTGGAAAGAATGTTTTATGATTCCTTCAGTTTCTTTTAAAAATAGTCTAATATCAATTCTCAATTCGACATAGTCCCATCCTACTTTTTTTTTTCTTGTTTCACTTATAAATGCTATACTGAAGTAAAAAAAAATGGTTGTGAATGTTTCATGTTGACTTTAAGGTGTTAAGATGTTTCTTAACTGATTTATCTTTTACAGGTCACCGGCGTCGGATACAACAATTCTGGCGAGGTATTGCTGGATGGAGAGGTGGTGCATGGTTTCTCCAACACCTCCATCAGCAAGATCGTGGAGGTGAGGTTAAGAGATAAATATGAGAAGCAGAGCTTTTTGGATACTATAATGTGACGCATTTCGTTTGGTGTCTGAAATCCTGTAGGCTGGCTGTGTGTGCAATGATGCCTTGATCAGGAGCAACACCCTAATGGGCCGCCCTACCGAAGGCGCCCTCATCGCCTTGGCTATGAAGGTACACTATGTTGCGTCCTGCATGATATTCTGATCATTATTGTTCTTTTGTGATATCACATGCAACTATATCATAACTGAACCCAAACAGCATGGTTGGACGTGCCTGTGTTGGCTCTTCCCACCTGTTCAAACATGAAGCAAGAGCCTGTGGCAATATTGCCTGCCTGGTACTGTCTGTCACCTCGTGACACCTTATTTTGGCAAACAGAGTGTTTGAATCAGTTCTTCTCACTCATGCTAATTAAGATGAGCAGACACGCTTTCACACCCCATAGAACAGGTTGCTGTGGCAACAGCATCTCCCTCTAGGGTCCCGGTTGTGTTAATGTCTGGTACATTAATAATATTGTTTTCACCACAGGGACATTTACTTGGGGTTTAAACTGAGAGAATAATGTTTTTCTTGTCTGCGCAAAACTCAAAGCCAGAATTTTAGTGTGTTCTGGGTCAGGCCCTTAACTATAAGAATTGCACAGGGGCCAGTGTGAAAGTTTCAGACTTTTTTTCACTTGCTGTATTGGGCACTAGAATGCTTATGTTTTATGTTTGAACAGTCTTTTTGTTGAGGCATCCTTGCTTCAATTTTCCACATGAGCGGCAAAGACATTGTCTCGTATTATCTCACCATGCCTTTCTTTTTATATTCTGATTTTGTATCTATCCACTCTGTTTTATCAGAGTTTTTCATGGAACCGGAACTGATCAGTCTCTTTGAGATTAGATTAGATTTTCTCCTTTAAGGATTCAAGTGAGCTGAGTATGTAACCACATGTCCATTTGTTTTATGTTGTTTATAGATGGGTTTGGAGGGACTGCAGCAGGAGTTTGTGCGTTTGGAAGAGATTCCCTTCTCCTCAGAGCAGAAGTGGATGGCAGTCCGTGTCGTCCATCGCACTCAGCAAGTAAGCTGTGCCACATGGCATAAAGCACTTTTTAAACTTGGAGTAGAAGGTGGAAGGTAATTGGAGCTGAAAATTCCTTGGCATTATCACAATGGTGCACGTTGAAATTTACATTCACTTTGCTGATCCTATTGATTTACTTGCACTAAACAAACATGTCTTGAAATTGATGGACAGTGCCCAAATGTTTTTCCACTTGGCTGGCTTTTTATTATTACTCTGAGGCTGAGACTTAGCGCTCTTAAAGTACTCTCTGGAAATCTTAAGATCCAATCTGTGTGGCCAGCTTTATGCAGTTTATGGAAGTCATGATGCACAACTGTTTATCAGTCCACAAGGAAACAAGTGTGTTTAGGTACTAGGCTGCTGCATAAGAACTATTTGCTAGATTCACTGCTTATGCCTTGAAAATAATCTGTACCAAAGACTTTATGTACACAAAGACTGTGCGCTCATATTTAATTGTCCCGCCAAAAGGAATAAGTCCCGCTATATAAAAGAGCCAATTGACGATTGGTAAAGTCATCACATCACTCAGCTGCCGTTAAAAGCCCTGGTTGCTATTCTGAGATGCTTGCTTAAGACCACACATGTGCATTGGCTGGTCTAGCCTGAAAAATAAGCTTTTTTAACGCTATTTGAGCAAAAGAAACACCATTTATGAGACAGTTGTGATTTAAAATATGAAATTTAACGTAAGCTTGGTGAACAGTTTTGGAGAATTTGATGTTTCCTCATTTAAAACAGATAGGAGCTGTACTTGCATGACTGAAATAGCTGGCCGAGAGGTGTTTCAAAGATAGCCACCAAGTGAAATGACTTGCCTTAAAGAGAATTGTCGAACTTAATGTTAGACATCAATTCTGATCATAGAGTCTTCAATCAATCTTTCATCTGTTGTGTGTATGAACATTCTCAAAGACTCAGTAATCATTTAATCATTTACCATTTTATTGCATGTTGATCTGTTAATGTGTGACCCTTCAAGGCCCTGATATACTCAGGCAAGTTCTTTCATTATTCGCAAGTGTAAAATGATAAACGATTGTGGCGGCAGGACGAGGCGAGACGTGAGAAAATGTTGCGAGGCGTTGGCGTTCATTACACTCACGGCACGGCCTCGCGACGTTCTCTACGTCCCTCGCCTCGTCCTGCTTGCCACACTAGTGTTTGAAATACTTGAGCAACGATATACTGTTAGTAAGCACTAAGCATCTGACGCCACCCACACTGCTGAGTGTGACGGTTAGATGAATATGTACATTTTTACCAGCCGTAACGAACTTTTCCGGAAAGTTTGCTTTGGCAAGCTGTTTCGAACTGCTAAAAAGTTAATTTTGGCCTGATTTTTGTTAGATATGATGTCACATCAGTTCATTCTTCGTTTTAGCTTGAAGTATATCGGGGCCTTAAATGTTAAAAAGGTAGTCAATTTACATGTAAATTACACAGCCCTTTCCTTTCTAATTGGGTAGTACTTGGTCAGAATAAGCTACAAAGTTATTCTGTAGTCAAAAGTCTGGTTATACGAAACTAATTATATCTTTCCTTACATCTGATTTAAATAACAGGATAAGCCTGCCATGTTCTTTGTGAAGGGCGCCTATGAGCAGATCATCCGCTTCTGTACTTCCTACAACAGTAAAGGCGTCTCTCTGCCTCTGAATCACCAGCAGAGAGAACTCTACCAGCAGCAGAAGAGCTATATGGGCACTGCGGGTCTCAGAGGTACAGCACTTGTTACACTAGTACAGTTTGAAAGTTTGGGATCAGCAAGAGTTTTTTTTTTTTTTTTTTTTTAGAAATGGATACATTTATTCTTTAAGGATGGTTTTAACTTCAGTCACAGCTTATATGATTATTAAGAGCATTCCTGAAAAGTTCAGATTCTTTGGTTTTCCGAACTGTGGCTTAATGTCAAACAGCTTTCTTGCCATTATCAAATCACACATAACTTTGAAGTGACACGCATGCTCTTTGTGTCAACTCTTATGGTGTCTCCTTAGTTGCTCCCTGGCAAGGCTTTTCCATCTTACAGCTTGCCTGCTTAACTCGATCTTATCAAACAAGCCAAATGATGTCTCAGAGGACGCAGAAGAAGTGCTTTCACATTTTGACATTCCTCTCTATTAGCTTCCTTTAATTAAAGACATTTCATGGAGGACACAGTAATAATATTGAGATCAAGCAGGTTTTGGCAGAAGCTGATGCTCTTTATCTGTTCTCTGGCAGTGCTGGCGTTTGCTTCTGGATCTGGAGATGGGCGCTCTTACCTTCCTGGGGCTTGTGGGCATCATCGACCCTCCCAGAGCTGGAGTGAAAGAGGCTGTGGTGACTCTCATCAGCTCTGGAGTGGCAGTGAAGATGATCACAGGGGATTCTAAAGAGACCGCAGTGTCAATTGGTATGACATTCAACCATGTTATTCCTATTCAGTCTCAGCGGTGTCTCTCTACATCTTTAATAATTATAACAACAAAATATAGCTACCAAATTAGATATTTTTTTCAGCCTTTTGACAATGTTCTATATATAGAATATATTTATGAGTAACTTAGAATGTTTAAAGAGATAGTTCACCCAAAAATGAAAATTCTTTAATTAATTACTAAACCCTCATGTCGTTCCAAACCCATTAAGACTTTCGTTCAACTTCGGAACACAAATGTAGATCTCTTTAATGTAATCTGAGAGCTTTCTGTACCTCCATTGACAGCCTATGCAACTACCACTTTGACTCTTCAAAAAGTTCATAAAGAGATTGTAAAAGTAATCCATATGAATTGAGTGATTTAGTCCAAATTTTCTGAAGAGACTTGATCGCTTTTTATGATGAACAGATTCAATTTAGGATTTTATTCTGTTAATGGAGGGACAGAAAGCTCTTAGATTCAATAAAAAATATCTTTGTGTTCTAAAGATAAACGAAAGTCTTACGGGTTTAGAATGACATGAGGGTTAGTAATTAATGACAGAATTTTCATTTTTGGGAGAATGAAATAATTTTATGTCAGAACTAAAAAGTAAAAAAATATATAGCATTTTTTTTACAGTCTTTTGCTGTAAATGAACACAAGGAAGAAAATGTAATCATTTTATAGACAGCAATGTAGTGACAAGCAATCAATTGAAACATTAATAAATTAATCAATATTTTTACCAAACCGTTTGAATACATTACAAATTACATTTTTGGGTAATAATGCAAACAAGTTGTTGAATCACAGTTTTGCATCAACTCATGAAAGAAGTCATTCTTGGAAATATATTTTGTAAGTACTAACTCTAATGCCATTGTTTTTGAGTTTGAAGTCCCAAGTTGAGTTTGAACAAGTTTGAATCAAGTGTAAAAATATAAATATACCTTTAAATATTTTAGTTCTGACATTTAACATTCTGAATATGCTTATTCTTAAATAAATATATGCACAATATGTATTTTTGTTATTACACACACGTATATTCTTATGGAAGAGCTAATTTAAGTAGACTTAATGGCCGAGTAGAAAGCATTTCAAATAATTAATTTTGCAGCATCAGCAAAGCTATTGTGAATATATCTTGAATATTCAATATTACACCCTACTCGCATACATTTATTTAATTGCCTTTCTCCACCACAGCAAGTCGACTGAGTCTCTATACCAAAGGTTCTCAATCTCTGTCTGGAGATGAAGTCGACCAGATGGACATCCAGCAACTCTCTCAGATAGTGTCCAGGGTATGAACATGCCTTTATACACTCCAAGCTTCCTCTCAGCACTACGGTCCAAAAGATCCACAGCTGAGTTTTGGATGGGTTTCGAATCCACAAGTGTTGAACAGTCTTGAGCATTGTACATTAGCTGATACAAATAAGAGCAGCCGTTTGGTCTTTTCCATTCCACTGCGCTACTTTTTAAATTATTTTTATTATGTAAACACGTGCTAGACGGATGACACAGCATTTTAAAAATGTGCCGCTAAAGTTTTTTTTTTTTTTTTTTGTTCCACTGACATGCTGTCTTAAGTTTTTAACAGCAAAAACAGGTTCTGTGTGAACTGGCCCTAAGAAGCGACATGAAATGAATATGTTACCTGTCTCCACAGATATCGGTATTTTACAGAGCCAGCCCTAGACACAAGTTAAAGATAGTTAAGGTGAGTGCGCCAAACATATTGTTAGTGATTGTACTCCGCATATGGCCATGTTTATTAACCTGTTTTTCTGGCTTCAGTCGTTACAGAACATCGGTGCAGTTGTGGCTATGACGGGAGACGGTGTTAATGACGCAGTGGCTCTGAAGGCAGCAGACATCGGTGTGGCTATGGGTCAGACCGGCACTGATGTCTGCAAAGAGGCAGCAGACATGATCCTCGTAGATGACGACTTTCAAACTATCTTGTGAGCATACGGTTTCCTTTTCTTTTTTTTTTGGCTATATCAGAATTTTGCAGAATGTTGATGTGACATCTGATGTGTTTACACATGTCCTCAATCCTTTGTTTGTCACTCTAGGTCTGCCATTGAAGAAGGGAAAGGGATTTACAACAACATTAAGAACTTTGTGCGCTTTCAGCTGAGCACGTGAGTTGTCATATTTACAGGGTTCCCGCGGGTCCTTAAAAAGTCTTAAAAAGTCTTAAATTAGATTTTTAAAATTTAAGGCCATAAAAAGTCTTATAAAGTCTTATTTTTACTTATGAAAGGTCTTAAATTTTAGATGACACTTCGACTTAGACATATATAAATGTTTTACAAATTAAAACTAATTAGCGTAGTATTTTTTTTATTATCTTTGTGGATTTGCTTGGTCACGTGACAATTCGCATCACATTCGCGGCAGCATAACGTCTGTCTCCTGCACGCGAGAGAGGAGAGAAGGAGAAAGTTGGCGAATGTCACTGTCAGTTCAGTCGTAAGTTCATTCTTTATGTGCGTAGGGGTGTGCGATGTGTATTGTCTAATATGATATTGTAATAATCATTGTTTTAACGATGTATGAGGCACTGTGAGCTGACATCGCATTTGTCTCTCGTGCTTTCACTGCGTGTGCGTGATGTGTGTAGTTAAAGGTAGGCTATGTCCCCAAATTAGTTTTTGTCTTATATTTACATCATATTATGTTCTTCTTATATTAGAATATCACATCAGTGAGTGCCGTTTTCCCGTGCACAAGTGCAATGTTTATGATATACAATAGTTAAATTAAAAATAAATTAACATTGTGAGTTACTTTTTAGACACAATATTGTTTGTTTTCCCTTTATTTCGCCGACTAGAATTTCAAAATGAATCCGTAGCAGTCAGAGTCTCAATGCCACAGACAGCGATGATTTCTTGACTGAAATCCGCGTTTTGAACGAGTCATTTTAACGATTCAATGAACAATCACTTTCTTCCCGAATGAATCAGCCGTTTGAACGAATCGGTTGAATGAATGACTCTCTCAACTCGCTTATTAAGACAGTGACTTGCCACCACCTACCGGCGGTTTTAGTTTCATATTTAAAGTACCCTTTAATTAAAACGTTTAAAATTAGAAATCATTTAAATATTGAATATTTTATTTATTTATTTATTTTTTAAACTCTCTCATAGCATGGAGTGTAAATATTAATGCCACTTCTGATGCTGCTTGCTTCTGTCACCTCTGCTCTGCAAAGATGGATTTTGATTGAATGATTTAATGGTTGATTGAATGATTTAACTGGTAACGGTGGTACTGTATAATTGTGTAATTAAGTATTACTGTATAAATAAGTATAATTACTGTATAATTTAATTTTAATAATTTGAATGTTAGTATTTGACATAAAAGGTGATGCATAATTCTAAATAGGTTTAGAAAGAATGTCCATATATAGGTGAAAATGCCCCTGGAAGTCAATTTAAGTTTGCAAATATTGCATATTAATTAATCATTTCTGTCACTGCTGTGAACTGACCACTGCATAGAATATGAAAAATATTAATATCTTCGTGAGTCAGCTGTCAACAACAGGCCTAAACCAGCCATAGCACCAGCAGAAAAACACAATCAGTAAAAATCATCTAATTATTATCAACAAAACGTTGAAAATATCGAGATATATTTTTGTTAATATTGCACACCCCTAATTTATGGTATTAATTTTGATTTCTTCAGGTCTTAAAAAGGTCTTAAAAAGACTTAAATTTGACTTTAAAAAGTGTGCAGGAACCCTGTATTTATATAATATAAATAAAAACATTTTTAATGTAATTTATTCCTGTGATGGAAAAGCTGAATTTTCAGCATCATTACTCCATTCTTCAGACGCTAGGTTTCCATGCAAACGTGAAGCACATCTTTTCAAACAACAACTGCGAATTAGGTGCGTTTCCATTAAGTTGTTCGAGCGGATGACTGTGGTATTGGTAACCTAGTACCAACTATTGGATGATATTGGATATGAAAACATAGCTAGTGTCACATGATCCTCCAGAAATCATTCTATTATGCTGATTTGGTCGTCCCAAAAATTTTTTTCTTATCAATAATGTTGAAAACACTTTCATTATAAATTTATAGAAATAGAAAGTTCAAAAGAACAGAATTTATTTGAAATAGAAATTGTGGCGCACCGGTCTCGCATCTCTCACGGAGGAGCGGAGGCATAAAGAACGAGTGACGACGGTGAAGATCGAGAGAGGAATAGGCCTGATTTTATGTTGTGTTTTGTTTTTCTTTTGTGTAGCCAGCAGTCGTCCGTGAGGGGCTGCTGGCGGATCCTTTTGTTTTTGTATTTGTTTATTTTATTATTAAAAAGTGTTAAATGTTCGCCGGTTCCCGCCTGTTACATTGGTGCCGAAACCCGGGAAGAAGGAGGCTGGAACCGGCGAACATTTAAGACTTTTAATAGTAAAATAAACAAATACAAAAATAAAAGGATATTTATATATAATATTTAAGACGATCCAGGTTATGAATAATGATAAAATAATCTCTGAATCTTTGTGCTCACTTTCTTTAGGAGCATTGCTGCCCTTACCCTCATCTCCCTGGCAACACTTATGAATTTCCCCAACCCTCTGAATGCCATGCAAATCCTCTGGATCAACATAATCATGGACGGGCCACCAGCCCAGAGGTAATAAATTGATTCCAAACAGATTAATCAACGCCATTGGTAAGAAACTATTTTTGGTGCAACAATATTGATAGTCTGAATAAGAATAACTTTAAATCTTTTTCTAGTTTGGGAGTGGAGCCTGTTGACCGGGACGTCATCAGGAAACCCCCGCGGAACGTCCGAGACAGCATCATCACACGCAGTCTGATAGTGAAAGTCCTCGTGTCGTCCTTCATCATCGTTTGCGGCACTCTGTTTGTGTTCTGGAGAGAGGTAGGCAGTATTCAGCTGATGAAGGCCTTCCTGCACATCATTTGTGTTCTGCTTTGTTTTTCATTTGTATTTCATTTATATTCAAAACAGGGCATTAGGTAAATGTCTAGTCATTTGTTAACACTGTGACTTGTGTTTGTTAGAGGCATCATGCAATGCTGTTTCCATATTGCCTTTGTGGTGTTTTTTTTTTTGCTTGTGTACTTGAGAATTAATTTGGAGCCTTGGTACAGGAGTGCAATTACCTTTCCTAGCCTTTAATTGGTTGGAAACACTTTAAACAAGAGCTGTAAAATGATTAAGTACTGTTTTTCTCTGGGTAAGTAGCATCGAAACTGCTTTGGAAAATGAAGTACATTAAATAATTGTCTCCTGAAAGCTACAGGAACAATGCTAAAAGCTCTTCAAGGAACCACAAAAACATGTCCTTGATTTTTACCTCTTCCCTTCAGTCTAATAAATAGTTTTTTTGTTTTGTTTTTAGCTGCGTGACAACGAGATCACCCCACGGGATACCACCATGACGTTTACCTGTTTTGTGTTCTTCGATATGTTCAACGCTCTCAGTTCTCGATCACAGGTATAAGCAACATCAAAAAATCAATAAAATGCACAAGCATGTTTCCGGGTTACTTTCTCATGGGATGTATTAATGTGTGATGAGCAGAATCCTAAACACTGCCACCTGCTGTAGGGAATATGAGTCATGTTGTTCAAAAAGTACAACATGGCAATGTGCATTTTGGTGTCTTTAAGGCCTGGATTTTATGCCAGTATATCATTAGAGGTCTCTCTTCATTGTTTTTGTCATCCTGCAGACACGGATGGTGCACGAGATGGGCTTATGCAGTAACAAGATGTTCTGCTATGCTGTGCTGGGCTCCATCATGGGCCAACTCCTGGTCATATACTTCCCTCCACTACAGAAGGTCTTTCAAACAGAGAGTCTCAGCATTTTAGGTATGCAAACAATCAAAGAAATACAGGAAACCATAGTACACCACATGTTTCTTATCACACGCAGTGGAGTCCAAAATATATGTAAAATACAGAAGAAATCGATTCTGTGCTATTTCTTCTTCAATAAATAGTAAAATTTAGAGGTGTCAACAATAATCGATTCGGCAATGCATCGCAATGCGGGAAATTCACGATTCAGCATCGATGCGGCAAAGTGCCATAATCGATTATGTCACTGTTGACTTTCTGGCCTCTGGACTTATTCAAAAATAAAGTTTTGAAGTTTCAATTACTTCTGGGGACATAATAACAACAATAAAGATGGCTGAGGTGGAGAGAGATGACCGCGTTTGAAAATGCCATATTCAATACCCTGTACCAATCAATTTAATTTAATTTAATGACATTGATGTCAAAGATACAGGAGTTATAATACACACATAGCAGCCAATAAAATCTGTTGTTCAATATGCTTGTATTGCCTCATGGCTGATGAAAAATGTGCCTTGTTGTGTGCAGTAGAATTTTGATGCATCGTAGAATCGAATTGAATCGAATCGTTACCTGGTGAATCGTAATCGAATCGAATTGTGAGGGCAGTGCCAATGCACACCCCTAGTAAATATGTGACATTTGATCATGCAAACTCTCAGATGTTCTTGCTTCCATTGAATTTCAAGGTGCTCATTGGAACATTCTCGAATCATCCTAGAGCTTTTTGTTCTTTTAGTATTATTTATACGCTATTATAGTATTTATTAGCATTTTAAATTAACTTTATTAATTTTCAGTTTTCATTTTAGCTTTAAGTTTTAGTCATTTTGCTGCCTTTTTTTTTATTAGTTAATTTCTATTCATCTTTATTTTTATAGTACTTCAGCTTAAACTTGGTTTAAGTGGTAAATAGCCCTGTCCTAGAGAACATGATTATCATGTTTACATTAATGATTGCAGCATTCAAAAATCCACAAGTTAGAGCAAAAAATGTGATACAAAGGGCCAGATTTACTAAACAGGGCAGATTAGCGTGAGAGCGCAATTCCAAAAAAGCCGGATCATTTCCATAATGACCAACGCAATCTATCAAGAGCAGCGCAAATTAGCCTCTGTTTTTTTTGGCCAGTAAATAACGGTGCAAACACTAGTAAATTGACTAGCGGAAACCTTAATCACCTTGCATGATTCAGTTATACTTTCCTCCCATAAATTTCATGTCTGAAATGGAAACTCCTACAAATGCATGCAGCCACAAAAATAACAGTGTCCATGCCTTTTCAGCACTAACAGCGCTTTTCACTGCATGTCTTTATTAATTCCTGACAGTAGTTTTTTTAATGCCAAAAGGTTTGCCCTGTTAGTTAATCTGGCCCCAAGTATTAATTCTGAAAATGTTAATTTTGATATTTTAAATTGACTCAATACGTTCAGCAATAACAATGTTATTTCATAAAATAATCATTCTTAATTCTAACAAAAAAAAAATGATTGGCATATTATGTAATTAATTTGAACGCAAATTCTGTGTATTTAATTGTTAATTTATTTGAGGACCAGCACTTATTGTGTTTAGGATGTTTCACGTAACGTGTTCGCTGATATGTGCACCGTCCTCTCCGTGCAGATCTGCTGTTCCTGCTGGGCCTCACGTCCTCTGTCTGTGTGGTGTCGGAAGTTATAAAGAAATTAGAGCGACTCAGAGGTGGAGAAAAAATGGCAGACACTGAGGATTTCCATGATGTATGACACACATTGTGTCCCGTGCAGGAGAATGGTGGGTGGGGCTGCGGCGTGTGGTTTAGCATGTCGCTTGGGCCAGTCTCATACCGTACGAAACAATCCAGAGTGATCATTCAGGCCCGACCTGTATGTGCAGTTCCTTTTTGAAGGTCAAGACCAGGAGCTGATTTTGGAGTAATCTGACGTGCGCCCTTGCCGGAGGAGATGCTTTGGTGTGCTGCTTTATGACTGTACTACTTCCCATAGCATCTGGGCGAACTTTATTTATGAGATGCTGTATCTGTCCATACAGTGGCTGTTTTGATTTCATGATTTAAGGGATGTATTATGATTTTTCTATATTATTATTATTATTATTATTATTAAAAGGATTTTGTCTTCTAAATCTACTTTTGTTTAAACATTTCTGGTTAGAGGTTTGTGGAACAATATGGATAATGCCTTTCTGCATTCCAGATTCTAAAATTATGCTTAAAATCATTTATTTTCCGTTGGAAAAAGCGTTTTCCTCTTAAACCATGAGTGTTCCAGTGTTTTGTGGAACGGACCACTTGTTTTGGGTCATGATGAGACTGTGGGTGTGAATTAATGCGTACGTGATGTTCCAAACCATCACATCATTTACTTGGAATTTTTTTACCAAATTTGACACCTTGCAACAGGCCCTGTTTTGAGTCTGTTGAAGATACATGATCCCACAATATGATGGCATTACGAGATTACAGGGTTCACCTTATGACGACCTTCAAGGTACATGCACTAGTAGTTCTTTTCCCTTTATATTAGACTGATGGTTATACAACTGGCTTGTACAATTACTTATCAGTTCCTCTGTATTTACATATTTTCAGTACTATATTATTACTTTCCTTATGTTAATACACTGGTATCTGGGCCATCTGAAGATAGATTTTGCCTTTTTCACCTTACTTTGGCTTTTATCTAGTGTTATTTATTTTCTCACCAGCTTGGTGCTTGGTTAGGTGGATGCTTAGTATTTTAAGGTTTAATGATGTAGTTGGTTAAATGGGTGCTCACCGCTCATTTGGGTGTACAGAAATGTTAGACAAACACTAACCCCTTGCCGAAAAACCTCAGTGCAGCCCACCAGCATTGAATTATTCCCATCTGACAACTCTGTATCTTGTTTCTGTGGCACAGGTAAAGATGACGCACTTGAGTTTTTACAGTGTGATCTTATCTCTCCTCTGTATTGCAGATAGTCCAAATTGTGCAATTTCTTTAATGCCCATTCTGTTTTCTAGCAATCGCTCTTGCTTTGAAAACGAAACAATGTAATACACTGATAATAAACAGTATAAACAATTTAAATGAAGGGTAATAGGTAAAAAGCTTTTTTATTTTTTGAGATTGTATTTATTTTATTGTGGTTTGCACAGCTGAAACCAGTAATCTGTTGTGGTCATTTCAGAACACAATTGTACAATACAATTTTTTACAAATAAAAAAAAAATCTGTATCTGAAGTTGATCACTGACTAGTCTGATTATTTAAGTTGTAAGTTCATACATCATGTGGTAAAATAGAAATCTGTAACACAAAAGATTAAAATGGAAAATAATTTAATACTTTAATTAAAAAGTTTAATGTTATGTTTTTAAATGTTCCTTAAAATACTCTGTATCCTTCTTGATACCAATGTCCAATAGCTAAATACAAATATCTTATCAAGTAAATATAATTTAAATCAGAAAAGTTGTGCAGTAAATAATACAGGATAGCAAAAATAGCATTGCATAACGTGATTCTGATATCATACAGTGATCATTTTAACATTCATTCTGGTGCAATGCCTTTCCCTTTTCCATAGTAAGTGCATTACTGCAAACGAATGATTTTTTGTTTGTTTTTACAAGTCAAAGCATACCCTCTCAATTTTCTTGGAGGGATTATCAGCATTGCGAACTTTAGACTTGTGTCTGGTACGGGCAGTGTAGTAACTGTCAGGGATGTCCATCTTGTGACTCTTGGCCTTATTCAACCCATTGAGATCATCATCTTCATTGTCATCAATATACTCATACATCAGATGTTCAAAGCAACTGCTCACATCATATATAGGCTGATTCTGGCCTTTGTAGCCACTCCGTGTTTTCCAGCATCTCTCTTCTCGAGCCCAGTTTTCAATTTCTTGATGAAGTCTTCACCCACTAAGCTCACGATTGCATCCTTCAGCTGTCTGAAGAGTTGCTCAGCGCTTGAGCCCCTCATCAGCAGAGACTCCAGAGCGATGCCTCTCCTGAGCTCTCCAACAACCTGGTGCACCAGTGTTCCACGGTACAAACTACACAACACCAGAACACACTTAGTATTCATGTGCAACAACACTAGTGGACACTTCTAAGATGTAAATAGTCATGTATGTGT
Source organism: Chrosomus eos (assembly GCA_036326025.1). NCBI lineage: Eukaryota > Metazoa > Chordata > Actinopteri > Cypriniformes > Leuciscidae > Chrosomus > Chrosomus eos. Next base: position 9,793,055 of record CM070831.1, read on the forward strand.
GTGTGTATATATGTATGTATATATAATATTTCTTTATATATAGAACCTGTGTATTATATATTTTTTTAAATATTTTGGGCCTTGTTATGGTCTATTATGTAGAGATCAAACAGGAAAGCACGGGGTGGAGAGAGAGGAACAGGATCGGCAATCCGGAACCAGGGATTTGTAACAATGGAGATCAAAAGGATAAATATTATCAAAAAAGCATGGTTTAGGAGTAATAAATGATGTTATACCGTGCACACTCTGGTTCAAATAGCGGATCCAACAGTAAACGATTGAGATTGAGACTCCACATCAGGCACGACTGCCACTGGCTGTATAGATGAGCTGCTTCAACCTCGAAATAGATCCTTCCTCGACCAGTTTGGAGTTTAAGTCTCGACAGCATGTCTAAAGCCTCTAACCAACAAAAATAAATGAACATGTTTAGACATTCTTTTTTCCTAAATGTTAAGAAATGGCTCAACACATCGAAAAACCTCAGCAATGTTTCGCCATTTTGCCCATGACATTTAGCTAACATTACACCATATCACCTTTTTTTGCGTGACAATAGTGGCATATGTGCCTGAGGTTGCTTTATTGCATGCTATAAGAAACATCTAACAGAATGATGATGTATGATAATGTCAATACCGCTTTCTGTTTTAGGCGTACTGCTGATCTTTCCATAGACCATTCCCAGTAGCAGCCCCCAAAGATGCAATTGGCACGGCTTAGGTTGCGCATTTAGAAGCCAGTAACGTGTCACAAACATTTGCAGCTGTAGAGCACGTGGGATCTCTCTTAACATCGCGGACGACACACCCAAAGTGTCAAGGAACACTTGAAGTCGCACGTCATGTGGTTCCTAGAATCATTAGAAAGAAAAACACTGTAAAACAAAGTTTCATTTCCCTTTATAATAGTGATAAGACATCTTTATTACCTCGTATAATGTTTCCAGTTGAAGTCCTTCCATCACCTTGGTCTGTATGGCTTCAACCTTCTGATTGCTTATTCTTAACTCTTGTCTGCCGGATTCCTCTACATAGCGCTTGCTTGTGCCAGTGACTGCTTTATTGGCTAATGCTTGTTTATTTTCTGTCCGTTGTCCTCCCAACAACAGTAACCCGTAAATCACCTGGCGTATGGGACGAGAGATTTCACTGCTACAAGGGAGTTGGAAATTTTCAACCTGGGACAACAAGGAAACCCTTTGGTGTACCAGTATATCGAAAATGGAGGAGCTCATCCTCCCCTCAAGTAGAGGCCTCAAGGTCCATCTAGGTAGAACTTGCAGAGGACTTGTCAAAGCTAACTGTGGAATCACCTTTGAGTCGAAGAACTGGGCAAGAGAACCAGAGATGAGCTTGTACTCTTTGATTCCCATCAAAAGTGCTTCGTGGACGATGGCTTTTTCTTCGCTGTCTGTAAATGTCAGCAAGGCACTTACAGCTTCTTCTGGACCTGGAAACTGGGATAACCAGTTAAGCATCCCATCAAAATGAGCATTTTCCATGCCGGTTACAGAGTACTTCTCCCAATTCGGGTACTTGATATTTTGCAACTTCACATAATCGTTGCCTAAGATGGAAGCGAAGATTGGGAGAAGGTCAGCATTCATTTTGAAAGATGAACACAATTTTCCCAAATTGAAGTGTTTGGTTTGGATGAATTTTTTCTTTGTTTGTTGGTCCACACTCACTTTTTCCCACTCAAAATGTGTGATTGGCAGGACTCCCGCTCTGAGGTTGAAAATATAGAAGTCACTGTCGTTGGACAAAACAGGACAATCCCACTCTTTAGCCAAGGCAGCAATTTCCCAATCAGCCTCTTCAAGACACTGAACCAGTGGTACCTTGAGCTTATGTAGAAGCTGTCTGAACACATTTTTAATGAGCATAGGAAGGACTCTTTTTCCTCTCTTCCCCATAGACAGGGCATGGGCCTCATATATTTTCTGCTGTTTTCGTTTCATGACAGTGTTAAGTTTTTTGTCTGTGTGGTCGGCCCCACCATCAAGTACAACGTAAGGGCTAATGTCACAGGCTGCGAGGTTCTCAAAGAACTTTATGATCAGCTTCTCAAAAGCATCATAGTCTCCTCCATGCATCTGATCCAGATTGCAGTCAAAGTACAGCAAATAATACAAGTTACATCCATCGATTATTAGTCGTTTGTCTCTAAAAGCCCAGCTCCTTAAATAATTTCTGTTGCTGCTTTCAATGTATGTCTTCAATCCTTGGACTCCCATGTTGATAAATGGTCATCACCAACTTTCAGCAATATTTTGTTTTTTACTTGAGCTGTGGAAACATTAATAATTTTCTAATTATTGAGATACAATAAATTAATGTATAATTATAATTTATAAAAGGTTGCCATTGAGGGTTTTTGCCATTGAGATAACTGGGAAAAAGTGTTCCAATGAACCTGAATTCACCCCTTAATATCAACGTATTCAAAATAAATAAATAGGCTACTCTACGTAATTTTCATTAGCCTATATATTTCGTAATTGTATCTATGTTCCATTAACCATCACGATAATGACATGCAAAATGTTTGGACATGGAGCGTTTTTCCAAAATAAATAATCAACTTCATAATTCCTCTTATATCAAATGTCAAATATTGTTCTTGTACAATTCGACAGTAACTTAGTAGAAATAATCTTAAAGAAGCCTACTGATTAAAAATAACTTACCGAATATTGAAGAATGAGTGTGTGTGAGGCGTCTATGGCTTCATATTGTAGCCTATCCAAAAAATACGCCGATCTTATATAAAACAGACGGGAAACCGAAACTTAATCTTATGACGTTTGGAATAGCAAATCGAAACTTGGCGGCAGCGGCATCATATAATCACGAGGTTGTCATGCCATAACTTATAACATGTAAACAATAACATAGGCGTTATATAGCCTACAAAAACGCTAATAATTCTACCAAACAAACCAGATTAGTCAATCTCTGTTGTGTGGTAAAAAAAAAAAAAAAACACTTGAGAGTCGTTTTGTATTTTAAATAGGCCTATATATAAAGTAGCTAACATAAAGTATACATAGCCATAGATATTCATAGACTATGCTATTTATTATAAAAGAAGGCTTTCTCTGTTACTATTTGTATTTTATGTTACTATAGCTTACACAAAACTATACAAATCTTACTAGTGAGTGTTTTTGTTCTTAAAAACGTGTGTGTGTGTGTGTGTGTATGTGCGTGCGTGCGTGAATAATAAGCTGTCATCTATCTATCTATCTCTATCTATCTATCTATCTATCTATCTATCTATCTATCTATCTATCTATCTATCTATCTATCTATCTATCTATCTATCTATCTATCTATCTATCTATCTATCTATCTATCTATCTATCTATCTATCTATCTATCTATCTATCTATCTATCTATCGCATGAATCATCACCCTATTGCTGTGCAAAACACATTGCGTATTGCAGTTACCCTGATCTAAGAGATATGACAGGCCGTAGCTTGTAGCAGCTTGTTTTGTTTTAGAGAAAAGTGACCAATGCATTACTCTACAAATATTTAATTAAAATTCAGCTCTGCAAGAACATGCAAGTTTAATCATTTTCTTACAAGGCATACAACAACGTTAGCACATGTATGATAAGTTGGTAAGTTTGTGAAATGTGACTTTCAGAATCAGAACAACACTGATGTTTTAAAGAACATAGGCCTATAAAATAAACTGATTATGCGGCTGCAGTTCTCTGCTTTTCATTGTCAATGTTGAAAACGAAAATGGTAGCCTAATATGTTTATCTTCTATTAGGCAGTTTATGCAAATCAGTTAAAAGTGCATGGATTTTGAATGACAAATGTGCTTTGCTATAAATGAAACACGACACGGATGCGATTCGGTTCAGTGAGAAGGTTGTGATACGCTGATCAGGTAAGAATATCTGAAGCTTACTGATAGATTTTAGGGGTGTATATGGTCATAAGGCCTATAAAGACAACGTCCCGTGGAATGTATACTTTTGGGTGGTTGTACATTAAAAAAACTGGTAAGAATTCTAGAAAATAACTGTGAAGTAGAAACATCAACATGATGCATTAGTATTTTTGTAATATTATGATTGTACCCTGTAAACTATTTGCCTATTTTATAGCATAATGAAGGATTTTGAAGTAGGATATTTATTAGTTCATTCTCATGCATGAAAGTGCTGCTTCATGAATCTTGAAAAAATTGTTGTAGCCTATAACTAAAAGAAAATCTAATGCAATACTATTGTAGTTATTTACATTTAAAAAAAATAATTGTCTGAAATGATCAGTTACTCTAGTAATGGTTCTGTGACTGTCTGTGCGCTTTAGATTAATTGCATAATTTAAAACAATGTAAAAAAAAGCAATTTTAATAAATCATTTTAAAGTTACAATTTAAACTAACATATATTTAATTGTCATATGATGGCAGATTTAAAGTTGACAGTTTAAGTTTAGTAAATGCAGAACTATAATCATGCAAAATGTTGCCTTCAATTTTCCTATTTCTATGCTGATGTGAAAACAAGTGCACCTGTAACTCTTACATCATAGATAGACGACATTACAAAGCAAGCAGTGTAAAATGGTGTAAATTATATTGAAAAGTCATAATACCGAGACGTGTCGCACGCTCTTTTTCAGATCACTGACTAAAATCAGGACAGAAGTCATGCTGACTATTCTTCTGATCACGGCCATGCTTGGCCAAGGTAAGCAGTGTGTCATTTTATCCTCTTGAAGCCTAAAAAAAGGCATGTTAATTTGACATGCTCCTAATATTATAAGTCTTGATTTAACAGGCCAGTCATGGGACAGCCTTGGGGTAGCCTTCATCACAGCATTTCCAGAGAACATAGCCTTTTACTATCCAATTAATCCAGTCAATGCTCTCAATATCACCGCTGTCCAAGGCGACACCGTGGTGACAGTCTCCATCTCAGATAGTACCTGGACATACCAGGACACACTGCCAGCAGGAAAGCCTGTAACTGTGACCCTGCCACTAGGTATTGAGAAATACAGTTTCGTTCAAACTCTTCAGACCGTCAAAATCAGCAGCATGAAGAACATCGTGGTGCAGTCGGTCAGTCAGCGAGGAGATAGTGTACAAACTAATGTCGTTCAGCCTTTTAAAAATCTCGGTACGTTTTATTCCATCCCCGCACTGAATTACAGCAAGATGGTAAATACTTTATTTCAGTCGACAAGAAATATAAGCAAGAGATACAGCTCCTTCAGGCTGGTCATTATCAATGGAGTATCAATGAGTAATTTTATCCAAATTGTAAAAAAGGCTAAAAACTTTAATTCAATTCTTGATCCGTACGCCGTACTTCAGCTCCAAACCGACGGGACAGAAATTTCAGTTGAATCTGATTATAGAGTAGCTGTGATGCTGACCCATCCATGTGTAGAGACCTCAGGATGCAGATGCAACATGGTGGTGAACCAACTTTATCCCGACACTAAGTGGGATAGCAGATTCGTTGTACCCGGAATACTGAACGTTCAGCTACATCTGACATCCTCAACGAGTATCATTGCCAGTGGCGGGAATATACAATCAGGTACTTTTGAAGCCTATTCCTCAAAACTCCTGTCTCTCCCATCTTTGGAGTCAGGATCTCAGTTCATCATTACTTCTGATCCTGCTTCCCTCAGGCTTGTCAGTCCAGGCTTCATCATTGAACCGATCCCACTATCCAGTTTCTCTGCGTGCTACCTAGTAGTGGCTGTCAACTTGACAAGGGCCACTGTCTTAGTGATTGCACAAACGGAATACAGGAATAGTGTGTATAGAGATGGTGATTTGCTTTCATCCACTAACTGGAACACTATCAGCGATTCAGAGTACTCGTCTGCATTAGTGTCTCTTGATGACACGGCATCCATCTTTTGGCATCCGTCCACAAAGATTGCTGTGTACTTGTTTGAGAAGAACGCATATTTGTATGGAGGCCCGGCTATATCTTTAAGAGCAAACCCAGGTAAGAAACCTATTTATGATGGGTACGCTCATTATTGTTATTTTTGTATTCCGTATTGTAGTCTTCTAACATCAACACAAAGTATGAAATGCTTTAAAGGTTAAAGAGATAGTTATTTCGTCCAAAAATTCTGTCATTACTTTCCCTCATGTCGAAAGTCCACAGTTGTTTTGGACCCCATTGACTTTCATTGTAAGGGCAAAAAAAGTTCTTTAAAATATATTTCTGTTGTCTTCCACAAAAGAAAATCATATAGGTTTGGAATGAAATGAAGGCAAGTAAATAATGACAGAATTTTCAGTTTTGGGTGAACTGTCCCTTTAAGGCATTAAGATCAATTTCCAAAAGATGATTTTTTTTTTATTCCTCTTTTTAGTCAACTTTACCATGGGTGTATTCACTTATGCTAAGCACTGTATGTGGTTTTATTCTGTATAAAATATGTTGATATTGGAGATGTAAACTCACAGAATTGTTACTAATTTATGTTTTGAACAAAGTTTTTGAAACCAACTTACAAAAGCACTAACTAAAGAAAAGACTTTGTGAAATTGGATTGTTGTCTTTAAACCTTTTAGTGTGTGACAACTAGCCTATGCTAAGCCTGTATTGCTTACGTACTCACAAACATGAGTGTTGTGTTTGTCTGCATTTAGACCCTCTTGGCTGTGTAGCGGTCCCTTCTAAGTTCGACATCATCTTAACACCTCAAACCTGGCCTGAATCCCATCAATACTGTATGCTCATAAGTGACGAGCTTTTCAGTCCGAGCAATGAAGCGGCGCAAATGGAGATGGTCGACATTCTGAAAAGAAAAGGTTTAAATGAGAGGCTCTGGATCGGACTGCGCCGTAGTCTGCTCACATTAGAGTGGTATCGGCAGAAGGGTAAGAAAGTCCACAATATGACATACACGCGGTGGGGAAACGGGGAGCCACGTGTTGCTGAGCAGGGCTTGTGCGCTTCAGTATTCCCAAGTTCAAGCACGGGTTTCCATTGGAAAACTGTGCCCTGCTGTGCTCAGTTGAAGTCTATCTGCTACACAAGTACTCATTACTTTCTTCTGGATTTACCCAGCTCAAATGAGAAAGCCAGTAATTCTAATAATGGTAATGGAAAATAAAATGTATAGTAAAAACTGTCACTGAAAAAATCACTGACATCTGAGGATAACATTTTGTTTCCTTATATTTTACAATTCATGGCATTAAATGACATATTGTTAATATACAAACCTACTTAAACTTCCAAAATAGTTTTATTTTATGCCAGTAAATAGAACAGAACAGATTAAAGATGCTAGATCACATATGAAGTTGTTTGGTCACAAATAGCTCCAGGAAGTTCCCATTGGCTTATTAACCATTAATATTGTATGTATAGATATTTTGTACAATGTTCACACTTTATCTATAGGAACGTGGATATATATGTAGTTATCAGCACTTCGTATTTTCAGTAGATGTATTTTAAATTAAAAAAAGCCATTCATAAACAGATTTCAAGGTACAAAGTCGACACGAAACATAAGTTATGATAGTCTTTTGTTCCCAATTGTAAGTGAAATGGCTTCTCTAATAAGAAAATAAAAAATGTAGGGCGGGGCTTGATTTTATCCATGGGCAATTGATTGAATGGTTGTGGTTTGTTATTTCTGTGATCTCATTTGATTGACAGGTTGCCCCGCCCTTGTGTCAGTAAACATCATCAGAGAAGAGATGACACTGCAAAGAGGGAGGGAAAGTTATTTTGACAAAATATTACAGGGGCACATGAATTTTTAAGAAATGATGTGTGCACGGAAGTCATTTATAATAAATACGGCAATATTCATTTTAAAAACAAGAATTGTAAACTGATTTCATGGTGACTTTAAAAACCATCTCCACATGTTTGTATGTCATATTTGTATACATGTCTAGGAAGTTGTAGTATTCCAATAAACATAAGCATTCAGACCTCAAACCTTGTGCATGGATCATTTAGCCTTTAATGGCATTGAGAAACCGAATGATGAATGTGCTGTAAAAATATATAGCATGTGTTATATGACAAATAGCTCTGTCAACAGATCATTATGCAAACTAATGTGGTTTTGAATGCAAAATGTGCCTGTGTTGCTGCTGGATAAACACAAATGAAGATTATTTTGCCCAGAGAGTGGAAGAACTGCGGCCTTGAAGCATCTGGTAAGTGTTGTTGATACTGTATGGCATAACAGAACGTTAGATTAATACAGAACTACGTAGGCATGCTTATGAACTTAATGCCTGTATTGCAATCATACATTTAAGAATAGTTTGAATTACGAAGTTTTTTATAGGTTATGTTTATAACTTTAATCTATAAAAAATTATATGATCAATAAGTTATGACAACAGATGTTTTTACATTGCTTTAACTCATCAAAATATGTTAAGCAATTTTCAACTTTTTCAAAAGTTATACAAGATTGAACTTTTTTTAAGTTAATGTAATTTTAGCTGAAATTACTTTAAAATTTAAGGCAGAAACTTTTTTATAGCACTCAAAATTTTTCATCAATTACAGGGTTTATTCAGTATAGATTCAATATAAGTCACATATGTTATTTATATGACTGGTTCAACCTGATTTTTAAGGTCAGTTCTGATAGAAATATTTCCTTAAAGTAAGCTGCACAGCTTCTACAGTGCTCATCTTTCTATTTGAATCACATTCCCCGCAAAATCTTGTGTGTTTTGTTATTTCACATTTTGTGTAATTTACTCTCATAATTATTTTTCCTCTTGATTATTAGATTTGGCCGATATAACACCAGTAGCTCCTCAAATCAACTGAGAAGCACGGAGTAACAGTGATGCTGTTTCATCTTCTCTTCATGTCACTGGTTTGCCAGGGTAAATCACCTCTCACATTTTCACATTCATGTGCAAAGTAGATTCAAAGTAGGACAAATGAGTAGTACTACATTAACACTTCAGCACAATGTAATAAACAAGATTAACTAATCTGTAACTAATATTACATTCAGGACTAAGAGAGTTCCTCATTAGGTAATAAACAATTACTGAATAATATTAGCATCAATAAGAACTAACTATGACACATTATGAAGAATGACTAATTATTTTCTAGTCAACATTAACGTGTCTGAGATGTGAGTAATTGTCTTTTTGTACTCTCAATGCGGTCATAAAATGCATCACTAAATACTCGTGTTAGTCACTTCAAACTAAAAAATTATTTTCATGATTTGTTATCACAACTTTTTATATTTTGTCAAATCAACTTATACAATTAATGTAGTTCAGATAACATAATATTTTGAGTTTCTATTTATTAAACCAATCTCCTTTGTTGTATTAACTCAAAGTTTTAATTTCAATTAACTAAACATTTTAAGGCAACCAGGTAACTTACTTTTTTAAGTTTATCCAACTTCTTTTTTTTTTACAGTGATCTTTTTCACTTTAAAATAATGGTCCAGATTACTAGTAATGATTAGTTAACACTTGAGTAATTACTGATGCATTGTATGACTATATTCAGTGTAAAACAGATGATTGATTATGTCTCAGACACACAATAATGTTGTGATAATTCAATGTTAATTCTTTATCATTCGTCAGTTTATTATTAATGAGTCAAATCTCATTTAGCAATTATTGATTACCTAATAAGGAACTATCTTAGTCCTAAATTTGATATTACTTACTGATTAAGCTTGTTTCCATATTAGTTAATATGGAAAATAGTTAGTTATTAGAACCTTCAATGCCAATAGAACCTTTATTTTTATGAGTGTGTAATTAGGTGGTCATTAAGAAGATAGCAGGTCTTCACCATGTGTGAGTTTATTTTGCTATTAAACCATCTGACAGTACATTCTTACTTGTAATACCACTGATTAACAAATAAGCAAATAAAAGGGCATGAAATATTTTTATTATGTAAGAGTGTAAAAGAGTGCAGAGTGATTGTAGCAAATCCAGAATTGAAGGAAATCATAATTGTGGGAATGTTATATATCTATACTCTGTATAAAAATAAAGAACTCTGGCGTTTTAACAGGGCTGTCAGTGGAGAGCTATGGAAAAGACTTCATCACGGCATTCCCGGAGAACATTGCCAACTACCATCCGCAAGAGTCCTCCAACACGCTCCAAATTACTGCTTTCTACAGCGACACCACCGTCTCGATCACCATCAACCGCACAAATGTGTTTAATGAAAAGCTACAATCTGGCCAGACTAAAGTTGTACATTTTCCCAAGTATGTCGAGCAATATCAGTTCACCCGCTCCTTTTATTCTGTCAAAATCAATAGCAGCAAATTGATCGTGGTTCTTTGGGTCAGTCAGCGAGGAGACAGCGTCCAGTCTAATTTCATTCAACCTGTAAGGAATCTCGGAAAGCTGTATTCAATCCCCTTTATCAATTACAATCAGATGCTGGCGTCCTTGTACAACACGGCAGAACTGTTAGCTCTGGACAACTGGAGATGCGTCATTATCAATGCTGGGAACATGATGAACGCCATCTCCATCCAAACAGTTAGCATGAATGCTCAACAAGCCTTTAACTTTACGCTCAGCCCGTACGAACTTTACCAGTTCCGAACCAACGGGTCAGAGATTAAAGTGTACTCTAGTAACACCGTGGCTGTGCTGTTGACCCATCCGTGCGTTGAAACTACCAGGTGTGATTGCAACATGGTGATGAATTACGTTCTCCCTGAAAATCTGTGGGGTCAGACTTTTGTTGTGCCGTCGGTGAAGAACCTGAATTCAACTTGGCTGCAAGTGACATCCACAACGCATGTCATGTTCAGAGGTCAGAATATAAAGATTCTAGCCTCAAATTCTTCAGAACTAATTTCCTTCCCGTACCTCGAAAGTGGACCTCAGCTCATCACTGCATCAAACAATGTGTCCATCAGGCTTATCAGTCTAGGCCTCATCTTAGAACTCATGCCAGAAAGCATGTTTGCTGCCTGTTACCTGCTGCAGATGAACTCAACCGGAGCTGAGGCCTTGATCATAGCTGAAACAGCCAGTAGAGGTGATGTGTATGTAGACACACATTTGCTTTCATCCACTGACTGGAAAACCGTTGCCAATTCAAACTACTCTTCGGTATCAGTGTCGCTTAGTGGCACGCATATCATCTGGCATCCAGCCTCCAGGATCGGAGTGTACATGTTTGAGAGAATGGAGAGTGGGATTCCTTTCGGAGGCCCAGCTGTGATTTTAAATGAAGATCCAAGTAAAGTGATACCTTTCTTACCCTTGAGTGAATGTGATCATGACTTTGACTGATTAAAGTCAACACAAAATGTTTTTTTTACATCCTATTTGACTTTTGTAATGTTACATAATTATGAAGAAAAAAATATACGGCAGAATTTGATCAAATCAGGAATTGATTGGTTTGTGATTGGATCGGTTTAGTAATCAGCAAATCAGCAAAAAATAATTATACTACTACTATGCACAACCGTCCAAAAGTTTGGGGTTAGTAAGATTTTTATTTTTTTAAAGAAATCAATGCTTTTATTTAGCAAGGATGCATTAAATTGATCAAAAGTGATTTTTTTTAATTAATGTTGTTCTTTTAAACTTTTTATTTAAATAAGAATCCTGAAAAAAAATGTATCATGGTTTACACAAAAATATTAAGCAGCATAACTGTTTTCTACATTGGTAATAATAATAAGAAATGTTTCTTGAGCAGCAAATTAGCATATTAAAATGAATTCTGAAGGATCATGTGACACTGAAGTCTTGAGAAAATGCAGAAAATTCAGCATTGCCATCACAGGAGTAAATTACATTTTAAAAAATATTCAAATAGAAGACCGCTATTTTAAATATATTTTATATCAATATTTCAATTTTTTTTTACTGTATTCAATCAAATGGCCTTCCTGTAGCTCAAACAATAGCGTGTTGGCGGTCATCATGGGTTCGATTCCCAAGGGGAAAGCAAGAACTGATAAGAATGTAAAATGTGTTCCTTGAAATGCAATGTAAGTTGCTTTGGATAAAAGCTAAAAAAAAAATTCTAATTTTAAAGCTTTGGCGTCTGCCAAATGCGTAAATGTAAATAAATGCACCCTGCTCATAGAAAGTTCTTTTAAAAACAGAAAAAAATCTAACTGAAATTTTTAGAGCTTGACAGTAAAAATCAGTCTTCTTTCATCATAAATAGCTCAGATAATCTTCAAACAAACAAAACGTGTTCCTATTGTTTTCTAATGTAAATGCATCACAAAATCCCCTCTACAATAACATGCACAGATGAATAAAGCAAAATTATACCAATATTGAGTTTTAAAGTAATTGACCAATATATCATCCTGCTTGAAGTACATTAAAGTATGAAATCAAAATTTCCAGTGATTACTGAAAACGTCACTGTATGTTTGTATGCACACAGATCGTGATGGCTGCATGGCAGATCCGGCACTATATAAGACCACTACTGATGTCATGACGTGGCCGGAGTCCCATGATTACTGCTTAAATGCAACTTTACAGCTGAGCACACCAAGCAGCGCAAGGACCCAAAGGGAGATGAGCAGCTTTCTGCTGAAAGACGGCGACCCCAGGTTCTTCTGGATCGGGCTGCGGCGCAGTCTGCTCACGTTAGAGTGGTACTGGAAGAACGGCAATAACAGCGAATACAGCGTGAACTACACCAAGTGGGTCGATGGGCATCAAGAGAACTCCTGGAAAAATTTGTGCGCTTCTGTGTCGCAGGACGCCAACAAGGATTTCTCCTGGAAGAGTGTGCCCTGTTGCTCTAAGATGAGGCCCGTCTGCTACAAAAAGGGTCTATACTTCAGTGATTTGACCTTTGATTCACTAGATCAGGGGTTCTCAACCTTTTGCAAGTAGGCCCCAAAAGCTGGTCAATTTCAGTCGGCCAGTGCCCCACACCCACACCCACACCACCTTGCATAGATAGTAGATAGATTTTATAATTGGCAGTAGCACCAGATTTCTAATGTGAGCTTGCATGTAGTATTTAATTATTTATGAGTTAGTAGTTAGGCCTATCATCATTACTAGGCTATTGCTATATAATTATATGAGGTTACATGCTTTGTTGTTGTTGTTATATATTTATTATTTATTATTATCATCATCAGTAGGCCTATTATCATTACTAGGCTATTGCTATAATTGGGAATTGGCACCAGATCTCTGATATTAATTTATGCTTTATTATTGTTATTATTACTAGGCCTAATAGTAGGCATCATCTGCATTTTTTAAAGAAGCTTGCAGGTCGGTGATATTAATGTTAAAGAGTTCCTTCAGTCTACTGTCACTCTTCAGCTCAATAAGCTGTTCCTGTATATCAATTGATAGCTCGTTTGCTGTGCACACAAACGGATCTCAAACCCACGCAAAAGAGCGATAAACCTCTATAAAGTACGTCGCAAATTGTTTTCTCATTGCTGACCGGTGCTCAGACGCTGATTGAAATAGGGAGGAGAAATCATGTGACGCGCCTGCATCGGTGATGAAGTCTGCAAGGCTGGGGAACAGGTCGCAGTTCCCTCGATTGATGCGGCCATGCCAGAGGTCTAGTTTTTGTGTGAAGGCGTGCACTTTGTCTGCAAGGAGCAAAATGTGAGTTTCGCGGCCTTGCAAAGACAGGTTGAGGCCATTCAAGCGGTCAAATATATCGACCAAATAGGACAGAGACGCAAGCCACATAGTGTCATCCAGATGCTTCGCCAGATCTGATTTGATTTCTGTCAAAAACCACTTCACCTCCTCTCGCAGCTCATACAAGCGCTGTAACACCCGCCCCCTGGAGAGCCAGCGAACTTCAGTGTGCAGAAGCAGCTGTTCGTGCCTTGACCCCATCCCCTGGCAGAGGACCCCAAACAAGCGAGAGTTTAGCGGCCGTGATTTGATTAGATTTATTATTTTCACAGATTGGTTCAGCACGGAGTCAAAGAGAACCGGCATTTTTTTAGCAGCTAGTGCTTCGCGATGGACCATGCAATGTGTCCATCATTTCACAAGTGGAGCTATTTGCTGAACTCGAGCAGCTAGGCCACGCTCACGCCCCGTCATTGACTGCGCTCCATCCGTGCATAGGCCAACGCATCGGTCCCAAGCCAACCCATTTTCACGGATAAAAATATCAAGGACATTGAAAATGGCTTCTCCTGTAGTGTGCGACTGAAGAGGCCGGCAAAACAGGACATCCTCCTCAATCGCCTTGTCCCGCAGACAAGGCATAGGTGAGGAGCTGCCCCTGCCCAGATTCGTCCAGCTGCAGCGCGTAGTAAGGACTCTTTTTTACGAACGCTATCAGTTGCTCTCTGATATGATTGGACATGTCTACAATTCTCCTAGCGACTGTGTCATTGGACAGTGGTACTGCACCGAGTTTGGCTGCTGCACTATCGCCTATCATTATTCTGCACATGTCTTGCGCTGCCGGCAAAATGAGAGTCTCGACGATTGTATGCGGTTTACCCAGTTTACCGATCCTTTTGGCCACTACATACGATGCCTCCAAACACTGTTTAGACACAGTGCTGTGCACTGAAATGGTTGCCTGTTGCTGATGGAGGCCATCAAGCTTTCTTTTAAAATATTCAGCCGGTTTATTTTTAAAGCCAGCATGCTTTGTTTCGAGGTGCCTTTTTAATTTGCAGGGCTTCATACTGTCGTTTGCCAGCACCTCGGCACACACGACACACTGAGGTCTCAGCCGTGACTGTAAACCCAAACTGCAGGTATGCTTCATCGTTCCTTCAAAGCTTTTCTGCAGCTGGTGGTGCGTCGGTTGGCTTGTTGGTCCTCACAAGAAATTTCTCCATTTTTGTTACGTGTTTTCAATAAAGTTTTGGCACTATGTAACTGTGTGTGTGGTGTATGTTGAGAGATGTATCAGGGGCTAATCAGTCGGGACTTAGGCACGATCTTTAATTTTATTTTAATACTCAACGCTTTTGTAGTCCTCGTCAGTGTGTGTGTGTGTTAGTTGTGTGGGTAGTTTAAGCCAAGTGAAGCTACTGCCTAGCAGTTAAAAAAAATTACTGGCTAGGGTTGAGATTTGATCTAATCCCACCGGTTTAGAACCACTGCACTACTGCACTAGATAATCATTTAATTGAATTAAATAAGAATTTAATTCAATGACTCCAGTAATAAATCAAAAGATGAATCATGATCTAATGACTAGTCTAATTTCTCAATTCTATAAAACCTTTTTGTCTGTTAATGTCCATGTCTTGTTAATAAAAAAAAAAATTGTATGTATAATATAAAGCCAATCAAATAATATCTTATTGTACAAGATAGTTAATGAAATATTTTATGGCTTACTGTTATCGCACAAACTGAATAGGCTCTCAATCTGGACAACTGTAAAAACTGTTGCAATGTAGGGTGATCTAAAGTGAAGGTGAATAAGGTATATGTCATACGTTCACAATGCTCTTGAAAAGGGACACTCCTTCAAGCCTGTTTGGCTTGATTCTGGTGCAATTTGGAATGTTTATCTCTGTTGGCTGACGCCTTTCAGCTCACCATCGCCTCCATGCTGCCATGTCATTTAGGCAAATCTAGGGTTCTTAAACACATAGACACCTAAAATAGGCATAATCAGGTAACAGGCAGCTTTTTATTGAATCATAAATGTGGGTTATAAAATCAAAAGGGCACAGACTTTATATAATGAAAAAAAAGAAACATGTCTTGCTCACTTTAATTGCTACAAGAATTTGCTTGTCTAAATGTCAGTTTTAAACCAGCAGGCTATTCTATTTAATATTAAAAGTATAGGTTACAAAATTTATGTTTTTACTACACTGTAAAAAAAGTTAACTCATTATTTTGAGTTATCTTTTTGCATGGGTTTTTTTTTAGTTTAACTAACTTATTTCGATAAGTTGAGGACAAGAAAACTTAAAATTTCTTGTTGTCTGGACAATCTAGTTAAAAAAATAAGTTGAAATAACTAAATTGCTAAAATATTTTTTACAGTGTAGGCTACATAATACAAGAGTATTTTTGTACCTCATAACAGCTATTGGTTAATCTGATCTGATAAATCCTTTTTGGTCCTGCTTTTGTTAGTAGTTTTTTTGTTTGTGTACGTATGCATGTACAGTAGGCCTATATATATATATATATATATATGTATGAGTACAGTGTATAGCCTATATACATAGTTATATTAGTTATTTTGTGCAACTAATTTACAGATTCAATTGTTTTCATTAAATTATTTTTTAATTCTTAATTTGTGTCTTCCCCTTTGTGTTCTACCCTATGGGACGTAATGTGTGTTTTTTAGTATTTGTAATTTATCAGTGTAGCTATAATCCAAGTTTACAATCTAAAATGTTTTTATCTAATGTGTATGTTTATCATAGATGTGAATGTTTAACATCCCGTTAGTGAACTTGTGCCGTACTGTCTTGTTTTTATCAGTAATGCCACATTTAGCTGTGTCTAGCAGTAAACAACCGTCGCGAAACGGTTGTAATAACAATTGCAAACATGTTTTTAAATGCTCTTGAGCAAATCTGGTGGATGTACGGTATGGCATTCTAGGAATTTAGCAGCATGATTTTGCATTGTGAAAGTCATTATGTCAAATGAAGCATATGCAAATCTGAGAGAAAAACAAGCATTTTGAAAGTCAAATGTGTTTTAACTAAAATAAGGGCAAAGAGTTGATTCTTAGAGAGGAGAACAGTGCTGACCAAGACATCTGGTAAGAGTTTTTGCTGTAATTGAGTTTCTGCAAAGTTTCTACAAAGAAATACATATTTACCTTGTATGAAATGCAGAGAAAACCTTAAGACATAAAAAAGACAACTTTTTTGTTGTTTCATTGTCTTTTACTTGGATGATAGATTGTTTTAACTTTTTTGACAATCTATAGATTTTTTTTTTGTCATTCTGTGTTGCATGTATTTAAAAACCTTCTATACATTAATGTGTGCCAAAACACATTTTACAATCAATTTTTGTTATTCTTCTTAGTTTTTGTCTTTTCTTCCAGCAAGTTAAAGCCATGATCATGCTTGTTGTTCTGCTGATCGCATCAATGTTTTGCCAAGGTAAGGGAAGCTCTTTTACTATCTTCTATGTCTGTGGTTTGGATAAAGGTGTCTTCTAAGTGAGTAAATGTAATATTAATTTACTGATGAATTTCTGATCTGGTTACTCCCAGATTGGGCAGTTTCTGTTGTGCTCTTCAATACCATCTGAAAATGTTTTATGATCTTCTGTTTTTTTTAAGTTATTTGAAATGCAGTACAGCTCATGTACAATGAACATTTTTATTAAGGTCTTACAATAGTGAGTTATGGAGACAACTTCATCACTGCCTTTCCAGAGAACATAGGTTTCTTCTATCCGTCATATCTCTCGAACTCTCTAAAAGTCACGGCTCTTCATGACAACACTACATTCACAGTCTTCTTCCAAAACACACAGAAAAATGTACAAATCCAGCAGTCAGGGGAGACCGTGAATGTGCTGTTTACAATACCTGCTGAAGTAAATAAGTTAGGCTCTTCGACCAAATCTGTCAGACTTACCAGTGACAAAAACGTCACAGTGGTTTCTCAAAGTCAGCGGGCAACAAGCATCCAGACCAATGTCGTCCAGCCCACGGTAAATCTCGGTACGGACTATATGATCCCTCTGCTGGATTACCCAGGGTATCTTGAATCCTTCAACCTTCCTAGGCTTGTCAGTACAACCATGAGATACAGCTCATTCAAGTTACTCATTATCAATGCGGTGGACAGTCAAAACACCATCACTGTCGTCAAACAATCATCAACAGATGTTCAAGAAGAGACGTTCAGTATCGATTCATACCAGCTGGTCCAGCTTCAGACCAACGGTTCCGTGCTGAGGGTCAGATCTAGCAAAGAAGTAGCCGTGATATTGACCCACCCGTGTGTAGAGACTGCAGACTGTAAATGTAACATGATAATGAACCAGATTCTGCCCACAAAGTTTCAGGGTTGGAGCTTTATCGTACCATCTATCTTCAATGTGGCCGAGACCCAGTTACTTGTGCTGTCAGAAGACTCATCTTCGCTCTTTCACGATGGTAACCAGTTAGAAGCTACTTCCTCAGATCTTCTGCCGTTTTCAAACCTAAAGACATCTCAACTGGTAAATGCTTCGGACAGAGTGTCCCTCAGACTTGTCAGTCCGGGCCTCATTGTGGAGTTGATCCCTGACACCATGTTTTTTGCTTGCTACCTGCTGCAGTTTTATTCACAAAATGGCAGGGCTGTGGTGATAGCTGAAACAGACAGCAAAGATGATGTGCGCACACATAACGGTTTGCTTTCAGCATCTGAATGGACTGCAATTGCCGGCACAAAGTACTCTACGACTGTAGTAACTATTCCAGACCTAAGTGCCACAATCTGGCATCCAACCTCAAAGATCGCTGTTTATATGTTGGAATATATGTCTGCAAAAATAGTTTTTGGAGGCCCAGCTATACCCATTAATGAAAAACCAGGTAAAAGTATCTTATCTTATCTTATCTTATCTTATCTTATCTATCTTATCTTATCTTATCTTATCTTATCTTATCATGTAAAACCTTTCAAAAAACTCAAATGCGTAATGATTTCACTCATTACTGAGAGCTTTCATGTTTTTCACTTTAGAATATTGATCCAAATAATTAGTCATTCCTTCTGAAGGATTTGGTAATACTTGAGTCACCATGATCTTCACTTGAACTACCACATTCGTCTAAGCACTATTGCTAATTGATTAATCAGAGTTCCCTTGTTAATTAATAGTTACTAAGTTAATAGTGTGTTACTCATTTGTTCCTGTGTTCTTCATTAATGATGGAACAGTATTTTAAAGTGCTACCCAATTCTGAATCCTGTTTGGTACATCAATTTAATTTCAGGAACTGAATTATTAGGATAAAATTTGTGTAGGTAAAATGTTCATTTATTTATGCATTCAGATCTTCATGGCTGTGTGTTGGTTCCTGGAGCATTT
The DNA here is from genome assembly GCA_036326025.1 of Chrosomus eos. NCBI lineage: Eukaryota > Metazoa > Chordata > Actinopteri > Cypriniformes > Leuciscidae > Chrosomus > Chrosomus eos. The sequence continues at coordinate 9,812,072 of CM070831.1, forward strand.
TCAGTTGGACCTGACCCTCTGAATTGGACGAAGTCGTATGAGTACTGCATGAATAATGGAAATCAGTTTGCCTGTCCTGTAAGCAAAGCCGTCCTGAAGGACATGGCTGATAACCTGACCACAGAGGACGGGACGGGCTGGATCGGTCTCCGTCGCAGTCTACTAACTACAGAGTGGTACTGGCAGGAGGAGTACGAACCCAATGTCAGTTACGTCCACTGGGATGATGGGCAACCATTGCCCCTTTTGAAGGGCTTATGTGCTTCAATGTCCCTGGACCCTAAAAATGATTTCAAATGGCGGAGTGAACGCTGCTGTGATAAAAAGAAGCCTGTCTGCTACAAAAAGCCAACATGCCTCAATCCTTCACAAAGCAAGTTTCAAAACTATATTCCTTAAGTTTAGTGCTTGTTAGTAATGCTATTCTTCTTTAGGCTCATTAACTTTATATTTGTATTACCACCTGCATATCTGAGCTGTATTTTTAAATAAATGTAATGTGTCTTTATATTAGATTTATTTTAGATGCATAATAAAATTAAATAAGACTTTTTGAAATTATGTCAAGCATTTGCATTGATACCATGAAAGTATGGAAATGTTTTAAACATTCAAACAGATGGTTCCATGTTTTCAACTTAGCTTAGACATCAACTCAAATGGAAGCAGGAAATAGATCCTGGAGTTATGAATGCCACAACAACAATAAAATGTATAGAATTAAAATTCTATAAAGCATGATATTTGGTATCAGTCATGAGTTATGCATTATAATTTTTTTTTAAAAATGTATGCAGTCCTTATTTGTGCCTTATTAAATATTAATTCACCACTTTCTAGGGTATCATCTGCTGAAGTAGAGACTGATGAAATAATGTTACATGTATGTATCTTGTAAAACATTTAGTGACCAATATAATCCACTTCATGTAAGGTAGCAATTTGCTGTATTAAAGAAAATCTGTAAATATGCGCAAACAGAATCCACTCAACAGACATTGTCTCAGGCCAGATGTGAACTGAATCTGACTCTGCAGGACTGCATGAATCAAATGTATCGCTTGGTGAGCTTAATAGCTCTAATCTCACCCTGTCATTAATCAGCCTATTTATGACTTTAATAACTGTAATCATCCCTTATGGCATTGTTCTGTAGGCTTGAGTCTGAATCATCTACCGGTATAATTGCTGAAAACTGTAGAAATCTCTATTATTTGATTAAATAAATAAATATGCTTTCATAAAGCACAGCATACCAATCATTCTCTAGAAAATTGGTCTCTAGAGCAAATTAATGTGCGTGTTGAGTGGTTTTTGAAGGTGCAAATTCTCTTTAACCAAGGCTTGATATGAGGGTATTTACTACCCACAGCACTAACCTGTCAGAATGTAAGACATATGTCATAGCTAATTTAGACTACAGCAGAGATGCTAGTAAAGCAAACATTGACAAGCACTCAAGAGAAGATCAAGTCTGTCCAGCTTCAGGGTAACGGTTCAATGGAATGGATGCTATGATCAGCATTGTCGCTAGACCGTCTTTATTAGTACCCGAGGGTAACCAAACAGTTGATGGGCCCCATTGACTTAAAATATACTATGGAAGTCAATGAGGCCCATCAACTGGTTATGAACATTCTTCAAAATAGCATCATTGTGTTCAGCAGAAGAAAGAAACGCATAGGCTACAGGTTTGGAACATCTTGAGGGTGAGTAAATGAGGACAGAATTTTTGGGTGAACTATACCTTTAAAGTGCCATGCAAAGTGCGTCATCTCATCTAATACTATTTTTATTTAAAAATGCAATCGCTGCAGGTACAAAAGTATTCCTGTATCGTTTTGTTCTCCACCTAGGGGCCACAAACCAACAAGAACGAAGGAGCTGGAAACAGGCTTTAAAGGGATAGTTCACCCCAAAATGAAAATTCTGTCAGTAATTACTCACCCTCATGTTGTTCCAGCCCCGTAAGACTTTCGTTCATCTTCGGAACACAAATTAAGATATTTTTGATTATTATTATTATTATTATTATTATCATTTATTGTCATTGCAAGTACAACGAAATTACATCAGAGCAACAATCGACGATGGTTTTTTCCATAAAGTGCAAAAGATCACCAATAAAAACAGTTTGTTTACAGGGCCCCGCAACAGACAACAGCCAAGAAAAAAGGGATATCAAGTGTAATCGCTTATAGAGCTGCAAAGTCCAGTTACAATTATTGCAATTGTAGAATAGTAAGTCCATAATAGCACCCATCAGTAGAGATGTAAATTATGTATGCTGCAACAATGCAGAGTCCAGTTCACAGTTATTGCAGTTGTTGGGTAATGTTAAATAGTGTTAGATGAGTAAATTAGGTTGGAGAGGGAGGTAGTTAGGATTGATGCTCATTCAGCAGTCTAACTGCCTGAGGGTAGAGGCAGTTGGCCATTCTAGCGGTTCTAGCTGGAAGAGACCTGTACCTCCTGCCCGACGGCAGCAGGCGGAACAAGCCGTGTGCTGGATGGAACCGGTCTCTTATGATGCGGTGTGCTTTACGCAGACAGCGGGAGGTGTACACAGATGAGATCTCCGGGAGGGTAGTCCCGATGATTTTGCCTGCAGTTTTCACCACCTTCTGAATCAACTGTCGTTCAGCTGTGGTGCAGCTAGAAAACCACACCAACAGCCCATAGGTCAGCACACTTAGAATTGCACAGTTGTAAAAATGTATCATAAGCCTCTGGGGGAGTTTCACTCTTCTCAGCTTCCTCAGGTAAAAGAGCCGCTGCTGGGCCTTCCCTACCGCTGAACTAATGCTACTGCCCCAGGACAGATCCTCCGACATAGTAACACCTAGAAATTTAAAGTGTTTCACCCTCGACTACCTCTCCATTGATGTTGAGGGATGAGTGACCTAGATTGTTTGATTTACGAAAGTCAACTATGATTTCTTTTGTCTTTTTGATGTTCAGTATCAGGTTATGGTTTTTGCACCACTCTGTTAGCAGTTCGATCTCCGCTCTGTATGCCTTCTCATTGCTGGCTGTAATGAGGCCGAGCACAGTTGTGTCGTCAGCAGATTTAATGACATGATTAGTGGGAAAAGAAGCGGAACAGTCATGTGTGTAAAATGTGTAAAGTAGGGGACTGAGCACGCAGCCTTGAGGTGCACCAGTGTTGATGTATATGGTGTTAGAAACGTGCTCACCTATTTACACACATTGGGAGCGGTTGGTCAGAAAATCCAGTATCCAGTAACATAGTGACTTGTTCAATCCGAGATTACACAATTTCAGCAGAAGTGTATTTGGCCGTATTGTGTTAAAGGCTGAACTAAAGTCAATAAAAAGCAGCCGTGCATAGGTGTCTTTGTGCTCTAGATGTTCCATCAGTAGGTGAAGAACCATAGCAATGGCATCCTCCGTTGATCTATTTTCCTTATATGCAAACTGGTATCGGTCTAAAGCTGGTGGTATGGCCTTTTTTAAATGTTTCATGACCAGCCGCTCCAGGCACTTTGCAGGGATAGGTGTGAGTGCAACAGGCCTATAGTCATTCAGGCATGTGACATTGGCTTGTTTAGGGACAGGGATAATTGTTGCTGCTTTAAAACATGATGGAACCCATGACCTGGACAGCGAGAGGTTGAAGATAATGGTAAACACTTCTGCTAGCTCGGACGCACAGTCCTTAAGCACCCGTCCCAGTACTCCATCCGGACCAGATGCCTTCCTAGGATTGATGTTACCTAGGCACAGTCTCACTTCATGAAGGCTCAGGACTGGTGACGTATCGTCGTGGGAGGGCAAGTGGGGGCACAAAGCATCCTTGTTCTCCCTATCAAATCGTGCATAGAATTGATTTAATTCTGCCGCCACCGTAGACGAACCACTCCCCAAGGCTGATGTTGTTCCCTTATAATCCGAAAGTGCCCTTATTCCTTCCCACACCTGCCGTGAGTCAGTGAAGGTGTTGAAATGAGCTTCAATCTTCCTTTTATAAATTTGCTTAGCAGACTTGATGCCCCTTCTTAGAGCCCTCCTGGCTGTGCTGTAGGCCCTACTGTCACCAGACCAATAGGCTGCATCCCTGTCTTTAATCAACAGTCGCACCTCTTGTGTCATCCATGGCTTTTGATTAGGAAAGATATAGATTGTTTTCCAGAAAGTAACCCTGTCTACACAGAAATTGATATAGTCCATAACTGTGCCAGTATACTCATCAAGGGCCTGACGTGTTGATAATTCCTGGTCTCTAAAAACATCCCAGTCTGTGTGATAGAAACAGTCCTGTAGCTCAGAGACTGCGTTTTTGGGCCATATTCTAACGAGTTTCACCTCGGGCCCAGCAGACTTGATGATGGGAGTGTACAGGGGATGAAGCATAAGTGAAATATGATCACTCAAACCCAAATGAGGATATGCCTTGACTTTGTAAGCCTTAGCTACATTGGTATACACCTGATCTAGTGTTTTATCTCCTCTGGTTGCACAATTCACATTACGATGGAATTTATGTAATACATCCGCATAAGAGGAAGAACATTTTCTGTTCAGTCTCCACTTGGACGAGACCCTGTTTCTTTGGAAACGTGTCTTTTAGAGCTCTCTCAAAAAACTTACTTCCCTTTAGGCAGGAATATTATACTCAGAGTGTTCGAATTATATTTTACTTAGAATTATTAGAAGTGATTTTAACTGTTTCTTTACTAAACTTTTAATCCTGATTATGTGAATTAATTTTCCCCTTCATTTATTATTTGATTGTCTGCTGTTCAGAAATAAAATTTGACTTAATAATCTGACTGGATCTCCTCCCTGCATCACAAAGGATATGATTATAGATTTAGACAGTCATGGACACCAAATTGACCTTTGAGAAGAACTGTGACTCTGTAGCCTGTTAAAAGCGACACCATCATCTGTTTTACCTCCTAAAACTGTTCAGATTTCGCATTGATAAATCTATGATGAACCTTTTTTAGGCTTTCTTTGAATCAATAGTGGTAATCTGTCTCTGAAAAACAGAAATTCACGACCAAATTGCCAAAATTGCCAAATTGATTAAATCTGAGCACTGGATCACTGCTCCATAGGCTTCTGGGAATGAAACCTATCAGCCCCGAAAAGTCATTAAAGACATCGTTAAAATAGTCCAACTGACTATAGTGACTCGATCTTAAATTTATCAAGCGAAGAGAATACTTTTTGAGCGCAAAAAACAAACAAACAAAAACAACGATTTTCTTCAAGTATTCATTTCCTTCTCTGTTTGGCCTTTAGATTTCAATTGCGTAATTGCGTAGAGCTTCTGGTTGAACACACACATCACACGCATCACACCAGCGTCGGCCAATAGTGAGCCTACGTGTGATGTATAACACAGAAGCTCTACGCAATTACACTAAGTGAAATCTATAGGCCAAACAGAGAAGGAAATGAATACTTGAAGAAAATCGTTATTTTTGTTTGTTTTTTTTGCGCTCAAAAAGTATTCTCGTCGCTTGATAAACTTAAGATCGAGTCAATAGTCACTTGGACTATTTTAACGATGTCTTTAATGACTTTTCGGGGCTGTCAGGTTTCATTCCCAGATGGAGGAGTGATCCAGCTCTCAGATTTAATCAAAAATATCTTCATATGTGTTCCGAAGATAAACGAAAGTCTTACGGGGTTGGAACAACATGAGGGTGAGTAATTACTGACAGAATTTTCATTTTGGGGTGAACTAACCCTTTAACAGGCTAATAGAGCTTGCCTTACATCACAGTGTGGATAGAGACCTGATAGGTTGAGTTGAAGATCACGGATAATCTTAATAGCCCACTTGACAATTTGGTCGTGAATTTCTGTTTTTCAGAGACAGATTACCACGATTGATTCAAAGAAAGCCTAAAAAAGGTTCATCATAGATTTATCAATGCGAAATCTGAACAGTTTTAGGAGGTAAAACAGATGATGGTGTCGCTTTTAACAGGCTACAGAGTCACAGTTCTTCTCAAACGTCAATTTGGTGTCCATGACTGTCTAAATCTATAATCATATCCTTTGTGATGCAGGGAGGAGATCCAGTCAGATTATTAAGTCAAATTTTATTTCTGAACAGCAGACAATCAAATAATAAATGAAGAGGAAAATTAATTCACATAATCAGGATTAAAAGTTTAGTAAAGAAACAGTTAAAATCACTTCTAATAATTCTAAGTAAAATATAATTCGAACACTCTGGGTATAATATTCCTGCCTAAAGGGAAGTAAGTTTTTTGAGAGAGCTCTAAAAGACACGTTTCCAAAGAAACAGGGTCTCGTCCAAGTGGAGACTGAACAGAAAATGTTCTTCCTCTTATGCGGATGTTTATCAGGACAGGGCACAGATCCTCTTTACTATCACATTGCGCAAACACTAACGACAAAGACATATCGTTCTTTTGTGGTTTCACACCATGGAGGGGGGGCGTACACACATTGTCTCGTATACCCTCAATCAGCTAGATTTGAGGCATAAAGATTAATAAAAGAAACACATTAAACATACATTTCAAATTATAATACTGGTAAACACATGACAGTAATGATAAACACATCAACATGATAATAATGATTTCTTAAAATATGATGATTACATTTTATTAAATGATATTTAAGATCTAAATTATTAAAGCATAAGTAAACGATAAAACATAAAATATGATGATTACATTTGATTAAATGATATTTAAGATCTAAATTATTAAAGCATAAGTAAACGATAAAAGATATGTAAATGATAAAACATAAGTAATATATATATATATATATATACATAGGCCTATATATAATATATATATATTTATTTTCCTGCTTCATCACTTTATTTAAGTTCTGTTTAGGTCCAAAAAAGATTTTTCTTGCAGGTGACAAAATCCTCAATGGCAGGCCCATGATGGGCTAATAATAATAAGGTTCTTCATTGACATAATTCAATAAAGAACTTATAACATCAACTGAATCTTTCCATTCCACAGGTTCTTTATAGTGAAAAGGGTTCTTCAGGTTATTAAAATGTTCTTCAAATGAAGAAAAAAGAGAAAGAACTGTTAATTTAAAAACTGTTAACTCAAAGGTTTTTTATTGAGGAACCAAAAATGGTTGGAAAACCAATAGCTGCAAACCCCTCCCTTCTGGAGCCTTTATTTTTAAGTTTCACCGACCTGATTTACTGGTAATAGTTCAGCTGTCGTGTCACGTTGTGGGGTTGCAAAAGACTACTGAAATAGTTTCCGATTCAGTTTGATTCAGTCGGACAGTTCAGTCTCACGCACTGAATCGTTTGCAAAGGGATATTTTATTAATACAGAAAACAAAAACAGCAATGAATGAGGTCATATCTACCTACAGTATGAAACAATAGGCTACTCGCAAATGTCTTCTAGACTGTTTTACCTATTATAAAATGTATCAAAACATGAATTCACTTTTGGTATTTATGGTAATTAGGCTATGATTCAATTTCAATTGATTTCGAAATGTATTCAATCTCAGACTGTTTTATATTCCAGTTCCTAATTCTGAACGCTTGGTGGCGCTGCGTTCTTATAAATCACTCTTCTTCACGGTCTGATCTGTTACAACCTAAAACAGCTCTTTTACAAGGGACCATCATTAAAATAAAAATACATTAAGTCGTGAATTTATGGATTTTAACATTTAAATCATAAAATAAAATTGAGAACAAAAGCAACACTTTTTTAGTTCATATAATGTTATCCTGACTGAATTCTCAGTAATTCGAGAGATTGTCCTGAAAAGATTATTCTCCTCATATGTGGTCTTTGCATGAGCTTGCTTGTTAATGTTAAATATTATTGTTAAATAATATTGTTAAATATTTAAAGGAGTCATAATGTAGTATTAACTTTGATACCCATGCTCTACTATAGTCATTTCATGCCCTTCTAAAAAAGAAAAATTGGAAAAAAATAAACACAGAGCTCGTTTGACCCTTATTTCTGAATGCATTATTGTCTCGCGAGATCTGATGCGAGGTTTTGGCTGTCGTGGACAGTCATTTTAATAATGCAAATGAGGGGCGCGATGATTGGTGGCAGGAAGGAGGGGGCTTGACACCGCAGGTAACTTCAGCATATCATTCCAAAAAGACATCATGGCGCAAGTTGTTAATGAACCCGACCTGGCCGCGACCTACGGGATTCAACCGTATATGTTTGAGCCAGACTCTGAACCAGCTGGAAACGGAAGATGAACAACAGTCAATGGAAGGACGTCTACATCAACATGTCTCTGAATGGTAAAGACAATTTTTTTGACTGAGACATAAGTTAAACTAACATCAGTAACGAGCTAAAACGTTTGTTGCTATTTTCTCCCACATAAGTTTAGCTTTAATTTAATGTAGATTACATTAACGGAGATGTAGTCTACTTTATTTTCAGTTTACAGTGGTTATAGAGATCAACGTTTGCTATAATGTGTTGTTTTTGCCTTTTTTGACGTTGTGGTTTTTTAGACATTCAATAATTTTCATCTACAGACATGTAACGTTATGTTTTTCTTTGTTTATTATTTCTTGACTGTTTTTTTAAATGTATCTATCTTTATCTATTATATAAAAAAATCAATACAATGATATGTTGTCATTGTTATATTATATACGATTATATTAAATAATAGCTGTATCATTTTCTAGTCACTGAGGGAAAACTTCATAATTACAATGTATCAGATTTTAAATTAGTAATTACTAACGTTACTGTAGTGTAAAACAAAGTGGAAAGATGTGGCTAGCATTCGTAGAGTCCATTCCCCGTGTTTACATCACATACATTAACCGCATTAGTAGTTAGCTGCTGTTTGTTACACAAAATATAGTAATAAAAACACAGTCTTACCGTTTCAAATTCAGGCAAGTCCCTGATTGTTGGAATGGCACCTTTTTACAAACGTAGCTTCGATGCCAACTTCGTCTTCGCCTGATATTGCCCCAAATTTGTAAAAGATTCTTTTGTGAAATGTTTAGCGCAGACACCTAACGTTGAGCAAGTGGAGATGGTTGTTGGAACAGCGTCATTAAAAATAAATTTCATCCACTGGTCCCTTGTAGTTTGGTCAGTTTTGGGTAAAGAAAAAACATTAGAATGTGGATTATGACAGTCAACCACAGAGCAACTCACGTGTGCACTACGTTTCTGCATCTTTCTTGACTGAATATGATGGGGAGAGGGGCAGGGCGGGCCTCCTCTGCGGTGTCCATATGTGGTATATCCGGCCCCGTCTTGACGTCAAGTCGGGGGAGAAATTGAAATCTCGTATTTGAGTGCGCGTGCACGTTGGCTAGTTTAAGAACCCTGGGGTAAACAAACGCTTCACTTTTGAATATCGGCATCCCGGCCAATGTATAATCGTTAGTCAATCATAACATACATTGATTCTCATGGAAAAGTGAAAATTGCACATTATGACTCCTTTAATTATTGCATGTGAGCAAAACATAAAGGAAAAATATATATTAATAGGCAGAATCCATTACATAATTAGTTATGTTATATGTAAATTATTTTTTGGGGGTCATGCTTCGGTTATTTGGATAAGCAATTTGTTCTAAGATTTTACTCAATCAAAACTACACTTCCCATGAACATGTGCGGCACTTTACTGCAAAGCTGACGTCACACGGCGTTACATGTGGATACGCGTTCTGTTGCTCAACGTTTGAATTTCGTAAATTGTGTCGGTTTAGCTGTAGTTATTTAATTCTACATTTAAAAAAAGAAGATTCTCGAAGTTAGGCGTCCACATTTCAGTTATATGGAACGACACAAGCCGCAATTATTTAGAAAAACAGCTGCAGCCATCTGAACTTGCTAGCCTGATCGCTAGCTACTTTAGCAAAGGAAACGAAAGTAAGTTTGTCATAATATTTTTCACTTGTCACTCTGATTAATGATGCTGTTTTCGATAACATATAAACACATTTGTGACAACTTGCCACGAGCTGTCATTTATGAAAATCATCCTTGTTCTGAGGATATGGGATATGGATATCTTTACGTGGATATGGGGATCTTTGAAACCAACATTATGGACGTCTTTGAAACCAACGTCATTGGTACAAAAAACGCACTTTTGCAGTTGGGCATCCAGTTCCTAATATACTTCGATATATGTGGGGAATTGTTGTGAGATTTTTTTCCCCAAACAAACATTACATTACAATACATTATTACCTACATAACTGATATACAGTCATTCATTCTGCCTTTTGTCCTTTGTGAAGGCTAAATGTCATGGAGAACTACAGGAAAGCACGCACAGTTGACCAGCCCTGTCCGTGTCCATTCCCCGACCTGCCCAGCAACACTCCCGAAGTTCGAGTGAAGGATGGCAGCAAAGTCCGCAACCTGATGAGGTTTGCTTTAAGCCGTATGGAGGAGAAAGCCCCTGCAAAAGATCATCCAGACACCTGTGAAGGCTCAGAGGTGAGCGTTGGGTCGGGGGAGAATCTATGCCGCCAAATCGTGTTCACAGGTGTGGGTTCGAGCGTGGCTAAAGCCATCACGTGCGTGGAGATCATGAAACGCCGTGTTCGCTGCCTACACCAGCATACCAAGCTGGCCTACCGCACGGTTCAGGAGGTCTGGGAGCCCCTGGAGCCTGAGGCTGGGTTGGACAGTCTCACAGTCAGCCGAAATCTACCTAGTGTATGGGTTCTGCTCTCCAGAGACCCACTTGATAGGAACCAGCCGGGTTACCAAGCGCCGGGTTCTTTTGATGCCTTTTGGGCTCAGGCTCTCAAAGAGGAAGCGGCAAACCCAAGACATGAACAGAAAAGGAAGAGGGGAGGAACAGGGGCTGGAAGGCCAGACGGGGCGGGCAGAGGAAAGGGTCCGCGCAAGCCCTCGGGCCGACCTGGAGGATCACGTAAACCTCATGCTGGGGGTGGGCAGGAATGAATGAATTTCGCAGCTTCCTGCCACTGCCGTAGCTTGGTTCATGCTGACGGACACATTTTGATGAAGAATATTCAGTGCCGTATCTAATAAGCAGATTCTTGAGGATGTCTGTCATAAAATAGATGTTCAGTCCCCGAACAATAACAGTTCACCCAAATTTAAAAACGTTCATTATTTATTCACATTTATGCCATTAAAACATTTTTTGTGGAACACAAAAGACAATATTCAATCGTGATCACGTTTGTCAATCTCCATAAAGCACCATAAGAAGTGGTTCATATGACTTGTGCGCTATAATCCCAGTCTTCTAAAGCCATGCAAGTTTTCAATTAATAGTGACTTTAATTTGAATCCCTTCCTCACATAAAGGATTCAGAAGACTTGGCGTATAACACACAAGTTTGAATTAAAGAATGGGCCACTTTTATAATGCGTTTTTGAGCTTCTCGGGTTTTAGGGGTGTGTAAATCATGACAAATGATTTATTTTCTTGTTTTTGGTTAACTACTCCTTTAAATACATTAGACAGAAAGGCCTAAAACTACATATCCATATTGAACTATTGTGCCAGAGACTAGAATGAGGTATTCTCCTTTTTTTATACATCAGCATGTTTATTGCAAAAATAATTATTCTTTAGAGATGATTGTGTTGGCTGTTTTTTCAGCATATAAATTATTTAAAGAATTGTGTTTGAAATGTATAGATTAATTCAAATTGGCGATTGGGAAAATATTTATTTTTTTATTTAGAGGAGGTGTTAGGTAAGCAATTCAAACCATATTGAAGTAAACAAACACCATTAATTTGATCTTTGTATCATATTATTGCAGATTTGATTTACAGATGAAATACCAGGCAAAGTTTTTCAATATCAGAAGAATGAAAATAGCCTATGTCATCTTTTGCCACTAACATATCAATTATTTTATGCAAAGGAAAGGAAATTGTGTATTTTGAATACCAAATATGTCTGCAGAAAATACACAAATTTGGGCTTAAAGGGCTTTGACCAAACACCAGTGTTTTTTTAATGTCACAGGTCAGAAAGACTGAACATCTAGATGTTGTATTGGGAGTTTTTTAAATATATATTGTAAAGTTCAAAAGGAAAACATGTTATTGGATCAGATTTGGGGATATTAGCCCAACTTCAGACACAATTTCATCATGTTTTCCCAGCAGCAGACTGTTTGTTGGAGTAAATTACAAAGAAAGTGAACACTTTAGAGATATAAGGAGTTTAATGTTATGTATTCTTTAGTAAATTTCTATTTTGTGAAATTCAGAAAAGTAGAATTGAAATTTGTGTTGACACAAACAATGGTCAGTTCTGTGGTGGATAAAAATGTCAAATGTTTTGGAACTGAATTATTTTGAGTGAATAAAGTGTGGATTCCTATGAAGTTGTTGGTGAATTTCTACATTTGTTATATGAAACTTGTTGATCTTAAGACTCAAATCTTTCCAGCATCTTATGCAAAACCACATGGGGAGAGGAGAGAACGATTTTTGAATGTCAAATGTTCTTTTACTGAATGAACAGAGAATGCACAGCTCATTCTGTTCAAATAGAGGAAGAGGAAGCGCTGATCAAAATATAAGGTAGGATATTTTTTTGCATTACATTTGAGTCCATAAAAATGCTTAAATATTTCTAAATGTTCTTCTTTCAAAAGTGGTCTAGGACTATAACAATATGCAGCTATTTTTCTTCAGAAGGGAATCTAATTAATGGATGTCGTCATTATAAACAGTGGTTAATTCTACAGAAATATCAGTTTAAGCACAAATCAGTTTATTTGGATGAATAAAAAGCCTTAACACAGCTTCCTAGATATTAACTGATATCAAATGGTTTTGTTTATGGTATTTAATATACTTTGTATGACCTTACAAAACCTTTATTTAATATGTGACTACTCAATCTAAAGCTGCTCAACACATTTGCTGAAGAGTAAATCATGTTGTTTAATAGTAACCATCAGGATTATGTTTAATATATTCTTCTTGATAGCTATAACATGCCTATTTGTCTGTTTATTATTATAATTGTCTTGCTTGTTCAGTGTAATAATTTCACTGCCACCTGAAAACGTAATGACAGTCCTAGATGTGCATGTATGTATGTGTGTATATATAATTAATACTTTTATGGTGCAATAAATTGGTCAAAAGTGACAGTACAAATATTTATAAAGTAACAAAATATTTCTATTTCAAATAACTTTCAAGAATAACTTTCTTCAAAAATTCCTGAAATGTCACTTTCCACAAAAAAATATTAAGGAGCACAACTTTTTTCAGAAATTATTATAATAAGAAATGTTTCTTAAGCAGCAAATCATATTAGAAGGATTACTGAAGAATTATGTGACACTGAAGATTGCTGAAAATTGTCATCACAAGAATCAATTATATATATATACACTACCGGTCAAAAGTTTGGGGTCAATACGATTTTTTTTTTTTTTAAAGAAATTAATACTTTTCTTCAGAAAGGATGCATTAAATTGATCAAAAGTGACAGTAAAGAGATTTATAATAATGCAAAATATTTATTTTTTAATTAAATGCTTTTCTCTTGAACTTTTAAAGAATCCTGAAAGAAATGAATCAAGGTTTGCACAAAAATTAGAAGCAGCAAAACTGTTTTCAACTGTGATAATAATCATAAATGTTTCTTAAGCATCAAATCATCATATTATAGTGATTTCTGAAGGATCATGTGACACTAAAGACTGGAGTAATGATGCTGAAAATTCAGCTTTGATCACAGGAATAAATTACACTTTACTATATATTCACATAGAAAACAGCGGTTTTACATTGAAATAATATTTCACAATATTACTGGGTTTGTTTTGTATTTTTAATCAAATGAATGCAGCCTTGGTGAGCAGAAGAGACTTCTTTTAAAAACGACCCCAAACGTTTGAACGGTAGTGTATGTAGTATAATACAAAATATATATTTTAAATTGTAATAATATCTAACAATATAAAATTGCATCTGCATTTTTACCAAACCCAAACGTTAAAAAACTGCAAATGAGAGACAAAATATATTGAAAGCAGGTATTTTACATAGTAGTCTTGTTTCAGCACTAGTTTGACTAACTGTAACAAGAGCCTCCTCAGTGGAAAAATATGATCGTCTTTTTGAGCGCATGTGAATTTTGTGCAGCGAACACGAAATTTTGAACAGCGAAAAAGTGTTTTTAACAAATTACAAATCTACTAAATAATTATTAATTTGCTCTTTCTTTTTTTGCTGCTCAGCACAGCAGTGGCTTACCATCTGAAAGCAAGTTCACGAGTCACTCAACGCGGAGCTGCATAGGCAGAATACAGTCATGTATACTGTTCTGTTGACCTTTTTAATGTTTAGTCAAGGTAAGTTACTATCTAATGGGATTACTAGGGATGCACTAATACCATAAGATTACACCATATGTTATCGATGTTTTTAATCAAATTGTCCTATCCTTGAAATCGCTGTTACAATATTACAATTGGCAGTCTTTATTTTTGTTCATGTTTAAAAAAAAAAAAACAATCCAATCTTTGACATTTTCAAAGTGTCCAATTTTGTAAAATCAAATCATCATTTCAGTGTTCTCAGAGACATGCTAATGATGATATTGATACCAAGTATTTAGGCCCTACCCTCCATTATCAACTGAGTAATATTGGTGCATCAGTAGTGATTAGCATTTGCTGAAAATAAATTGGATTAAATAGCAAAACAAACCGTGATTGATGATTATTGGGCTGTTGAACTTTCACAGGGCTTTCAATGGACAGTCGTGGGACTAGTTTCATCACTGCTTTCCCTGAGAATATTGCTGTTTATTATAAAAAGACCATTAACCTACTGAAAATCACCACTCTCCACCCAAACACTACGGTCAATGTCACCGATATGGTCAACGGCACCGTCAACACCACTAAATGCATAAAAAATGGGACCATTCTGACAATGTATTTCACAAAGAAGGTTGAAGAATACCAGTTTGTTTCTTCCAATAAGACTTTTCAAATCACCAGTGATAAAAACGTCACAGTTCTTTCTATGAGTGGATGGCAGGGGAGATTCCAGTCTCGTGTTGTCCAGCCTGAACAACATCTCGGAACGGTATATCAGGTCCCCGCTCTGAATTACACCAAGATAGCCACGTCCTTCAGCATGACAACGGCGGTCAGATTTCTCCCTTTTAGGCTGATGATTATCAATGCAGTAGACAGAAACAACAGTGTCACCATCGAGCAGGTTGACGAAAGCGGTCAGAGGCAGGCAGATAGAATAACGCTCGGCCCTTACAGTCTTTTCCAGATTGAGATTAATGAGACAGTAAGAGAAATAAATGCAACGGACAAAGTGGCTGTGCTCCTGACCCATCCGTGTTTTGACGGAATAAACTGCTTATGCAACATGGTGGTGAACCAGCTCAAACCCCCAGTGTTTGACAATATTCCAGCCATATTCCTTGTGCCATCTATCTTCAGTGCCAAACAGCTACTTGTGACAACAAATCAATCCTGCAGTGTCTGTCAGGGTCTTTTTAGTAATTGTATTTTGGTGCAAAATTCTACAGACGTCTTGCCGTTATTCAGTGATTTTAAAAACACAAATTCGGTTATTTCTACCACTGTGCATGTTTCCCTCCGATTAATCAGTCCTGGACTCATTCTAGACCTCATTCCGACAAGCATGTTCTCTGGCTGCTATCTGTTAGATTTTAAATCTTCACCCAGTGGGGCTTTGGTGATTGCTAATACATCCAGCACTAATGGTGTGCGAATAAATGACCAGCCTTTGCCTTCAAACATCAACTGGAGCGTTATGAATGGCACAGAGTACTCTTGGGCTCTGGTGGAGGCACAAGAGATAGGCACTATCTGGCATCCTACCTCAAAGATTGGTGTATATATGATAGAACGCTTGGAGTCCAACAGTATCTATGGGAGCCCAGCAATAACTATAAATATGGACCCAGGTAAGTCTGTGTGTTTAAAGAATTGTGTGTGATCTTCAACCATAATTATATTCTACACATTTACTAAGACTGTCATTTTGAATGAATTAACTTTATATAATCTAATATATATTAAGTCAAAGCATCAATATCAAATATTTGTTTGTGTGTGTTTAGATGGTAACGGTTGTCTGGTGACTCCGGAGATGTTTGAACTTGGTAAAGATGAAATGAGCTGGTTCATGTCCCGTAATTACTGCTTGGAAAACGCGGATCAGCTTGCCAGGATCGTCGCTAACGACTCAGTGAATAAGATGGTTTTGAACATGACACTCCAAGAACCCACGGACGGCTGGATCGGTCTGCGGCGCAACCTGTACACAACAGAGTGGTACTGGAAAAACGAGGACGATTTCCCATCCAATGTGAACTTCACTTACTGGCAGAGAGGACAGCCTGAAAAACCTGAGAAAGGCTTGTGTGCCTCAGTTTCCCTAAACCCCAGCGATAAATTCAAGTGGAAGAGCGCACGCTGCTGTTCTAAAAAGAAACCGGTTTGCTATAAAACCACAAAATATCTCACTTACAAGAATACTGAGAGACTGTAAACAACTTATGTCTCAATTACAATAATTATGTAAACTCCAAATATATTTTGGCTTTGAGGACTGTATGTTTATGGGTCAATAGAGAAAATAGTATCGTTTTCATGCTCAACATTAATCTGTCTAGACTATATAATTATACCCTTATATTAAACTGGATTTGGTAGGCCTATGTTATTTGGTTGGCAATGACATATCATTAGAGATACTGTTAACTATTTTTCTTTTTAGGCTAAATAGGACTATTATGCCTATTAGATTTTAGTGTTCAAGTTGAGAAGCATTTTGAGTTGTATTCAGGTTAAGCTTTAAAACAGTGAAATTAAAGAATGTTAATAGAACTAAATGAGTCCTTAGACTTTTTGTAGAGTTCTGTAGAGCTTTTTTTAAATACAAAATAATGTCAGGCTTTATTTCAAAGTCATTAATTGTACAATTTTTAAAGTTAAAAAAGAATAGCTTACTGTTACAGTAAAGTAATTCTTACAACTGTTTGTCTTTTTTGCTTTCACCAAGCCGTCTTACTTTCCGTCATAATTCAATTAATTTTTGATGGATAAAATAGTCACAGATAACAGATAATTGCATTAACGAAGTTTGTGGATTTGATCAGTTAGTATTATATGAGTCACTTGATTAGATTATCCAGACAGGTCAGACATAGATGGAAGTCAGAGTCATATATGGCTCACCTCAAAACAGGAAGTTTTATTTTAAGACCGTGTTTTTTTTTTAACACAAATGGAACAAGAAACCGCTTTGAAGACCAGAGTGTTTTGATTATTTGAGCATGACATTTGTGTCTTTTCACTGGTCCACACTGCTACTAAACCTCCTCTTGATCACCCAAGCTCCCACACCCAGAGCCAATAACAGCTTGGTCCCTAACACTAGAGCAAGAAGCAACACGAGAGAGAAGGAGCTCTTTGCGGTTGACCTCTCTGGGCTGGGGGGCAAAACATAGAGAGTGGCTTGATCCTTCCCCAAAGAGTTTGAAGCCGCACAGATGTACTGTCCTCCAGGTTTGACGTCCAGTAGTTGGCTTGATGTGCGGTATTGCCCGGCAGCCTCCTGAGAGAGCGAGAATGAAGTATCTCCCACTAGAACACCATCTGGTGCGATCCACTGAACATCTGGAAGAGGGGAACCCTGAACGTGACACACGGCTTTGAAGCCAGATGTTTCACTCCCCTCAGCTGACAAACTCAGGATTCGTGGTGCAGCTGGTAATGAGAAATATAAACAAAGCCTGTCAGAATTTAAGATTTTACTCCCTTTTAATGCACGAGTTGAAATTTGAATTGTATTGGCCAAACTGAATTGGAATTTGACAGGACATTGAATTTACTGAATTGCTGCAGGAATTCTAATACCCAGAAGCAAGTATTTTTTGCACTTCTGGATTCATCGTCCTGAAGTCAATAGATTTTTGGTTAAATGCCTGAAATAAGGTCTGTGGTTAATACAAGCTTAAAATATTTTCACATTTTATGCTACAACATGAAATACATCCGTAATACCCTACTCGAGATATTTTATCCCCCAGTTTCACAGACAAGGCTTAAGCCTAGTCCCAGACTAAAATGCACGTTTGAGCTGTTTTAACTGAAAGCAACTTGCACTGACATATCTTTAAAATATGTCAGTGCCATTGTTTTGTCTCAGCACTTTTTTCTAGGCCACGTTTATAAAAGCTACTGGAAAATCCTAATTGAACTAACACCTAATCCTGGTTTAGTCTAAACCCTGTCTGTGAAACCAGGCCTATGTGTCTTGAAAAAGGCAGTAGCTAAAATGGCCAACAGAGGTTTTCTGTGATGTCATCATGTCAAACAGGTTAACTTATCTACTCACTAGTCTGCTTTTACAGCCTTGTTGAGTTTTGCAAACTATTCTAACTCAAACTTTTCATCATGTATATTTTAAATGAAGAGTAAAAGAGTTTTCGAAAGCTTAGTGGTGGTGACATTGAAGGTCAATAGTTTGTTTATAGTCTAAATGTAGCTAAAATGTACAATTTTTGGAAAAATCCAATTGGGGTTTTATTGAGGGAACAGGGGTGAAACTAATTTCTGGGTTGGTCTATAAAAATACATCATTACTGCTGCGCTCTATTAAGAGAAATTCAACAGGCATTAGGAGAAATGATGTGCTCATCCACCTTGGTCCATAAATTGGTCTTGGAACATCCAATCAATTTGGTGTTAGAGTTCATACCAACATATTCACGTTTTTTATTTATTTTATGTACATTTCTCTTATAGCTATTGATTAGGTTGTAATTGTTTGGGGTCAGGATTATGCTTGTTTAGACAGAAATGTTATTCCAGCACCAACAAAAGATTTTGATTCAGGAAGCAAAATTCTAGTCAACATAAAGATGCAATGTTATAAATATATTTCCTTTCCCATTTCAAAGCATGTCAAGTCAAATGTTGTTTTTCTTACCTTCCACTCGTAGACGGGTTCCCAGCGTGTTTTCAAAGCTTGTATGAGGGTGTCCCGTTAACTCTACACGGCAGTAGTACCGGTCACTATCCTTCAAGGTGACGCTGTTGATCCTGAGTGAGATGTCATGGTTTCGGTGGTTGCCCTCCAGACGGTAGCGCTGGTCCTGGTTGATCTTGGATTGGCACTGCTGGCTGTTGTTCAGGCTCGTGCAGCGGAACAGAACTGTGGCAGCCCGTCCGTGGCCCAGGGTCCACACCACATGCATGGAGGAGGGATGGGTGTGGTGCGGGTGGGTGAAAGAGCAGGGCAGCACTACCGGGTACCCCTCGATCGCCCGCAAACCCCAGTTGGTGCTTTCATCAACCAGCCGTCATCGTCCTTGGCTATAGCTAGAGAAAGATGTTTATAAAACCTCAAAGGTCAAAGCAAAATAATTCTACTAAGTAATTCTAATCTAATTCTGTTTTGAATATTCTCACCTGCACTGTGAAGGACCACCAGCAGACCGAGAGTTTTACTGAACCGTTGCACTTCCATTGCAGAGTAGACATGTATGATTCATTATGAAAAAGAAAAAATCAACTTGCAACATGTTCCTAATTCTGACTCACCATCACACATTACTGACTTCATGACATTAATAATTTCTTTTCATCTCTCTCTCTCTCTCTCTCTCTCCTCTCTCTCTCTCTCTCTCTCTCTCTCTCTCTCTCTCTCTCTCTCTCTCTCTCTCTCTCTCTCTCTCTCTCTCCACGGATGATGTGCTATTATAAACAGCAGCAGGGCCTTTAAAAAAAAAAAACTACCTGCACTTACCAGTTCACTTAAAAAGTTATTTGGGAAATGTAAGCAGACAGTTCCTTGTTTTAGTCAGAACTTACCATCATGTTTAGTCACTTCATTTTTAAAGTGTCTCTCTGTGAGATCCAAGAATGGTCGTGATTTTGGAGGCGAAGAGGCGAGATTTTGTGTTTGCCTTCCTTTCTTTTATTTGTAGTCTCAAAGGTATTTTTTGTCTATTTATAGTCTTCTGGTCTAGCAGTCTTATCTTTTAATTTTTACAGTGTAAGAAATTATAAACCGGATGCAACAGATTTAGATTTCCTCAAGAATCTGAAGTTTTATATTGTATATTGTTCTGTTCTCATCCGCAGGCCTAACATGTTCACAATGGATGTCAGTACAGCCTCAGGTCAACGGCTCTTTGGGAGAGAATGTGATTCTCCCCTGCGTCTTCACACATCCACGACAAAATAATTACAAAGGCGTCATCATTGTCAAATGGATGAAGGACAAAGAACTCATCTTTTACTGCAATCTTCACAACACGACAAATAGCCAAAACAACGTTACCTGCACTGACCGAAGATCATCAGAGAGGCTCTCGCTTAGCGGTGACCCCAAGAAAGGAGACATTTCCTTGCGTATCAGTAATTTAAAGTTTACCGATGCTGCAAGGTACTACTGTAGGGTGGAGCTGGATTATGAAAGTTGTTCTTCGAAGGACACAGAGCTTAATATCACTTGTGAGTTTTACACATTTGTATGATCACAAAAATATACAGTGGTATATTCAATATATCAAAGTAGTATTTGGACACTTAAGTCACACTTTTCTCAGTACTTTCACTTCTCACCGGTGTAGTTCATTATATTAAACATGTTCCACAAAGTTTAACAACCATTGTATTGATTTTAAACAATGGTAACACTTTTTTTAAAGTGACGTAGTTACAGAAGTTAACAGTAAATTGCAGTAAAACCTTAACCTGAACTCAGTACTTATTTGTGTAATTAATTTTGTCCTGTTTCGAAATACATACATACACAAACATAATGTTTATATTATAATTGGGACCACTACATGTACACATTAAATTAGGGAAATCTTTTTTGATGGTCAACTGTAGGTCCAGCACAAATCCTCAGTCTGTCCCTGGATATAGATGCCAAAGCGCACGGTGTGATGCTGAAATGCTTTGCTCAAGGAAAACCGGTTCCAGAAGTGAAATGGACCTTCTCATCTGGACTGCTGGAAAATTATACAATTAAAACAGACCTCAGCAACTACATAGTCACCAGCTCAGTTCCATTCTCTGACCAGAACATGTACACTTGCCAAGCTGTGAACTCACTGGGCCGAGATCAGAGAACATTTCCACCAAATCATCCAAACTGTTTTGGTCTTTTGGTAGCGACTTGTTTTCTGGGATGTTTGCTGTTGCTTGGGCTTGTGGCGTTCGTCATAGATGTGATGAAAAGAAGTATGTATGACCCTTTTCTAAATATTGTCTGTGAATTTTTTTTTTTAACATAGTTAGCAAATTCTGATGTGCTGTGTGTGTTATTTCCAAAAAAAGGACGAAGTGTGCAGGGAGTCATGCAACAGTAAGAAATAATGTTATTCAATTACTGGCATCTGAAATAAGGAATCTTTAGTACAAAGTATTTTAATGTGTCATAATAATTGTTTAATTTTCAGGCAAATAGGTGTACAAAAGGTTCAAACCTCTATATATCAAGCTAATGAGACTGTATATGCCAATGTCAGCACTTGTTCAGTTGGTGAGTATGAAACGATTAATAAAACCAATTTAATTGTCCATTAGTACTATCACAAATTAATATGTGTATTATTACTTACTATAATGGACAATTTAATAAGTTTCATTTTATTTTATTTTTTGGGGTGACCTAACCCTTTAATATATGGGTTAATACCTCACCCTTTAATATATGAATCCCAAAGAATCTATGTGTATATATATTTGTGTACATATATTAAAGGGTTAGATCACCCAACAACGAAAATTCTGTCATTAATTACTCACCCTCACGTAAGACTTTCATTCATCTTTGAAACATAAATGATCTTTTTGATGAAATCTGGGAAATTTCTGTCCCTCCGTTGACAGTCTATGCAAATACAACTTTGATGCTTCAAAAAGTTAATAAAGAAATCGTAAAATAAATACATATGAATTGAACAGTTTAGTCCACATTTTCTGAAGAGACACGATCACTTTACATGATGAATGAACAGATTTAATTTATGATTTTATTCACATCTCTCAGACTTTTTGTGTTTCCAAGATGAACGAAAGTCTTACGAATTTGGAATGACATAAGGGTTAGTAAATGATGACAGAATTTTCATTTTTGGGTGAACTAACCCTTTAATCTTTATAGGTTGTGAAACTAGACAAGATGACATGTACTCAAAAGGGGTGTCACCAGAAGGAGGCAAGGAGGATCTGATTCCTGGACGCCAAAACCACAAAAATCCAAAGCCACCCCGCCCCCGAGGACCCCCCCCCAAACCACACACCCCATCCTCCCTCACCCCCGGAAGGCACCAGTCAAAAGTGAAAGGTAAGGACTAAATGTAATATCATAAAAGCATTGTCTTAATCAAGGGTCAGTTAAATTGACCTTTATGTATAGGCCCCATATATTTTCATAGATTTTACCAACTTCTTGTCAACAGACCTCAAAGAGAAATAAAACCAACGTTGAAAGAAGATATCAGCAACAAACAACAAAGAATCTGGCCTTTAAATAGTTTATGTGAATAAAGTTGCAGTTTAAAATTAGACATTTGTCTTGTTTTTCCTTTTTTGTTTGTGTGATGCAGCAGTTCAATATAACTATTACAGGTTTAATTGCAGCATGTGAGCTATAATCTGAAACCTTACAAAGGTGGAACATATAGAAACGACCGAATATCCACAGTTTGAAGGGAAAACGCCCATAAGAATGTAGTCTATACACATATCTGCCTGTGAGTTTGTATGTTCAGTGATTTGTGAAGGGGTGAAATAACTAGACTCTTTTTTGACACCCCCTTTGCTTGTGGTGGAAAATTCTCATATATTCAGGAGAAAACTAAACACTAAACATGGCCACACATTCTAAATAAACACTAGTTTAGTACTTTACACCGTTTACACTAGTAGTAGGCTACTGTTGCTGATTTTGGTCCCTCCTCTTATGGTGTTACAACCATAGAAATAGAGAAAGTGGGTAGAAAGGTCAATCCCTTTACAGAAAGAAGTTAAAATGGCCGTGGCTTAGTGATCCAAAAGTTGTCTTTTATTCAGGTATGAAGGTGAGTAATATTTTTTTTAATTTGAACTCTTTACGTGTATATTCAATTCACTCACGATTATACTTTATTGGTAAATTATTATCCAGAGATCGCTGCTGAAGCTGCACGTTAACGGTGTTATCACGTGGTTTCTGTTACTTTTCAAGGTGCTGATCAAGCTGGACCAATCACAGTCGTTTTTGATTACGCTATGAAAATAATAAAATAAATCATTTTGTAAATATTTGTATGGTGTGTTTTGCTTCGTAGATCAGATATAATCTACTATAGTTCATATGTCTTAAAATGTTATGTTTTTGCGTATAAATGTTTCCAAGAAAACGAAAAACGTTGAGAGTTTTGAATGCAGCTCAGTGGAAGCTTCAGCTTTTGGGCCTTCACGCGCCCCCTCGTGGACGAAGTTAGTTTTGTATACCACTGGAAACCCCTAGTACTACCCTAGGAGCAACGACTCCGAGTTTTACCGACGTCTATGGTCACACCCTGTTAAAGTTTACACATTTCTCCTCTCTCAACCATTGGTCCCATGTGATCAGCTTTAAATTAAAATAATCTTATTTTATTTGTAAAGTTCCTCATAAATTAGATAAATATACCAGAATGCCTCACACTGTCATTACTACAACCACCACAACAACATCCAACGCGGATGGAGGATTTTGCAACATTCCTTATGCCCGTTCATTTCAAGGATTACTGAAAATCGGCCAAGTGGTAAGAGAAAGTTATACTTGCATCACATTTATTTTGTGAAGTAAACGTAGGCACAGAATCTTAAATTTAAGGAAGATAGATGGTTAAAGAGATAACCGAAACTGACTGTTTTACACCTTCATTGACCGATTAACGGAACTTCCTAGTTCCCATGAATATGTACGATCAGTGGATCTATTTACAGTAGCTAATTTATTTAAATATCTCTGCAAAGTATTCCAGAAGTTAAATCTAAACCTGATTTTCACTAACAAGAGTGCTGAAACGTAACTACCATGGTATTATGTTTGTTTTTGTTGTTGTTTTGTTACATTTATTATAATGTATTTTTATGGACAGTAACGTTACCGTGTTATTAAAAAAAAATAATAATCCAAAATGTAGCCTACCATGGACTTATAAAGGCTGGATCAAACACCACAATAGTAATCATTCAAAACTATATGTAAATCGAAGTAGCCTACCATGGCTAATTGCCAGTGACACTATACTTATTATAGTATTGCAACATGTGGGGCCAACATCGGGTGAAAAGAGAGTGTGTGTATTAAGGGATGACATGCATTGATAATTTGTAGATTCACACACCCCGGATGCTCAGGAACAGCCGGCTCCTAAAATGGTTGCGGTGATGAGAGAGATTTAGAGAGATTATCACCTGCTACCACACACCACACACACACACACACACACACACACACACACACACACACAACACACACACACACACACCACACACACACACACACACACACACAAACACACACACACCACACACCACACACACACACACACACACACACACACACACAACACACAAACAAACACACACACACAAAGAAAAACACAAAAACCTACAACCACAAAACCAACGATTTCCAAAGAAATCTGTTAACAACAGTGTTTACAGGAAAATAAACTTTTAGTGAATAATAAATTATTCAACTTTCTATGCAAGAACAGTTCGTACGAAAGTGGAAATGCATCATATTTTGAGCTTAAACTGTAATATAGCCCAAAACAAATATGATTGAAAAACCTGTGTTGGGTGTAATGCATTGTAATTACTGTAATTGAATTGCTTTTACACTTAATTTTTCTGTAGTTGCATGTTCTGTATTAAATACTGTATAGAACAATTCTATATAAAACAATAGTGGATTAAACATCCAAATTTAACATCTAATGTTAAAATGTGTGTGTTTATAATGTAACCTTCTCTGTTTAAATACTTTGGCCAGTTCAAGAATAATTTATGCAATGTTATATGATTTATTTGACAGAATTAAAAGAGCAGTTTCAAGTCTATCCTTGTATAGTAATAAGTAATTCCTTTAGAGAGAGAGTAAATAGTACAGTATTCTAATTACACTGCAGATGTAATTAATAGCTTGTAATTAATTACTTTTTTAGAGTAACTTACCCAACACTGTGCATAACTGAAACCTAATAATATCAATGTCGTTTTTGATGCTTCTTTTTTTTTTTTTCAAATATTATGCATATATTTTTATTGCTCTAATTGGTACGTTATTTATTATTGTGTTAAAATGCAGAAATATGACAATCATTCATTATTATTCATTATCATATATAAATATATATTAACATTTAACAAATATAAAATTAAAAATGTATTACAAATCAGACAGTTAAACTTAAAATATCAGACACTTAAATATAAAAATAATTTATATTGGTCACTACTTGTAATGCTGATAAAGAAAATAACAGAAACTTCATTATTCCTTTTGGTCCAAGGACTTGTTTTATTTACTGAGTTGTATTATCTTTGTTGAAACCTTAATCCCAGGTGTTACTGAGCAAAAGCATTGCTACCTCTCGTTCTGTGGTTTGTGTTTGTGTAATTATATTAGTGTTTGTCTGTGAAAGACAAAGGATTTTCAAATGAAATTGTCTTCATCTGATATGGTTTTGATCAGGTGGTCCTCCTGATTGCTTTCCTCTGTGTGCACTGTGAGCGGATCTCCTCACTCTCCGCCTTTCGCTACTTTGAGGTGGTCACCGCATGGTTTCTCGTCGTCTTCTTCTTCTTCTACCTCATGTATTTGTTTCGACTTCAAAGCAAAATCACATGCATCAACTGGACATTGACGGCAAGTCGGCACAGTTCACATTTCACTTACGTATCTGCGAACTGGTGTCGTTTATATGCTACTCTAATGAACTCTCTATTGCTTTCACAGGAGTTTTTACATTATGCTGTTGGAGGAATCCTGGTCTTTATCGCATCTATAGTTGTAGCTGTGAATAATTATGGGATCTCATCTTTAATCGCTGGATCTGTGAGTACTTGCAGTATGTTCAGTACATGCAGCTGATTGGCCAAGGAAATGCACAAAGAGTTCTTGTGTAGGAAAGAGGAAGCAGGAAATACGTATCTGCAATGCTGCATCATGTCCTGTTACCGCCTGGGCAGTGAATGTGTGATTCTGATAAAGCTCTTTTAGGCATCAAAAATTACTTTTTATTTGTAACAATTCATAATTGTAAAGTGTTGTTAAAGTGCCTCGATTATGCTATTTTGTTTATTTTACATTTTGGCCCTGTTTACACCTGGTATTAAGATCGTTTTTGGTCAATCAGATCACAAGTGGACAATGCTATAATTTTTATCAAGAGGATTTGAGTGTGTAGATCTCAGCACTTCGGAAATCAGTTTTCAGCTCACGCACTGAACAAAAATCCGGTGTTTCAACGATGACTAATCTTCTGATTGGCCATTGCATTCATAAGAGTCACGTGTGATTGGTTATAGTGCTCAACGCTGTAAAAACTATGATGTAACACAAGCAGATCTAAATTTAATGCTGCAATAGACGCTTTTTATTACATTTTCATTTTATTACTGGATTTTGTTTACTAGGCTATTGCACCAATCACAGAAGACTGGGCCATCTGACCAATCAGAGCAGAGTAGGCTTTCAGAAAGGAGGGTTAGACTGGATCCTTTATTGAACCGTTTCAGACACTGCAAGAAAAGAGGTGTTGTTGCAATGTATATTATGAGAAAATGAAAGAGTTTTTGACCTTGGATGCATGTGAACCTATTGTAGGAGAGCTTCAAAATAAAACTAGGGACCTTTAAAATATCATAAGAGGTGCATTTTAATATGTTACTAATCCCTGTTTTTACATAATCACAGGTGTTTGGCTTTATAGCTACTTTTCTTATTGCGATCAGCATATGGACTTCTTATAAGGTCACATGTGGCTCTCAACCAACTGGTGAGTCCGACACTGTTTTAATAATGTAATTTGTGAAATATGAAATCTGTGAACACAGATTATACTCTCCTGCTAATATTCTCTTGAAGGTGCCGCGGTGTAACCAGAAGGAAGAAACTGTCCAATCAGCTGGAAGTAGCAGGAAAATTTCTCAAATTGTTCTAGATGGATGATGAGTGCTTTGAGGACCTGGAAGGGACATTTTTAAACGTTTTGGAAGATGCTGTGTGCTTCAAGAGTAGATTTCTTCATCAGAATTTCAGTGCCTCAATGAACTTAACTGTCTCTTTTATCTCGGCATGCGCAGCCGCTGGGATCAACCTTTTCAATGGATTATTTTAAGAGTGGAGTTTTATATTTATCAACAATGTCTGAAACTAAAAGGGGCCATTTCTGAACCAGAATATTTGCATTATTTATTTGACAGTATTTCATGTGATGCAGATTTGATTCAGTAGCTGCGATCAAATAATATTTAGGCTTAAGTGAGGTGTTCATAAAGAATTGATGCTGGCCCACTGTAGTATTATTAGTAGAAGTATTATCACAAGAGTTAAAGTGTATATTTAATTTTCACAGTATCTCTATGATATTATTATATGCAACACAACTGTAAAGTTTGAAGAATGTATTTCTGGCTTTCTAAATGCGATTCCCTTTGTTTTGTCTACGGTGTGATAAAAGGTAAAAAGTCTTCTAGTGTTGTGTATGTTGTGTGTTGCTTCCTCTCTGATTCAAAACCAGAATTTGGGGCTCAAAACAGGTGGTAATGCTATAGATAGTATAGAATTTGCATTTGTAACACTCACGAAAAGCCAGGAATATGTCACATTTGAATTCAAAATCAAAATCAATATTATTTAGCATACAATTAAGGTATTTTAAAAAAAGGTTTTGCATTGTCACATTTTTATAACAAGCAAATCTCCTCAATTCTCATTAACATGAGTTAAAAAAGTAAATTGAATTGTAAAGTGTTCATACTTGATTTTACATTATAATATTTGAGGTAGGCTACTGCTGATTTAAAAATGATTGTTTTACAGTTATAAAAAAGCAAAGTGTCTGGAAGCATTACGGTAATGAGAATTGTGAGAGGAAAGTGGAATCAAAATAATGTCACAATGGTCAAACATTTTTTTTTCTTTATTACTTTTTTCCTTTTGGTTTTGGCATGTTTTGTGGCCAAGTGTTTGTTAGAGCTATTATCCTATTAATATTTTGGCAGTGTGACTTTAACATACCAAAATCATATGGCTTATTAGATATGCTACCTATTTAAAAGTTTAAGACATCCAGCAGAAGTGACTTATATCATGCTCACGACTCATGGTTACAGTAAGTGGGTTTTGCTGGGCAAGAGATACAGGAAATTCCTGCCCACAATCAGGGAAATCCCTCGAAAAGAGAAAGAAGAAAATATACTGACATTCTAGATCGTAGTTTGTTGTAAGTCTGCTGTAATGGGGAAGGGAAACTATGAGGATCCCATAGGGAATAATTATGCTATATTTATGGATGTAGGGAGGATAGGGAAGGAGTGAAATGGACAGAGCGGCCCACATTCCATTTTAGTATTCCAGCTAATTTGGAAACATGACTCCCGTCCATATCAACTCCTCTTTAAGGTTCTGTTTAGACTAGAGTAGCCTACTGAAAGAAGCTCTCCCATTGGCTAAAGTAAAATTAACCATGGTTCTTTCTTTGGTAACTTATTATGCTCACATTTAGGACATTGGAAAAAGGGGAGAAATGGTTTGGGTGTAATAGAGGAAGAAAGGTACTGAATTTTTTCAGTGGTGTATACTGGATGCCAGCCGAACATCTGAGGTCAGATTCTGACTAGAATCTGAGTATAATGACGTCAAGCTAACAGTGGTGGGTTATAATTTACAGAAGTGAAAGAGTTAAGCAAGCACAAACTCTGAATGACCCACAAAATGTGGTCTGCTACTGATGATGATGTTATACCCCTCAGAACATAATACACTTAAACATATACGCCTGGAATTAAATACAAGACCTTTTAAAAGCACTTTGTGGATTCTCAAGTGTGTGTGTGTGTGTGTGTGTAGTTTCCTTAAAGTCTTCATTATGGAAAGTCTCAATATCCTCACTTGTGAAATATGTCAACCGACTACTGAGGGCATTTGACTGGTCCTCAAGTCACTATAGTTACAAAAGCTTATATATTGGCCAAAACAAGTGATTATTTAAATGTATTGTTTTGCACATGTTTCTGTGATGGTTAGGTTTAGGGGTAGGTATTGGGTTTTTTGGTCTCCATGAGGAAAAAATCTTATAAGTCATACTAATATTATTATATTATACAATTTATTTTATCAATAATAGGTTTGGGGTCAATTTGACACTCCCATTGACACAGGAATTTCACTCAATCTTTGATATTTTTATTGGAGAGAAGTGGCTTCTTTGCTGCCCTTCTTGACACCAGGTCGTTGTCAAAAAGTCTTGGCCTCACTGTGTGTGCAGTGCAGATGCACTTTTAAAATATAAAACTGTAAATAATATAGATTATTACTATAAATTAGGCCTACTAAAATAACTGAAACTAAATAAAATGAAAATCAATAAATCTATATAGACACATTTGAAAACAAAAACTAATAAAAATTACAACAACACTCAACATTAGCTACTAACACTTTAAATGAAAGTAAAAACATAACATCATATTGCAAGTAATTTATAGTTTTAAAGCATTCAGTTTTTTAGTTGCTTTAAGGATTTAAATGTTCAAACCATTTTTAAAAGAGTAACTTTAACAAGTCTTCAGTGAAACTGAAGAGTCACAAATGATTTGCTCTAATTGCTCACAACACTACGCAAATAACACTTTAACGCTTCAAAAAGTTCATAAAGAGATCGTAAAACTAATCCAGATTAATTGAGATAGTTTAGTCCAAATTTTCTGAAGAGATTTGATTGCTTTAAATGACAAACAGGTTTAATTTAGGCTTTTATTCACATATAAACATTGATCGGAGAACATAAACAGAAGCTCAACTGAACTTGCTTGACATATGAGAACAAACCTCATTGGTTCTAGCAGAAGCTCAAACGTGATGCGCAACACAAGAATGAACCTCATTGGTTCTCTAATGTCAAGCAAACATGTTTGAGCTTCCGTTTACCACAACTGATATCTATGCGTTGATGAATGTTTATATGTGAATAAAAGCCTAAATTCAATCTGTTCATCGTATAAATATGTCTCTTCAGAAAATATTGGCCTAAACAGCTCAATTCATAAAGATTAGTTTTACAATCTCTTTATGAACTTTTGAAGCGTCAGTGTTAGTTGCGTAGCTGCCAATGGAATGACAGAACGCTCTCATATTTAATTAAAAAGATCAGAAGAACTGATTGTTCAGAAGATTAACGAAAGTCTTACAGGTTGGAAACACCATGCAGGTTGAGTAATTAATGACAGAATTGCCATTTTTGGGTGAACTATCCCTTTAACACATGACCCCAGTGGTCAAACTTCCTTAGCATGCAGAATAATGAAATAATATGGGTTTTTATTTTTTGACTAAACAGTACTTTCAGGTGGGTGAATGTGAATGTGGAGGCACAGAATACATGAGAACACTTGAATCCTACTGCCTTTTCTCACATGATCAACTCTAGTGGTAGAATGTCTGGATGGATAGTTCTTGTTGTTAGATTCTGGCCAAGTGTAGTTGTATCTATGCAAAGTTTAGTGATATTCAGGCCTGAGCATATAGCTAAAAATAAAGTCCATTGGTCTTTGGACTGTTTATCATTTAGACTATTTTGTAAAACAGACTTAAATATGAAATCTGGGAGGCTTTCGGCTCTTGTCAGTTCACACCGGTCTTTACACAAGTCAAGTTTATTTCATTGCACAGATAGGTTAAGACCCACATAAGGGATAATGTAATTCAAGGGAAGAGAAAACTGATATATCAAACTTTATTACAGACTCAAAGTCCAATTTAAAAAAAAAAATCAGAAAAGACATTAAACAACATACACAACCCATACAATCCATTACAACCATACAAATTTTGTGAAAATACACCAGTACCAGTGTCTCCACAGCTTTGACTGATACCATGTAGTACTAACCCTTAAATCTGATAAACTCACAATAATTTCATTTTTAGAGTCATTAAGTCGGCAGATAAATCTATACATAAAATTACGCAACAGTGCTTTAAAAGTGATTACTCGTACACTGACAAACATTTCACTTGCACTATGCCATCTAGGTCTCCTTAGTAAGATTCTCATAGCATCATTATAGGCTACTTGCAACTTCTGTAAACTAGATGTTCTATAGTTACACCACAAATAGGCAGTATAAAATGTTGTACAATATGTTTTAAAAAGTGACACCTTCACCTCATCTGAACAGAAACTAAACTTACGCAACAGTATATTTGCCCGCATATACATCAGGCGGCGTTGCCTTTCAATATCATCATCATCTGTCATGTGCTCAGTGATAATATGTCCAAGGTAATTCACTTTCTCGCACACCGTGAGATTCTTGTTAGACAACTTAAAAACTGGAAAATTTATACTTTTATCCTCCTTAGTTCTGCAAATCATAACCATACTCTTATCAGGAATATATACAATATCATGTTCAAGACCATAATCAGAACAAGCATTTAAAAGCTGTTGAAGACCAGCACTGCTTGGACTAAACACCACAAGATCATCTGCGTACATAATATGATTCACTAATGTATTCCCAATCATACACCCAGTTTTACAAACATTCAAACGTTCAGACAGCTCGTCCATATAAAGATTAAACAAAACTGGGGACAAAATCCCTCCTTGTCTCACACCGTTATTGACCCCAAAAGGGGCAGAGACCTTATTGCCCCATTTAACTTGCATCAACTGGTGGGCATACCAATAGGCCGAGATTCTCACAATGTATTCTGGTACCCCTCTTTGTCTCATTTTAAAAAATAGCTTAGCATGGTTAACCCGATCAAAAGCTTTAGATGCATCAATGAAAATCAATTTATCTCTGTACTTATTTACAATTTCCTTTAATGCATAAACGCAAAGATCAGTACCATGTTTAGCCTTAAATCCAAACTGGTTGTCTGTAGAATTAATGAACACATTTAACCTATCAAGCAAGATTTTTTTCTAAAACTGTAGACAAAAAACTAGCTAAAGCTATGATAGATTAATAAAGATCCACAGTATATACACCGCTCAAAGACAGGAATTAAAACAACAGTTTTCTCATTTTAGGTTTTGTTTTTAAAGAATGTATTGCATTAAGAAAATCTCTATCTGCATCATCTTCCAAGTACCCATCCAAAACATTTCATTAAAGGTGCAGTGTGTGATTTTAGCGGCATCTAGTGGCGAGGTTGTGAATTCCAACCCACAAAAGTTACGGTGGCCGACAGGAAAAGTTGTCATCGTCTGAAACAGCAGAGAGTAGCCAGTAAAGCAATGAAGTTTCTTTACAAAGATAAATGAAGAATTTTTCAAGGTAATAAAACATAATGGTTCATTGTGTAAGGTCTTTATATACCACTGAAAACATAGTTATAAAATATTGCATTTCTTTCTACAGATCCTCCTAAATACACAATGCACATTTAAGTCAATTAAAACAAAGATCACATGCACAAAGTATGGGGTTTGAGAAGAGGTCATCATCATCATCATCATCATCATCATCATCATTATCATCATTATCAGGATGGACTTCCTACGGAGGTTGCCCCCCCCCCCCCCCCCCCCCCCCCCATACAAAGAATACAAAGAATGGAATCATATTTTCAAACTTTCACAGAAGGGGGGCGAGTCAGTTGAAACATATTTCTCCAATCAGGAATGAGCTGATATTTATGATATTGATTTTACACATGCTGTCATGTGTTTTACATGTTTTACATGTCCCTCAGTTCTGATGTTTGCAGCAAACACAGTGAAGCATAAAGGCAGGACACTGGGGTCTGAGGTGCCATTTAACCGTGCAAGAATATATGAGAACATATTCCAACATTCACTTACACACACAGTTCTGTAAGCTTCAGTAAATTTCATTGTTGAGCTTGATTTAAAAAAAAATGTATTTAGTTCAAATGTATAATTTCCCAAAACCTGGCTGTTAGAACTTGAAATTTTCTCAAAATAAACTTATTCTGTAGGCTAACTTACACCAAGTTTTGGTAAAAGTTCAAAACTAGGCTATGTGGTGGAAAGGGCCACAACTGAGGGAGTTTTTTTTTTTTTTTAAATATACATATTTTAATTGTATAATAATTTTCGCAAAATAGCCTAAATATTGTAAAGGTTCATGAACGTTTTGCTCTTTGTTCAGATCATCATAGTTTTAAATTTCATAGTTTTACATTTTATAATTCATTTTCAAAGTTTAAGAATTAGCCTTAAGTCTGGGACGCGGTTAGAGCACTAAAATCTTCATTAAAAGGCATTCAAAACAAATAAATGAAGGCATGGCAAAACGTCCTTCTGTCGGGTTTTTTGGCAACCTCCGTAGGAAGTCCATCCTCGTTCAAGAAAACAGGCAGTGCGGAAGTGAGACACAAGTTGGCGACACAAAGGACGCGTGAACGGCAAAAACAGAGCACATTAAAACAACCGTCCGATCAAACAAGCAATCAAACAGGTAGGCCTATTTTACCCTTAAACATTTCTCAATATTGTTATCACACACCAGTTGCTTTAGCCTACATCCTGCAGTTTGTTTTTCGATCGTTTTGTGTTGATCAATTCTGTTTGCTAAGTTAGACTTGACTTTGACTAGTTTACTTTCGCTTTTCTTAACGAGAAGAACAGCTGTCGATGTGTCGTTACTTTGTTTCCTTTGCAGTTTCATATATGTGTACCTTTGCTGATTTCTATATACGCACAGAGGTTACACCGCTAAACTGTATAATATACTTCTCGTTTTCAGATTTAACTACAGTATATACAGTATGGCCACCGTAGACACTGTGTACAACCCCACAACAGAACAGCAGTCCAAAACCAGAAAATGGTTAAACGTGCCATCAGAGAATCTGGAGACAATTCGATTTGGGATCAAAGTGATTGAAGTGGTAAGTGGCACGTTGGTCTGAAAACAAATGTGACCATATGTAGTCTGTGATCTCTAAATATTACCTCCTTTAAACACGTTGTATGTAGGTTACCAGTCAAAAGTTTGGAAACATCAAGAATGTTTAATGTTTCTGAAAGAAGTCTCTTCTGCTCACTAAGGCTTTATTTATTTGATCAAAAATACAGTAAACCAGTAATATTGTGAAATATTAGTACAATTTAAAATAACTGCTTTCTGTTTTAATATGTTTTAAAATGCATATATATTTCTGTGATGGTAAAGCTGAATTTTCAGCATCATTACTCCAGTCTTCAGTGTCACATGATCTTTCATAAATTATTCTAATACTGATTTGCTGCTCAAGAAACATTCATTATTTTTTATAAATGTTGAAAAAAAGCTGTGCTGCTTAAATAAATATATATATATATATATATATATATATATATATATATATATATATATATATATATATATATATATATATATATATATATATATATGAAGAGTTCAGATGCAAAAGCCTCTAAATGCCATCTGAAATTTTCTTCTAAAATGCTAATTTTTATCAAGCTCGTATATGTATGTTCAATAATTTCATTTAAATTGCAAGGTAAATTACCCATTAATTGTCATTTAAGTGAAATTACTGAATTTAAATATACGAGCTTGATAAAAACGATCATTTTAGAAGAAAGTTTCAGATGGCATTTAGAGGCTTTTGCATCTGAACTCTTCATATATATATATATATATATATATATATATATATATATATATATATATATATATATATATACAAAACAAAATATTATATATGTGTGTGTGTGTGTGTGGAAACCATGATACACAGAGGTTTAAAGGGTTGGAGTAATTAAAAATAATTGTTATTTTATTCAGCAAGGATACATTAAATTGATCAAAAGAGACATTTATATTGTTACAAAAGATCTATTTCAAATAAATGCTGTTCTGTTTACCTTTCTATTCAGCAAAGAATCCAGAAAAAAAATTATCACGGTTTCCACAAGAATTTTAAACTTGTAAAAGTGGTTTTCAACATTGATAAAAATCAGAAGCATTATTAGTAATTGAGCACCAATAATAATTGACATTAATTGAGCACAAAATCAGCATTTTACTATGATTTCTGAAGGATCATGTGATATTAAAGACTGGAGTAATGATGCTGAAAATTCAGCTTTGACATTACAGAAATAAATAGCATTTTAAATGATGTTAAAACAGAAAACCGCTATTTTAAATTGTAATATTATTATAATAGTAATGATATTACTGCTTTAACTGTATTTTTTGATAAAATAAATACAGCCTTGGTGAGCTTAAGATACTTCTTTCAAAATCATTACAAATCTTAATGTTTCCAAACTTTTGACTGGTATTGTATATAAGCCTTCAAACAAAAGTAAACCATGGGACATGGTTTAAGAGGTCATAGTGTCTAAGTGGTTAGTCTGGTGTAATGACAGTTAAAACACAATTCAAGTTAAGCTGGCATTATTGAAACTCCATTGTGTAAGTTTCCCTGAAAGTGTATAATAGTAAACCGCAATGCTGGCAGTACGTTAACATATGTAAAAGGTGGGGTTGAAATATGACTGCTATTGTTTTAAAGTGTTAATTAGAATAGTGTTGATACTGTTACATGTGTCTGAAGCATTCTGCTAAGTGAATCCACTGCCGTGTCTCACACATCCTTGATAATGCAAATGTCCTAGCTTGGCTGTGGCAACTTTTTGTCTGCATTTAATAATGCCAAGCTTATTTTCTAAACAAGCTTGGGCATTTTAGAACTGTAGTCATATGCCGCTTGCCTGTTGATCATGGGGCTTTTTGTACAACAACTGGGATATGAGACTGTTGGCCATTGTTCAAGTTAGAAATTCCCTCCATTTCATTGGTATCTTCCATATGTGTCAAACTGGCTTGTGTAATTGATCACAGAGCAGATCATGCTGCATGCACACTGGGTCACTCAGGCAAAGGTACTGGCTGTTCGAGTGGCTATTTAGTAGATATTGCTCGTGCTTTGCGTAGAGATGCAGTAGACTCATGTAAGGCGAGGTCCTGTTTATTTTGTATAAAAGTTCAACGTCATTCTTCTTTAACTACTGTAGTGTTCATGTTGCTTACCTTGCACACAATACGCATTAGATGTACACGTACCTTCCCTTTTTAATTCCAAATACTGGCATGGACTTGACAGAAATGGTGCAGAATCTAAAATGTTTCTTATTCATTTAAGTTCATTCAGCTTTGTTTTAAAATAAAATAAAATACTTTTAATTTATTTTGTGGTTTATATTAGACTTTGAATGTATCACTGTATAGGCTACTTAATCTTTAGCTTTTAGCATTAGCCATTGAACAACTTATATCAGTTTTATAATTTTCTGTGTCACTCATCGGTTGTCACTTTATTTAAGTGTTTGAATTTGCACAACCAAAGGGGATTGTCTGCTTGCATGTGACATGCTAAGTGATATCAGGTGTGAGAAAGGCCTTTCTGGGTTTAAGCTGTGAATGCAATTAGAAGCAGATGCTAAATTCAATTACAGACTCCCTCATCTTTCACAGTATGTCAAAAAGTTCTTAAAAGAATCTTTAAGTACAGGGAAGTCAAAACTGATTAAAGTTAGCCTATAATTACCATATAAAGGTCAATATCGTTATGAGTAAATACTCATACAGTCCAGGGCTTGGTCTCGTGTTTTTCAGAAAATTAGATTTTATCAAGTATTTCTCCTGTAGCGTATTCAGGGAAATGCTACTGGAGTTTTTTGTACATGTACCCTAGTCTTCTCCTCGTGACACACATTGATCTAATGACACGGAACAAAAACGTAATGACTTGGAATTTAATCATAAACAGTTTAAATTGTAAACAATACTTTGTTACTTCTTTCTGAGGTTTGAGTCTGTTCTTCCTTTGAATTAAGAATACATAATATATCTTGAGATTAAGACTTATTTTTTTTATGCCCTGATGTTTGAAATCCCTTGCTTCTAATTTTCTCCTGAAACACTTGGTTACTTCCCATGTGCAAGCTCATCTACATCAGTTGCAATGCTGAAGCTGGTTCTTTGAGGCCCTAGTAAGAAGACCTATCTTTCCTTTCTACATCCAAACCACTTCACTAAACTATTATCTACAAACCAAAATATTTTTTTAAAGGTGCAATAAGCAATTTCTGAGAAACACTGTTGATATTTGAAGTGACCAAAACAAGCACACCCTCATTTTTTGCTCCCCCCAAATTCACAAACATGCTATGCAACACAGGCACCTCCCCCTAATGAGTGGACACGCTTACTGCTGATTGGCTACAAGAGTGTTTTGGTGCTGGTCCGATTCACTTTCAACAGGGCTTCAGAAAACGCTTACTGCACCTTTAAGTACTATATAAAGCCACTGGACGTTTGCAGCTGCTCTGTTCATCGTTATTACCTGAAGCTAAATCTAAAGCCATAAAAAATAAATCTTAAAGGGATAGTTCACCCAAAAATGAAAATTCAGTCATCATTTACTCACCCTCATGTTGTTCCAAATCCATTCATCTACAGAACACAAATTATATTTTAAATATAATCTGTGAGATTTCTGTACATCCATAGTGGTAGTTGTGCATTTTAGATACGCAACACAAGAATGACAGACTGATCTCATGAAATGGCTTATGTATAACACGCCAATTCGTATTTCCATTTTTGGCGTGCTATCAACACGCATAAACACGCTTTTCAGCGTGTTTATGAAACGCCGTTGACATCACTGTATATATGACCTACCCCAACCCCGTCCCTAAACCTACCCGTCACTGGTTAATACCATATATGAGTCTTCCCCTACCATCCTAGGAAAGAAAAATATCGCTCCCCAGATGTAGATCTACATTTTGCTTTGTTTCGCTCGGACATTTAACTGCGTGTACATACACGCGGAATCACTCGGACATAACGGCGTAGACATACACGCGGATAGCTCAAAATGCGTATAAATAACACGCCACTTGACTTGAAAGTGGCGTGTATGTTTACGCAAAAGTCATGATGTCATGTTGAGAATGAACCTCATTGGTTCTCGCACGTCTAGCAAGTATGCTTGAGCTTCCGTTTACCACAACTGATGTGTATGTTGATGAATGTTTATATGTGAATAAAAGCCTAAATTCAATCTGTTCATTATATAAAGCGATTGAGTCTCTTCAAAAAATGTGGAACTGCTCAATTCATATGGATTAGTTTTACAATATCTTAATGAACTGTTTGAAGAGTCAAAGTAGTAGTTGCATAGGCTGTCAATGGAGGGACAGAAAGCTCTCAAATGACCTGAACCTCAAATTAAACTGAAATAAAAATTAGTAAAGAAAATGTTCTATTTGAAAAACTTAACTAAAACTTAAATGTTAATAAAAACTACAATAACATCTCAATGTTTTAAATGGTCAAAGAATTCCCATTGGTAACACTTTATATTCTGTGTATTTTTAAACATACATCTCTTAAGTTATCCAGACAGCTTTGTTATGCAGGCACACCCAGTTGTGTCGAGTGAAACCAATCTACCCACAATATAGTCAGCAGAGAACCGACATCTGACCGCAATCAAGTTACTGTAAGAGATGTGATGCTTTGAAGGTTTTAGCACTTTAATGAAATCATTTCAAGTATTTTATACAGGAGCTCCTGTAGCAAATCTTTCAGCGTTTTTACATTTAGACTTCAGACTGAAATCAGATCTACATGCTTTCATTTAACCATTTTAATTTAGCGTGGTTTGTTACATTTGAGGTAATTTCACTCATAAATGTCTAAAATAAGCCTCATGGTTTTTTTGGGGGTGGTGAGCGGACAGTGTCTTTATTATGTTGAACAGCAGTTATGGTTTATCCGGCTCATTTTAAATGGATTCTGTGTGGTAGCGATAAGGTTCTGTTTCTT
The DNA here is from genome assembly GCA_036326025.1 of Chrosomus eos. Classification (NCBI taxonomy): domain Eukaryota; kingdom Metazoa; phylum Chordata; class Actinopteri; order Cypriniformes; family Leuciscidae; genus Chrosomus; species Chrosomus eos. Next base: position 9,851,175 of record CM070831.1, read on the forward strand.
AAGCGACAATCAGATTTGTGTATTGTGGACGTGCCTTGTTCCTTCCTAGCAGTCAGGGCTCAAAGCGTTATGAGTCAGACATGTGGGCTAGTCTGACTTTGTTGGTTTGACGTTGCTTCTGATTCAATTATAATTTGTATAAACGAGAAACTTATGATTCCTGTCCCCCCCCCCCCCCCCTCTCCATTTTTCCCTGAATCTGTTTTCTTTTTACCAGGTGAATGTCAGGTAAACACCAACTGTTTGTGATAGGCATGTTAGAAGATTGATAAAATGGTTTATTATTGCTATTATTATTATTTTCCATGCTGTTTCCCCCTTGTCAGTGATTTATGACAATGTATTTAGGTTCTCAAACTGTGTTATGCATTTTAATAATGATTTAAAATCAATTATTTCCTTACCAAGACTAGAGTGTAGAAATATTCATCAGAACAAACAACAGCTAGGGTTATTTTGAGGGACTTCTCATAATTATTTGAGTCACCTCTTGACTGCGTCATTTACAGTGTCGTTTTGTGTCTGTTTTAGTTTTTTTAAGGGAAGTGGAGTGAAAAGTCTCCTGGAATTGATGTAACTGCAAATACTTCATCTTTAAACTGGAAGATCATTAAATAGTTTTCCATGTGACTAAAACAGAATGAGTTCAGCATGATGATATCACAAGTCTTTCATGCATGTGATATTAGTGAAAAGGAAACACAATTAAATAAAAGTTTGCTTGTGTGTGTGTTTTTTCCCAGAGTGAGTGTCCTTGGTAATGGGAATCCCCTCGCTGTAACTCCTGTATTTACAGCACACCTCTTTCTTTCCGTTTCAAATTGTGACCTGCGGATGCATGTGCCCTAATAAAGCAGATTCCTTCAGATTAAATACAATATGAGGAAAATCCAAACAAATCTTTCATATTATCTTGTATTACATGATAGAGGGGTTTAAACTAAATCAGCCTATACTGAAAGCTGGTGGTTTATTAATGCAACTGGATATAATTTCTGTGTCTCCTCAGCTCCTTTCGTTCGTGGCGTTTGTGATGGAGGAGGTCGTGTCCAACTGTTCACAATGTGGACCGCTCTACTTCTTTGAATTTGTCAGTTGCACAGCCTTCCTCTTCACACTGTTGCTCCTCATCCTCCTGGCTACAACGTTGCACATGAAAGTTGGAATTAACAGCTGGCCTACTCTGGTAAGTCAAAAACACAGAAACATGCTTTTAAATCTACTACTACTGCTACTACTATTATTATAATTATTACTTGAAATATGTTGATATTAATATTAATAATAATAATATTATTCTTGTTGTAATTAATAATAATAATAGCATAGCAATAATAATAATATATTATTATTATTATATTTAATTAACCTATTCATAATAATTAATAATAATAATTACTTATTAATTATAAGAAATGTAAAAAATATTCATCAAACTATTATCGATAATGTAACAAATGGTTTACAATAATAATAATAATCGTAATAACAATGATATTGTTGATATTATGATATCAACTTATTGTTAATAATATAAAATTATTATTATTTAAATATCAACATATTGTTGTAAATAATAATAATAAAATATTATCTTATAAGAAATGTTATAGAAACATTCATCAGAACATTATCATTAACAACAATAATGATGTTATTAATATTATTATTATGATGATAATATTAACATTGTTAATATCAACTTATTTATTAATATGTTGATATAATTCTGATTATTAATGATGATAACAATAATAATATCAAAATAGTGTTAAACTATCAACTTATTAATAATAATATGAACATATAATGATATCAACATACTGTTGATAATAATATAACCTTATTTTTATGATTATTTATATATTATTATGATACAATATTATGAATTATAATATCAACTTAATTATGATAATAACATTATTATTATAATGTTGATGATGATCATATTTTTTTTATAAAAAAATCATAAACATCAATTTTATTTTTATAGTTTATTATGTTTTACAGTTTCTTATCCAATTTAAACTTCTTTTAATTTTCCCATAGGATTTTTCATATACAACATCTATGGCATTCCTGTTCCTCATTGCCAGCTTTGTGTTTGCGGCAGACAATGGTCAGACGAGCCTGGAGAAGGGCACTGTGGTATGATGCTGCTTCATCTGTGCTTTATTTGATATGACAACATACTGACTAGCTAACATTTACCTGTCTTTCCTGTATTACAGGCATTTGGCTTCATGGCCACGGTCGCCTTTTTCGTTGACTCTGGCTTCTTTTGGAAAATGCGAGGTATTCCTTGCCGAAAGGGAAACAACCAACCAGCAGACGGCCACCAAGACAAGAGATTGAGAAACTTAATTCTAATGGAACTGAATGAGGCGTGCAAGTGTTTTCACCAGCAAACTGCTGTTGTATTCAAAAGCTTTTTTCCCTTTTGACAAACAATTTTTTTATACATGAGAAATGTTTTTTACCCAAAGCAAAAAATGTCTTAATATTTCCATTTCAGTCTACTAACAGGCATGTTGGACCAGTTTTATACTGTGCCTTAGCTGTTTTTATTTTTTTACACTAGTCTTAATTTAACAGTTGAAGTAGAAATCATTCCTATCTAGCGATTTCTCTGTTTGGGATTGGCTTCTATGATTTTGCCGTTACAATTTTAACACTGAAAAAACAAAAAAAATCATACTTTTGTATGAGTACACAAATGAAGTTTTCGGCCCTATTGGAATGTGTTTTCTGTGCCATTGTAGTCTTATCTCATGAGTTAACAAGTACAAAGAGATGCACTGTATTTCTAAAAGAAGTACTCATTCCTGATGTTTTTATAGTTGTATGTCCTGAAATAATATATTTTGGAGAAAAATCAGGGTTCGATCATGTTGAAATTAATGATTTTTAATGACCTGTTTTATGGCACAGGAACATGGATAAATTATTGGATACGAGGCGAAAAAAAAATCATTTTACATTTTTGGGACAGGTAAATATTGCACTGTATACACAAATGTCCTTAAGTCAGTTTTACTGTTAAGATGAATGTGGTGACAGCAAGACAATGTTTTTATGGCCCTGTGATTATCATGTTTCGCTGTGCAAGGGACGTCAGGGGTGTACAGTCATAGATTTTTTATTGAAACAATCTGTCATTTTTGTATTGTGTGGAGCTAGAAATGTTGTATATTTTTCTTTTGTGCTTTATCTTGTTCCATGTAAGCCCAGATTGTGTTTTTATAAGCATGCTAAGCGATGAAGTGCTTTAAATCTGATTCCAAACAGATGTCTGTATTCAGATGTAGCCTATGAAATGCCCAAATGTGTTTGTTTAAATGCCCGCAGAGATGAACGGACTGCAAGTTTTCCGAGACACTAATCTGCCTTACGCTTCCAGCCTCCTGTGCTGTACAACTAAACTGACTGCTGCTTTCTGTTAATAAGCATCAGTGTATATTTTAAAGCCACATATTTTGTTGATGCATTGAAAATAGCCAGCTTTCTTACTAAAACTTCTTAAGATATGGATAGATCATCTGGTTAGTTTTGATTATAGCTAAGGGCTTTATGATTTTTAAAATGCAAAAAGTTTGAATACCAGCATTCTACAAATGGTCACGTGGAACATTTTACAGCACTGTTTTTTTTTTTTTTTTTGTAAACATCCTTCCATTCCAGTTAAGCAATAAATAGCTCCTGGGTCCAAATATCAGACTCCTGTTTTTATGTGTGGCCTGTTCGGAAACATGCCTGTTTAGACTTCACAAACCAGGAATTTATACTTGAACAACACGGTGTATGCGGTTCTTTGGTTTAGTCACGTGCAGCGGTTTTTACATTGAGTTCACTGCACTCTTCATCTACACGGATTTATGCTATATTGCATATTTGTGGCTGTTTCTGACCTCAGTATCTAAATGTAGCCCAAATATATAATTGTTTTTGTGAATTCTTCGCACGAGACTGACAGGCTTTATTTTGTAAAACGTTACTTCCCTAAAGCTAACGCTAGATGTCGCTGCCTGCAAAGTTACAATCTACAGATGATTGAATATTTGTGGTTGAAGATCATTTTGACCACAGGTAGGCCTACTACTCACTACTGGCATAAATTGTGAATTTAGTGAAGTAATAAAGTATGTCCTAAATGTTTTATAATATGATTTAGCGGCGTAGGGTGGCTTGCTGGTCTTTTAGTCGGTCTCACAGTTTGAAAGTTCCCCAAACTCCTATAAAACCAGTCGGCTGACAGCAGGAATCAGTTAAGATCAGCACACAATCTTTGGCAGAGTGGTGTTATGCCACATTTTATGCTTTTGCTGAAAAAAGAAAGTCTTAAAAATGATTTGGGGGTCTGGCTTTAGAGCTCTTTTTAACAGATGGGACAGCAGCACGTGTTTAGACTGGTTTAATCCGTTTTTCGCAGGGACATTTTAAAGGTGCCCTAGAATGGTTTTTTAAATTATTTTATAATGTTTCCTGGGTTGCCCTTATAATGTTAGTATGTTTTTTAGATCAAAAATAGTCGTAATTTAGAAATAAAAGGCATTTTTCCTAGCCTGATTTTAGTCTCTGATTTGAACACTCTGTTTGAAGGGGCGTGTCTGCTGTGAGAACCGGCCACTGCTGTGATTGGCTGACATGCTTGCATATGAAATATGACATGTGAAACTCTCTCGAATACTTTCACTACAGCTTTTATATACGTTTTAACTATTACAGCTATCGTGATTAACGAATCGTGAGATGTTTTTAAAGTATTCAAATCTATTTCCATCACATAAAATGTTGCTTTGATGTACATTGAGCAAGCAGATGACAGTTTGTTGATCGCGAGACAACGCAGTTTCTCTCTCTCATGCTTTCACCAATGCAAACGATGTACATACAGTAAGAGCTTCGTTGGCAGTGTAACAGCGTCAGATTTCATAACGAGTTTGGCAAGAGAGATAAACTTGCGCTGTGTGGATTGTTCTTTGACCACTTTCTGTATAGTTTATTCACTGAGAATTAGCCTATTTAACGTTGGTTATGTAGCAGCTAGGCTAGTTACTTGGGAGTTTGCTATTGCGCTGGGTCTAACACAGTGTAAATTATCTTTAATAAAATCACTACTTACCGGTTGCGGGAATATAGTTGGAATTACCCCCTTCTTCAGTTTGAGACGCTGAGAGAAGCTTGATATTGTCCGTGGTTCGAAAATAAGTCCGTGGTGAAATGGGCAGAGCAAACTAACAACTAACAACAACGAATTAAACTGTTGCGGTATCCGATTATATATAAACATCATCCACGCCTGTTGACATTTCTTTTCTGTGGGAAGGGTATGAAAAGTCCTCACATTCCCTGCACAGCCTGTAACATAGCATTTATTTCCATGATCTGCCATTTTCTCTCTGATCCTCGCTTGTCCCGATGACTCGGCTGCGCAGTTCCGCCTGGCATTGAACATGGGCTGGCTTATGCAAATCTTTGGAGGCGTGATCCCCGACAGTTGCGTCACTGTCGGTATTATGTGGAGATTCGCCTGTTTTTCAGGGGTGTTTTTTAAAAACGAGATTTAAATAAGAAGGAAAAAACAATGGTGTTTGAGACTCACTGTATGTCATGTCCATGTACTGAACTCTTGTTATTTAACTATGCCAACATAAATTCAATTTCACATTCTAGGGCACCTTTAATAAGATTATGCTTGATTTGCACGATTAAAAAACTTGAATGGATAAATCCTCAATGTAAATACTATTGTGTGTGTGTGTTAAGTACTAAGTACAAGCTTACTGCTTGAACTAAGAGGGAAAGTAACAGTCAGGCGCTGTTAATCAAATATCTTTAACTACCTGATCATCAGCAAGTGTGATCACCTCTAAAGCAGAAGTATTGCAGTTTGCTGGTCCAGAGCATTCACGTGTGTGTTAACACAATGCCAAGGAGGAAAGACATCAGCAGTGATCTCAGAGAAGCATTCATTGCTCCCATAATTCTGGGAAGGTTTAGGCCATTTCCAAACAATTTGAAGTCCATTGTTCTAAGGAAGATTATTCATAAGTGAAAAACATTCAAGACAGTTGCCAATCTTCACAGCAGTGGACGTCCCAGCAAATTCATTCAAACCTCAAGATATGAACAAACCTTGAACAAACAAGATCTGAACAAACCTTAAGATTTCTGGAACAATGTCCTTTGGACAGACAATACCAAAGAGGAGATTTGACTATAATGCACATCGCCAAGTTAGTCGAAAACTAAACACAACATATCAGCACAAACACCTCATACCAGCTGACCATCATTCTGGTGAAGGGTTGGTGATTTTTTCGCGTTTTGCAGCCACAGGGTCATTGGGTAATGCAACACGACAATGATAAGGACACCAGCAAATAATGGCTGAAAGAAAAGAATCAAGATGTTGCACTTGCCCTGACAAAATCCCAAACTCAACCCAACTGAAATGTTGTGACAGGACCTTAAGAGAGCTGTGCATAAACAAATGCCCACAAACCTCAATGAACTGAAGCAACTTTGTAAAGAAGAGCGGGCCAAAATTCCTCCAGAACGATGCAAGAGACTGATACTGTCATGCAGAAAACGATTCCTTCAATTTATTTCGGCTGAATGGCTGTACAAGCAATTGAATCATAGGGTGTACTTAATTTGTCACCCATGTGTTTTCCATTGTGGCTTTATTTTTGTTAAATAAATAACGACATGGTGTAGCCTAATATGTAATTTGTTGTTGTTCATCTGAGGTATTTACCTAACGTTAAGGCTAATATGATTTTTGTGTTCTGACACGTAAAACCATCACATTCTAAAGGGTGTCCTATCTTTTTAACATATATTGCACATTTTAATTAAGGAGAAGTGGCACAATCGAGAGTGTTTACCTGTAGAACCTCCCCTTAAAGTCCGCGTAACCGCTGAAAGAGTCTTCTGTAGCGCGTGAAGGGGAGGGTCCGGCGCGCGAGATGAACGCGCTGTACTTTACTTTCACTCATTTGCACAGCGGCTTGAGGATGGAGCTCGAATCCTTGTGTGGAGCATATGTCTTCTCAGTGCTCTGTGTTTGATGACAAGCAGACCCTATTTGCCTGCCGGAATTATTGTTCATGTTCGTTAAAGGTGAGTGAAACGTTCTCTCATCTGTCACTGCAGTACCGCTCACGAGCGCAGGTGCTTCATATAAAGGCGCGCGCTTTTATTTGCACCTTAATCACTTTAAAGTAAAAGAGGATGGATTATTTTTTTGGTTTATTGTCTTACAGTAGTAGAGAACTTGATTATATGCTCTTGCAAGCTTAAGTTGTGTCACTAATGTTTAACACTCTGTCATACACTCTGTGTATGAAGTTGTTAATAGGCTGTTTTTGTATTATTATTATTATTATTATTTATTTTACCGATGCAGTAATAGGCCTTCATGCACATTGATTCATTGAAGTTTTTAATGATTCAATTTGAAGCCTGCATACAATGTTGTTCTGTAATATTAAGAAAAACCTACATTAATTAAATGTACTTAGGCTATTTGTTTGATTTGTTAAACTGTCTTCATTGGATAGCTGTATAACTGCTTTAATTTGGTTCGGAATACAGTTATAAAACCAGAAAACAAAATGGTTATAATGACTTAAATTACCATAAGTCTGTTTTGATTGACACATATGCATAGTTGGCTTTAATTTTAAAAGCAATGATAGGCTGTCACTTACTTTTCTTTAACTTTCCTTTTAAAATGGTACCTTTCTTTATGCTATTTTGGCCCGGCTTCTTACATCAGCCTTCGTTTATAAAGACGCGATTCCTCCAGTGTCCAGATGGGGGTGAACAATTAAAGCAAGTGATGTGCATGAGACCATCCTAAGTTTATTTTACTTGCACATGTCTATAGACAGACTTTTGTTTGTTTGGGCTGGATGTTCATGAGGATTTAGTAATGGGGTTTGGACAAACATTAACAGTATTATGTGTATTTATATGCACAGTATATAGGCTAGTGTAGCTATATATAGTGGCACAGTGAAAAGTTCAAGTTAATTAAAACTGGCCTTTCATTGTAAAATGTTAATTATCTTTTAAAATAAGTTTGGGGTAGGTAATATGTTTTTGTTTTTTTTTAAATAGATTTTTACTATTATTTCTTTTATTTTACCTTCAAGGATGCATAAAATGGGTCAAAAGTGACAGAAAATACATTTATAATGGTACAAAAGATTTCTATTACAAATAAATGCTGTTATTTTGAACTTTGTCAATGAATCTAGTTTACACAATAATAAGCAGCACATCTGTTTTCAACAGATAATGTTTAAGTGTATGAATGAGAGAGTGAATGGGTGAATGTGAGGCAAATTGTAAAGCGCTTTGGTGGCCATTGGGTCTGTGAAAGCGCTATATAAATGCAGTCCATTTACCATTTACCATTAAAGTGATAAATTGTTTTCGGAGCACCAAATCAGCATTTTAGAATGATTTCTGAAGGATCATGTGACACTAAAGACTGTGATTTTTAGTATGTCATACAGACAGTCTGCTTGAGTCTTGGATATTATTCCAAGAACATTCCTAGAAATCCTGGTTGTATTTGTGGAGTGGGTCATCTCATAACATTCAAATATTTCTTTGGGTTTCAGTTTTCCTTTATGTCAATACTATTACTATCTTTACATTCCTTTATCTCTCTCTCTATATATAATGTCTTATTTGAGGTCATGTTTGATGAATTTTAGTTCTGAACCAGGGCTGATCTGTTCAGGGTTCCATCTTTCCATTATGTCATTGCCGTTTCATGGGTGCCTTGTGTGTCACAAGTATTTAATGCTTCTCCATTTAAAGAGTGTGTTATGTTCCAACTAATTAGCAAACTTCCTAAAGAATAATGAGCTGATTCATTTTCAATAGCTGCCTGCGGTCTTGTTCTCATCCTCATGTAATGGAGAAGGCTGATGAGACCATCACATCCAAGTGAATAATTGGTTTGTTGTAAATGACTGGAAATAAGGCTAAATGAGCTGAGATGGCAGGATGCAAGACTCTGGTGAGATTCCAGTCGACTGCATCATTCATTCTCTGTTGAAAGCCATTATTGGTGTTTGTCAAATTAGGCACGCTGATGTACGGAGAGGAAATTACCTGCTGAGAGACGGGGAGAAAAATGTGCTTATCATGTTGAGAGAAAGGCGTAACATGCTAATGGGCCTCAGAGGTTGTATCTGACATGACACTCCTGATGTTTGTTTTTGGCATAAGTGAAATGATGCTGAATGCTTGGTATACTTAAAAATAATGTGATGACAAGAAGTCATCATTAGAGTATGCTTTAAACCAACTTCACTGAAGTTTAGAAGACAGTCTTTCATGTCATCTTCATGTGATCAAATATACAGTACTGTGAAATATTATTGAAATTTCAAATAACTGTTTTGTTTTCTATTTTAATAGAGCCTATATTAAAAAATATATTTTATTAATGTGATGCAAAGCTGAGTTTTCAGCATCATTACTCTAGTCTTCAGTGTCACATGATCCTTCAGAAATAATTCTAATATGCTGATTTGGTGCTCAAGAAACATTTCTGATTATTATCAATGTTGAAAAAAGTTGTGCTGCTTAATATATTTGTGGAAACCATGATACATTTTTTCCAGGATTCTTTGAAGTTAAAGACAACAACATTTATTTGAAATATATATATTTGTATGAATGTAGCTAAATGTTTTTACCGTCACATTTGATCAATATAATGCTGAATTTCTTTTAAAAAAACAACAACAACTTAACAGTAATCTCTGGAAGTTTGTTTCACCCATGGAATAAAAAAAGAAGAAATTGCAATTTTTATTCTTTTGCAATTACACAATTGTGGACTTTATAACATTTTATAAGTTTATATCTCATAATTCTAAGTTTATAATTCGCAGTTTTTAACTTGCTGTTCTGACTTTTTCTTACATTTCAATTCTGAGCTTATCCAAATTGTGAGATATAAACACGAAATTGTAAGAAAAATGTCAGAACTGTGAGATATAAACTCGCATTTGTGAAAAAAAAGGTCAGAATTGTAAAATTAAAAAATTGTAATTACCGTTTTTATTTTTTTTTATTCCATGGTGGAAACAAGCTTCCATAGTAATCTTAAAATGCTGGTTTGAATCTCAAAAGGCAGTGATGAGCCTTTGACATTCAAGAGAAGTGTAGAAATGTATAATTTAGCATATTGGTGGGGCTATGCATTTCTTGATAATATTAATAATGTCAATGTTTGATTTAAGGGCAATTGTTGGTGCTGTGTTGGAAATTCTGTGTTGTGAAGCAAAACCAGCTGACAACCACCACCTCAAATTATCTGCTAGATTAACCGTATGAATTCTTCTAAGAAATCAAGTTAAAAAATTTTTTTTTAATCACTTGGCAAACATGGCATGATTTGCATATATTATTTTTATTGCTTTTAGACAACATCCTATAAACTCCAATGAGCCAGATTTTCTGACTCTAATATAATACAAGGATAATCAAAGCCACCAGGGTTTGGAGACGACCCGTGGCCTCTGCCTCTGCAGAAATGATTAAGAACCTGTTCCTGCTGGGAACAAACACTTCACACATACAGGTTCATTTATCAACAGGGCTGATTTGTACATTGAGATCGTTATGAAGGGTTCAAACTAAATGCTTTGTGCTGTTTTTAAACCCATTACTCACAGCACAAAGAAATAGAGCCCACATAATATAAACAGGGATTATAAGTGCACTGTACAGAACTCTTCATTCTTGATTATTTGAACAGGCTGAATAACTTTATTGATTATTCCCGAATCTATTACCTAACATATCACCACAACATTTAAAACTGTGTCAGCTGTCATGTTATGTGCTGCTGGATTTGATATGTTACCTTCTGACATGATCTCATTAATATTCATAGCAGGTACGCATATGTAAAGTATAGTTCTAGCACACAAATCGTTTTTGACAGCTTCCACTTTATAAGTGGAATAACTTTAGATATATTTTCAAATTATTCACAAAGGCTCATATACTGAATTCATAGAGTTCAATGAACAGAATAAATGTTTTGTATTTGTTATAAATAGATTAAGTATTTGTCAACACACTATTAAATTCAATGGAACTAAACTTTTTGAATTTAAACGCCATTATTTTTCTATGCAATTTTAGTCTCAATTGTATATTTATTTTTATAAATATGGACTCACACCATCATCAAATAAAGGAGCAATGTTTTGTTTATACTCTACTGTTCAAAAGTTTGGGGTCCGTAAGATTTCTTTTTAATAAAAAATATTAAATAATTGAGTTAATACTTTTATTAAGCAGGGTATGATCAATATACATTGTTACAAAAATATTATATTTTAAATAAATGCTGTTTGATCATCAGAAGAATCATGAAATAATTGATAATGGTTTCCATAAAAATGTATTTTCAAAATTGTGATAATGTTTTTGATAATGATAATGTTACTTGAGCACGTGCCACTGATCATGTGACACTGAAGACTGGAGTTATGATGCTGAAAATTCAGCTTTGCCATTACTGGAATAAATTAGATTATAAAATATATTAGTAACATCAGTTTCCACTAACATTTTGTCAACAGGACAGGAGATTCATAAACGTTTGTGCATCTTTAAAGTTGAATGCATTTTATAATCTGTCAGTATGTTGAAAATGGTGTGTTTCATTGTCTTTCTAAACTGTGCTGTTGTTGAATTTAAAACTAGAAGTTAAGAAACCTGAAGGTATAGTAGACTGTAAAGAATGGCTCAGCATTCAAGCTCTGCACATAGATCTTGAATTACAGGGCTGTCAAATGTGCTGAGAGCTTTGAGTGTTAACAATATTATGGTTGTAATGCATTCTGTTGTAAAAGGAAGCAACTTTTGGAGTCTTGGGGAGATGGTATCATGGTATATATCCATGCTGACAGGCGACAGCTCCCCTGTGGAGAAACTCTGTATGATATGAGAAATGAGAGAAGGGTTCAGCTTGAAATCGGTCTTTTGTTTATATACCTGTCTATGATTGAAGCACAAGTGAAGTGTTTTTACTAGCCAGTGTTATAACTGTGGCTGCATCTCAAGAACCCCCTGTAACAACTCATGACAGTGTAAGAGGCAGGTAGACGTACCTGTGCCCAGAGTAATTCAAATCAGCCCATCATTTGCTGAATAGCTGTTGCCAAGCTAACCCTTTATGAAATGTTTTTGATTGTTTATTTGTTACTTGATATTTTTACTGTATGACAAGCGTACAGAATGTGCTGCTGCCAGGTAATTGCTTGTAAAATACTTGTCAAGGGAGATATCTGCTACGGCATAACCGTTCAGAAGTGTACTCTCGCCATCTGTTTACCTTGGCAGTTTTATATATGAAAACCCAAAGCTTTTTCTTCTTCTAACTCGCTCTGGATAAGAGCATCTGCTGAAGGAAAGTGATATTAAATATCACTTTATTTACTCAGTTATGTTGGAACAAAGTTGTATGCTCTGTAGTTTTTCTGTGGAACACGCAAAAAGGACTTTTTAAAGAGACTTCACATTGATTATAGAATGAGAGTTGGCTGTCAAGTTCCAAAAAAGGACGAAAAGGCATCATAAAAGCACTTTTATGTTCCATAGTATTCCTTAAGAATTTACTGTTGTTGTATGAAAAAGGTCTTTGTGAAGAATCTTTTGAAGTACTTTTTTTGTTTTCCATGGGAAAAATATCACATTACGACATGAGGGTGGGTAAATAATTAGATTTTTTTTGTGTGTGTGTAAACTATCTCTTTTGAGATTTTTTTGTTTCAGTATCTGAGAATTTTGGAGGATTTCACAACACTAGTGGCAGTAAAACATTAGCAATGTTTAATCATTTTCACGCACATTATTATTAAAGTGCAGATTATTGATTAATAAAACCTTAAACTAATAAATTTTGACGTTTGCATCACATAACAAGCTCCATATGTTTAGCTTTTTCTGACATAGTAAACTTGCTCGGTAGTTCACCTGTTACTGCTTTGCACCTGCGAAACACGACTCATGATGAAAGAGCCCAAGAAGCAAAGTAATATCATTTTGAAGAAATGTCGCCACTGGCATGCTTTTCTAATAAGCTCTGGTTGCCATACAAATACCTGAATATTTAAGCACTGAGTTTTTTGTCTGTTGGTGGGTTTTATGAGGCCAAATAAGGGGATCTGAATCATGATAGTGGCTATGACAGTCCCGTAGTTCTGCCAAATCAAATGGATATCTAAAAGCCAGAGGAACTGTGTGACAAATTGAGGGATTTCTTTGTGGATTTCAAGAAAAATCTGCCTTGTTTCTCAGCACCGCTTCCACCCCTCTGCTTCCAAAAAATCTATGATGCATGAAACATTTGGACTTCCATTGCTTTAACAAGCAGGATGCTGTATAGAAATGTTGTAGAAAGCAGAGGGCTATTAGACTAACATTGTCAGATCGGTGGACAGCATCCTGTTCCATGATTACAGCTGTTGTCGCTGGGAGTTCCTCCAATTCTCATTCACTCTCACCAGTGGAGACCACATGTACCGGTGGAGTCTGTCACAGGAGCGCTGCTTACCTGCCGCCCCATCAGCTCCTCTGTGTGGCTGTTCTATTGAGACTGACACTTTAATGAATACTGAGAGAGGGTTTCAGCACTACCTCTATTCCGAGCATGTTCCGGAAAATATCAGGGATACCAAATCTGTACATTTCTCTCTAACCCTAACCTCATTTAATTATGTGCATTCGACTTAAAATTAGCCTTCGTGTTACTTTCATATTTATGCATGATACATAGACATTTGAGATTAATTATCCTAATAATTATTAATTATTAGATTAATTATTATACACCTGTGAGAGACGACTAAACGCCGGTGGAGAGACGACTAAACGCCTGTGGAGAGACGACTCGACGCCTGTGAAGAGACGACTAAACACCGGCGATATGTTATGCCTAAATTTATACATGATTAACTATCTGTATTTTTCTTTGTACATTTCTGAATTGCACTTTCTGTAAAGCTGCTTTGAGACAATGTGTATGTGAAAAGCGCTATACAAATAAACTTGAATTGAATTGAATTAATTAGACAAATGAAACAGCATTTAGCAAGGGATTATGTATTTTATGCTTAATTGGAACATGTTGCTATATTTTTGGTTAATGGGTGAATCAGCGCAGTCTCATCCCAAGAAGTCATATACTGACGTCTTGGGACGTTTTTTGACCATACGTCAATATCTGCCTTTTTAGGGTACCCTTAAACGTGGGTGAATCTCAGGAAAAAAGTTTCAAAGAACATTTTAAAAAGAGCTTGGGTCATATTTCACCTGGAAATCTGAATAAATAAATAAATACAAAGTTGTAGAAATGACAAACACAATTGAGAAGAATGAGAATATATAAAAGTAAAATACCTGTATGATAATGAGAATTTGAGAGATGAAATGTGTTTAATCTCATGCAAAAACAAAACATTGTTTTGATCCTAATGGATCAAAACAATTTTCATTATGCAAAATAGCATTTATTTTCTTTCTTTTTTTTCTCGTTTGATTTGGAGTGAAATGTGACCTGGACATGTTTTTTTTTAATCCAATTTATTTCCTTTTTTTTTTTTTTACTCCTGCACAGCCTTGGTCTTTGCAGAGGCAAAATAAAAAAAAATTGGCCTTTATATGCCACTTTTATTTATAGAATGGTAGATAGATGGGAAGATGGGGGATTGAGAAAATAGATTCAAACTCACTTCAGCTGCATGAGCACCAGGACTCAATATACCAGGACTTGTGCACTATGGTGCTATATTTTGATGAAATACTATAAAATCAAGCTTTTTCTTTAGAATAATGTGACCTGATGAATCATGCACAATACGACCAGGGTTATTTATTCAGAAAGCAAATGGTTCCATTTTTATTTAATGTTGTCTTTAAAGTCATAAGAAACCAATAACTGCCACCATTAGATTTTAATGGAGTTTGATTGAATGCCTCTGTGCTTCCTTGTGTATTGTCAGAGAGCAGTCACAAATGAGGTAGTCAGCAATAGAGCAGGTCCACAGGGACCATCTGAGGTTATTGCCTTCTGTGGAGGTCATTTCAGGAGGTTTTCTGGGGGATTTTAGATTTATTTGTGCACGTATGCAAAAACACTGAAACTCATGGTATCATTATACTGATAGCTTTTAAAATGTGCAAAAATGTACAAATCTTCTGTCCTGTTATCAAAATGCTAGTGAAAACTGATAACTGTGATTATGTTTGCAAAATGTATACAATTGTGTTAAAATCAGTTCATCGGTTCAATCAGTTTAAGTGTTTTTAATGTGTGTAATTTAACATTGAAGATTGAGACTTAAGAACTGTTTCTGCTGCAAACATTGTGTGTGTGCATATGAAAAGGCTCAATGGGAGCCATTAACAGGGTCAGAAATAGATGGGAAACTGGCTGAGAAAACACTCAAGTGGCAAAAATAGCATCCAAAGGATGAAAGACTGATGACGTAGTTTGCCGTCGCTGTTGAAAAGTTTGCAAACATACATTGAGGAAGAGAACCACCCACCTTCGTATTATTGCTACTGACCTATAATGTATGAGGCTGTCACCTGTCAGTGCGATACAGTGGGAGTGATGGATGACTTTGCTTTGGCAGAGTATTATCCTTTCATTGAGCTGTTGTCTTTCACATTGCTGTTCTCATGGTCAGATCTACCTCTCATGGTCTGCTTCTACTGGTCTGTGTGAGGCGCAGCCACAATTTCTTACTATTTACCTAAATCTGACAGTAACTAAAGCAACATAAATTTAAAGACCAATGTATTTTCTCTATATTAAGACATCCATCCATCATTCAATATCTATCCATTCATCGGCTCAGATTTCTCTCTATCTCCCTCTTCGCCGCATACGCTGAGTGATTTTAGTTAGCTCAGATGATTTGCAATTGTCTATGCGAACCATATGCCTAACCATAAACACACACACACAGTGATTAAATATTCCCAGTGAAAAATTATGGGGTGTTAAATCACACGTCTTTATTAAAACCAGATTTATGTGCATTCTTTGAAAAGAACTCAAAACCAAAGAAATGATCTGACTGTTTTTGCTTAATGCCATTGATTTTGTGACACAAAAATACGAAAGCATTAAGGGTCCGTGTACGTTGCGTTCATTCGTTTTTCGATTTAATATTGAAAGTAGAAAAATGAGAAAACGGCTCATTTATTCATTTTTCGTTTTCCCAAAAAAAATTAAAAAATGAGAATTCGACTTGATTTTTATATTTTTATGTTCAGGGATAGAAAATGGAAAAATGGCTTGAATATCCGATTTCCACGTGTGGTCGTGCATGAAACGCCCCTTTCCGCTGATTGGTCAAACAAAGATCAACGCTTTCAGTTCTTCCACAGTCCTCCGCTGCTGGACGGATTCTTAAAGTGTTTATTACAAATAAACTCTCTCTCATCCAACAACTGGACTAAAGCTTGACACAAATAGCTCTGGGCAGGGCCTAGAAAGGGTTTTCTTCTATAGGCTATAGGCATGGATTCGACAATCTACACTAGAGAAATATTAGCTGATTATTTCAGAAATATTATGTAGATTATCTCGCATCTGCACCCACATGACCCATCATTAGCCTACTTCACAGCTGGGTGACCCACTGACAGCGCACAGACCAGTTTCCATTTAGGTGTAAATATGCTGCAGTCATAACTATTATTTTAGACTGCACATTGAGTTTTGGACAAGGGATGAAGCTGAAATATGATAGATATGAAAAGATATAAATTGCATTATTTAGTGTCCATGTCACAGCACATCTATTTTGGTTGTTATTCTATTCGTTTTGTTGTTGTTGTTTGTTTGTTTGTTTGTTTGTTTTTTATAGCTTACAGCTTTCATAGCTTATAATCATGTTTACCTATATTCTAATTTTTTTAAATATAGGCTATTTGTCATCTTTTATAAAAAAAAATATTGGAAATTTAATCGACTAAATTCAATTCGAATAATAAGACAATAAGCTGTTACCAATCAATTTAAATTAGTATCTTTTTTTACAGTCTATGCCTATGGTATCAACCAAAGAGGCTGCATCTGAATTCTGAACTGGCATGAAGACCTATTAGCCTACTATTAACTGTTTAAAGCTGCTCAGAGGATTTACACAGTAATTACAATTACATAGTATTATGATATTAATATTTTAAATATAATATTTTGAATATCCTTTTAAATATGAAATTAATGACAAAATGAAACAATACTTATATGAGAGTTAGACCCCCAGTAGGTGGCAGCACGTAACTGTCTTAATAGTCAGTCAGTGAGTTATTCATTCAACCGATTCGTTCAAAACGCTGATTCATTCATGATCCAATTGGCTGTATATGGGACATTGAATCATTAATTCTTTCAGTTCTTCCCCTCCCCAGTTTAACAGTTTCCACAGAATAACAGTCCTCCGCTGCTGGACGGATTCTTTGAAACAAATTTCGTTGGGCAGGGACCAGGGGCGTAGCCAGTATTGGGCCAGGGCGGCACTGGCCCGCCCACATTACTCACTGGCCCGCCCAGGCAAGTTTGATAAAAATACATTTTTAGTTTATTTTTATTATTTAAATGTATTTAAGAAAATATATTAATATAAATTTGATTTATTGTTGACTGGTGTGTGTGTTTAATTTGTTTTCCGAATAAAATGGAACTGTTGAAGCAAGTTGTAGAAAGCCTCCCTCCGGAACGTTATTGGTTGCTATGGTTGCTAGGGGTTCTGACAGGAAAACTCTTCTGAGCGGCGCCGGCGGGCTCTAGCTAGCTGCTTTTTTTGCCTATTAACATCGCCACAATAATGGCTAAACAACTTTAATGTGCTATTTGAAAAAAGCAAGCGTAAAGGAAAAAGACACACCACTGCCTTCATCTACCGAGTCCACCCAGCCCAGTTTTTCCGGACGGCTGAACATTTCTACTCACTGTTTCGGACAGGTAGAAGGAGTCTTTTCTAATATATAACGCATACATTTTAACAACAATTATATATATAGATGCAGTGGCCGTGAAGTGTTTATTTATAGAATTTGCGGAAAACGGTCTAGTGTCCGAAATGATGTCCGGAATACAGTGAGTCTACGTTAACTTCCACCAGGCTGATTGCATTGTATATTCATGTATATGGTTGATTTAACAGAGTATGTTATTTATTTCAAACTATGCTCTGCTAAAAGTTTTCATTATTTTAATTTCTTTTAGCCTACTTTATTTTCGGGTGAACGGTCTTAGTTTGCACTGCTGACTAGCCTGAATAAAATAGACAGGTTATTGTCTATATGGTTTGTCCAGCCTTAATTGAGCTCTGTTGGTTGAACATGATAATTTGCCAAATATTGCAAAATAAAGGCAACTGTTTTTGCTGTTTGTGTCAGGGTTGGGTGCAGGTGACTGAAGACGAGGGCACGGAATTTCAAAGATAATATATTTAATGACAAAATGAAACTTTCCAAAATGAAACAAGAACAAAACTCCAGGACTTCAAGGTTCACACACAACCATACATAGACGACGATCGACAAACACTGAGGGAAAACACAGGGCTTAAATGAACTGAACCAAACAAGATAATTAACTGAAAACAGGTGCAGAAAATTGGACACAAACGAGGAGCGGGAAAACTAACAGGACTGAACCAAAATCACAAGACAGGGGAAAACAAGATCTCAAAACAATAACAGAACACATCAAAACGTGACAGTTTGTCTATTAATAATAATAATAATAAATGATAAATTTTTCTACTCTCTAAGGTTTAATTATTATTTAAGTCATTTTTTTCTAGGAAAAACTATGGGCCCACTCACTTTTTCACTGGCCCGCCCAAAATACAATTTCTGCCTACGCCACTGGCAGGGACTAGAAAGGGTTTTCTTCTCTATGTGCCAAAAAAATACTCGGCTGACTCACTCGTACTCGATTCTTTGAACAAATCGGTTGAGTGAATGATTCAATCATAGACATCTCTATGGATTCAACGTCCCATATACAGCCAATTGGTTCATGAATGAATCAGCGTTTTGAACGAATAGGTTGAATGAATGACTCACTGACTGACTATTAAGACAGTTACGTGCTGACACCTACTGGGGGTCTAACTCCCATAATATTGTTTTATTGTTTCATTTTGTCATTAATTTAATATTTAAAAAGGCTATTCAAAATATTATATTTCAAACTTTAATATCATAATACTATGTTATTGTAATTACTGTGCAAATCCTCTGAGCAGCTTTAATAGGTGCCACTTCAGAATTCAGATGCAGCTTCTTTGGTTGATACTAATTTAATTTGATTGGTAACAGCTTATTGTCTTATTATTCTAAATGAATTTGTCGATTAAATTTCCATTTTTTAATAAAAGATGACAAATAGCCTATATTTAAAAAATATTAGAATAATTGCCCTTGCAAAGGTAAAAAATATTATATAAGCTATGAAAAACAAACAACAACAACAAAAAACTAATAGAATAACAACCAAAATAGATGCGCTGTAACATTTTCATATCTATTATATTTCAGCTTCATCCCTTGTCCAAAACTCAATGTGCAGTCTAAAATAATAGTTATGACTGCTGCATATTTACACTTAAATGGATACTGGTCTGCGCGCTGTCAGTGGGTCACCAAGTAGGCTAATGATGGGTCATGTGGGTGCAGATGCGAGATAATCTACATAATATTTCTGAAATAATCAGCTAATATTTCTCTAGTGTAGATTGTCGAATCCATGCCTATATAGAAGAAAACCGTTTCTAGGCCGTGTCCAGCGCTATTTGTGTCAAGCTTTAGTCCAGTTGTTGGATGAGAGAGAGTTTATTTGTAATAAACACTTTAAGAATCCGTCCAGCAGCGGAGGACTGTGGAAGAACCGAAAGCGTTGATCTTTGATTGACCAATCAGCGGAAAGGGGCGTTTCATGCGCGCCCACACGTGGAAATCGGATATTCAAGCCATTTTTCCATTTTATATTCCTGAACATAAAAATATAAAAATGAAGCCGAATTCTCATTTTTTAATTTTTTCGGAAAAACGAAAAATGAATAAATGATCCGTTTTCTCATTTTTCTACTTTCAATATTAAATCGAAAAACGAATGGCTGTCAATTTATTAAATCTGTGAATAGACATTACAAAAAGTGGCTTTATAGGTCAATATAGTATTGTTTGTTTTATTTTCATATTGAATAACTGGTTTACAGTCAAAAGCAGCTCATTTTGCAAACAACTTGGTCGATTTCTCTGAGGTTGACTTGCTTCTAAGTAGGGACCATTTACAAAGGACACATTTTTGTATTTTATTAAATTGTTAAATTAATTGTAATAAATCACATAAAAAAATATCACAGCTAAAGAGAAATATATAATCTCTCTTTTCCTTACAGCACAAGAATCTCCTGAAACATGAGCGACATCTACGAGTCTGCAGCCAATTCTTTGGGCTTGTTCAACAGCCCCTGCCTGACCAAAGTAGAGCTGCGGGTCACCTGTAAAGGCATCTCAGACCGGGATGCCCTCAACAAACCCGATCCCTGCGTGGTCATCAAAATGCAGTCTCATGGCCAGTGGTTGGAGGTGGGTTTGTGTTTCCAGTCAGATTAATTCTGGTTATGTGACTAAATGAAATCATTTTGAGCTAATAGGGTCTTCTAATCATTTTTGTGGACCGTATCAATGCATTTTTCACAGCACTTGTGCCTTTTTACACATTCCTTTGCTGCTTTCTTCCAACTTTACACTCATTTTCACACCATATCTCACATGAGCATGGTTTTGGGTATACACTCTACATATACTCTTTTTTTTGGCATTAATGGTTCCATCTTTCCATTGCACAAAAGGGGAAAAATGTTCTTTAGATTATTAACTCTTTCCCCGTCATTGACAGAATTTTCCATTATTTATGACACAATGCTTTCCCGCCATTGAAGTAATTTTCTGGCAATCCATGTTTTCACTGTTATGTGTGTAACTGGTCCCACTCGAGCCGCTCTGAGCAGGATTCGAACCGTGGTCTCCAGAATGCATGAAGCTAGAGTAAAATGTTTTTTTGTTGTTGTTTGTTTTAAAGCAGAGGTTCTGTTCTTTCTATTGATATATTGTATGTTCAGATATTCAAACAATTGTGGGCGCTATGAAAAGTCCCAGACTTGCTCTGCAGCAGCAGCAGTGTAGCAGACCTATTTTGCCAAGACCAAACATACCATATCATATGCATGCCACACACTCAGAGAGCTGTCATGACAGAATTATTGATATATATATTTGTGTGTGAGTGAACGAGAGAAGCAGTCAGCATATGTACACTGAGAAATCTCCCTGTCAGGTTATGAAGGCTTTGCCAGCTCACCATCGGGAATCTGTTCTCACCACGCTCTTTCTCATTAGACATTCACTTATAGTGATTCCGCTCTGAGTGTGTGTGTCTCTAAAGGAAACCCCACTCTAAAATCTTAATTTTGCAACCGCTTCGTACCTGTTCTCAAAGGATCGCTTCATTCCCCCTGGGAATCCCGCTATGAAGAACATTTGAAGAACGTCTTCTGTTTAGCTGCACTGTTTGTTCTTTAAGGGCTGCTGGCTGAGCCTGGTGCATTATGCTTTTTCTACCATTTTTCCAGTTTCAAATGACTTGCATATTGGAGATTTTAAATGGGATTACGTGTGACATTGTGTATAATGTCATTAATATTAAAATAACGCCAATAAACCAAACACATTTTCAAAGAGTGTTTATGAGCTATAAGCTAATGTGTATTAAGAGAGAAATATCATGATATTTAGTTTCTCTGATGCTGCCTGAAGCAAATTTACATTTCTAGTGCAACAAACAAGAGCAATGTGATTTATTGCAGTCATGATTAGATTTCTCTTCACACCTCTTAACCTGTTTCCTCAGTATGCAGCGCTATGGGTCTGACTCATTTATCTGAAAATGTCACTTATACATGCTATTGTATTGAGTGCCCCAATGACTTAAATTTCATATCAGTGGGTTTTGGCTAAATCTAATTTGAGTGGAATATCCCTCAGTGATAGTCTCTCTCTCCGTTTGATAGCTCATCCCCCAATTTCCAACTACATTGGGAGCCATTATCAAATCTTTAGCTAAAGTATGGCAGTGTTAATTAAATTTGGTCTGTATCTCGCTACAAAGAATATCCCTCGTTCATCTCGAGCTGTGAGAGGAGATGAGTCTATGTACTGTTTCAGAGGTCACTGGTTTGGGTAGAAACAATGTATTACAATTTCAATTGATGTATTGAATTCAAATATATTAAACATTGAATTATATATAGGGCACGACATTCACTTTTTTGCTCAACAGTCACTGTGGCTAGTGGTTTTCCAAAGTTTCTAGCCACTCAGCATTTTCACTGCTCACAATTTTGACATTGATACCATGTGGAAAAACTGCCATATAGATACTTTAAATATTATCTCATAATTTGGCTGCAGGTATAGCCTATTAGGCTTCTGTCACTTTAAGACCTGACGCACGCATCCATTATACTGTTACACATGCGTTTTCTTTCTCAACTGTTTACGTTCACTTAAAACTTAACTGACTGTGTTTATGTGAATACTCATCAAGACCGGCATTTTGACATTATTTTGTGTGTATTTGGCACCATAGACTGTAAAAAATATGGACAAAGCGTCTGTGACGTCACCCATAGACTTTCTGAAGAACGGTTTTGAGGCCGTTTATGGGGGGTATGGGCGGTGCCATCTTGGAAAATCTTACGAAATTTCAATACAAATGTTCAGAAAGGATACAGAGATGGTATGATTGTGTTGTGTCAGATCATGGCCGAGAGACGTCAATTCCTCTCGGCGCAGCCCTTTATCAGCTGTCAATCAAAGTTAACCACGTGCTTAAATACGATCTAAACTAACGAGTTAGAAAAAAATTCACCCCCCTCACAGTTGTCAGGCACTCGGAACCTATCGAAAAATACAATAAAAGTCCATGGGACCAACCTGTAAAAGCATGAATTTATGCTGTGAAAACGGACATTTTAACATGGGGTCTATGGACATTTGCTCCGTTTTGGGACCTGCCCCTAGCGGATTTTAGATGTGTTGCAGTTTTTCGCACTTCCGGGTAGGCTTCATATTTCAGATTAGAATGTTGCCGCTTGATTTGAACGTGTAAGGGCAATAAGCAGCGAAAAAGAACTCAATTTAGTACTGAAAGGCGGCTTTATGGGTGTGAGCACAATCTGCGGGAATCAGTAAATTATGCACAATACTCGTAATCCCATGGCGAAAAAGCCCTTAACACAAACAATATTCATCGGGAGCAAATGAAATAAGTGAGTGAGGGGAGGCAGGATTGTGTCAACTCGCTGTCGGAGAGATAAGAGAGCGAGAAAGCGCAGCTGGAAAACCAAATGCAAGCTGAGGGAAATAAAGAGTACTTGAAGAGTTTCAGATATTTCAGTATCGATGTATCGAAAAATCGATATTTTTGACAACACCACATTGCACTCAATTTATTATTTCAGATGGCTTTTTAAAAGAGTAAAATTGAAAAATGTATATATTATGTATAAAATTCAAGTGGCTAGTAGGAGTGTCTGCGTTACACGGCACAGCTGAAGTACACCTGCATTTGGTGGTTTGGCGGGTGTTAATGTCAAGCCAGTCAAATACACACAAATAATGTCAAAATACCTGTCTTGGCGAGTATTCACGTATGTTTTAAGTGAATGTAAACAGTTGTGTAACAGTATAATGGGTCCGTGCATCAGGTCTTAAAGTGACAGCAGCCTAATATACCTGCTGCCACATTATGAGATTTTATTAAAAATATCTATATGGACAATATCCCTATGGTTTCGATGTCAAAATTGTGACCGGTGAAAATGCTGAGTGGCTAGTAACATTTAAAAGTTTGGGGTCAGCAACATAAAAAAAGATGAAATATATAATTTTATACAATAAAATAAAACAGTTATTTTAAATTGTAATAATATTTCACAGTATTACTGTACAGTATAGAACAGTACAGTTTTTACTGCATTCATGATCAAACAAATCGAGCCTTGGTGAGCATGACTTCTTTCAAAAACATAAAAAATCTTACAGTAGTGTACTTTGAAAGTCTCAGAGCGAGCAGTGTTTGTCTGTTGACCCTTGATCAAGATTAGTGTTTGTTTGTTTAGCTGGTGGCTCCTGAATGAGTGTAAGTACAGGAAACAACACTTGAGTGCTTGGACATGCTTTTAAACTGCAGTCGGCGAGAGTAAAGACCTGCTGCTGACCCTGCCTGCGATCAGCCAGAGCTCGAGCACCATCAAACAGAGAGAGATGGTCACAAACACTCTCAGCAAATCCAGTATGCTCTGAATCACAAAGAAGGCACTCCATAATGCTGACTGCGGACACTAAATCATGATGGGCCCTCAGCCTCTGGGGTGAAGGGCCTTTAATGTACTGTTTTTCAGGACGTTTACATGTTGTGCCCTTGAAAATGTGCTGAAAGTATTTGTGCATGAACTCCATTCAAAGAGGATTTTGTTCAATGGTCCTGAGCAGTGGTCTAATCAATGTGATCTGTAAATACAGGGTAAATGGGCTTGCTTTTTGTGTCCGCTGTCAAGACTCTTTTCGGTGATCAGCCCTTTTCCAACTTCTTATTTGTTGTTTTCCTTTATCTCCATGAAAAATGCAACTTTTAAAACATTTACAGTATGAAATGCCAAGAGGTGATCATTCACAGGTAAATGCTCCTGTTTCTTGGCTTATTGCAATGTTGTTTATCTGCTCTGTCCATTAGAATCCATATTCTTGAAATTATAGTGCCTGCATGGGACGAGAGACAGATTTAACTAACATTAGATTACCTGTCAGACAGCGAATCGGAATGGAGAGACAAGTTATGGTCTTATCAACCATACTCCATTTAAAAAAAACATCTGCCATAAAGTCTGTGTGTATGTGTTTTATCCTGTTTTTTTCTCTCTTTTTTATTTTACAGCTGCTCTGTTATTTACTCACATAGACAGCACAATTCACTTGATTTAGGTGCACTAGCTTTTTTTCATCCATCCATCCATCCATCCATCCATCCATCCATCCATCCATCCATCCATCCATCCATCCATCCATCCATCCATCCATCCCTTTAAAAAAAATCTAGTTAAACAATTAATAACTCAAATAATAATAAAAACTAAAAGCTATTACAATTTACTATTATTTTGGAACAATTGAATCTTAAATTTATTTAATTTTTATTTGATTTGATTTAATATGCATACTTTAATTATAATATATATTATGGTACAAAACAAAATGCATTTTTTATATTTTTATAATTTCTTAAAATGTCTAATGTTTTGACAAAATATAACTTCCTTAAAGATATGACTTCCTATAAATACAATATATTTATTATATTCAGATTTCTGTTCAGGATTTCTACAGGCCAGGAAAAGTTGTGAATATAAATACATTTTTGAAAAGTCCTTTTAGGGTTTTATTTATATTCATGACTTTTTTCAAAATTTGTCTAAAATATGTTAATGGAGAGAAATTGACTTTATGAGTGCAATTATATACGATGATTTTGAAAGATCCTTGTCCAGTGATGATGAACTTATAGTCAGAAGGTGTGGGAGCCCTGTATACTGTATCATCAAACACTTCATTTCCAATTCTATGTGTGAGAAATACCAATAAATAAAAGTTTTCTCACTCAAAGAGCCTCATAATTTCAACTCTGATAGAACTGACACCACCCTCTCAATTTCTCAAAAAATGCAATGCTATGTGAAGAACACACAAAAAATGTTCAGCTGTAAAGTTACATTGCCATTGGCTATAATGACCTGTCAGCGTGTCAGATCCCAGTGCCATGGCTGTCAACTCTCACCAATAATCAGACAAAAGGCAGAACTGAAGATGAGAGTCTGACTGTCACCTACAGCATTCAGTCACACATGTGAATGACTGTGGCAGGTGGAGCTGTTCTTTCATCTACCTCGAATGCCAATCACAGGAGCTGGGAGCACTCCTGTTGAATAAGGATAGCGTATATCTCCATATCGCTCCCTTCAGGGTGCAATCTAGTTTTCATTAGACTGATCAAGACTGATTTCATGGTCTGAAATAATTGGATATTGATGTAAAAAGAGAGACAGAACTAAAAAAAAACCTTCAAACTGTAGTGATGTCATAGTGATTCTCTCATTATAGTGGTTTTTGCCCATTAAAAGAGTCACTGATACCAGGGTGCTTTTCCAGACCATTTCTAATTGAACTGAATAATGACACTGTTATCTTCTGCTTTATAAAGCAATTGTTTTCAGAATTGATGAAATTTGCAACATCAACACTTTTATTTAACTGAATTGAATCAAAATTGAACTGACTTGAGCTGAATAATGACATTACTGTAATCAGTAGGGCTGCTTATTACTGAATTTAACTCGTTTCATAATGAATTAACTTTACACAGTTATTGAGCTGAAAAATTACACTATTGTCTTTTTGTCATTTGAATCTGTCTCATATTTGATGAAGTTTGCTTTTAATATGTGAAGCTGCTTTTAAACTATTTCTATTGTGTATAAAGCACTATAAGAATAAAGGTAACTTGACTTAGATTTGGTGAATTATTATCCATTAATATTAGTGCTCAATTGACCCTTCGCAAAGACCCGCCCTCCTTAGTTACTGTCGCTATGTCCGACAAGCTACGCCGCTCTCACACACACACCATGTTCTCACGCAGTGAAAAATACATCGCGGAGCAGAGGGGAGACTGACAACACGCGGACAGACCAGGTTACTTTTCGGTTACTTTTGATATTAAACATACAGTATTAAACAAAGTCTCACCTTTTAAATATGGTCATTTTTTGAAAGAAATTTAAACAATAAATGTTGTTTTAACCGTGGAAAGGCATCAGTATATTCAGTTTTTCGAGTTCAAATCCTCCCATGTTAATATAACTCTCCTGACTGCTTTGTCGGACAAAATGGCGGATGGCGAAGTATGATTGGTCAGAACACCTGTCAATCAAGCTCCACGCGAAGGGTCAATTATTAATGATTTATATCAATGTTGAAAACAGTTTTTGCTGCTTAATACTTTGTGGAAATATCTTTGTCCCTTTTTTAGCAATTTAAATCAATCTTTGTCCTAAAGTATTAATTTATTTCAACATTAATTCATGTTTCTTGAACACCAAATCAGCATTAGAACAATTTCTAAAGGATCTTGTGACACTGAAGACTGGAGTAATGGCTGCTGCATATTCAGCTTTTCCGTCACAGGAATAAGTAAAATGTTATAAAACGGATAGTCCTTGATTCTGATTGGTTGAGCCTCGTTCGAGGAAGCCGTTGTATATTACTCAACAAACATACACCTGTGACCATTACATTACTGCGCATGTAACAATGCATGCGGGGAAGCTGAAGACTGAGGTTCTCAGAAAACACTAATACGTTTAGTTCTTACTCAAAAAGCAAGCAAACAGGCAGTGCAAACACATCTCAACATAACAGAGACTGGACCAAAAGTGAAGGCTTAAATAACAAACTGAAACGAGCTAATAAATGACACACAGCTGAAACCAATGAACTAATAATGATGGTAACCATGGAAACTGAACAAAGGAACATGTGAAACAAAACAGGAAAAAAAAAAAAAAAAAAAACGATAAAAAAAAAAAAAACCTGACAGGACAACTGCTCTTTGTGATTCTTTGTTGCTGCATGTGTTGCTTGGCAACCTCTTCGGAACTACACAGACTTTAGTTGTCCTCTATTTTTTGTTGCTGGTGTTTATTTTATGAATAAAATAAATAATAAAATGATTATTTTGATGGAGTAACCATTTTATAAAAGCAATAAGCCCCTTGAAGCCGTGTTTTACAGTGAATTTAGAAGAGCTAAGGGAGTTTTAGGCACTCCACTTCGCTGGGCTTATTGCTTTATTAAAGACTGAGTAAAATAAGCAGTAGTAATTTTGATGCTTGCCTTAGCAGAATACAAGTTTGTTTCTCTTTTTGGTGATTAAAATTATATTTGTCGTGGCTTATCAGTTCTGAAAGTGAACATTTTGTCTTTCTTCATCTTTTCCTTCTTTTTGTTCTGCCCCTGTTAATGTCTTCTTTTCTATCATTTACTCTCCAGGTTTTGTGCAGTCATGAATTTGAGAGGCATGTTTGTCTGTTCAACTTCTTTTGCTTTGGCATTTGCTGAAGTGAAGCTGTGGCTTATCATGATGCAGCTTCTAAACTTCACTGACATTTAAGAAGTAATATCAATATTCATGAAGCGTAAGCATAAACATCAAGCTGACAGAGTTATGAGGTTAGACCTGGGTCATCTGGGCACTCACGATTACAATCTGTCAGTCATGTGATGGCAGACGTCTTTTCTCTGTATGTTCCCTTTCTGTTCCATCTCCCCTCTGTGTGCACGTGAAGGTCTTCTCGCTGTTTTTTTTTGTCCATTGCATCTACACGATGGAATGGGGTTGAACATCTTTTTAGCATTTGGGAGCTCTGTTTCACCATCATTAATTTATCACAATCAAACTTGAATTTGAAAGTTTCTCCCCCAATGGACATTTTTGCAGCATTGCCTAACTGACTATTTAAATGGTTTCAAAATGTTAATTATGAGTATATTTTAGTAGGAATTCCATGTTCGCAATTACTATCTTGATATTGCCTATGCAGGAATTTCAAAAGATAGTTTTGAGAATAAGTTTCAAATTAACAACAGAGAATAGGTATCAAATGCTTTGACTGAATTTAAGCAGATTTCCATGCAGGTTCAGCTATTGTGTATGCATGTTTTAGAGTTAACAAATGCAATTAAAAAGATGATGGACAGGTGCCATATCAAGCATTGTGATTTTAGTGTTTAGTTTTATAGAAGGCATCTGTCTCCTCCTACTATACTGTTTCTACTGCCTTTCAAGATAGTGAGTATAAGACACTAATCCATTATAAATGTTTACAATTGTCGTGTGCTACATTTTACTTTATAAACACAGTTTATATACAGTATTTACTTATATACAGTTTGGGGCCAGTAATTTTTTTATGTCTATTATCCTCAACAAAGCTGCATGAATTGAATAAAAAAAAAACTGTAAAAACAGGACTATTGTGAAATAATATTACTTTTTAAAATAAGAGTTATATTTTTATTTTATTTTAATATATTTTCAAATGTAATTTCTTCCTGTTATGGCATAGTTGAATTTTCAGCATCATTACTCCAGTTTTCAGTGTCACGTGATCCTTCAGATATCAATCTAATATGCTGATTTGGTGCTCAAGAAACATTTCTTATAATTACCAATGTTGTAAACAGTTGTGCTGCCTAATTATTTAACCGAAATTGTGATAATTTTTTCAGGATTCTTTGATGAATAGAAAGTACAAAAGAAAAACAAAAATATATACAGTTGTAATCGAAATTATTCAACCCCCATTACAAATCAGGGTTATTTGCAAAATTTACAGACTTTAAGGTATTTGCAATGATCAAATCAAACAAAAGTAATTGAAATAGCTCAACACAACAAATGCAACTTGCAACTTTTAATGACGGCAGCCTCAAAATTATTATTACAAAGCCCCCTGAACAGAATCCCTCACAACAGCTCAATTCTGCAGAACAGGTGTTGTCTCAAGCACACCTGATGGCACTAATCAAGGGCTTCATTAGTTGCACCAGGTGTGCTTGACCTAGAACACATGACATATCTGAACTGGCTTGGTTTGTTCAAGTTTGACTGCATGTTAGAAACATAGCTAAATAAAAAGAATGTTCCAAAAAGTTAAGAGAATATATCACCGCCCTTCACAAACAGGAAACAGGATACAAAAATATAACGAAGACACTAAATGTTCCTAAAGACACCGTTGGAAGCATAGTTCGCAAGTTCATAATTAAAGGAACAGTGGTTATACTACCTGTACATGTTCATTTATCACACTGGGAACAGTCCATTTGAGTGCACTGCATTGTGAGAGTATCTCATAAAAAATATAAATATTAGTACGCTATTCAGAATAGCTTTTTTTTCTGCAAATAGCAATTGAATTGGGATATTCACACTTTCTGGTTCTTCCTCCTCCATCCTTTTATCTTCCTCTTCGAAAAATCCACTTTTCTGCCTTAGTGTCTCCTTCACATCATGTATTCAAAGACTGCAAGCGAGGTCTCAGTTGTGTAAATCTTCCTTTTTGCCTCATTTAAAGTGGACAGCTGAACGAAGGAACATTTCATCACACAAGTTGGCCTTATTTAAAGCTGTTAAAAAAAGTGAAGCGCTGATGTGAGAGCATGGTAAACAGTTTATTTGGGGTGCTGGCATGCAGTTGAAATGGTTAATGATAGCTCTTGCGGCACCCTGCAGCCCTCCTCTCAGGCCTGCTCTCATAAACGTGGAGATGGGGGAGCAGCCTATTAACTATGCAGAGTGAATGTGGCTGCAGAATCAGAGACTCCACGTTCTGCAAAGAAATTACTGAGACATGGAATTTTGTGAGGAATTTGTGATTTTTCCAGGGGCAATTAGACCCATGTGTGGGGGATGTTGCACATGTTGAGGTTCATCCTTTTGGGGCAGTGCTATTTGTGACTTGTGTATGTATATGTGTGTGTGTTTTGTATGTGTGAGAATGGATGTGATGAAACCTTATGAAATATGCTTATGCTAGCCAATCTTCCATCCGGCATATCACACTCACAAGAAAGGCCAAGAAACAAGGCTGGTGTGAAGCCATTTATAGTAGATTTTGTTTTATTTTGTATGCTCTTTCAGTAGATCAGACATTTTTTAAGATGCTTACACAACAATATATAACTACTAACACAGTTACACTTTCAAGGCCATACTTAAAGGAATATTCCAGGTTCGGTAGAAGAAGTGATCCCATAATTTACTCACCCTCAAGCCATAGGCTACTATATGACTTTCTTCTTTCAGCCAAACAATCAGAGTTATATTAAAAATATCCTGGTTCTTCCTAGCTTTATAATGGGAGTGAATAGAATAATCCGTAGCTTTTTTGGGTTATCCAAAATAATTTTTTTAGCAAATACATAACCAGCCAGTGTTCAAAACTATCTGCTAGCCTTAGCTCGATTTAAAGCGGTAAGCTTGTAATAATGTTTTTAATTCCAGTGGTACTGGTGGATTTCCGCGGGAGATTCGAGCATGTCTTTGAGTCATTACGTCACATCTGAACACATAATGAAGGAGCCTCGGCTAGTAGGCTGTGTTGCATGAGGATGTTGGAGGTGGAGATTTATAGCCTTTTCTCACAGCACTTGATATAATTAAACTTATCAATTTGATGGCGGATCCAGAAAGGTTCAAACGACAATCACCAGTGACAACTGATTCACCCGTTGTAAAATGCAAAAGACTTCGGAGTGGCTACAGAAAAAAAAAGAGACTGACCGGATCCATGCGAAAACAAGGATAAATATCGGAAGGGCATTAAATCTAGTCACACAATGCTGATGTTGAACATTAACAAGCGATTGTTAGATTTTATCAGCGCGATTTATACTGCAATGATTTTTTTCCCTAGTTGGTCAGAACCAGAACAAAACTAGATGTTACTTACTTGTTCAGATGATATTTTGCGGTGAAAATTATTATGTTGGTCATACTTCCAAAAAGAATAATCTGTGATTCCGAATGACAGTCATAGTATCCACACCGGCGCGGTGACTTACAGCTGCTCGTTCTCCTCAAACATTGGATTGTATCAATAAAGTTGATAATTCTGCGAATAACTGCAATTCGCGAATTATAACAGAGATGGCGACAAAGGGGAAAAACTGCGGACTCCAGCTTTAATTTATTTTATTTTACTTATTATTTATTTTCTCTTTCCCTCTGTTGTGTGGGGATGGTTGGGGTTTGGGGTGTAATCTATGTCGTCTTGATAAAATGGCAATAGAAAAGACTGGAAATATAAGTATTTGAAAGTGGACAAAAGAGATGGATCAAAATACCTGGTGTAAACATGTATGTGTCTGCCTCGTCTACTTGTGATCCGATCAACCAAAACGCATCTAAATATCAGGTGTAAATACCAGGAGTCCGGATTTTTTCCCCCCAGTTTCAACAAAAATATTAAACAGAATATTACACTGCTCTTTTGAAATTTCTATTTATCAAATGATCAAACCTGAAAAATGGTACCATAGTTTTTCAATTGCCTTAAACCATAATTGTTCAACATTGATATCACCATTTGAGCAGTTGTCCTTTGAAACATAACTGAATGACTAGAAGCCTTTCCACCAGTGGTGTCTTGAATATTTATTTGTATCTCCAGAGCTCTGCTGTCTAGGTGCTGACTGCTCTGCCCTTCCCTGCCAAAAGACTGTCAGTCCAGGCTAGAGATGCTCTCAGGCCCCTGTTTATGCAGGCATAAAGGGACTTTTCTAAGGCTGAGATGACACACGTCTTTTCTGAAAAGCTGGCTTGTCCAGACGTTGTTGTCAGAAATGGTCATGTGGGATCTGCTTGTTGATATGATGGAAGATCCAGGAATGGAAGGTCCGGCTTCGGATGGTCCCGCTTTTATGGTTCCAGGTCACTTTTTTATTTGCCTGAGGAAAAATCCTGTAAAGCCTGATTTATTATCAGTAAGCATTGAGCAATAAAATTAGGTTATTGTCATTATTGTAATATTTTGCCATTATATTATTGCTTAGTGATTATTGCTTAGTGAATTTTAAGAAAAATAAGTGTTAATTTAATTTCAGCAATTTTGTGTGCATCTCATTTGCTATCATTATATCTTATATATCTTATATAATGTCAAATACCACATTTGTTATCAGCATTAGCACTGGTCATGCACTGAGTATTTAGAATTAGCCTATTATATTTATTATTTTTTTACACTTTTTTTCTGAACTTTTCAATGAACTTTTATTCCATCAAAAAAATGAATAAGGTTAGAATATCTGTTTTTTCATGATCAGTAATGTATGAGGTTTGACAACACAAATGTTATTTTTTGAATCAAACAAACTCACAAGTTTACAAGAAGTCACAAGAAGTCTCCATTAAAGAAGTGTACCATGTACACTGAAGTTTCAGGGGTGAGAACCATATTTAAATACGAGAGTGAATCCCCATAATCCCTTTAAGACAGTGTTTCTCAACCTCTCCTGCAGGGACCCCCTGACGGGCCATGTTTCTGTTTTAACCCTGAAATGGCACACCTGATTCAATTATTTAAAGGCTTAATGAGTAGTTGACTAATTGATTAATTGACTAATTCCTACTCTTCCTACTCTAATGAATTGAATCAGGTGTGCCATTTCAGGGTTAAAACAGAAACATGGCCTGTCAGGGGGTCCCTGCAGGAGAGGTTGAGAAACACTGCTTTAAGACAAGTCATTTCACTCGGCGGCCATCTTTGAAACATCTCTCAGGCAAATCTGACAACAATTGTCTCATAAATGTGGTTTCTTCTGTTAAAATAATGTTAAAAAAGCTTGTTTTTCAGGCTGGATTAGCCAATGCACATGTGTGGTCCTAGGTGCACATCTCATAACATTGACTGTTTATATAGCAACTGGAGCTTCTAACCAAAGATTTTATATAGAAAGACGGTGCACTCATTATGGGAGAAAGTGTGGAATAAGTCTCGCCTTCTAAAGAAAAGAGGCAATCTGTAATTGGTTAAGTCATCGCGTCGTTAGAAGCTTTGGTTCCTAAGGAAACTGAGACGCTGCACATGCACATTAGCTTGGTCCAGCCTGAAAAATGCATTTTTTTTTGTCATGATTCGTTTGTTTAGAAACAAAATCTATGATTGGCCAGCAGCCATATCACCCTGTAGCCCAAGACTGGTTCCCCACTGAAGTTAAGCAGGGCTGAGCCTGGTTAGTACCTGGATGGGAGACCTCCTGAGAAAACCAGGTTGCTGCTGTTAGAGGTGTTAGAGAGGCCAGCAGGGGGTGCTATCCCTGTGGTCTGTGTGGGTCCTAACACCCCAGTATAGTGATGGGGACACCATAATGTCAAAATAGCACCGTCCTTCGGATGAGACGTTAAACCGAGGCCCTGACTCTCTGTGGTCACAAAAAATGCCAAATTTGCCCCTTGGCCTCTGTCCATCATGGCCTCCTAATCATCCTCATATACTGATTGGCTTCATCACGGTCTCCTCTCCACCAGTAAGCTGGTGTGTGGTGGGCGTTCTGGCGCAATATGGCTGCCGTCGCATCATCCAAGTGGATGCTGCACACTGGTGGCGGTTGAGGAGATTCCCCCCTTCTATGTAAAGCGCTTTGAGTGCCCAGAAAAGCGCTATATAAATGTAATAAATTATTAATTATTATGAGACAGTTGGTGTCAGATTTCATTGGTGATTTCAAATATGAAATCTAATTGTAAGCTTGGCGAACGATTTTGGAGAATTTGATGTTTCCCCATTCAAAGAGATAGGAGCTGCACTTGCATGCCCGAGGCCATCAAAGACGGCCATCGAGTGAAATGACTTGTCTTAAAGGGACTTTGTTCTAACGGCAGCTGCAGTGACGCAATGACTTTATCAATCAGTGATTGGCGATTTAGACATATTATGCGTTGCACTTTCTCCCATTAATAGTAAAGCTGACTTTGTCACTGCATGTTGACAGTGGCTGGGGGTGAGGTCTCGTTCCAACTAGTGGGCAAACTACTGTTTGTGAATGACATTCACGGATGTTACTTTATAAACTAAAATAACTTCCTTCCGATAGACGGCCATAGCGCAGAGGATAGAGCCAAATAAAACACCAATCACGAATTAAAAGTATAAAACGAGAATTTTTAAAGAGAAATGTTGGAGGATTTCAATATAAGAGAAGAGGAGCTTGGGTTTGTTGCCCAGCCCTATTTGTTTGAACTGCGAGAAGCGCTACTCCTACGTTGTGTTACATGTTACTCTTTTGGTGTAGTGGACTTGCATACAGCAGGCCGTTTGCCGGAATCAAATTTATCTTGTTTAGCTGTGGGAAGCATACCTCTATAACTTGTTAACTGGTGGGACTGATATTTTTGTATGTTGAAAAGGATGTGCTTGTGTAACTGGTTGTAGTTGTATAATGTAGCAGAGAGTTTTTGAAGTTTCTGTCTTTGATGCATATTTTTATGTAACAATGTTCATATGTTCTCAAATTAATAATAATAATAATAAAATATGTCAGAGGGTGTGCTTTAGGTAGGCTACATCATACAGAAGGCTTATACAAAGTGTTCATAAAATGGTATGCTTTTTATTCAGAAATATAATTTTCTCCACACATGCAGTCTTTGGTGAAAGGCGATTTCTTTTTAAAAAAAAACAATTTCACCAGCTTTAGAGAATATCCTCTCGCATGGAACACATGATGCAGGAGTACACAAAAACAGCTTCACTTTTATAAGAAATACAGCCGCCAGGTTTCAAACCTGTCGACACTGGATTGGCCTGTCAAAGCAATCGGGTGGTTCACTACATGAGTGAAGCAGTGTGTTTGCTTCAGACGTCATTTTCACGTGACTAGTGATGTAATGATACAAGCTCCGAAGCAGTGGTTCATTGCAAGGACCGTTCGAGTTTGAAGCAAGCTTCGGAGCGTCGGTGTCAGATGTAACATCACTACCTCCAGGTCTCCACATTACTTAACATATACAAAACATAACAGTTAATTTTCAGTCACAGCAAATCATGCCAGAAGCTTAAAATGCCAAATTTCAGTTGTGATTTGTCTTTCTATCATAAAGTCATGATACTTGCTTATCATAAAGACCTTGACTATGGTTGAAGTATTTGAGAGATTACTTAATTAATTAATTTTAGTATATTACAATTATTAAGGTTTACAATGTTCAATCCTCTCACAGTTCATGTGTGACACCAACCTGTTTTTGACTTGCTTAACATGCTCTTTAAATGTCTACTTTCTGTTAATAGACCAGATGTCACAAAACAGTGGCAATTACTTCTTTTCAGATGAATAATCACAAGGAGCGTTCTGAGAGGTTAACAAGTTATCTCATGTACAACAGAGCATATGTTTACTGACAGCAGCGTCGGAAAATTCACTGTACAAACAACAGTTAGACAGAGAAGGGATGTGCATTATGCGTCATCAGAACTGTATTATTTTCGCTTTAAATGAGATTTATTTGCATATTCATCAGCAGAATTAAGCAGCTGCTTTGAGGTCCATGTCTCCCCGATTGATGTATATTCCCTCCAGGTGCATGCTGAGTAGATGATATACGCAACTTTCTCAATAAAACATCTCCAGCTGCCCAGAGGAAGCCCATGTAAACAAAGAGAAAACACCTGGAAGAGTCAGGCAAATATTTATAGATCTTGATGAAGAGGAATGGTGATGTCTCCAGATGGTTGGTTCAAATGAAACGGGTAGCTTGAGTTATGCAAAGAGACCAATTTAACGGTGAGGTAAATACTTTGGATAAATCAAATAAAATTATAGTTTTACATTTGTGGTAAACAAGAATCTGGAGCGGCAGGAAAAAGTTGTTTGCCATGTTTTTCCTGCTTCTTTGGAAACCAGTATGCTGAAGTTGGAATTTGGAAAAGTGCTTAAATGTTAAGCTTTTGTTTATGATATCACACAAAGGACATGTGAGACACAGTACACAGCTCATGATAAACATCCACATAAGTGAAAAGCATTATTGTGGCAGACATTTATGTTTAAATCTTTTTAAATGGTAAAAGATCTCAGTCAGACAGAAAAAAGAAAGAAAGGTTGGCACTTCCCCTCACAGAGAGCAGACTGAAATAAAAAACAGAACAGAATCCTGAGTCTCTAAGCTGCCTGAGGAAAGTTAAACAACTGAGACTAAACCATGACTAGGCAGCTGAGGCATGTCAGATAAAACAAACCCTTTTCTTTGCCTGTGCGAGGTGAGAGGCAAATACATTCTTTAAGAAAAGGGATTTGGCAGTGACATGGCTTTATCTGCATTTTTTTTCCCTTTTTCCATTTTTTCAGTTTTTTTTAAACATTTGCTGGTTTATTTAAACAGCAGTAAAAATGTACTTTAGGTGATTATAGGTCTCAAATGAGGGTATAATAAGGGTTATTTAATGCATACCATATCTCCTGAGTGAACTAAACCTTGTTTGAATCCTCTGCATCAAAATGCTTTGCTATATCAGCTATTAGTACTTGTCAGTTAGTAGATTGTACTTTACTTGTGATTGATGATAAAACATTAGGGCCATTAGGCTAAGCGCACTAGGAAAAACAACTAGAGTTGCCTTTGGTGGTTAATGGTAAGATAAATATAAATAGATTGGGCTTGTACAGTACAAATTGATTTCTAAGGTCACTTCCCAGGTCACTGAGTCCAAGTTGATCAGCACTTGTCAAACATCTTGTTACTTCCCTATTAAGCAGCTGGAATATTGACCTTAGAAATCCTCCTGGAAAGCTGTTAACTTGATTAACGTAAGTAGAGACTCCTGAACATCCACTTCAGTGATTTCCGCTGAAGCCAAGGCTGTGTTTTGAATGAAATACAATAGTACACAGTGTGTGCATTAAATAAAAAAGTGAAACAATATTCAATATGTTATGATTAACGTTTCCAACCAATGGCAATTTAAAGGCTTCTCCCAAAAAAAGACATATGTCAATATTCGTATGTCATTCCATTCCTTTCATTGTATGGGAACTTGGACAATGTCAATGACAAAATTTCCAACCGGCATGCACTGCTTCAAGTCAGCTGCCAATTGGTCTGCACAACGAGACAAGCCTAATGTTTAGTTCAGTGAGTGGCATCTAATTAGAAATAACCTCAGAATATCCATTTATCTTAAAACAGCTATTTTGCATTTGTATTCAAATTTTATGTTAAAATTGCAGAGATTTTGTCAATCAAATCAAACAAGTAACAAAAACCAACCAAACTTCTAAGGGGGGCTCAAAGATAATTTACACAAATACAAGACAAAATTAGCATTAAAATAAGATACTTCTTATGTTAATTCAGCCCCGCAAAATGTGTCACATTCACCAGCTGGAGTCCACCAGAGTGCAATCTCCACCAGAGGGCACTTCTCCCGACTCCTGGGCTATTTCATCATGAACTTCAATTCCCATAACCCATTGCCTGGACTCATTATGTTGTGATTAGGTTCAGCTGTATGTCATTAGCTTGTTAAGCCCTGCCTATATAAGCCCTCCCAGACAGCATACATATCAGGTCCTCATCTGGGCCAACTATGGCACAGTTCTGGCAGCAGAAATGATCATCAAACATAATACACTGCACCACGAAGCTCTTACTGTATGTACATCATCGTGTTTGCATTTGTGAAAGCATTAGAGAGAGTGCAGAAACTGCGTTGCAATGATAAGATCTTCAGTCTCGCAATCAACAGAGTGTCATCTGCTTGCTCAATGCTCATCACGGCAACATTTTATGTGATGGGAATAGATCTAAATACTTTAAAAACTTCTCACGATTCGTTAATCTCGATAGCTGTATTAGTAAAAATGTATAATAACTGTAGTTAAACTATTCGAGAGAGTTTTACATGTAATAGGTAGCTATTTCCTATGCAAGCATATCTGCCAATCACAGCAGAGGCCGGTTACACTGAATCCCACAGCAGCCAATCACAGCAGAGGCCGGTTACACTGAATCCCACAGCAGCCACGCCCCTTCAACAGAGTGTTCAAATCAGAAGCTAAAATCAGGCTAGGAAAAATGCCTTTTATTTCTACATTATGACTATTTTTGATCTAAAAAACATACTAACATTATAAAATAATAAAATAACCCCATGTCAGGGAACCTTTAAAAAAATCTTTGTCCTTAATCCTTATCCATTAAATAACGAACGAGTGGGAAAAAATTATTGCGCCTTTGAATATTGTGGACAATGAACCTTGGGGTCAAAACGGTTGAGAACCACTGTTCTAGATCATGGGTCACAATGGAAAGATTGAGTGCATTACTTTGTGTGATGCAGACTTCTTGTAAATTTGGGCAATATTATAGGTCTTTCTTTCTCATAATTTTTATGTCCTGCACATTGTGTGCCTACTGCAGAAATTGTAGTGTTGTAGTATGTTAGTGTGCTATTCTGAACATAATCCAAGTAGGTATTTGTTTTCTGCTATGTTTATAGGTGGACAGGACGGAGGTGATTCGGAGTTGTATAAACCCCACGTTTTCTAAGGTCTTCACCCTGGACTTTTACTTCGAAGAGGTTCAGCGACTACGTTTCGAGCTCTACGACATCAGCAGCAGTCATAATGGCATGAGAGAGGCAGACTGCCTGGGAGCCGTTGAGTGCACACTGGGCCAAGTGAGCAACCATCTCCATCTCACAATATGCATAGAAATTCAAGCATGTTATGTGTAATAATAATGTTTTTTCATGTTTTGCTCGGCAATGCTCATTTTTGCAACAGGATCTCTTTGTGATCATTGATTGCACACAGTCAGGGAAGAGTAGGGCCGGCACTGTGCCCAAATCAGATGAAGCCTTCTAATTAAATAATCACACCAACAACCGTTAAGAGCATTTCCGGACATTTTACGGCTGATTGAATTGTGAAACGTGAGATGTCTGTGTAACTGCCTCAGTGTGGAGGGAATGCCAGCCCAGATGGGCCATGCCACTCTCTTATCTGTAGTTTGAGCAAATGGAAAAGCAGACACATGATCTTCAGCCAGATGGTTCAGATTTGCAGTTACTCAGTAAAGAATTGGCTAGAAGTTTATAATGTATAGCGGATGCCAATATTCATTTTGTTCAATATTCATGTGTTTATCTTTTTGCATCAAAGCCACTTTCTAGGTCTGGTTTTCTCTCTGGGGAGCTGGGTTGTTTGTTTTAGTTTAGTCTGTTTTGGTTGGAGGGGGAAGAGGAGA
The DNA here is from genome assembly GCA_036326025.1 of Chrosomus eos. NCBI lineage: Eukaryota > Metazoa > Chordata > Actinopteri > Cypriniformes > Leuciscidae > Chrosomus > Chrosomus eos. The sequence continues at coordinate 9,891,181 of CM070831.1, forward strand.
GGATAATTGTTGCGATGATCTGCGTTTAATAAAGGGAGAGAGCGAGGTGTTGACGCTCGCTCGTACAGAGTTTCTAGGGGAATAAAACTAAAAACACTCACTCCTACTTATAAATATTTAACAACTTATAATGAAGCATTTGTGGATAAGACTGGATAAGACTTCTTGGTGTAATATGAACTAAGCTTACATGCCAAATTCTCCCTGAGGTGTTATTATGTGCTGCTCTCTGCGCATATTTGTGTTTTTATGTGTGTGTTATGTCCATTAAAAACAGCATCAAAACAAGGCAGCCTCCGACCTACTGAAAATATCTTATTTCTCTCCAAATAGATCATCTCCCAGAGAAAATTCACCAAAGCCCTGCTTAAACAGGGCAACACAGTTGGGAAATCGTCTATTACGGTGAGCACTTTCCCAAATCCAAAATTTATCTGGTTGCTCTCTCTCACGCTCTACTTATGCAAACATCCAGCAGTGCACAACACCAGCAAATGGCCTTACGCAAGCGTTTCATGGCCTAACCTTTAAAAACTTTGCACTTTATATGACAGAGGTGCTTAGAATTGTCAACACCACTATTGAACCCAGGCAAACAGAACACATTTTCAATGTACACAAGAAGATTCCTAAACAGTCAGGTGTGGAATTGAAGGTGGGCTATAAAACAAAAATGGTAGAAAATAGCCAGAGGCGTTTTGTTAATAGAAGCTGACAGAACGCAGCAACAGTTGAACAAGGCTCAGTGGGTGAGAGGAACGAGATCTATAAAACAAATGTCAAACAAATGGTTAGCTCCTGAATGATGCAGTTTTCTCTTCTGCTGGAAACAATTCATCATTCTCAATCTCTCCAGATCACCGCTGAGGAGCTGACAGGAAATAACGATTATGTTGAACTCTCATTCAGTGCGAGGAAGCTGGATGATAAGGTAGGAAGATCTCCTGTGTATATGTTTATTCAAAATATAAATGATCTTCCATAACAACAAGGATATGATGCTTTTTAAGGGTTCGTATCATAAATATTTCTTTGAGGTCCATTTAACCCTGCGTTTTAGGGTCAGTACATTTTTTTTATTTAGCAAGTACAGTACATTTATAATGTTACAAAATATTTATATTTCCAATAAATGCTGTTCTTTTGAACTTACTATTCATTAAAAAAATGAATTGTCACAAAAATATTAAGCAACACAACTGTTTTCAACATTGATAATAATAAGAAATGTTATTAGATTACATATTAGAATGATTTCTGAAGGATGATGTGACACTGAAGACTAGAGTAATGTATGCTGAGTATCACAGGACAGCGCAGTCTCATCCCAAGAAGTCATATACTGACGTCTTGGGACGTCTTTTGACCATACGTCAATATCCGCCTTTTTAGGGTACCCTTAAACGTCGGTTAGATGACGTTATCGGATCCTAACTCTACCCCAGACCTAAACCTACCCCTAAACCTACCCCGTCACCTACTGACGTTAAAGGTAAAGCGTCAGTTGTATGACGTCCCAGGATCGTCATTTACCGACGTTTAAGGGTACCCTAAAAAGGCGGATATTGACGTATGGTCAAAAGACGTCCCAAGACGTCAATATATGACTTCTTGGGATGAGACTGTGTTACACAGGAGTACATGTTCAAACATATTCAATATTTCACCATATTACTGTTCTACAGTACTTGTGATCAAACAAATGCAGTCTTGGTGGAGCAGAGTTTTCTTTTAAAAACATAAAAAATCTTATTGACCCCAAACTTTTGAATAGTAGTGAATAATTTCCTTTACATAGAAGACATTTCTCACGGTCTCTCTAATCCCTAGAATGAAACAGTCCAGCTTTTGCAGCTGAGCAGTTTTCTGCTCTCTTGCATTAAGACTTGTGTTTGTTATCACGTGTCAAATATAGTTTAACTCTCCCATCCTTCATCCTTGCCTCTTGGCAAAGTCATGCATTACATTGTGAGAGGAATATGAATTGAGCTGCTCAAACTGTTGAGATCAGACGGAAATGATCAGGGATGCTGTTAAAAACAAACTTCAGCCTTGAAGAGTCCCCATACTCGGAAATTCGGTCAGACAGTTGAGAAAGAAAAAGGAAAAGAGTGAGAGCGAGTAACAGAGAAGAGTATACTGTTCCTTTAGGAGACACAATCAACTCTTGTCAGCAGGGTAATTACATGGGACTCAAATTAAGAAGAGGGATTAATACAAGCATAACAAATGATCCACAGGAGCGTCTCAGTTTCACACGGAGCGTCTCGTACTGCTGCTTGACAAGACGTCAAATGGTAGCGTGAAAGGGCCTTCAGGTTATTAAGAAAATGAAAGGTAGACACCAAACTCTTGACTAACGCTCGACTATGACACGTGGAATACACCGGGAAAATGAGACCCAGGCGAGGCAGAAGTGCCGTTACATCAGTAGATGTACATTACACCCCATAATAAATCGATGAAACCCTTAGACGTGCAATCAATTCAGCTATTTGTTCATCAAAATCAAAAATAAATAAACCATTTAATTGACGAGAATCCCTCTTAAAACAGAAATACCAACCTGAAAACAGAGACGCCACACCAAACACTATCTCATTCAATGGGGAACTTCCGTAAAGGGCGGTATGAATTCTAACGCATCAGGTAACCCAACACCTCCCGTTTTATATATGAAACCCAGCACTGATTTTTTGTGCAACACTCGCCAATGAACAATGAGTGTACACTTCACCCTGCTACAATAGAACAGGAAAGCTTTCTTTAAATCACTTTTCAATTAAAAGCCCTTTTCTTCTCCTCAGTCATAATCCTTTAGTGAAAATCATATCCTCTGCATCTGAGTTATTAAAACTGTAATTAAGCCTCTAGACTGCTTTTGAAGTTGTTGCTATTTCATTCCCCCGTCTTAAACTTTGACTGAATGACTAAAAGGATTTAGGAGAACACTACTGTTGTAGACAACATCTTTGAACGTTAAGCTGTGAGTGGTCTGTTTTGACTCTTTTGTTCGTTCTGCTCCTTTTATGTGTTAAAGTTGTTCTGCAAGATCTGAAAGTCCTGAAAATGGCTCCTGGTAATTCAGTGCAGTTTTGATCATTCAGCATACCTGCCCCCTGTGAAAAGTGAAAGTGACTATTTTAGCTGAGGAAAATCTGCAAATGTAGGAAACTTATGTCGCGTTCCAGGCAACCTGTAACCTGTGTTTTTTCAACTCGTAACTGGGAGTACATCAATCTAGTACGAATTCACGGGTGGGAAGTCACGGATTTGACTGCCGTTCCAGTGCACTTTCACGGGTATAAGGTTGGAAAAACAGGGGTTACAGGTTGCCTGGAACGATGTACTCCCAGTTACGAGTTGGAAAAACACGGGTTACAGGTTACTTACTGTAAGTATTTTGAAAAATGTGTTTTATTACCCACAGTTACCAACTTCAGTGTATATATATGTTTCTGTTAGTTAATAGAAATGTTCATGTTAGTTCACAGTGCATAACAAATACAACTCATTAAAAATAAATATATAAATAAGCAAACTTGGTAACGGACAAATTTGATTGCGTTTATTATGGTGCTATTAATGCAACATCCATCCCCTCCATATTTGGCTCCCAGCGGGTGAAAAGACCCCTATCAGACAGATAGCAGCAGAGATGGGATGGGGACAGGGGTTGTTTAGAAAAAGTCACCAGCAAGGACACAATTCGTTTTCACTGACAGTGCCAGGCAGAATTTAGAGCAGGTGCAAGGAAGAGCAGTGCAGTGCATGTCTACAGTTTTGCTAAAGCAGTGAGTAAACTGATGTTATAAAGTGAGTTGCTAAAAACGAGTAGTGAAAAAGTAGTGACGATGCTGCTGGGTCACATAAATGCATATTAGATGCATAACATATATTATGGAATATAAACAGGTAACACTTTGTTTTGATACTTCACTTTAGACATGCTACCAACTATAAGTAACTTTGCAACTACATGTCAACAATCAATCAATCAATCAATCAATCAATCAATCAATCAATCATCATCAATCAATCAATCAATCAATCAATCAATCAATCAATCAATCAATCAATCAATCAATCAATCAATCAATCAATCACTAAGTAACTAAGACTAAGTAACTAATCACTAAGACTACTAAGTAGGGCTGTAGTACTCGAGTCCGGTCTTGGACTCGAGTCCGGACTCGAGACCGTTTTTCTATGGTCTCGGACTTGTCTCGGACTCGCTGGTATTCAGACTCGGACTTGTCTCGGTCTCGGCCACTGGTCTTGCCAAATATGACTTTTGGTCTCGACCGAGTCCAACATTTTTGTATTTGTGTTTATTTATTAGCCTAGGGTAACGTTAACTTAGAAAATGCCAAAATTAACCGACCAAGTGCTCAATACAACGGAGCGCGTCTTCTCATGCTGTTACTATAGTTACTATCTTACTAGCTACTAGGCCTACTTAAAAATCTTGGGTTTTGTGACACTTTTGCTTTTAGATCAACAAATAATAACCTAAAATTACTGTCTTGATAATGCCATGCATAAGGGCTCGAATTTCGGCACGGGTATTGCGCATAATTCTAATCATTCCCGCAGGTCTCCCATTTATAATGCGGGATATTCCTGCAATCGTAATCCACACAGATTATAAAATCAAATCATTCTTTTAATAACTATCTGCCAGACGCAATTTCACAAACAGCGTGAGTGTTCAGCGGTGCGTCTTCTCTTCTCTCAAAATGTATTGTGGAAGGCATGCCATACACACTCGCGTTCAGAAGTCGGGGCATGACGGATTCGGAATATTCACTTGCACAATCGGGCCAGCAGTGCATCGTGAATAAAGTTTACCATTTGCACGTCTTTTTAAGTCTCACCAGTTTAACATTCAAGCAATTTAAACTATCAGTGCTCGCGCGCTCTATGGGATGACTATGCGCACATTCATAGAAAATCCGCCTCAAGAACAGCTGAGCTGGCCAGTAACAAAAGTTATTTTTCACGGATTATATTGCTTTAACACGCAAAACTGTGTATTTTCGGTCTTTGTGAGTAGGCTATACTCTAATCATAGTTGGTTTTGTCTTTAATAAGCATAAAACGCATGCCAGTATAATGAACACAGAATCCGTGCACTAGCTCTTAAAGTGACAGCAACCATATGTGTCGGTCATTAACTTTGTCGTCAAAACAGCAAAAGAGAGCTTTAAGTTAAAGGAATCAGGATTGATAGCCTATGTGTTTAATTTATTAAGGACTAAAATACTATCCAGTGTTATTTTCCATTTGATTACTTTATTCAGTTACTGTCTATGAATACTAGTGTTAGACCTATTCAAAAACTTTACTCTTTATTTGTATCTTTATTCTATTGTATGTATTTGTACAACTTTTTTTCAATTTAATTGAACAATTTAAATCAAGCCTTGTGTTGAGTAAATTCTTAACAACATTACCCCATTGTAAAAATGCAATGAGCGCAAACATTTAGGCAAGATAAATTTAATAATTTTGTTTGGCAAAAGACTCGGTCTTGACTCGGACTCGAACTTTTTTGGACTCGGTCTTGTCTTGGACTCGAACCTCTTTGGACTCGGTCTTGACTTGGACTTGACTAGTCCTGGTCTTGGACTTGTCTTGGACTCGACAAAGGTGGTCTTGACTACAGCCCTACACTAAGTAACTTTGCAAGTACATGATAACTTCTAACCCTAACCTAACCAATAGCGTCTGGCTGCAGCACAAGTGACGTCACTTGCACTCTCGGACTTGCACGCTCAGACCATAGACAGTAAAAGAAATGGACAGAGCGACCCCATAGATTTCAACGGAGAAAACTGAAGCCCTTTAGAAGCACTCACTTCCTGATAGCCAAGCGTACTGCGCATGCTCAAACTGAGCTTGACGACGGAGATGTGACGTGAGCAACCTAGTAGCTGCGCCAGCCGAAATCTTAATCATTCCCTTCCGAATCTTGCAGAGCCGGAGATCGTGAGTATTAGCTGTTCATGAGCTCGCAGCAGGAGCAACTTTATGACTATCTATGGGCTTCTCCCTTGACTGTATGCCTCCACGTCCCCCCGATTGCCCGGGAGCTTCTACTTCTGTCTATACGGTCATTGATCTTGTGTGCGACAGAGAGTCGCGGGGTTATGACGCAGTCTTTAGCCTATATTTCCAAAAACGGCTTCTAAATCGGCCATAACGTAAGATACACAGTAATGGAGCCTTTTATACATTGCCGTGTTTCTTTAGAAATAAATAATGGACAAATGGAGTCTTTGGACGTCTCCGATGTAAAGTTATTCGCTGTCAAAGTGACGCCAAAATGAATGGGAGTCAATGGAATGCTAACAGCAGGTGATAGCCAGCTACAATGGCGGCGCCCGGAGAGGCTTCAGTTTCCGGTTGATAGATTACCTCCTTGGCTCAGACACGAGCGCTTCCTCTGCAAGTGACGTCACTTGCAATCGAAGCCTGCTCTCTACGGAACTAGTCTTTAAACGGAACACGTGAAATTTGATTGCGTCAACACGCACTGTTTGACCGCGGCAATTTTTTACGTGTTTCTTTTGAACGCGTAGAACGCGCATTTTGGTTGTGTTAAGGCGTCATTTGTCATTTTGTTGACAGTTTTTTCAAATTGCTAAGACACTACAAGTGGAATTTGAGGCTCACTCAGTGAAACCATTCACTCATGTACCCAATCTTTAGACCAAGTCTGCAAAAATACAAGGACATTATAAGCTTTGCACTCAGTTTGCATTTGAAAAAACAAACTTTCTCTACATTACACACATCATTCAAAACTAACAGCTCTTGTGTTTCATTTGGGAAACACTGGCATTTTAAATGCCACATTAATTTACTGATGACCTTCAGCCAATAATCACTTGTACATAAATTGATCACTTAGAAATCAAAACTCAGTTTTGAGAAAGAAAGAAATTATTTTTTACTATTATTATATATTAAATGATTTGTTTTAATTATTTTTAAGACATTGTGGACAATTTCATGCTCCCAACTTTGTGGGAACAGTTTGTAGATGAAAAACATCAAGAGATGATGCATTTTTTTTTCTTTTTTTCTTTTTTTTTGTCAATTTTGTCTTTTGTCAATTTACAGTTAATAAACACACAGTTAATGTGCAAAACAGACAAATACAAGGTACAAATAGACAATAACATATATAAAAACACATTGGCACATTATTCACTTTGCTCTAGTGTAGTTTGACAGTTTACCTTTAATTTCATGACATCAACTACATGTTCAAGAAACATTTGCATGTCATTCATTACAGTAAAGATGAAGCAAAAGGGTTCCAGAGCATCGATTCTGTCCTGTGGAAACTCAGCCTTCTCTAATCTCTCAATGGCTTCCGCAACGTCTTGTTCCTCCATACACACTACTTTGGGCAACTGAACAGAACCATGCAGTGCACTAGATTGATCCAAACACCACTTGCTGGCTATCTTCAAATCTGGCATCAATCGACTCTGTGAAATAACACGGAGAACAAGGGATTGCAAGTGACGTCACTTGCAGCGGAAGCGCTCGTGTCTCAGCGTGCAAGTCTGCAGCCAGACCCTTCTCAACCTAACAGTCCACTAATACTCTGTGAGTTAGTTGATATGTAGTTGCAAATTAATGAGAGTTTGTTGACATGTGGTTGCAAAGTTAGTAAAATATCTAATGTGGACTGTTGAAATAAAGTGTAACCCCTAAAAATTCTACCATTCTCTCCAGGATCACATTATGGGTCATGTTTGTGATGCTATCAGCTGATCTCTGTGCTTCTGTTCTTCCCTCAGGATTTTTTCAGCAAGTCAGATCCGTTTTTAGAGATCTACAGGGTAAATGATGACAACACTCAGCAGCTAGTGCACAGAACAGAGGTAGGATAACAGTTTCTCTCAAAGATCTCCCTGTGATAGTGTTTCACCAACGCTGAATTGTTTTTCCCCCTCTCTTCACACAGACCGTCATGAATAACCTCAACCCCATGTGGAAGACCTTCAAGACATCCCTTAACTCGCTCTGTAGTGGAGACCATGAAAGAATACTGAAGGTAAATTATGATTTATCAACACTGTAGGACATGCATGTGTGATCATGTATATTTGACTGACACTAACAAATAAATATATGGATCCATTTTAATTTAGTTTTACATTTACATTAGCATTTGCAATTTATGTTCCTGGCAGACAGCAGCTTGTAAGAAGCTTAGAAGTACATGTATTGTGTTTGTAATTTGATGTAGCTGCTCTGCTTTTTACCCATCAATAACTCTACTACACTTCAGTTGAAAGGCACTTCAGCACTTTGGGAAAAGTTGTTTTAGGTAATACATTTCAATGTTTAGATTCCCGGTGTATTTTGATGTGGCTTCAGAAACATAGAATCTGTTTTTTGTGTGCAAGCGAGATCTGTCTGAAGATCTGTCAGTCTGCCTTCATGTATTTTGCTAAATATATTCATATATTCTGCTTTATGTTATACTCACAGTCGGATCCACCCAACAACTGTACATAATATATATGTGTTTTGCCTTAAAAAGGAATTTATGGCATCAACATGACTAGATCAAATGTGAAATTAATCATGCTCAAATACTTAAATATATTGACAGCCTTAGGACTTTTTTGTCTGTTTTGGGGCACCGATGTTTAGCATGTTTAAAGGGATAGTTCACCCAAAAATGAAAGTTCTTTCATCATAAAATTATGAATTTATTTCTTATGCAGAACACAAAAGAAGATATTTTGAATATGGGTATCCAAACAGTTGACAGCCCTATTGACTTCCATTGTATGGAAAAAAATACTAAAGTCACTGGAGCCCATTAATTGTTTGGTTACCGACATCCTTTAAAAAAATCTTCTTTTATGTTCAGCAAAAGAAAGAAATTCACACAGGTTAGGAACAACTTGAGGATGAGTATATTATGACAGAATTTTCATTTTTGGGGTAACTATCCCTTGGAGATTTTACCATTATTTGGAGAGTATAGAATTAAGCTATAGATAATTTGGGAGCAGACGTCACAGTTATGTCACTGTAGTTGCACACGCATTGTGGTAGCAGAAAAACAGTGGTTACAAGTGGAGGAAAATAGGAGATATCCACTATAAGAGAAAGAAATCTCTTGTTGTGCTTTTAAATGTCAGAATTGGAATGCAAATAAAGATGGTCTTAATCTAGAATTAATCTAGAGTTTTACTTGTAGAATATTTCTTGGCCAGAGCTAGACAAGCTTGGTGAGGTTGCATTTATACCCGGACTGATTTTCATACTACTTTGAAATTCATGTGTTGCTGGACCACCGTGTGTGTCGAGATCAGATTTCTGGGGCAGGAACTCTCATCAGTCACATGGCCTGATTACACTGGCTCAGGATTATTGGGCTTGGTGAGCATGTGTTTCAGCAATGATTCACCAGGATTTCCCATGTGTTTTACTTAAATATTTACATCCCCTAATTGACCGTTCGCAGGCCCCTCCCCCAAAACGGCCATTGTCCAATCACACATCATAGCAACCGTTACTATGTGAGCAGCTCCGTCAAACATTGACTCCAAGCAAGCTGGTGAAGCGGTGCGCCCACTGCGTTTGTAAACCGGACACTAGATACTCCGAGAGATTGTCTGGAGGAGTTGTGTTCTTTTCGTTCCCAAAGCCGAAAACACAAGGTGAACGGTGCCTACGATGGATAAAACAGTGTGGACGGCCCCACTCCCAGTTACATGTGTCGAACATGGTTCACTCGCGAACAGCGTGCATGAGACTGACACACTGAGATTAGTCAAAGAAACATGGAGAGAGCAGATCAAGAGGATCCACAAAGAAAGTACGTTTTCTAAAGGGTTGTTGTTAACGTGATATTTTCGGGGGGAAATGAGCAGCAGTCACTAGCAGTGCAGGACCTGTAGACTACAGTTTAGAAGAGTGCACGCTCGCAACGGGGAACGCATGAAGCTTACTTGACAACATCAGTTCATATAACGTAATCAATATCGTAATGAATAGAAATAACCTTAAATGTATGGTTATCTGCATCTTTCCGTCTCTTATGTATAGTTACTTTTTAAACACGAAAATCGGATTCAGCATGACACGCAAGCGGTTGCCGTGGTAATGAAAAACCTGCTTGTTAAAGCGAATGTATAATCCTGTATCTGAGGCAAAATTACTAAATATGCAGCGCGAATTATATATTTCTAACTCCAAACAATTAGCGACTGAACCAGCGTATTAAATCTTCTTCAAGGCTGTAATTTACTGGTTGCATTTGAGGTACAGGTCATGGGGTTTCTCAGATTTCGCTTGAGACCGGTATATTAGCCTCAATAGTAGTCATGTCTCCTTCATTGCGTATTTTTATATTTTGAATATATCCCTCCACTGCATACTGTAACCCATTTTGCCTCGATCTGGAGGATATCGCGGAGGTAATTGCTCGAAAAAAGGTCACTGACACGCACGGGTATACCTCTTCCATTCATGGCAATCTGTGGCGCTGGTCGTGTTTGACCATTTGTTTGACGGGCGTAGCAACAATAACTAGGGGGCGTGGCTTTTGCGAACGGTCAATTTGCCTTCCTCTTTCTGGTCTCTGGGCTTCTCTTGCTTCATTTATTCGTTCGATATTCATCAAAGACTGCTTGATTTAATGGGGAAAAGAATTACTCAGGGAAAGTTTGAGCTAAATGTGTTCAAGCGCACTAATTTAATATTAAAAGTTGTAAATTCCCGCAGGAATCTGAATTAAAGTATCTCCTGTTAAAATATTATAATCATGATATATAATCAAATGTGCCTAGATACTATTGATACAATAATTGTTTTTTTGGGGCTTTTTTTATATGAATGATGTTGTAATGATTTTAATCGTGTAATTTGTCTACATTTTTACATTATAGAAAATGTATTATTCTTCTATTGTATTCAATTTAATATATAAATGTATACTTTTTTTTGTTTTTTTAAATGTCTCTTAAATTTTTAAGATTTTTAAAATTCAATAATTCACAAAACATTATTATCAGCACAAACCATGTTTATCCTCACTGCTCAAGAAGCAAAAATTCCTATATTATTCCTATAGTTGATTAATAATTTGTCAATGGTAAAAACATATGAACTGCTATTTTTAGATATAGACTTATACTACTGTTCAAAAGTTGTGGTCTAAGATTTTTATTTTATTTTTTACTTTATGACTCTTTAGAAATAATTCTGATATGCTGATTTGGTACTCAAGAAGCGTTTCTTATTGTTATGACAGTTGAAAACAGTTGTGCTGTTTAATATTTTTGTGGAAACCATTTTTTTTTCAGGATTCTATTATGAATAGAAGTTCTAAAGCATTTATTTGAAATAGCTTTTTATTAGCAATGTAAAAGTCTGCCCTGTCTCTTCTGATCTATTTAATCCTTTTAGAATAATACTTTTACTCATCAAGGATGCATTAAATAGATCAAAACAAAACAAAATGGTATTGGTAGTGTACTTTAAAGCGCAGTGTTACACTGGGGTCTTGGAGTCTGTGTACTCAATGAACTGAGTCCATTTAACAACAAGATGCTTTGGTCCCTCTATAAACATCTCTTAAGGGCACCTGTGTGCCTCTCTTTCTGCTCATAGTGCATCAGCATATGGCTGCTTGTGGCCTCCCTTCTGCCCACTTATGACTTAACACAGAACACAGAACACAGACCTTAATACAGCAAACGGCTCAGGCTCATTTAGTGCCAGCCATCCTCCATGCCATCTGCAGAATCACACCACTCACACATCTGGAGCTCATCCCATTCACAGACCTGCCCTTTAGGAGTCCATTAGAGCGCTGCTGTCTCACCACTCAGAGCAACAACGCTCAGTGTGGGAAACATGCCTTCCTTTTAGAACCTACTGAACACTTAAGGAGTGCCGTGATCGAGACATGTGTGGTTAACTCGTAATGGCTGTGATTGATTGAATCCCTCCGATATTCGACAGGGCTTATTATGATTCCAGTGAAGCGTATTTGTTGTGGGCTAATGAAATATTAAGCATTTTGATTTTATTTTTCTTGTTGTGCACACTGACATCTCATTCTCCTTCTAACAGAGGAACAGTCAGTTAAAATGATGAACCAGACTCTCTCATGAACATTAAATTCTCAGTCTTTCTACTGGGTGCTTAACATGGCAGTTGGTACATCAGTTGTTTGGTTCTTAATGTGGATCAGAGATCCAGTAAAAATAAAATGTCAGCAAACCATGACACAAGTCTTCTTTTGAGGACAGCTGTTACTTGAATTGTTGTCCATTAGTTGTCTTTTTCTTAACAAGCTTACTATATAGCATACACTACCATTCAAGAGTTTAAACAGCTCAACGGTTTTTTGACAATGAAAACTTCTCTTGTTTTCATTCAGAAATGTTTCTTGAACACCAAATCAGGATCATGTGACACTAACGACTGAATAAATCTGCTGAAAATTCATCCTTGTAATCATAGGGATACTTGGTAAAAAGTGAATTTAGTAAAACAGAAAACAGTTATTTTAAATTGATTAAATTTTTGTAATAGTCATAATAGTAAAAAATGTTTACATTTTTTAATTAATTTAAGTAATTTTTAAGTTATTTTAAATAAATTATTTTAATTTTTAACATATTTTGACTGAAAATGACTAATGACTAATATTTCGTAGTTTAACACATTTTGCATTTATTTCAAAACTTAAAGTTATTATTCATTTTTTAAAACTATAAAGCGTTAGTTGTGTCCACTCATACCTGTTACGATCCCAGATTCTACCAGCCAACCAAGACCGCTTTCACCCGAGTTCTGATTTTCTCTGTTGCACTACATTTCCCAGAAGCCCTGTCATCACACTCATCTTTCTCAGCTGCAACCCCTAATGACTCTCATCACCTCGCCCAGCTGCAGTCTATCATCCAGACTATTTAACTGCACCTCGAGCGGCTCTCAGTGCGAAGTTTTGTTTTGCGTTGGTGAACATTTCTGAGCATTATAAACCCCGGATAGCCCGACTGATTACCGACCCGTTTTGCCTCTATATTCTGCCTGTTACCTGCCAGCCCTGATCTTCTGCCTGGAGTTACGACCTTGCCTGTTATCTGCCTGCCCCGATCCTCTGCCTGGTATTCGACTACTATTTAGCCCTGCCTGTTAACACTGTGTTGGCTCGGATTTATCTCTGTCTGTTTTTTGATTGTTATCAATAAATCTTCGCTGCAAATGGATCTATCTCAGACTGGTGATTCACAACAGAAAACTTCGCCGCAACCAGATCCAGCAGCGATGTCAACCTTGTCAGCCGCCTACTCAGCCCAAGCAGATCAGATTGCAGCTCACCATCACCAGCTGAGTCATCTTACCTCGCTTATGGACGAATTAGTCAAGGCTGTGCGCGGACTCCAAGCCTCATCTGCTGAACAACCGTCCCCACCAGCCGTTGCTGCCGTTGTCAGCCCTGCACCAGCCCCGCCCACTGCTACTGCACGTCTCGCACTCCCGGAGAAGTTCGACGGGGATCCTGACAAGTGCAGGGGCTTTATTCTTCAGTGCTCACTGTTTATCGAACAACAACCGGCCCTGTACTCGACAGACACGGGGAAGATTGCATTCGTGTGTTCTTTGCTGACGGGAAAGGCTTTGGAGTGGATAACAGCAGTTTGGAGACCCGATGGTTCAGCTTTTCCCAGATTGGGATCCAGGATGTCCGAAGCGTCAACCCATGAGCGTTCCTCAGGGCCATACCCCTCCCAATGCACGAGGTACTGCAAGGACCTGCCCCGACGTCTGGAGTCCACGAGTTCTTGAACCTGATAGAATGAATGAATGAATGAATGAGGCATTTATATAGCGCTTTCATATGTACTACTGTACACCCAAAGCGCTTTACAATCATATCAGGGGTTCTCTCCTCAACCAGCACCAGTGTGCAGCATCCACACCTGGATAGACCTCCTCGCCTTCCACTAGAATGGGCTAGTGTTCCTCCAACGCTTCAGGGAGGTCTTTGAGCATTCCAGGGAGGGAAAGAGCGCTGGTGAGCGCTTGCTGGAGCTCACGCAGGGAAGATCTACGGCTGCTGAGTATGCTCTCGCGCTACGCACACTGGCCGCACAGACCACCTGGAGTGATGACACGCTCAAGACTATTTTCCGCAGAGGTTTGAACCACGATCTTCAATCTGAGTTAGCCTGTCGTGACGAGGGCAGGGACCTCGACCAGTTTATCAACCTAACCATCCAGATTGACAATCTCATGAGAGCTCGCCGTGCTGGTCATCGCGCCGTTCCTGCTGCTCGAACCGTCCAAATCACTCGGGCCTCGACTCCCGCTCGCCCCGACGAACCAGAACCCATGCAGGTTAATGCCTACCAGTTGTCTTCAGAAGAAAGAGATCGTCGGTTCCGGCTCCATCTGTGCCTGTACTGTGGTGAGGCTGGCCACCTGCGCAACTCCTGCCCATCCAGACCTCGTCCGACCGCCTCACGCCCGGTGAGTTCAGGCCAGGAGACCTCAACCCTCACTATGTCTGTGTTCGTGCCTGTTGTCATAACGACGAATGGCAAGCGGATACCTGCCAGAGCTCTGGTGGACTCTGGCGCTGCTGGCAACTTTCTTTCAAATGACTTTGCCCGTTTGCATCACATTCCTCTAACCCAGTGCTCTTCTCCCCTTGCAGTCGAAGCCATCGACGGAAGGCCATTAGGCACCGGACGTATCACTCACCACACCCAGGAACTCCAGCTCCAGACAGGCGCCCTTCACACCGAAGCTATTCAATTCTACATTTTTCACGGTCCACGCACTCCAATAATCCTTGGCCTGCCCTGGCTCCACAAGCATAATCCCCATATTCACTGCAGAACAAACCAGATCACCCGCTGGGATGCGTCCTGTCACTCTAAATGCCTTACTCCTGTTACGCCGTCCACCATCCAGGTCATCGCCGTGCCCGCGGAGGGGGCAGAACTGAGCGGTCTTCCCTTTGAATACCATGATCTGGCTGAGGCCTTTAGCAAAACCGGAGCCTCTCTGCTCCCTCCTCATCGCGACGGCGATTGTGCCATCGATTTGTTACCCGGCTCAGTACCACCCAAGGGCCGTATCTTCCCTCTCTCCCAACCAGAGTCCGAAGCTATGAAGAAGTACATTGAGGAGGAGCTTGCTAAGGGTTTTATTCGCCCCTCCACGTCTCCCGCATCTGCCGGCTTCTTCTTTGTTCAGAAGAAGGACGGAGGCCTCCGACCCTGTATCGATTACCGGGCCCTGAATGATATCACTGTGAAATTTCGCTATCCGCTCCCTCTGGTGCCTGCCGCCCTGGAACTCCTTCGTACCGCAAAGTACTTCACCAAGCTTGACCTGCGCTGCGCCTATAACCTTATCCGCATCAGGGAGGGGGACGAGTGGAAGACGGCCTTCTCCACCAACACGGGACACTACGAATATCTGGTTATGCCGTTCGGCCTGGCGAACAGTCCTTCTGTTTTCCAGTCTTTCATCAATAACATCTTCAGAGACATGCTCCACCGTACCGTCATAGTGTACGTCGACGACATTTTGATTTACTCCGACACCCTCTCGGACCATGTTCAGCACGTTCGGGCCGTGCTCCAAAGACTCCTCCAACACCACCTATACGCCAAGCTGGAGAAGTGTGAGTTCCACCAAACCTCCATTTCGTTCTTGGGGTATATCATCAGCCCAGATGGCGTTGCTATGGATGAGAATAAGGTCAAAGCGGTCCGTGACTGGCCCCGGCCCACGACCCTGAAGGAGCTGCAGCGCTTCCTTGGGTTTGCTAACTTTTATCGGCGGTTCATAAGGAATTTCAGTGCTGTGGCTAACCCTCTCACCTCCCTGGTCCAGAAAGGAACCCATCGTCTCCCGTGGAATGACTCGGCCTCCCAGGCCTTCAACTTACTTAAGCAACGTTTCACCACTGCCCCTATCCTGCACCATCCTGACCCCGGGCTACCATTCGTAGTGGAGGTGGATGCCTCTAACACCGCCCTGGGGGCCATCCTCTCCCAACGTCAAGGTTCGCCCCCCAAGCTGTACCCCTGTGCCTTCTATTCCCGTAAACTGAATACCGCTGAGAGAAATTATGATGTGGGTGACCGGGAGCTCCTTGCGATGAAGGCTGCTTTCGAGGAGTGGCGGCACTGGCTCGAGGGTGCCCTCCATCCCTTCGTAGTACTCACCGACCATAAGAACCTGGAGTATCTGCGCACTGCGAGGAGGCTAAACCCCAGACAGGCCTGTTGGGCACTCTTCTTCACCCGGTTTCAGTTCACCGTCACATACCGCCCAGGCTCCAAGAATACAAAGGCCGACGCCCTGTCCCGTCAAGACGATCATGAACTCACGCCTCAAGACCCCACGACTGTGCTGGCGCCCAACCTTGTTGTCTCCCCCATTCAGTGGGACATCGACACAGAAATTGAACAGATCAACTCCCACACAGATGTTCCACCAGGCTGTCCACCTGATCGTGTCTTTGTCCCTGAAACTCTTCGGAACCAGGTCTTGGAACTTGTTCATGCCCATCCAAGTACAGGACATCCTGGAATCACGGCCACCATCCAGCTTCTCCAAAACCGATACTGGTGGCCCTCCCTTGCCGCTGAGGCCACAGCCCACGTCCAACACTGCCGGGTCTGCAACACCCAGAAGTCTTCGCGCCAACTACCTGCCGGCCTCCTCCACCCACTTCCTGTACCACAACGTCCATGGTCACACATAGCCATCGACTTCATTACTGATCTTCCAGTTTCTGAGGGGCACACCACCATTCTCACCGTCATTGACCGTTTCTCAAAGGCCTGTCGTCTAATCCCACTCGCCAAGCTTCCCACAGCTCTGCAGACCGCCGAACACCTCTGCAACCAAGTGTTCCGGTTTTATGGCTTGCCTGAGGATATTGTTTCCGACCGGGGACCCCAGTTCACCTCACAGGTTTGGTCTGCCTTCTTCAGGACCCTTCAGGTTAATGTCAGCCTCACTTCAGGATATCACCCGCAATCCAACGGTCAGGCTGAACGCCTGAATCAGGAAGTGATCCGTTTTCTGCGCTCCTACTGCCACCAACTCCAGGAAGATTGGAGTCGGTACCTGTTCTGGGCCTAGTATGCCCAGAACTCCATCCAGAAGCACTCCACCGGTCTGACTCCCTTTCAGTGCGTCCTAGGCTTCCAGCCGCCTCTCTTCCCATGGTCAGGTGAACCCACGGATGTCCCCGCTGTGAACGACTGGCTTCAGCGCAGCGAGGAAACCTGGAACCAGGCCCACACCCACCTCCAACGAGCAGTCCACCGTCAGAGAGTTCAGGCTAATCGCCATCGTCGGCCAGGGCCGGAGTACCAACCGGGCCAGTGGGTCTGGCTGTCAACCCGGGACTTACGTCTTCGGCTCCCCAGCAAAAAGCTCAGCCCTAGATACGTAGGCCCATTCAGGATCACTCAGCAGATCACTCCTGTCTCTTATCGTCTAGATCTGCCTAAACAGTACCGCATCGCCTCAACCTTCCACGTCTCACTTCTCAAGCCTGCCGATGGTCCTAACGAAAGCGAGGAGGGAAGTTCCCATGACCAGACTCCTCAGCCCATTCTAGTGGAAGGCGAGGAGGTCTATCAGGTTCAAGAACTCGTGGACTCCAGACGTCGGGGCAGGTCCTTGCAGTACCTCGTGCATTGGGAGGGGTATGGCCCTGAGGAACGCTCATGGGTTGACGCTTCGGACATCCTGGATCCCAATCTGATCACGGACTTCCACCTGGCCCATCCCAACAAACCGGCCCCTCGACCTCGTGGAAGACCCCGACGCCGTCAAGCTCCTCGCGCCGGGAGTCGCTCGCAGGGAGGGGGCTCTGTTACGATCCCAGATTCTACCAGCCAACCAAGACCGCTTTCACCCGAGTTCTGATTTTCTCTGTTGCACTACATTTCCCAGAAGCCCTGTCATCACACTCATCTTTCTCAGCTGCAACCCCTAATGACTCTCATCACCTCGCCCAGCTGCAGTCTATCATCCAGACTATTTAACTGCACCTCGAGCGGCTCTCAGTGCGAAGTTTTGTTTTGCGTTGGTGAACATTTCTGAGCATTATAAACCCGGATAGCCCGACTGATTACCGACCCGTTTTGCCTCTATATTCTGCCTGTTACCTGCCAGCCCTGATCTTCTGCCTGGAGTTACGACCTTGCCTGTTATCTGCCTGCCCCGATCCTCTGCCTGGTATTCGACTACTATTTAGCCCTGCCTGTTTACACTGTGTTGGCTCGGATTTATCTCTGTCTGTTTTTTGATTGTTATCAATAAATCTTCGCTGCAAATGGATCTATCTCAGACTGGTGATTCACAACAATACCTTTCTGCTTAATTTTACAGTTTAGTTTTTGTTCCCTAAATATATAATAGATAATTTTACACACGTAAAAGATAAGTTCTTTTGAACTTTCTATTCATCAAAGAATCCTGAAATAAAAATGTAAAAAACTGTTTTCAACATGGATAATAATCATAAATGTTTCTTGAGCATCAGATTATAATAATTTCTGTAGGATCATGTGACACTGAAGACTTTAATGATGTAATGTAATGATGCTGTAAATTCAGCTTTGATCACAGGAATAAATTACACTCCACTATATATTCACATAGAAAACCGCTGTTTTAAATTGTAATAATATTTCACAATATTACTGGTTTTTTTTTTGTATTTTTTATCAAATAATTGCAGCCTTGGTGAGCAGAAGAGATTTATTTTAAAAACATAAAAAATCTTACCGATCTAAAACTTTTGACCGGTAGTGTATATATATATGTTTCCAAACAAATATCAGAAACACCTTGTCTTCCATTGGTTGGACATACTAGTCCTGCCTCAGACTATCTTCATTAGTTGTGCCAATGTTGCTGTGTCAAGCTGGCTTAGTTATAGTTGTCTTGGCATATGCTGGGATAAAAATATCCATTAAAGGGGCTATATGTCAAAATTTTCACGCAATAATCGCTTTTTTTAATGCCAATGTGTGAACAGCTTGTAATGAAACTTAAAAAACAAGACCTTCCCTGACTTCCTAACTTGTCTATGAAAGCCTGTAGACTGATTTTTATGTGAAAAAGAATTTTGCTGTAAATATATTGTGGCATTGCATCACTTTCAGTCTCTTGTAATTTACGTGTGCACAAGTCCAAGTTGCTTACTGTAGTTCTCTTAACGCCCACCAGAGTCTCCAATAACAAGGGTTTCTGAATTATAGCTCCTTTCCATCTTGCAGCATAAAAGTATGATAATGTGGTAACCAAATTGCTCAAGCTAAGACTAGTGTGAATGAGAAGCACACAGAACTATGTTCTGGTTTCATCTTTTACAGCATTATATAAGTCAGCCCCTTGTTGTCCTAGAAATTGCAGGAAACCATCAAACTTTAATTAATTTGTCATGTCACTTTATGTTTAATGCATGGATGCATGGGGCACAGTGATGGTGAGTCTGCTCCAGTTCTGTAAGGCTGTGTGTTCAGATTCCAGACACTTCTGGTGTTCAGCGCTCTATGTGGACCGTATGTAGGCTACTACAGAGTGGGTTCAACAAGGGTATGGTGTCCCCATCCCTCAGAATATCTTTTGTGTATGCTCCAGAAAAAATGGTATCCAAACTAGAAATGTATAGATATATCTATATAGGGATGAGGAGTGTGAAGAGAAAAGAAATATAATGTGATAAAAAAGAATTAATGGCAAAAAGCAGAGGTGTAAGAGAGGTTGAATCACGCAAGTACAACTGGACCAACACATATGGGTTTTAGTGATATTTTTGTATTTAATTTAATATCTGGAATGTACGGTAAATGAAATCGATTTCAAGGTTTAAGATTGTGATATGGGGCTTTAGATGCCTTATTAATATCTGTTGTTTGCCTTTGTTCATTTTTTGCCTGTTGTGTTCTTCCCTTGACATCCAGTGTACCGTTTGGGACTGGGACTCGAACGGAAAGCACGATTTCATTGGGGAGTTTCAAGCTACGTTCAAAGAGATGCGATTGGCGATGGATGGAAAACAGGTAACGGTTTTAAACTTGTAATAAAAAATACTACAATTTATTTTAGCACTTTCACATCCACCACACATCTACAAGGCAAGCAGCTTTTTAAATCCAATTGGCTTTATTTGAAACAGCTCTCTGAGATATAGCAGGATAAGCTAATGATGAGAAGGAACTAGTTTGGTTCAAAGAGTAATCAGCAAAAGTGAAAGATGAAAGAGAAATGAGGTTACATGAAGAGATCTTCATGTGGGTCACAGTCAGTTTAGTTTCTTCTACATTCTGTAGAGAATTACCTCAAGTGTCCCTGACCGGAACTGCTAAGATGGATGGATGGTTAGATAGATAGATACTTTTACAGTGATAGATGTAATAGATAGATAGATGGATAGATAGATAGGCTAGATAGATAGAGATAGACAGACGGACGGATGGATGGATGGATGGATAATTTTACAGTGATAGATGTAATAGATAGATAGATAGATAGATAGATAGATAGATAGATAGATAGATAGATAGATAGATAGATAGATAGATAGATAGATTAGATAGATAGATAGATAGATAGGCTAGATAAATAGAGATAGATGGACGGACGGACGGACGGACGGACGGATGGATGGATATATAGACAGACAGATGGATAGAGATAGACAGACAGGACGGATGGATGGATTGATGGATGGATATATATTAGCATTTTTTTAAAAAAATAATTTTTTAATAGGTATACAGACAGGATAGGTATAGGTAGACAGAAGACAGATAGATAGATAGAGATAGACAGACAGGCGGATGGATGGATGGATGGATATATTCGGTAGACAGACAGACAGACAGACAGACAGACAGACAGATAGATAGAAGAAGACAGACAGACAGACAGACAGACAGACAGAAGATAGATAGATAGATAGATGACAGACAGACAGACAGACAGACAGACAGATAGATAGAGATAGACAGACAGACGGATGGATGGACGGATGGATGGATGATAAAATTGGTACAGACAGACAGGAAGTAGACAGACAGACAGACAGATAGATAGACAGACAGACAGACAGACAGACAGACAGACAGACAGAAGAAGACTAGATAGATAGATAGATAAAGATAGATAGATAGATAGATAGATAGATAGATAGATAGATAGATAGATAGACAGACAGACAGACAGACAGAATAGATAGATAGAGATAGACAGACAGGCGGATGGATGGATGGATATATTCGGTATACAGACAGACAGACAGACAGACAGACAGACAGACAGACAGAGAGATGGATGGATGGACGGACAGGACGGACGGACGGACGGATGACGGATGGACGTGATGGACAGACAAACATACAGACTTTGAACCAAATCCTTTAAGAAGGACCTGACATAAAACATTCATACACAAAAACATATATTATAACTCAAATGACTGGCTTTGAAAAGAACAATGCGCTCTAATGGAATTTTCAGTGGAATATTGCATAATTGAATAATTGTTAACCCTATGATAACTGACTTTTGACTTTGAAACGCTATTCTGTAAGTCTTTTGCAAAACAGCATGTTGCTTTACACTTTAAATGTCACGTAAACACAGAAAAACATCACATCAGAGTTAATAGCCTGTACCTTTTAGATCTCTAAGTGTCCATTTATGTCTTTCCGCAGAACTTTAAATTTGTAGTTACGCTTTATTGCATTTCAAAAGTGGAAGCATGATAATTGACATTTTAAGGTTGACATTTCACTCAAAAAAGAAGCACATCCTCCTTAATAATAAATATATGAAGATGTTGTTCTGTGTTGTTAGTACATCCCTAAACAGTCTACAATGGTAAACTTGTTCTAAAAATGGCTCCATGATTAACAATCACTGCTAAAGACTTAAGACCGCATCTCTTTCCGATTTTGATAACAATAAGCCATTGTCTTTAAAGCTGTCAGTTAATTGTAACTCCTAAAATGCACAGCTACAGCTGGATGACACCTCCTTCACTTGTGAAGTCCCAAAGCTCTGGGCTGGTATCTCAATACCGCAGGCATCAGTACCAGACTCTGCTAATTATTTTAGAACATCGCTTCCAGGCTTGACATCATTCCTCATTATTATAACTAAAATTGTTGTCTATTGTCAACTGAGAGCACTTGTTTTGCTGCTCCAATGGGAAGCTATTATGCACCATCTCACACATTCTAATGGCTATTTCAGTGTCCAGGTTGTCTCGATCACACACTCCAACCCGTACTGATGGAAAGCTAATGTGTTTTTTTTTTTTTTTTTAAACAATGACAGGTCCAGTGGGAATGCATAAACCCCAAATATAAAGTCAAGAAGAAGAATTACAAGAACTCTGGGATTGTTATTCTGAATCAGTGCAAGGTAATATTTTCATCATAAAATGATGCTCTCTAGAGGACATCTGGCCCTTGTCTCCCCGAAGGCAATGCATTTCAAAAAGCGGCAGTGTCACACTGTCAGCAGAGGCATTGATGGTTACAGTAGATGGAGGTGGGAACACACAGCTTGAAGTCATTCCATCGGCTAAAATGTGAGATCCTGGCTCTGTAAATGGCCACTGAGTTTGATCATGGTTGATGTAAATTAGAAGTGATGAGAAGAAGATAGCAGCATAAAATTCATAGCCTGTCCTTTTGTATCCACAGATAATTAAGATGCATTCCTTTCTGGACTACATCATGGGAGGTTGCCAAATACAGTTTACAGTAAGTCCAGGCAGATACCACTTGTGTTTTATTAGTCGATGGAGTTCATTTATCTGTGTTTATATCAATAAAACTTATCATCCATTATCATTTGTTTTCTCTGTCATTAGCATAGCCACCAGCTTTGTTTAATGAATTATGTTCTTATTAGTCAGAGCATTCATGATTTATTATTCATTAATATGTACATACTAATGGGAACAGGAAAAACAAAGTGTCATTCTAAATGTTCAGTTTTTGCATAATTTATCAAATAATAATTGTCTCAACTGCTTATAGCACTGTTATTTTCACATGACACCGTGTGAACTGCAGTGTTTCATTATTTTTTATTATCTGTCACTATAAGATCTTTCTGAATTGTTGTCATGTAAGGTCTTCTGAAAGGTTTTATAATTAGTTTTAATGAAAGGCTTTTGATTTGTTTAATGAATTTATATAACATGCAATTTTAATAAGTGTTGATATTTCTCTAGGAAGCATAATAGTAGACCTGCGTTTTTTTACAAGCCTTTTCTGCTATAATAGAACATTTTGTTACTAAGGAGAGGGATCTTACTTTTATGGATATTGTTAATTAAATGTTGGTTCAGGCACTTTAGATGAATGTCATAAAACCCATTGGGGGTTCACTGATTGAAAAATAACGTATTGGTGGACTGTACTTCAACCTGTGAACTAATTTGATTTAAGAAATTATAATTGACAAAAGCACCAACCTTTAATTAATTGCTTGAGTCATTGAATTATATGATTGTCAACATTAATTTGTGATAAATGTAGTTAAATTCAATGAAATGAATAAAACAAAACTTTTGGGTTGGTGATAGAGACTATTTCAAGAAATATGCTGTACAGTATTACTTTCCCCTTGATATGGAGTGTTATATGGTTCGCGATTTTTGTTTTATTGGTTGTCCTCCGGTGTCCAAACTTTTTGCTTTTGGTGCATTTCTTTTGGTATATAGCCTATAACCAAGTATTTTATGTACATACATAGTCCCAACTCATGCATTTTACAGCATTACAGCTCTTACAAGCTGTTTACTCTCTGTCAAAGCTGATAGGAGTCAGCGCCTGTAGAGATTTTCCACATGTGGTGTATAGATTTTAAGTAATTAGCTTCAAAGCTCCACGTTGATTGCTGCTTGTCTTTTCAGGTAGCGATTGATTTCACAGCCTCTAATGGGGATCCGAAGAACAGTTGTTCGTTACACTACATCCATCCCTACCAGCCAAACGAGTATCTGAAAGCCTTAGTCGCAGTGGGGGAGATTTGCCAAGACTATGACAGGTGAGCAGGCTGAACAGCCAATCAAATCACAACTTCTGCCCTCTAGCTTCACGACAGTTGTTTAGGTTCACACATATGCGAGTTCTCTTTCTCAGAGTGCAGATTTTGACAGTATAGTGAGTAAAGTAGAGCCCCAGCATTGGGATTTTCTTTTGTATGTGATGACGTGAATGTGTAGTCTGTCTAAAAGAACAAAAAGTGAAGTGAAGTGAATGTTTGTTTGGATAAAATGGCTCCAAAACCTTGTAGATGTGGATGCATCAATCTCCATTTGGTATTCTGACCAAAGAATGGTTTTCTTTTACAAGAAAAAAATAAATATTTCATAAGATAGTAGGTGTTTTATCTGTGTCAGATTTTTTGTGTGTGTGAAAAACTGAAAGCCCAGAGGCAAAGAGGGCAGTATGCAGGTTGTATATTTACTTACACATGACGTTATGGTGCCTTGGAAGCCAGTCTGAAACTAGTTTCCTTAGGAGGTTCTTTCATACAAAACAAAATCTAAAGCCAGTGACTGTCTTGCCGCCTATAGTTTCAGACTCAGCAACGATGTGCGATTCCCTAACCTTCAGATAGTAAACAGGAAATCAGTTATAGTGACGTAACCAAGACACAACACAATACATATATGTATGCTTTTCACTTCAAACAGTAAATAGAGAGATGTTAATTGGAATTTATGAAAAACATGATTTTATTTTGATCCCAATTTACTTACCTGCTGCCTTTTGCAGGAGAAACAGTGGAATATGTAATTCACAGATTAGGCCTGTTTTAATTAAAGATTGTTTTTTAGACCTGTGACCATTGAATTTCAACAGTTGACTCTTTAAAATCCTGGAGCAGTCTTTGTATAACATGCTAAATCCCAGCATTTTTACCACTGTTGCTGAGCTGTTGTTGTAGCTCTCTGAAAGGCCATTCTAAAGACGAATTTCCAGCTCCATGTCAAGCTATGGCTTCACTCCAGAACAAGATGAATACACATCCATCAGGCCATTTGGTTGGGATGAAATCTGAAATCACAGCGCATGCTGATTTGTCAGGCACTAACAATAACAATTATGCAAATCTGTGTCTATTACAAATGAGCAGTGATCAGAGGCCATTGAGAAAGGAAAAGCATGATAGTCCCTAAGATCCTCAATTCTTGCTAGCTCTAATCTCCTGTCCGCTTTCACTTCCGTGCAGTGACAAAATGTTCCCGGCGTTTGGCTTTGGTGCTCGAATACCTCCGGACTTCAAGGTAACTTCTTTAACTTTTCTTTCATGAACGGGATAAAGATTGAGCGATACTTCTAACTAGGCTACTGCAGGAGTAATGTATGAACTGATATCAGCAGGTTAATTTCTCTGTGACAGATAATGTGCCTTTGTGCTGGGCTGAGAGTGTTTTATATTCATCTTAAGCTTCAAACGTTTTTGATTAGATAGATTGAATACCTAGATGTGCAGTCCTCACTCCATACTTATTGTTAAAATCCCTTTAAAGTATTCAAACATTGATATGGAAAATCTTGTGTTTATTTACAACATGAAGCGAGGGGTATTGAATCCCCCTGAAGGGGTTATTGACCGACGATATTGACCAGCTAGCTAAATGTACATTATCCTGCTTATTTCAAGACTACTGACTTCACATAAATAAATAAACAAATCTATATTAAATATTAATTTAAGTTTGATTTATTTATTATGTGAGAAGATAGAGACAGCAAAGTGATAGCTTAGATATGACTCTAGCACAGCTATGTAAGAAATCAGATGCTTGGGATAATTATACAATTTAGCAGTCAGTATATAAAAATGTTTGACTGCTAAATTCAGTATTTGACCAATCAGAATCAAGTATTCATGTTTTAGACACAATATTGCCAGTTACTGTCTATTTTCTGCTTTGGCAACTGAAATAGCTGGAGTAGTTATCATTTTCATGTCCTGCGCAACATTGTTTAAATAGCAAATGCTGGTCTGAGAACAAGGTGTGTTCAGGTGCATTGTTGGCTCGTTGTTAATTTGAGGCAACTGAAATAGACTGCGCCATTGACCAACAAAAACCGGGTCTAAAGTCAATGGTGCAGTATTTTTTTTGTTATTTTAAGGGCGCATTAGTAATATGTGCCTATATATGGGTCCGCAACCCTCGTACACTCTGCTTATTACACACACAGGGACGCGCAGCAGCACACAAACATGCCAAATAATTACAATGTAAAATATTATTATTGTGTACATAAAGATATGGTGGAATCCGCCTTACAGATGGTCTGCCTTTGCTCTTTTTCCTCTCTGGAGAAGCATTTCCGCTTGCAAATTCCGTCATGTAAATAGCAATCCATCATGGCGTGAGCGCAACTGGCTTTTAAAGGGAATGGGAGATGAGACTCCCAAAACACACCCATTACTCATTAAGACAATATGGACAACTCTTTTAGACCATTGAGTGTACACACACGCCAGGATGTCAGAATTACGTGATTACTTGAAAAATAACTGATGAACCATATTTTTGAACTGGTTCACTGAAGCGAACTGTCCAAAAGAACCATTCAGTTTGCGGTAATATATTGGATTTCCCCTCATGGTGTGTTTCATTCCTGAATAAATCAGCAGTTTGAAAGAATCAGTTGAGTGAATAATTCAGTGACTCACTCATAAAGGCAGTCATTTTTAGTCATGTTTAGTTCCTTATGGGCAACAAACTTCCTTATTCTGTAAAACAGGTTGCATCGCTTTCGGTTTGGTCTTTTTCATTTCCATTTAACCATTTAGTAGACGATTTTATCCAAAGCAACTTACAAATGAGAAGAACAATAGAAGTAATCAAACCAGCAAGAGTACAACATGACATCATGACTTTTGCGTAAACATACACGGCACTTTCAAGTCAAGTGGCGTGTTATCTATACGCATTTTGAGCTATCCGCGTGTATGCGTTTATGTCTATGCCGTTAAATGTCCGAGTGATTCCGCGTGTATGTACACGCCGTTAAATGTCCGAGCGAAACGAAGAAAAACCTAGATCTACATCTGGCGAGCGATATTTTTTGTCCTAGGATGGTAGGGGAACACTTATTAATGGTATTAACCAGTGACGGGTAGGTTTAGGGACGGGGTTGGGGTAGGTCATATATTTATATATACAGTAATGTAACGTTAAGTCAACGGCGTTCATAAACACACTGAAAATCGATTATGTGTGTTGATAGCACGCCAAAAATGGAAATACGAATTGGCGTGTTATACATACGCTATTTCATGAGATCAGTCTGAAGAGTAAAACAGTATACAAGTGCTGTAGCAAGTAACAAGTGTAACAAGACTTAATATTTAAAGGGGTCATATAATGCCATTTTTGTACAAGTTAATATGAATCTTTAGGGTCTAAATGAAAACTTTGTAATATACTTTTATTAAAAATTCTCATTAGTATTGTAAGAAAACACTCATTTTACCTGCTCAAAAACAGCTCTGTTTTCAGCACGCCGTTTAAGTGCATATGCCTTTAAATGATAATGAGCTTCGCTGACTCCGCCCCTCTGTTCTGTGGGCGCTTTGACACAACGCACATGGAGTGTTGACTTGACAACAGTTGAGGGTTTATTATGGCAGCGGGATTCTCTCTGAGGACACATCTGTGCAACCGTATCAGTTTGAACGGGAGTCGGACACGAAACAAGATGACGGGACGTTTCTGAATGGTTGGTTAATGTCGCTCTGATCTATTTTTGTATGTACTGGCAGGGTAACGTTAGAGTTGTGAGATACAAACGCTATGTGTTTAACGTTACTAATGTAAGTTATAGGTTAGTTCGTTGACAGATTTATGTTGAAAAACTTTTTTTTTTTTTTTGTAAATGTAGGCTTGTCAGTGATGCGTGACGTTATCTCAGTGTTAGGTACAACTATCGTGACTGAAGCTGACATGAGGTCCTGTCAGTAATGATTCTAGCAGTAGTTGAAGGATACCTAAGAATTTGTTGTATGTTTATGTTTAGTGCAGTACGGAAATGTTTTATGTTTAAAGAAAACTTTTAAGTACATCTATAGTATTGTCTGCATTGATATTCCTGTTAATATTCCTGTTACGTTAACTGTACTGCGTACACAGTTTTTAATAACACAATAACTATAACGCGTTTTACATTATAAACGTGGGATTATGAATTATATTGAGAATGTCGTAACGTTACATAGAACACATGCCGTAATGCACCCTTAGTCTAAACATTAGCCACAATCATCGTGAAGCGTGCAAGGGATTTGCAAAGATTAATATTTAAAGGTTAATAAAACGTTACACTCACTTAAGTTCTTCTGGATGTGCAGGAACACGAATAGTTGGTACTGATTCCTTTTTCAGTAGCAGCTTCTTAGCAAACCCTGATTTATATTGACCATCGCCTCGTTTATAAAGCAGTCTGGTGAGAAATGATTCACGCAAACGTAACGTTGCTCGTCGAGAATATTCCCTTCATAAACAAAACTACAAAACATAAAACTACAAAACATAAACAGCCACTGCGTCTTCAGCGTTACGGATTTAGGAACATTAAAATGACTGCTGTGTTCCTCATTACACCCAAGAACAGAACACCACAATCGCTTAGACGGCCGCCATTCTGCTCCAGTTATCAACAATGACGAACTATGATTGACATCTCACTCACGAGCGAGGGCGGGTCTGTGTGTTGAAACGCTGCTGTCAATCAACCATCGTGGGAGGGGCGTGCGAGCTTGTGACGTCACAAAAACGAACGGCTCAATTTGAGGCAGGGGAAAACATATAAGGAGATTAAAACAAAACCACTGGATGGATTTTTATCATTATATGATGGTTGTGTACAGGCACTGCCAACACACATTTCAGTACAATCAACTTGTAAAAGTGCATGTACCATTATATGACCCCTTTAAGTCTCTTTTTGCTTCATTAAATATAGAGCAGTTTTACTCAAGATACCTTCAAAGGAGCAAGCAAAGATATGCATAGCAGATATTCATTGCATATGCAGATTGATATCTGATCGTTTTTTTTTTTCTTATTCTTCTCACTAACATTTAGATATTTAAATAGAATAAAACAGTAAAAAGTACTAGTTTTGCGGAATACTTTAAAAGTCCATAGATATCGCCATCAGTTATTACTACTCTCTGACAGACTGGTTTTCCTGTTTGTTAATGTGACATTCGGCATAAAGCCTGTGTTTTTGAATGAAGGAGGGAATGACTCACTCATAAAAAAACACAAATTGTCACCACCTACTGGTGTATCAATGTAACCTGCAGAAATAGTCACTGAAAAATGGCAGTGAAAAGTCCCTTTGCTGATGGATTGTATATATAGCACTCTTGGAACGTCGCTCAGCCAATCAAATTCAAGGAATTAACAACTGTGTGGTATGAATTATTCTTGAAAAGTACATTATTGGTGTCACAAATAAGAATTTTGTTTCTTTTCTTTTTTAATTCACAGGTGTCACATGACTTTGCAGTAAACTTCAACGAGGACAACCAGAATGTGCAGGTATGATAGAGCATTCATTCCAAAACTTTCTGTATATCCATTCTAGACCGTATATCTTAATTTATTTCATCAATACAGATCCATTAACTTCCCCATGTGACCTTAGCCAACTGGGACTGAACAACTCAAATCCTCAACAAAACATTGGCAAAGTCAAACAGCCCTTTAGTATAGTGTTGTCACCCCACACAAAAGAGATCAATAAATACAAAGCTGAATTACAGAGCTACGCTATTGACACATTAATGTTTAATGCTGTTATAAAATATACGGCCTGAGGGGAATGTCTGAAGGAGGGAGACCTGGATGATGTCATCATCACACCCTCCCCTTCCCCAATAATTAGTCTCTCTGGGCCTTGACAGCAGGTAAGAATGACTGTCAGCACAAAATGTTTTAAGGCCTGGTGAAATGATTGTAGATGGTTGCATTAGATCAGAACTTATTGTATAGAGTTTTAGGACGTGGTTTAATATTGTAGGATACATATTTTATTGAAAATTTGTTAACACTCTGCTTTTTATTTAACTGCCAGTCCCTCCAGAAAAACGCGATTATGCGATTGCATAATTCAATGCATAATCAGCCACAGTTCTCATATTTATGCGGGGGCAGCATTTTTTCAAATACGCCGCTCTTTCGCCGCATAAATTGCAGATTTCCGCGCAAAATATGCAGGGCTTGCATGATTTCATAATCCCCGCATTTTCGTTGCAAAAACAGTTAAAATCTTAGCAGAAAGTTGAAAAATGTTGCATTTACTTCTCACAAGAGAAGCCATATCCCCTTTTTGCTATGGGAACGTTATGTAATGACGCAATTACGCGACGTAAAAATCATCAAAAAGCTGTAAAAAAAATATTTTTTTAAACTGCATAAAATTGCATAAATATTCCATTGCATTCTTTAAGAAAACGTCCCGCATATTCAAGGATTTTTGCCCGCAACAATCACAAAAAAACAAACTACACTTCTTCTGGAACAAAAAAAAAATTCTTGAAGGACTGAACTGCCCTCCGCTGCAAAAGCAATATTGTTTTAAGGACGTAATGTAAATTGGTATGCTAGCATCATCACAACCTGTTTAAAGTTTGAAACTTGTCTCCTAAAACGGTGGTAGCTATCAGAAAGTAAAGATGAAAATATGAGAACAATGAGTACTAGAAACAGAAGGGACAGTAAAGTAATATAAATGATAATTCTGTTATTGTGAGAGTGCCCCTGCCGAGCCATCTATGCATTCGAATGTAACCTAGCTCTCTTTGGGATGATGTTACTTTGGAAGTCAGGTCAGAAGTTGCAAATTATTGGATTTTGTATTTAGTTTGCTTCCAGTTTGTTTGGTACTTAGCTTTTCCATCATCCCTGTCTTCGGCCACGAGCAGGATAAATTGATCATCGCTCCAGTGTATTGGTGTCATTTAATTTCCCTTGCTATTTCTGTACCACCTCTATCAGCGCAGACACACCAGGGTGGCGCCCAGAATGAGCACAGACCACTCAGCTTTTGATCAACCAGCCAGACCTGTCTCTTCTAGGAATAGCGTATGGCTCTCAGCCACACCAGGACACATGCCAGCCAATCTCCCCGAGCAGAGAGCGCACCTTTACGCCCCGGTATTGTCTGGAAAATCCGTCATGACAGTAATGCGGTTCCAACAAACCCGGACGAGACACACAAAGCGCTTGAATAGCGTGAATGACATTGGTGTGCAATTATAAACGATTTTTCCTTTATAAATATTGACAACCTGTTGTAGAGAAGCTGTGGCGAGGCTAGAGAGCATGGCTGTTTGCTTTCCATGAAAGAGGCCACTTTTCAGACTTCCAAAGTCACTCCTTTGGTAAGCTTTTAAAAAGTTTTGCTCGTCTGTAGACCTTTAAGGTCTTTATCTGTCTTGCTACAGACAAAGGGACAAGGTTTGACTGGTCAGCATTTGATATTATGACTAAACCATTCTGCTGCCATTCTAATTTCCCCCGTTATAACCTTTCAAATGTAGCCTTGAATTCTGGCACTACTTTTTGTAAGAGACATATAAGTCACACATTCAAGTTGAAATAATAACACACGTTTTCTATCATTTTTATTAGATTATTATTTAATTTTTTTACTCTATCATTCAAAAATGTAGGGATGGTACGAAGTCCCTTATGCTCACCAAGGCTTTATTTTTTTGATCAAAAATACAGTAAAACAGTACTTTTGGGAAATATTATTAGACTTGAAATATTTGTTAATATTTTATAGTAGAAAATTGTTTAAATTATTGCTATAATTGCAAATTACTCCAGTCTTCAGTGTCACATGATCCTTCAGAAATCATTCTATTATGCTGATTTTGTGCTCAAGGAACATTTCTTATTATTATTATGTTGATTTAACTGTGAAATATTGTAATCGATGTAATATTGTGGAAACCATGATACATTTTTTTTCAGGATTCTTTAAAGAATAGAAAGTTCAAAAGAACAGCATTTATTGGAAATATAGACTTATTTTATTTTATTACATTATAAATGTCTTTACTGTCACTTTTGATCAATTTAATGCGTCCTTGCTGAAATAAAGTATTCATTTCTTTTTCAAAATTTGGACCCCAAACTTTTAAATGCTAATATATATTATTTTAATTTCTATTTCTTATTGTATTTATGCATTAACAAAAACATCTTGTATAAAGCAAACCTTTATTTACTTTACACGTCTATATGCTTTTTCATCTATAACACCTTAATAATATAATTTAGCAGAAAACATTTAAATTATTTCACAAAATAAAAAAAAGTGCTGCCATGTTTCACTGACATTCCTCTTTCAACCCGAGTATTATCTAGAATTCAGAGTTTTCCACTTGGTCGTTTATAAATGTGACTCAAGGATTCCCATGAGCAAGCATGTTGAACACTTTTAGGGATTCCGCGCTATAAGCAACTGATTGAGATTAATTAGAATTGTTATGAATATTTTTTCCACCTGGTAGGCCTCCTCAGCTGAAACACAGCAGAACTTTTACACATTCACACAAGCAACTGCCCTGGGGAGACTTTTGTTGGCCAATGCAATTACTGTAGACTGTAATTAGAAATGAGGTAAAAAAAAAAAAAAAAAGAAGCAGAGAGCTCATTTAGCTGATTACTGACACTGCAATGTGTGTGTGTGTGTGGTTTTCCCTGAGCAATTGTGGGATGGTTCACCTGTCAATGAGTCCTACTGTAGGTGGAATTCCCAATGTGATATCACATCAAACAACGTTTACAGCCTTCTATTTCCGGAGGCTGGTGGAGTTTCATTCATTGTGCTAACAATACAGGCAGACACTATAGGCCACATGCACATCTGAGACATTCTCACAGCAGCCGTGTCAATTGGTCTAATGTCATGTCACTGACGATGCATGGAAATTTGAAAGGTCTTATGATGAAAGGCAGTAGGTTAATTCAAGCCTTTTAATGTCTTAAGCATGACATATCCTTTAAAGAGACAGTGCAGTGTGTGTGTGTCAAAGTTG
The DNA here is from genome assembly GCA_036326025.1 of Chrosomus eos. Taxonomy (NCBI): domain Eukaryota; kingdom Metazoa; phylum Chordata; class Actinopteri; order Cypriniformes; family Leuciscidae; genus Chrosomus; species Chrosomus eos. Next base: position 9,924,328 of record CM070831.1, read on the forward strand.
AAGAGTCTATTAGGGTCCTGAGCATCTTTGATTCCTCTTCTGCGGGGAAGCCACTGAAGAGATTACATCCATTGATCTCCGGTTTGAAAGTCCTCTCATCTTAATTCTGCTGCTGCACAGCATGGCATGCTTTCACCTTTGAGCCCCTGTTTGAGCGTCTTCAAGCTCACAGGTGTTAATTAAATGAAACAGCTGGAGGCGTGGAGAGGAAAGACAGGCTGACCTTAAGATTCATGCTCATCCAGTCAGTAAACAGCATTACTGCTTCATTGCGGAGATTTAGCCTTCACTGAGATTCGTTCCAGTCCTTTAAATACCCGTTTGCAGAATATATTTGATTGATCAAATATCAGTTATTTTAGTATCATTGAGATACTGTTATATTTTGAATTCGTTTTTAATTTATATTTAAATTTTATTTAAAGTAGTAGTTTTTTTAAAAACATGCCTGTCTGTAGTTTTTATTTTTATATTAGTTTTAGTTATTTTAGTACAAGTTAAACTAAATGAAAATGAGAAATGTTGAAAGTGCTGAAAATGTTAAAACTGAAAGAAAAAATAAAATATAAAAAACTTAAATATTTTTTCTTTTTAATATTTTTAAACTTAAAAATACTAACTTTCAGCTAGTTTCAGCATTGTTGCCAGGTATAAAATAAACATTAACTGAAATAAAATAAAATGTAAAAAATGTACATCAGTTAATGTTTATTTTATACCTGGCAAAAAATGTTTTTTTTTTTTAGCTTTAGTTTCAGCTGCTATAATAACCATGTCAAATATAAGAAAAAAAATCGTTTGTAGTATTTATCAGTGTTATTTTAGTATCTTTGATATGCTATTATAGTTTTTGTTAATATTTGAATTAGACTTTATTTTTTAATTTGAGACATTTTGTTGTTTTTTGTGTATTTCTTTTAATATGTCAAGTTTTACTTTTAGTTATTTTAGTACTTAAACTTTAAATGAAAATGAGAAATGTAGCTTAGCTAAAATAAAATTATTCTAGGGTTTTTAAAATCTTTTTTTCAGTCCAGTTAATTTAATTAAAGTAAAGAATGCTTTTTTTGTGTGTGTAGTTTAGTTTTAGTTAATAATTTAGTTAACAATAATTTAGTTGAAGTGTATGTATGAAGGGTAACACTTTATTTTAAAGTGTCCTTGTTACACATTACGTGTATTTACTATAACTATAAATTAGGCATAATTACATAGAACTAACCCTAAACCAAACCCTAATCCTAACCATAACCCTATAGTAAGTAAATGTAGTTATTACTCAGTATTTACATGTAATTACACTGTAAGACACCTTCAAATAAAGTGTAACCGTATGAAGTAACATCCAAAAAAGCTCCAGACTTTCCCTCTTAAACTTTGCAGGTATCCAGGGTGTCGTAGAGGCCTACCAGAACTGCCTTCCTAAGATTCAGCTGTACGGTCCCACAAACATTGCCCCGATCATCCAGAAAGTGGCCAACTTTGCCTCTGAGGAAATGCACACCAAAGAGGCCATGGTGCGTGTGTTTCTATCCCATCTCTTTTCTTCTCTAAAGTTCCTCTTGTTCTAAGCGTCCTTTCTTGCCTTGATGCAGCAATACTTCATCCTGCTCATCCTGACGGACGGTGTGATCACAGACATGGCGGACACCAGAGAGGCGATCGTCCACGCTTCTCATCTGCCCATGTCTGTCATTATCGTGGGAGTTGGAAGTGCAGATTTCACTGACATGGAGATGCTGGACGGGGATGACGGAATCCTTCGCTCGCCTAAAGGGGAACCAGTGTTGCGTGACATCGTACAGTTTGTGCCGTTCCGTAACTTCAAACATGTGAGTTTACATGGGCATTATATCTAATCATTTAAATGACAGTAAAATAGCCATTTTTTTTAAATAGACTATAGGTTCCAGCTATGCTAAAATATGTTTTGATATTGACATTTTCCACAATGAGGGTGCAAAATAGGCCCTAATAAATGCAATAAAGCAATAAAAAATAAATAAATAAGCGAATGAATGAATAAATATAAACTAAATTAAACTCAGTCAGTGTGGGCTAACAAGGGTTGCAATGCAGTCAACTTTTGTAAAAATGTACAATATGGAATTGGAGTAATTACTTCCCAAAAGATGTTTGGGTGTCACAATTGTAAAGTTTATTTTAATTGCAAAATGATGACTTTAGTTGTTGGATACAGTCGAGAAGGTCAAGAATGCCGAAATTCCCATCATTTCAGTTAATGTTTATTTTATACCTGGCAACAAAGATGTTTAGCTTCAGTTTCAAATATAAGAAAAATAAAAAAATTGTAGTATTTATCAGTGTTATTTTACTATCATTGATATACTATTATAGTTTTTGTTAATATTTTTAATAAATAAAGTTGAATTAATAAACTTAATTTCAACTTTAAATGAAAATGAGAAATGTAGTAGTTTAGCTAAAATAAAATATTTTTATTTTATTTTATTCTAGTTGTATTTATTTATTTTTAATATTTTTTGTGCTTTTGTTATTTTATTTATTTAAATGAATTTTTTTATAAATATTTTTTTTATTTCTGTTTTAATTTCCGTACTTTAACCTAAACTTTGTTTTATTTTTATAGATTTTTTTATTGTATTATTTTGGTTTTCATTTAAGTTTTTCATTGAATATTTGTAATTTATTTCAGCTTTAATGAAAATAATTTTTCATAGTTTTAGCTTTAGTTAACAATAAAAACACTGCATTTAGTATTATCAGCAAAAAGTCCAGCGTGATGTCCTCGAGAGCTGTTTGAATTTTAATAGACACCCTCAGCAGAATCAAGGTTGAAATCACTGGAATATCATATGTTTATATCACGTCTATTTACTAGTTCTAAGTGCCTAATGTTTCACAGCTAAAGAGATCTTTAATGCCCCACATCTGAGCTCTCTTTACTTGGAGTTGGAAGTTAAAATGATTATACATGCAGCTGAACTCTAGATCATGCCCTTTAATCAGTGCATTGCTATGCAGAGGTTTTCATCCAGCATCTTTACAATGTCTGAAGTACCTCTAAGGAGAATCTCTCCTGGTTAATTACTCCCTCCTTCCTCCTCGCTCTCCGGCTCATATTCCCAGCCAGTCTCAGAGCAATCTAATAACCTTTAGCTTGACTGCTCCATTAATTACCACATCTACTGTGGAAAACAAACCACAGAATGCAGAGAGTGGGTTAACTCTTGAGTGGGTTAACTAGCGCAAGACAAACCCCAATATCTTCACATGACATAGAGGGTTGTGTGTTTTAATACAGAGCCGAAAGGTCTGAGGAACACTGTGGATTCTGCAAATTCAATAGTTTTTGGGGTTAGTAAGACTTTTTTGAAAGTAATTAATACTTGCTTTCATCAAATTGATCAAAAGGGACAGTAAAGACATTTATAAGGTTAAATGTTAAATAAACACTTCTATCAAAGAATCCTGAATTTCCCCCCCCGCCGTTTCCACAAACTGTTAAACACTGATAGTACTGTAATCAGAAATGTTTCTTTTAATATTAGAACTCATATTAGAATTATTTCTGAAGGATCATGTGACACTGAAGACTGGAGTAATGATGCTGAAAATTCAGCTTTACCATCACAGGAATAAATTACATTTTAAAATATATTAAAATAAAACAATAATAATAGGTTACACTATTTTGATGGTCCACTTGGGACACTCTACAAACTATAAGCAACTTTGCAACTACTTTTTAACTAACTCTCATTAGGAAATTAGGGTTTGGGTTAGGGGACCATCAAAATAAACGCTGTGTCCCTATGTATGGGGTAGGGAGTAGAGCACTATATAGTGAGCTCACCAGCATAATAGAAACACCACTTTCGGACACTACTCCATCGTCTCTCGGCGCCGTTGATTACGGCATTACTGTTGCAAATTTGTATTGTCGCGCTGCTCTTCTTGACGTCCATCCACCATTTTTACGATCAGCGCAATGCATGATGGTATGTACAGGGTAAGTGACCATCGGTTGTACACTACTTTTCAAAATGCATTCTGGGATACATTGAGTGGACTATATAGGGTATAATAATCATCACTATACATTCGGACAGCACTACAAAATGGCGAGCTCACTATATAGTCCACTATATAGTGAGTAGTGGGAGATTTCGGACACAGCCAAATTGTTTGCAGATATTAACTCTTTCGTCCCCACAAACGGCTATCCATGTTTTCACTTATACGGTAGGTGGCGCTCTTACGCATCTTCTGAAAGAGTTCAGAATCTCCTGATCAAAACACAGGTTAAAAAGAAGCAGAAACAAATGATAAATAATGTGTGTATAATAGCGTGATCATCAAACATTAAACAGCAGATCAAAACCGCCAAATGTTACTGAATGAAATGTCGACCCAGGACGAGGTGGACTGTGAAGCTTCGGGAGTGTTTTCTCCATCTATGTTTTGATCATTGTTCTGAAACCAATCCAGACGTAGTCTTTGAAAAAATTGCCATTTTGTTTTCAGTTTTTTAAACTTTATGAAACTTACCCACATTCAAGTGTTGATAAAAAAAATAATAATATGAATCTGCTATTTCTTTTAATTTATTGCATTTTCAGATATTCATACAACAAAATGTTCTGGAAGCCATTAAATTCTTGTGAAAAAGCTGACAGTCTATTATGACGTATATATTTGACATGTAGTTGCCAAGTTTTACTGTAGTTAGTAGAATGTCTAAAGTGGACCATTAAAATAAAGCGTTACCAAATATTTTACAGTGTTTCAAAAACCATTTCAAATCCCACACTTTTGAATATTTGTTACGGGCTGAACAAGACAAGAGACGTGCGGATCCATATGCAAGGCTTTATTCCAAAACATGGTCTTAACACAGGCAAGGTCAATAAACAGCAAACAGGTATGGCAGAGGCATGGCACAGAGTAATCCTTAGGGCAAGCGTGGGTCGACGATCGGCGAACAATATCCAACAGGGGCAAGGCAGAGAGAGAGAATCCAGGGAGACAGCAATAATCCAAAAGAGGTACAAACAGAGTCCAAAGGGCTGAGATAGTGTGTGATAGTTCTCAGGTGTGAGCGTGATTAGTGGAATCAGCTGTGCGAGTAGTCAATGCAATGAATGATGGGTATTGTAGTGAAGTGCAAAAGTCCATGCTGTGATTTGGTGACCTCTGGTGGTGATTGACCGGAAGTGCATGGACCAGATTCGTGACATAGCCCCCCTCCAAGGAGCGGCTTCCAGACGCTCTTACACAATCTACGATGGCGATGGAGCAGAGGTGGAACAGGGGCCAGGACAGAGACAAAGATCTCTGCGGCAAAGCAGAAGACCCCCAGACAGGAGCAGAAGACCACCACAGTAGAGCAGACGAAACAAAAGGCCTCCACGGCAGAGCAGAGCACCACCACGGCGGAGCAGCCTGTGCAGGCGACCAGGGCGGAGCAGGCCGTGCAGGCGACCAGGGCGGAGCAGGCCGTGCAGGCGACCAGGGCGGAGCAGACTGTGCAGAAGAGACTGAGGACCATGGCAAGAACTGGGACCTAGGGAACACAGAAACACACAAAACGGACAGAGTATCTATGGTCCCAAGGACCAAGGCAGGGAACAAGTTTGTCAGTACTTTCCCTGTTGACAATTGAGCTGGCAAACAGTTTATGAGCATGCTTATTGACTGTAACTAGACTGACAGACATCCCAAAATCAGACTCTGTGGTAGGAACAGGACAGACATATAGTGCATTCATGGTTTCTGAGTTCATGACAGAAAGGGTTAAGAGTTCAACGGCAGGTCCTTGGGCTGTGACAGGGCTACTAGAACCCAAAGAGAGCTCGGGTAAGGTTTCTGGGGTCGTGACTGGACTAGTGGGGCACAAAACGGATTCATAGATTGAAATGGGACAAACACATGGTTCTACAAACACAATGCTTAAATCAGACCTGACAGATAGTTTAAATTCAGACTCGACAGCAGTACTAGGACAGACAGATAACTCCAGTTCAGATTCCTTGATGGAATTAGGCAGGACAGATAGTTCAAAATCAGCCACCTTGGCTAGTTCCGAACACAATGATAGTTCGGCATGGATTGGAACTGGACAGGAAGACGTAACGTGAGCAGTCTCTGGCTGGACGTGGCTGACGTGAAGCCCTGGCTGGACGTGGCTGACGTGAAGCCCTGGCTGGACGTGGCTGACGTGAAGCCCTGGCTGGACGTGGCTGACGTGAAGCCCTGGCTTGACGTGGCTGACGTGAAGCCCTGGCTGGACGTGAAGCCCTGGCTGGACGTGGCTGACGTGAAGCCCTGGCTGGACGTGGCTGACGTGAAGCCCTGGCTGGACGTGGAGCTCTGGCTGGACGTGGCTGACGTGTAGCTCTGGCTGTACGTGGAGCTCTGGCTGGATGTGGCTGACGTGAAGCTCTGGCTGGACGTGGCTGACGTGAAGCTCTGGCTGGACGTGGCTGACGTGAAGCTCTGGCTGGACGTGGCTGACGTGAAGCTCTGGCTGGACGTCCTCTGGCTTGGTAACAGGGCAAGACGAGGATTTACACATGGCTTCCAGAACTGTGACAGGATAGGACAGGAATTCATCAACGGTTACCTCTGACACCTCTGAAGGTTCTGCAGCAGATGCCGCCACCTCTGGAGGTTCTACAGTGGTAGCATCAAGAATCAGGTAAAGTTCATTAACAGGACAGGTACAGTTCTCCTCTACGGTCCCCTTGACCGTGACATGACAGGCTGAGAGGACATTGCTGGGCGCTACCACCATACAAGGGGCGAAAGCAAGCACCGCCGCTTCGGGAGGTTCTGCAGCGTGTGCCGCCACCTCTGGAGAAACTGCAGCGGGTGCCATCGCCTGGGGCAGTTCTGAGGTGGTATATGCAGCCCAAATGCAACAGAGCGATCCCCATCATGGGAAGCGTTTCTGACAGGGTAATTGACCCTTCGCGTGGAGCTTGATTGACAGGTGTTCTAACCAATCATACCTCGCCATCCGCCATTTTGTCCGAAAAAGCAGCCAGTAGAGTTAGGAGGATTTTAACTTGGTAAAATGAATATACTGACGCCTTTCCGCGGTTAAAACAACATTACTTCTTATGTTCGTTCATGTTTATTTGATGCTATAAATGAACTAGAAGGAAGAGATGATCGGATCACGAGCAGCTTTAACGGATGCTCTACAGCGATCTGTCACGGCACATTAAAGAGCCCCAAAACGGTATTTATTGTTTAAATTTCTTTCAAAAAATGACCACATTTGAAAGCTGAGACTTTGTTTAATATGTTTAATATCAAAAGTAACCGAAAAGTAACCTGGTCTGTCCTGTCTGTCCGCGTGTTGTCAGTCTCCTCTCTGCTCCGCGATGTATTTTTCACTGCGTGAGAACATGGTGAGAGCATGAGAGCAGCATAGCTTGTCGGAACATAGCGACAGTAACTAAGGAGGGCGGGTCTTTGCGAAGGGTCAATTAGTGCAGGAACAGAAGGATGAAAGCGAATAGGTTTGGTTATACCAGCAGCGCGTGCAGACCCCAGCGGTGCATCCCTCACACTGGAAACCAGACTAGGAAATCGAAGGACTGACCTTGAATTTCTGGGTTTGGCAGACAGGACGTGAGAAGACTCTGGGTGGTCAGCGATGCCATAACAAGACTCTGGAAAATCCACTGAGATGTGAAGGGACTTGGGACGATCAGTTGAGACATGGCTTGACTCGTGACGATCAACGGTGACTTGGCTTGACTCGTGACGATCAACGGTGACTTGGCTTGACTCGTGACGATCAATGGTGACTTGGCTTGACTCGTGACGACCAACGGTGACTTGGCTTGACTCGTGACGACCAACGGTGACTTGGCTTGACTCGTGACGATCAACGGTGACTTGGCTTGACTTGTGACGATCAACGGTGACTTGGCTTGACTCATGATCGGTAGCTATGACGGAACGTAATGTTGTTGTGTCCGTCATCTTGTGAGCGTGCTCTGGTATGGCCAACATTACATGAGTAAGTGCGGAGTCGCATTCCTCTGCGACACCCACAGTGAAAGCTGAACCAACAGACACCAAGGCATAATCCATAAACTGACAGAGATGAACGGGGACCCTCACAGACTAACCATGATCGGAGCGGTTGATTAATGCCCTCACAAAAGAAATCAATGAGCACACAATCCGGCAGATCAGAGGAATAGGCGAGATCCAAATACTCTTGTATATACTCCAAGCGATCGCGAACCCTGCTTGAGTCTTAATAACATTCGTGCTGTGTCCATACCTGGCCAATCTCCACAGGAAAAGCCGCTAGATCCTTGTGTGGCCGAGTATTCTGTTACGGGCTGAACAAGACAAGAGACGTGCGGATCCATATGCAAGGCTTTATTCCAAAACATGGTCTTAACACAGGCAAGGTCAATAAACAGCAAACAGGTATGGCAGAGGCATGGCACAGAGTAATCCTTAGGGCAAGCGTGGGTCGACGATCGGCGAACAATATCCAACAGGGGCAAGGCAGAGAGAGAGAATCCAGGGAGACAGCAATAATCCAAAAGAGGTACAAACAGAGTCCAAAGGGCTAGGCTAAGGATGAATCCAGGAAACAGGCAAGAATCATAACAGGACAAGGCAAGACTAAGATCAATGGATGGCTCGGTAGAGAAGCTAACACTAAGGGCGTGCTAAACGCAAAACAATACTCGGCAGAAGGGAGAGAATGTCCAAGGCTTATAAAGTGTGTGAGATAGTGTGTGATAGTTCTCAGGTGTGAGCGTGATTAGTGGAATCAGCTGTGCGAGTAGTCAATGCAATGAATGATGGGTATTGTAGTGAAGTGCAAAAGTCCATGCTGTGATTTGGTGACCTCTGGTGGTGATTGACCGGAAGTGCATGGACCAGATTCGTGACAATATTAGTGTCTATAATATAAATATTAATCTTACTGCAACAGTCAACATAAAGAAAACAGAATGAATGAATCTACACATTTGACAGGGCATGTCTCTAAATGTGAAAGAGTGTCTATACAAGCCAAAGTGACAGTTTATTGGGATCTTCTCGGGAGAAGTGCCAAGGCTCGTTTTCTTTCCAGACATATACTGTATTGATGGCCCCTGATAAACAACACCATCTTCTCAGCCGTGTCTCCTCTCCTGTCCTCCATAATTGGCCAACAGGGGTTGGAGGGGTTTGCCACGTCTCCTTTGACGTGGGCATCCTCTGATTTCCTCTCAGCTCCTCGAGGCGTCTTTGAGTCACTTTTGCTGAAGGTTCAGGATGTTTTTCATCAGTGTGCATGTGGGTTTCAGCAAGTACAGTATCTTCACACATCATTAGTGCAGGACCAGATGGCGAAATGGAAAAATGGCCCTGCAAATGTTTGTTTCTGTTCTTCTTTTCAGGCCTCTCCTGCTGCTTTGGCAAAAAGTGTCTTAGCCGAAGTCCCAAACCAGGTGGTTGACTATTACAACAGCAAGGGGATCAAGCCCAAGTGCCCCAGCGAGTATGAGTCTTCCAGGACGTTTGGTCACTGAAGCGCCGAGCTTTCGCTCATTACAAAAACTAGCACGTTTCTGTGAATTTGAAACCTAATCTGTTCTACTTTGTTCTGTTTGCATGCGTAGCCTGTGAGGCTTGCATAGGTGTTGCAATGCTACCGTTCCTATTATGTACATGTGTACATGTACAGACTTACAACTATGAAGAAAGCAAGAACTTCAAAAAGACCTACTGAATTAAGCATGATGACTGGATTACAGTAGTTGGAGAAATACATGGATTGTCTGTTGATTTATTTTATATAAAGGTTTATTGAGATTTTGCAAAATTTCGTAATGTTCTTACATTGTAAAGCATTTTGGATCTTAGAGAATGAACAGCTGTTTAAATTAGAATATCTGTGGACATTCAGACTCGTCTCTCTCTCTCTCTCCTCCTCCTCTCTCTCTCTCTTCTCTCTCTCTCTCTCTCTCTTTTTTTTTTGCAAATGCAGGACCAGATGCATGATTGTATTTTGCATGTTAATAATAACCTTTTTCTATCGGTTCCTTTCGGGGCCAGTGATATGAGTTCATGTGAAGCTGCTCTTCTGACCTGTCCACAAATAAGACTTTAGAATGAAGTATTTTTTTGGTAGTTTCAAGTGATGATGTGACAAATTGTTTGAAAATAATGTTTGTGTTATGAATGATGTATTTTTGTGTGGATTTTGAGCAATGTTGAAGCAACCAAACAAGAATAATGTCAATTGATGTTTTGATAAAGCATTAAAGAAATGTTCACCCAAAAATTAACACTTTGTAATAATTTACTGTCCACACTTAAAGGTGCATAACGTAGGTCTCTGAGTTTTTGCAGAACTACGGCCCCTCTGGCGACAAGCAAAACAGCAACCAGAGATGTGCACGCTCATGGAGCACACGCAAAGTTCACCAAAGCAGTATCAGCCGCACAAATCTTTTGTTTACAGTCATAATGTCTTCAGATGTAATAAAGTTATAAATCTGCACGTCATTTTAAATATATGAAAGGAAAGGCATTTGAGTAAATTACACGCTTATGTGTGTGAGGGGAAAACGGGGGTAAAAGAAAACTTAGGTTTTTGTTTCCATCTATCTCCATGTTGAACTGTTTTATGTGTTTACTGTATCCACTTATGATTGTATTATTATGGAAACACATTCATGAACAATATAAGTTATTACTTTGTAAAAGCTCAAAATAATAATCATGCCATATACAGTTGGTCAACAAAGTAGCCTACACTCAAATGTCCCAAGGTAATAAACAATCAAATGACACTATAGCCGCTTTCCGACCAAGTAGTTACAGGAAATTAGTTATAGGAACTGTCCACTTCTAAACAGTTCTAAGAACGACTCTCCCCCAAACTCGGTTTTGCTGTTTGCGGTCGCACTGGCCGCCAGTGGCCAGAACCGAGAGGGAGTGACGCAAGCACGGCGGCGGCGGCGCCACATACAACAACAACAACAAACCAGCATGGAGGAGGCTATCGCAATGTTCCTGTTCTGCCTCGCCGGGACCTTCATAATAACGCAGTACGAACGGCGGCGTTTAAAGACTATGAGTTCTGTACAGAGAAATATAATATAATATAGCGTAATATAATCTTAAAGGGTACCTATTATGGCATTTAAAATGTTCCTAATGTTGTTCTGGGAGTCCCCAACAACAGTTTTACATGCATGCAATGACAAAAAACCCTTTTGTTGTCTTATAATATGCATTAATTTTTACCTGATTTGCTCAGCGATTCCCAAATGATTCGTTTGACGACTCATTTTTCAAACCCCGCCTTTGCGTGACGCTAATCTGCGGTGATTGGTCAGACGACCCAGTCAGTTATTTTTCGCGTTAACCCAAAGCTTAAACATATTGATAAAGCACTGCAGTACTACAATACGCTCTATTCTTTATGACAACTCCAATAACAACGACAAACATTTTACATATTTAACCTGTTAACCTTCGCCAGAGCGAGGGCGCTCTGAGCGTTTTTTTTTTTTAAATCGTTCAACGTTACTATCAGATTCAATGTTATTACCTTGACAAACTATACATCATTAAAAAGATATAAGACTGAAGGTTTAGTATTTGACCACTATTGTATTCTGAGAATCTTATAGTGACAGTTATGTCTTAATTTGTGTCTGGAGTTATGTAATCAAAAAATGAGTCGATACCTTTGATATGAATTATGAGCGTCAGCCGCTTCCATTCAAAAAAAAAAACGATCGTCACGACAGAGCTTGACAAAACAACGTCCATCAGGGCTTTTAGCTCAAAAGTGTACAGATTTGGAGAAATATTGATAGATTCTCATAGGTTTACATCATATTTATATAGACAGGAATCATATTTATTGAATATCTACCCAAATGCGTCGATTTAATCATTATGAGCGCTGGAGACTCTATGTACTGTGTTTTCAATACATGCTGGCAGCCTGAGGGCGCCCTGTACACTTATGGACTCCATATATGGAACACGAAGAAGAATCATATCATGTGACATTTCAGGAAGTCCATCACGACGTAAACACTAACAGAGATCGCTGTAACATGCAGATAAAGATGTTTTGAAGACAATAAACATGATTGCAATGATATTTGGTTTACCTGTGTTCTTCGAGCCATGTCAGGTATTTTCATAATAATAGATTATATTTTATAATGTAATGCTAATCGATATATACTTTATCATGGTGAAGAATACTATAAAATACTATATTTTCTGTCCGATTTTTTTTTATCTGAAGCCAAATCAGAGCACAGAAGGTTATTTAAAACACTCGACTTGTGCTATAAAGTAAGTTTTTAGAGCACAAACATGGTTTTAATCTCATAAATTGTCGTGTATTGATGGTGTGCTAAGCTAACATGCTAGCTAGCCCTTGGTGCACCTGCTACCTAGCTGTTATATTTATGAATATTTCTAAATAGGACTGCTTGCTGAAATGTTTCTTTTTTCAAGAAGGTCATTTTATATAGTTTCAAATGTAAGGTGAGAACTTTGAGAACTTTCCCTAAAAGAGATTAGGGGTTGAAACAGTGTGAATAGCCAGTCGTTAGTAATTATAATGCAGACAAAAGAAAGCATATTTAGAGCAATAACCAGAGGCTGGAGAGGTGTGAATGTGTGCAGGGGAGACTGACACTGAATGGAGATCGTTTAGACCACAACACAATAGAGAAAATAGACTGAATAGATGCTTAGAAAATGACAATAAACATCAGTTTGCTTTTTAGAGTCTAATCAAAATAAAGTCGTTTGACATGATCTTGAAAAACATTTAACTAAATAAAGAGTTTTAGACATATCATCTTCAGATTTTAAATATAACATGGTCAGACATGTGGCTTTAGCTGCAGTGCATTTCTAGATTGCTACAGGGCCAACTTCAATTTTATTTTCATGAAAATATTTCATAAAAATAAATTTCTAATAACTTGACAAAACTTTGAAGCTATTTATAACATTTATTTTTCATTATGACAATAATTAATTCTACATTTGCAATAAACTGCCAGGTGTCAGCTTTCAAATGAGATCATACTTGTGCTTTTAGAACAAATGGTTCATGAACTGTATCTGTTTCAGTTTGGGTATGCCATTTCTGGGGATTTTTCAAAATTGGGGGTGAAGCTTAACAGGTTAAAAAAACACACACACACAGCTTGGAGACCTAAGCACTGAGTGTAACTGCACACACACACACACACACACACACACACACACACACACACACACACACACACACACACACACACACCCCACACACACACACACACAGCTTGGAGACCTAAGCTGCGTTGAGCGTAACTGACACACACACACACACACACACACACACACACACACACACACACACACACACACACACACACACACACACACACACACACACACACACACACACACACACACACACTTATTGAGCATGCTACAAAACCCATAAAAGCTACAATTATTAACAGTACTTACAGGTTGTGATTCGGAGGATGAAGCCGATCCAAATAAACTTGGTACTGAACGTTCCTTCAGTATCAGGCGACTCGTGAATCCATGAAAGCATTTATGTTTGTAAAGGAATCCTCATTAAAATAACGCGAACACAACTCAAGGTGGCTATACTTGTGTGGTATAGTTGTAAATATAAACTCTAGCCACTGAGTCTTCACATGCTCGTTCCTGGGCAGTGAAAAAAAAGTTTGCTTTTGATTCGCACTTCGAACAGCTCGTCGACATGTTGTTTTCACTGTTTTCTGGCGCGCGCAATGAGTGGGCGTGTCTTATTCAAATAACTTGTACAAGTGACGTACGAAAGTTAGAGAAAATGCATCGTTCGTCTATCGATTCATATCAGTGACTCAGAGTCGACTCTTACTTTTGAGAGACAATAACTTTGTATACGGTGAACGTTCATATTTAAAACTTTGCAGGATGTTTTCGTTCATTTAGATCTATGTTACACACTACATGAAAGGTAATTTTCAAAATTCCATAATAGGTACCCTTTAAGTAATATGATGGAAGAAGAAGAGCAGAGCGCAGGCAAAGGACGTTAGCAAAGGACACAAGGCTAACGTTACCGGTAGGCCATAAACAAAAACATAGTTATATCTTTTATGGGACATGTTTTATGTTTCATGTTGAACGATTCTTCCGAAGACAATTCCTAGTTTATGAACCTGTTCACTGACAATGGTAGTAAAATCAATTCTGATTGTACATTTATCTAGCTTACGCTAAAGCATAACAATAAAGCATTTACGCATCGTCATTTGTTGTCATAGATTTGCCGTATCAGACATTAGAGACTGGGGTATATCTTACCGTTTTATCAAGAAAAAAGCCAACTGAGGGTCCAGTTTGAGCCCTAGAGCAGACCGGAGATCCATCCATTTGTTGAAAGCCTTCCCGATGCTGACTCGTCTTATTCCGACGCCTGTCTGACTCCAATTTGGCCCTTTTGGTCAATAACTAGACAAAAGTTTTCTTTTCTTTGTCTTACGTGGAGTTTGCGTTGGGGTTTGGAATGAACTACAAGCCAGTCTCTTTGAATCCATCTTCTACATTTGAAGTAGTTTAAAGTTGACTAAAGTTTTGTCGCTCGAGTTGTCTTGAATGTCTAGAATGTCGAGAATGGCGGCTAACAATAACAAACCTCCGAGACATCCTGGTGAGCGTGAACGCGCATGACGTCACGCCCAGTCTCAGATTCGAGCCCGAATCCCTCTTATATATTTTACTGTACAGGATTATAGAGGCAATCTCAGTGAGCAGAGAAGGGCTCATTCAGCCCATCAGGCAGTTCTTTAAGCATGTATAGGATAGAAAACTGGTATTTTTAACATGAAAAGTTGCGCAATGCACCTTTAAGTTCTATCTATCCATCCATCCATCCATCTGACAAACAACAAGACTGATGGACTACTACACATTGTTGAAAAAGCACTTATAAGTTGGCCTATATATATATATTATAGAGAGAGAGAGAGAGAGAGAGAGAGAGAGAGATTTTTTTTTTTTACAAGTGATACACCCTTTCTAATGAGATTTCTATTTATCTTTGCAGTAGTTCTTCAGTATCAGGCTTCCCAGAGCTGACAACTGTATTTTAGAAACCACTAGACATGCTCATTATAAGCAATGTCAGGGGACAATTTTCTGCAAACATAAAACACAAAAAGCAGCAACAATGTGTGTGGGTCCTCAAACTGTCATGATGCATTCTGACAGACCTGCCATGAACCCGATGAGCCGCTGCGCTCACACACGGCTGCTACGGGACTTCAGCTTTCCCCTGAAGACCATTACAGAGAAGCCTTTGCGTACATCACTTCTATAACTGGATCTGGGTAACCTTAACATGTGTTTTTAATCTTTTCAACAAAATTACTCTCGAAAATGTTTGCTTAAGAACAGTTTTGGGGTAACGTAATCAGATTACTTTTTTCAAGTAACTAGTAAAGTAGCGCATTACTTTTAAATTCACAAAATATCTGAGTTACTTTTTCAAATAAGTTACACAAGTTACTTTGTTTTCCCAGTTATTGCCAGTTCTGTCCCCATACAGAGAGAAACCAAGAGTAAATGCATAGTGAACATGATGGCTATAGTTCTAGACCAAATGTGAGTTTGCATTTACTCATCTCACTCATAAAAACAGATTCTGTATTCCTCAAAATGATTAAAAACAGTAAAATGGAAAATCATATGTGGAATACTTAAATGTTAAATTACACAAATATACTGTATATACACTTTATTAAGCAATGTCTTTCTTGCTGACCTTCGATGATCCAATTCAACCATATAATAAGCAAAATCTTAAGATAAACCATATTTGTGTTTAATTTTTTTATATTGCTGAAGTAAGAGTGTTGAACCTCCTACATCCTATTCTTCTGCAATCCAGCAGCTGTACTGCGTGAATTTGCATATCCTTCAGCCTGAGGCTTATTCATTTCACTTTTGATGTGAAAGGTCCTTTACATTTGCCAAAAAAAAACTTTTATTAAAAACAAACAAGCAAGCCAAATCTTTTTTCTAGATGAGAAAAAGTAACGCAAATGTAATGTAATGCATTTCTTTCCATAAAAAGTAAATAAGTAATGCAATTAGTTACTTTTTAGGGAGTTAAGAAAATTGCAATGCATTACTTTTAAAAGTAACTTTTCCCAACACTGCTAAGGTTATTTCCACAATCAAAAAAGACGAGATATAAAAAAGGGGAAACCTGAAAATCTCATCCCAAGACGTCAGATGACTGACGCTTTTGACCATACGTCAACATCAGACGTTTTAGGGTACCCTTCAACGTCGGGACTCATAAATTTTGGGGCATCTCGCCCGGGGGGCGGGGTTACATCCTGCGTCACATCTCTCATGCGGGTTCTCGTCGACCAGGGTCAGCGCGCACAATAGCGCACACAGGCAGGCACAGAACTAGCTAGCGAACCTAGGTCTAAATCTAACCCTAACCCTAACGCTAACCTAACCCTACCCCAAATGATGCCCCAAAATTTATGAATCTCCTTTAACGTCAGTTAGATAACGATCCCGGGGCGTCATATGACTGACGCTTTACCTTTAGCGTCAGTTAGATGACGCGGGTAGGTTTAGGTCTGGGGTAGGGTTAGGATTAGATAGCGTCAAATACTGATGTTAAAGGGTGCCCTAAAACGTTGGATGTTGACGTATGGTCAAAAGCGTCAAACATATGACGTCTTGGGATGAGACTGGGCTGTCATTAAAACACTGTTAACAAGACAAAAATATACAAGATGTTAACTATGCACTAACAATGTTTCTTGAAGAAAATAAAATATTGCTACAATAATGGCGGGACTTTATTCAGACTCCTTGAGCTGTGTGAGCATAAACTATTTTACAACTGTATCTGCACAAAATTTGGATTAATAAAAGAGTTTCCAAGTCTGGTCCTTCCAAATGGCTCTAAATCTATAAGAAAAAAGAACTTGATGGCGAATGTGTTGAAGCCACATTTTCTATTGAGTGAAATGCGAGAAGAATGTGCTAAAACCACATCCAGACATGAGTCTCTGAAGGCTTTAGCGCTCTCGGTACTTCATTATCTCATTTGTTCTCAATCAACCAGAGCATGTCGTGACTCCCTAAAAGCCTACACGGGTCATTTGTGTTTTATTAGGTCCAACATTGATCTGCCACTTGAGGACGACCACAGGATCCTATATCATTAGGCCAATGCATTGAAGAGCTTTGGTTGGTGACTGGCTCAGTTTGTGTTGTTGTCATGGAGATCTGTGGCCCAGGCTGCAGTTTACAAGTGTAACTTCTATTAAGATCAATTTAAGATAAATTCCAATAAAAAGTATGAATATAAAAAGAAAGTCATGTCCCAGTTTGATAGCATTATTGTCTTCTCAGTGCAACTGCAGTAAGTATCAAAATAAATGAATAAATTAAAGTCCAGATTGATTGCGAGTAACATTGTGTTTTTGCCAAGTAGGACACGTTACAACTGTAAACTTGTCCCTCAAATCTGATTGGTTGATCCAGGATCAAAAAAATATGTTGTATTTGGTGAAATCACGTTCACAGAGCAAACACAGATTTGTTGTACGAAATAATTGTGTTTGGGCGTTTTGCAGGCAGTAAAAAATCACTTCCTATTAAATATAAAGCCGATAATTAAAATTCAGGACAGGAAATCCAATGCTAATTTGACATGAAGCTGATTAATTCTGTGCATGATCAAATTTACCAATCAGCGTTTCATATTCGGAGCGTCTTAAACAATGACCCTTCTGGCATCTGCCTTGTAATTATAAGGCAACAAGCTTGTCTCGTCCCTATTTGCCAAGTGATTAAAACTTCTAAGATTTTCTTTTGTTTCGGCAGCGGTTTATAAATAGTCTAAAGACAGGTATTAGTCTAATGAGGGTCTAGTCTAGAGGAACAGATCCGTGATTGGAGCTGATTAGCTTCACTGAACAAAGGATCGGGAAGGGCTGCGCTGCATATGAGCTTAAAAAGGTCCTGCCATTCTTTAAAGCTTCTTTTTGTGTTCTCAGAGCCTGTTTCACTTTCATTAAGATTAAAATACATATTGAATACTTTAGTAACATAAGGGCTTTTAGGCTTCACACGTTAATAGAAAACAGTCCCGTGGAACATTCAATGTCTAAATCGCCATGGTAACCTCTTGCTCTCTTATAAAGTCCTGGCTTTGACAGTGAGTGTTTGAATGTACCTGTCAATCTTGAGTCTTGGACAAAGGGGAAACCTTGCTTAAAGTGAAAATAAAGAACAATGAAACTTTATAAAATCTTTAAAAATTTGCTAGCAGTAAGTAGTTGTTAATTCTGTTTGGTCATTTAGTTTTTATAATAACTGCCTAAGTGCCTATTGTCAATGGATTTCCTGCACAGTTGTACTAAGGTTCTTTTATCATTAAGTAAGCTCTACTCATTAGGGGCTATACTGCATGTAAGGGTAATATTAAAGGAGTAGTTCACTTTTAAAAAAACTTTTGCTGATAATTTACTCACCCCCATGTCATCCAAGATGTCCGAATTTATAGTCGAAGTGGAACACAAATTAAGGTTTTTGATGAAACATTCCAGGATTTTCTCCATATAATGGACTTCATTGGGAACCAAACGGTTCAAGGTCCAAATGAGAGTTTCAGTGCAGCTTCAAAGGGCTTTAAACGACACCAGACGATGAATAAGGGTCTTATCTAGGACCCTTCGAGTCATGACTCGAAAAAAGATTTGTTCATTTTGATGAACGAGTTCGAACAGGAGAGTCACGAACGCTCATCACAGAACAGAGCAAGGCGAGCATTTGTGCTTATAAAACTTAAACTTTGTTATTTATTTTTTAAATGACCGAGCGTTTCGCTAGATAAGACCCTTATTCATCGTCTGATATCGTTTAAAGCCCTTTGAAGCTGCACTGAAACTGTCTTTTGGACCTTGAACCGTTTGGTTCCCAATGAAGTCCATTATATGGAGAAAATCCTGGAATGTTTTCATAAAAAACCTTAATTTCTTTTCGACCGAAGAAAGAAAGACGTGGACATCTTGGATGACATGGGGGTGAGTAAATTTTCAGCAAACGTTTTTTTAAAAAAGTGAACTACTCCTTTAAGGCTTTCTGAATTCTATAAATAGGCTCTTCAAAATAATAAGCTAAATAAGCTATTTCATATCCATCCAATCTATCCATCCAATTATGGAAAAATAATATTTCTATTAACATGTTGTAGTGCTGTCAAATCGATTAATCACATCAAACATAAAAGTTGCGCACAACACACACACACACACACACACACACACACACACACACACACACACACACACACACACACACACACACACACACACACACACACACACACACACACACACACCACACACACACACACCACACACACACACCTTGACATTAACATCCTCCAAATACGGTTGGATTTCACAGAATCAATCCTATTAGCCACATTTGGCGCGTTGAATTGTATATAACATACACATTTTTCAATTGTAGTCTTTTAAAAAGGCATCTGAAATAATAAACTAAATGCATTGTAGTGGTCAAAATATTGAATTTTTGTTACATATCGATACTGAAATACCTGAAACGTTTCCGATACTCATTTCCCGCTGAATAGCTTTCTCGCTCTCTCATCTCTACGACAGCGAGTTGACACACATACCCACTTCTCCTCACTCGTTTCATTTGCTCCGGAAGAATAGTTGCTGTTACAGGGCTTGATTTTCGCAGTGGGATTGCACGTATTGTGCATAATTTTACTCTTTCCTGCAAATTTTGTGCTCACACCCAAAGTGCACGCACATAAAGATGCCTCTCAGTATTATAGTTTGTTTTAGCTGCTTATTGCCCTTAAACAGTCAAATACACACAAAATGATGTCGAAAAGCCGGTGATGAGTATTCACATAAATAGTCAGGTATGTTTTAAGTGAACGTAAACAGTTAAAGAAAACATAATGGATTTGTGTGTCAGGTCTTAAAGTGACAGTAGCCTAATATATGCCAAATATTATGAGATAATATTAAAAATATCTTTATGCCAGTTTTTCCCCATGGTATCGATGTCAAAACTGTGGGCAGTGAAAATGCTGAGTGGCTTGTAACTTTGGAAAACCACTAGCCACAGGGGCTGATGAGCAAAAAAGTGAATGTCAAGTGCGATTAATCGATTGTTAAATATGTTCTCACCATTTAAAGTATACCATTTATAGTATAATTTCTCCTAAGTCTAAAAAAAGACCTTCTGAAAACTAAAGTACAGACTTTATCCACATACTCCTTTAATGTAATTAATGGATTGTTCTACATACAGTAGCTACTCTTATCACTTCAGTATAAGTGTCTGTATCTTTCTACTCCCATCTTAAAATAACATCCATTAATGTTCTTTTTATTTCTTTATTTAATTTGTTATTTAATTTGTTTAATAAACAAACTAAAATGTAAATATTTGTTATTTTCCTTTAAATATTCTGCTAAAATAAGTACAATTATGTAATAAACAAAAATTCTTCTTAATATTATGGTATGTTCTCAACTGCAAAGGACCTTTAAGAAGACCTCCTGCGACTCTGAAAGCACACAGACCTTATACAACTAATCCTTTAACGTTATAGAGGAGGAATATGGTTTAAGGGGAGCGAGGGCTGATCCTCTGCGGTCTAGGTTGCAGTGTAAAGAGTAAAAGTGAGGCATCCATTAGCATGCTGTGAGTCCTGTGGAATTAAACTAATTGAGTTGTGGTAGTGAGCTAGTCCTCTGGAGAGATTACTGTTTTGTATAAATTACCACTATTCCTCGGAAACCTGCAATATTATTATTCTGTACCTGGCAGGCTAACCAGATGCTGCTTTTCAGGAGAATTTCAAACACATTTTAGGTTTTTTTTTGCAACCCTCATGTCCGCTGACATTTCCTCGTGACATTTACCCATTGCCTGTAAACATGCTCAGCAGGAGGACTTTTTGGGCTCGGGGGGGGTGTCAGTTGGAAGAAGGTGATTGGCACGGCTGTCGGCTCCATTTGGAGCGCAGAGCTGGCCTTGAAGAGTGTGTGAGTGGGACGGTTCACGTACTCTGACGTGCAGCGCCTCAGTGACACGGGAATGAATCCTCTCTAACTGTCCTGTAATCACACTCTTTGGGCTCCTGCTGTCGCTCTTGATTTTGTAATTGGGTGATTTGATTGTACTAGTGCAATTGTAATACTTTTGATTAGAGTTTGCTCCCACATTGTTTGTGCTGTATGGACATAATTGATACCTCAAATCATATGGCTCAATAAAAAGAGGTGTATTATTACATTTCTTAAAAAAAGAAGAAAAAAAGAGTGAGAATATTTAACTAAAAGGCACTCAGAACACCATTTGCATTGCAACAGTTCCTAACACATTTACAGTAATAATTTTTCAAAAAATGCTTTTGGATTTTTTTGCATGGTTGTAAATCTTTTTGAGCACTGATTTATGCATAATAATCTTGAATATAATGGAACGTTAATATTTTTCTATGTGATATTCCAGCTCACTGTTGCGGTTTGCTGATGACAGATCCTCTACCCAGAACCCCTCCGTAGGCAAAGCTTGTTCTGGATGGGTGATTTCACTGTCTTTGACCAGTTCCCATGGCAACATTTCAAGTTAAAACTGAAAATGTTTTACTTTTTTTCTTTATCCTCTGTGGATCCATGTCCTACCTTCCTTTGATCCGCTCTCACGCTGATACCGATACAGTGTTTCATAAAAAAGGAACCTGACAAAGAAAACAATGATATAAATCTACATGTCTTTCATCGAGAGAAACATTGCAGGGTTTCTCAACAGGGTTTGATCAAGATCAAGATCCAGATTTAAAAAAAAAATTTGTTGTGCAAAAGTAAACAAAATGCCCTGAGAATCAAACAATATGAGCTGAATAGGAATATTCACAATTTTTTTTTTTAACTTTACAGTTTTGTTCAAGATTTTTGAGGAATAGTGGATACAGTATATCAAGCAACCTACATGTTGGCATCTACCTTTGCTTCTGTCACGGGACAGATACATTTAAAAAATAAAATAAATACGGTAAAGAGAATTTTGGCCTCCTTTTTAAACATTTTTAAGCCTATTTTTTCTATGATAACTCTGCATGATTATATGGTAAGTTTAAATTTAGCATTGATTTTTTTCCTCATTGTCTGTGACCCATTTCACAACATGCCAGTAGAGAAGTAACCTATAGCTGTGCTTTAATTAATGCAACCAGAGAAGCGCTATATAGCAAACAGAGCTTGGGCATGTTTCTGGCTCTACTGGAGCTGATATTTACATATTCCACTAAAATGAACATCTTTTTGAATAATGAATGCAAATGAGATCCAGCCGACTGAGTATGTTTGGATCAGTGGAGGAATTTTTCTGTCTCTGTGTGTTCCTGCAACCTTTCTCTCTTTGTATTTCTCACTTCCTCTGAGTGTGTGTAACATACTCAAATTAGCCACAGCCAGTGGAGACTCATGTTTGAGGAGGGGAGGGCTATTTTACCACACCAGCAAATATATAATGAAATGTGTAGGATGCTGTCAAAAGATGTTTTTAAATACATAGTAGTGTGGTATATAGTCTGGTCCAATTTCCACCTTACACTAAACTTGCATGGAAATAAATCAGATTACACCCTTGTGGAAATTAAATGGAATTGGAATTACCTGAACTTGAGAGTGCTTTTTTACTCTTTTTTCCTCATAAGTGCTTGTTGTAGCAACCTGGTACCTTTGGTATGACTTGTTTCTTGGCTGATTGATGAAAACTTCACCAGTCGAGGACGTTGCGGGTGTGCTGTCTGATCCTGAGACTATCCTATGCAGAACATGCAGATACACGGTTTGGAAGGGAAATCTGATGATGAAGAAATGCAAAATGATTATTATGAAAATCATAATTAAAACGTCAAATTATAAAAAGCCAACATGTCCATTTCATTAGCATGTCAATAGCTCTGATTACAGCATAGGCTCAACTTTGGGGTCACAACCTTAGGCCAAATATGCAAACTTGGCATCCTAAAACTGCTGATATAGCATTTGCAAGCACTTTGTGCAAACTGTATAACTTAAAGAGATAGTTCACCCAAAAACGAAAAGTCAGTCATAATTTACTCACCTTCATTTCTTTCCAAACCGGTATTTCTTTCTTCTGTGAAACATATTAAAACAATATTTTGAAGATGCTATAGGTTGCAAACATTTTGTAAACTAAAAAAATGGGTCACAGAGCAAATCCAGATATTCACTGGACTAATGTGCCGGGACACTGCTCAAGGGTATATCGCCTGTGTATGATAAATACAGAGGAAGTTTAGATCTTGAACAATAGATCAAGCCTGATATCCTAATTTAGATCTGAAATGAAACCATGCATCCGATTGTTCTAAAACATAATGCATAAACTGATTTTTATTTTCAATTTATCAGTTCTTGCATCAACAATCAGAAAGCAAGGAAATGTCTAATTTAGTGAAGAAAAAAAAATCCAAAATCCAATCCAAAAACATCAAAAAGAAAAAGAGGACAGACTGTCCTCTTCCTGGCAAAAGTTTTTGGGCCAAGAGACGGGACAATTTTAAACTATTTAATTATAGCCATCACTGGACCTTCACCTGACTGAAGGTTGAAACTGGGCTAAAAATGTTCAGGGCCTGACAGAGGAAGACAGGACAGAGATAGAGTCCATTTCTCCCGTCCATCTGAGATCAGTTCTCTGACAGACACTGTAAGTCGGGTCTGTTAATTACCAGCTGCTGTGAGTCAGCTTATATTTCAGAAATACTTCAATGCTGCCATTTTTAATTGTTCCAGACTTTGCTTTTCTTTCTTTTAGTAAACATCAGGGATTAAGCCCACCTCCTGTTTCTTATGCATTAGCCAAACCCTAGTGAGCTGCCTACCAAAGCAACATTTGTAGACATCACACACAGACATGCACATTTATAGTAATAAGATACTGTACCTTGGTTGGCCAATATCTAAAGGATAATGAAGTGTAGAATGCATTTGTGACTGTAAAATGTTTGCCCAAGATGGCAAAGTTGATCGACGTTTAACCTATTTAATGTGTGTCCTAAAGCTCTTGCCTGATCATAACACTTCTTTTCCAGCGATATTCCTCAGACATTTTCTTTTTTTGTAATGTCTCTCAGTCATCTCTCTATCTACAGTCTTTCTTTAAATCTTCCTCATGGCCTGATCCACTTTCAACAGCGTTTCTAGAAATGGCTTACTGCACCTTGAATCAATTTCTTCAAATCAATATTTTAAATCAATATCTGTCCATTCATTTATTTATAAGTAACCATGTAATTAGCAGGATAATGTACAATCACCCACTGACAAGTTGCTGAAAAAATTGCTGAAAGCAATTAACTTAATCTCCAAAAAACTGCATATTTTATTAATTAAAAATGTTTGTAAATTAATCTAATAAAATACAAATGTAATAAAAAAAATTAAATAGCTGACTGTCCATTATGATTTACATAATTGAAAGGCAACAAGTCAACACCAAAAACAAACTAAATAAAAAAATAAAATCATATTTTATATTCGTCTAGATATAAAAGCATGTTGTGCTTTCATGAATCTCAGCTCCTGTTATAATGCACATTATGTTTGCAGGCTTACAGCTGTAGCCAGTGGTCAGTCAGTCTGTTTCAATGCAGCTGTGAGTGCATTAAATGACTCTACAAGCTCTTGGGCTTCTAATTCCTGTCGTAATGACTTGTAAGTTTGAAGGAAGCCAATTGAGCACTTATAATATTGACTTCAGCTTCCAATCTAGTAACCCAGTAACCAGCACACAGAATGCTGATTTTCAGATTTGCCGCCTCCCACTAGGGTACTGTGGTGGAAAATTTAAACTGAATATTAAGCTAAACGTGTTTTAACCATTTGACCTTATTTGACATGCTAAATCTCTGAAACAATGTTCTAAGACATTCTGTATTTTAGGTGAATGTGTGTGTGTGTGTCGAACCCATGATGTGTGTATAAATAACAAATATGGGAAATGAGACTAGTTAGGGATGATTAAGTTAGAACTTGTGATCAATGAAGTAATGGTTAAAACTACCCAGTAACAGAAGAAGACTGAAAATGAATAACCAATCAAATTAATGTCATTATGCCATACCCCCTATTGTATAAAAACTGTTGTTTCCGTGTTTTCGGGGGATTCTCAATGGAAAATTGTCTGAGATCCACCGGCCTTGTTTTTACTTGGGAGATTCTCAGAGTATTGCTCGAGAACTCTCCGGCCGTTAATTAAAAGCATTTAAGGGATAATTACTGAAGTCTGTCTGTCATTTAAAAGCTGCGCAGCTGGAGAAGTTAGGATTAGAGAAAACTCGAAGCTAAAGATGTCGATGGACACTTTGGGAGCTTGAGTTAGAGTAGTTCAGAAAACTCGAAGCTAAAGATGTCGATGGACACTTTGGGAGCTTGAGTAGAATAGTTCAGAAAACTCGAAGCTAAAGATGTCGTAGGACACTTTGGGAGCTTGAGTAGTGTAGATTCAGAAAATCAACTAAGATGTCAGACACTTTGTCTGAGAGTAGTACGTATAGAAAACATGGAAGCAAATGTCAGATTTTAGGTTAGACTTTAGGGAAAGAAAATCCATCTGAGTAGAATAGTTCAGAAAACTCGAAGCTAAAGATGTCGGTAGACACTTTGGGAGCTTGAGTAGTGTAGGATTGAAAAATCAGCATTTGTCTGAAGTATCGTTAAGAGAAGACTTATAGGAAAGCAGATAGTCAGATTTTAGGTTAGATTTTAGGGAAAGAAAATCCATCACAGTACTTAGGGGCAGTCAGGAGTTATATTAAAGGTATTGATCATGATCTCTCTCTGGTCCTTGACCAGAGGTCATTTGACTAATCTGAAGAAGTGTCAGGAGGCTTCTTGCTACAGCAGGTTATGCTAATGCCTTGATGTCCTATATTAGCCACAGTACTCGTCAGTCGTCATCCTACAGCACAAACTCCATGAGAAGGCAATGACAAATCTATAACTTCATTTTGCTGCCTCATCAGATACTTAATTTTAGTCACATTCTAAGGCAGCTTGAATACTCGATGGAAAAGGTAATCCCAGAACGCACTGCACTTTTGGAACAGACATATTGTCAATTCTGTGCACTGCCTATATGTGACTGAATGAATATTTATGACCTCTTACATATTAATGTGCTTCTTTGTGTCTTGATAAAACAGATCAAAAAAACACTTTCAACATCAGGAACTTTAAATATAATCTCAGTCAATAAAATAGCACGGAGGTGTTGTTGCATATAAATCCTCTCATTTTATCAGCGTGAGATCTCCTAACCAACCTGGCCAGACTCGGCCCCCTTCTGTGTAAGTGGCATATGCAGATATAGGAACACGCCGAATCATTGTTAAAACTCTCAGGTAGTTTAGGAAAGAAAGGCTTAAGACAGGTGCATGCAGCAGATAATATGTGATAGATATTTGTCCTTGGGTTTCCAAGTTCTTAAAACTCATTAAGATATTCACAAGAAAACAGATGCAACAGTAAGAAAGTTCAAGGTAACTGGAGATGTTTTGAGATGATATTCAGCAATGTTCAGTCTGCATATGAATGAAATATAATAAAATACATAAAATGCAATTACTATGTAAAAGAATATAAAATATGATTATTACTTTTTTGTGCTGACACTGCTTTCTTTCGATTATTATTCAAGTCAGTTAAAAATTATATTTTTATTTTATTACATTAAATTTTTATTTTAGATTTTATTTAATTTATAAAATTACATATTACAGAAAAATATGATTTTTTTTAAAGTGGCTTATTGCTTTCTTTCAATTATTATGTTATTTATAATGCACAGTCAGCCATTTTTTCTATTTTATTATGTTTATTTTATTACTATTACACCACATAACATTTTTATATTTTATTTCACTAATTTACAACTAACTTTTTATTTTATTTTATGTGCAAGAATATACTACGAATAAAATAAAATAAAAACAGCTTAAAGGGTTAGGTAACCCAAAAATGAAAATTCTGTCAGTAATTACTCACCCTCATGTAGTTCCAAACCAGTAAGACTTTCGTTCATCTTCGGAACACAAATGAAGACATTTTGATGAAATCTGAGAGCTGTCTCACTCCTTCATGGCTGCTAGATAATTGTATTCTGGCGGCCCAGAAAAGTTAGTAAACACATCATTAAAATAGTGACTAAAGTGGCTCAACCTTAAGTTTATCAAGCGACGTGCGAAAAAAAGAAAAACGTTATTAAACTATTCATTTTCTTCTGTGTGGATCTCTGACGTGAGTTCACGAGAGCACCACGATGCATGCGCGAGAACTGAGAAGATGACCCAGATGGGTCTCGATCAAGGGGGTAATCCATTCGCCGGAAACTGAAGCCTCTCCGGGCGCCGCCATTGTAGCTGACTATCACCTGCTGTTAGCATTCCATTGACTCCCATTAATTTTGGCGTCACTTTGACAGTGAATAACTTTACATCTGAGGCGTCCAAAGACTCCATTTGTCCATTATTTATTTCTAAAGAAACACGACAATGTATAAAATGCTCCATTACTTTGTATCTTACGTTGTGGCCCCGTAGAAGCAGTTTTTGTAAAAACAGGCTAACGATTGCGTCCTAACACAAGACTCTCTGTCGCACACTAGAGAACATTACCGTATAGACAGAAGTAGAAGCTTGCGTGCAATGGGGGGGACGTGGAGGCTTAAAGTCAAGAGAACAAGTCAGAGGCCCACAATAAGAAAATTAATCGTTTTTTTTTGGGGGGGGGGGGGGGGGGGGGGGCACACAAAAATTATTCTTGTTGCTTGATAAACTTAAGGCTGAGCCACTGTAGTCACTTGGACAATTTTAGCAATGTTTTTACCAACTTTTCTGGACCGGCAGAATACAATTACAGCAACCTAAGGAGTGAGCCAGCTCTCAGATTTCATAAAAAATATCTTAATTTGTGTTCTGAAGATGAACGAAAGTCTTACGGGGTTGGAACAACATGAGGGTGAGTAATTAATGACAGAATTAAATTTTTTGGGTGAACTAACCCTTAAACTAAAAATAAAATAGCTAAAACTAAAAATAGCATAACTACAGAGCCCCTTAAAGGACATTGTGAAGTTCCCCCAGAAACTTTGTAGCCGCTCGCAAAACTTTTTCGAGGAAAGGCAAAACTTCTGCGAGAGAATGCAAAACTTAACAACAGATAATATAAAATACTATATAAAATTGTAATGTAATAAAAAATCTAAAGTAATAAAAATAAAATAAAAATAGCATAAAATAAAAAATTAGCTTAAAATAAAAATAGCATAACATTAAATACAAAATCAATTAAATAGAAAAGTTATGCAATTAAAAAAACAAAAACAAAATAATATTAAATATTGTTTTTAATTTTTAAAATAAGTTGAATTCTTAGGGTTAGGGGTTCGTTCAAATAATCCTAAATATCAGAAAAAGTAACAAGGATGCTTGCTTTTACGAACACAAATAAAAGTTTCCAAAACACTGAGACATGAGAAGTCGTGATACTTAGTATTCAATCAGGCATTCGTCTTGCATAAACCTATTGTTGCTGTTGTCGTTTGGAGGCCCTTGGCAGACATCTGAGTCTAGACGTCTATGAAAGTCTATTCCTATTTGCACAAGAGGCACTCCATTAAAGATAAGTAATGGTCTGTCAGCCTCATCCCACGATCCACATTCATCTCAAAGCCCAATTTATGGAGATAAGAGAACGTCATTACCCCCTGCTACCTCTCATCAGTTCTGATTTTTCGAGGAAACAGCAGTGGGATAAGTGAAAGTGGGGTCTCAGGGCATCAGCGGGTCAGTGATGGGCTCTAGAGGGCGATTTCACTGTTAATGACCACTCCCATTCGGAGCACCTCATTTATGTCTAGGGTTAAGTCTTATTTAGTGTGTGTATGTGTGTGTTTGTTTAATGAAACTCGAAGGTGTGACTGCTTTGTCCAAATAATTGGAAGGATCTATCCTTGCTGTTATTAGGGCACGAGTGAGAATCCTGCACCAATTAGATTCTTCACCTCTAACATTTCGCGTGATAACTGACATATAAAACCACAGGAGATATAAATGCCATGCTTTCATTATACAAAGGACTTCCAGGTGCTTTAAAAAAGTCACTGACTACAAATTACCATTGAAAAAAAAAGTGCTGCTCATTTCAATATAATGCTAAATCTTGTATATAATACGACCATCACTCAGAATCATGCCAATGGTTTTGCTGCTGAATCAGGCTGTATATGCTCAAGGGGCCATATATCTCAACAGAAGCCACAGCGCTTTAACTGCACAGGCCTGTCCACTCATTGTGATTGAGCACTGTGGCTCAGCATTGTGAGTGAGAAATACTACGAGAAGCTCAATTTGTTTTAGAGAATCATTACCAAGGAAAACACCTGCAATTTATCTTCTTAAGTCTTGACTCTGCAGACAGTTTCTTTATGTGCAATTATCCACAAAAGGCAGCAGTCAAAAAGTTTAGCTGGTTTTTGTTGTGGTAATGCATTTTTTCAGGGAGTATTTATAGATTGCTTTGGGGACATTTTTGATGTCTCACATTATAAGCCCCTTTCACACATGGCCTACAGTCTTTACTGGCAAATTACCGTTAAGAGATCGTGTGAAAAGGACCTTTTCAAAATGAAAGGGTAAATCACTTCTGGCAATTACCGGTACGAGAAGTTGTAACAATATTACCAGTAAATTATGATGCTGTGTGTGACCAAAGAGCAGGATTATCGGTAAGAGCATGTACGAGGCACGAACACACGGACATAAGAAGTCTGCTTTGGGTCTTAACCCTCTGTCTAAGCTGTTTCTGGTAAGTTCTGCAGCTATTAACTGTTTTTCTATGTAAACAAGCACTAGACGGACGTGTCTTGCGCTCACCTTCTTTTCCATTCATCAGCGCTGCGGCTCTGCAGTTATTGCAGTAGGCCTACTATAGTAACAGCAATAGGCTACTATAGTAACTATTTGAAGAACAAAATCACATTCTATGTGATCATCCCCTTACGCCTGTCACTCAAAACTGAAAGAAAAAAAAAGTCGTTGCCTCAATAAACTCCTTACTGCTTATGAATAGATAGTAAGGTAGTTGTTAAATTTAGATATTGGGTAAGATAAAGGGATGCAAAATAAAACATTAATATGTGCATTAAATACTAATAAACAGCCAATATGCATGCTAATAAGCAACTAGTTAATAGTGAGAATTGGACCCTAAACTAAAGTACTACCGAACTTTCAAAGGCAATTCATACAAGTGTGAAAGACGACTGAAGATTTCAAGATTCAGAAAGGAAGCAAAACACCATAATGACTTATGCGCCACATTCCAATTCTTCTGAAGTGATTTTAGATGTTTGCGTGAGGAACTGAACAAAATTATTATTATTCACTGAAAATCTGCACATCTGTTCTCTCCTTGGCATTTTCATGGGAGCATTCTAATTTGAAAACGATTCATTCAATAATCACTCATGGTTCACAAAACCTGACTAAATGATTAGTTTAAGACTCAAAGATCCAGTTGCAGTGGTTCACACCTAACTGGAGGTAAACTTCAGCCTGTGTCTCACAAAGTTACTGTATGACGTAAGTCATGGGTTATAGAGGAATAGACATATGAATCACTTTTAACATACTAAATCCTTTTTTCTTTTTGGAAGCTTAAAGTAACACTAAGTAGTTTTTCAACCTTCATAATATATTTCCAAGACCCTTGTGATGGTACATCAACTTAAAATAAGTTAAATGACTCGTCTGACCATAGCCTGACGGGGTCTGTATCGCTTTTACTGGCACTATGTAACTTCGGGGTTCGGGTAGGAACCCGTGCACAAAAAGAACTACAAAATTCGACTGCTTTACGTCAAGCGCTACAATAGTCATTATTTCGTTTTTCTTCGTTTCTGATGTCGCAATACATCATCCTTTTATGAAATCATGTAACATACTCTTGTCTGTGGACTTCGTTCATTCTGAAGCCGGTGCTGGATAAACAGCGAGCGGTGTGCGAGGTAGGCTAATTATTTACGACAGTGGCAATGGACAATTTTTTTTCCAACCAGTAGGGCGACCGAAGAGGAAAATTTACTTGGTGTTACTTTAAAGGATAATTCACCCAAAAAAGAAAATTCTGTCATTAATTACCCTCATGTTGTTCCAAACCCGTAAGACTTTCGTTCATCTTTAAAAAAAAGATGTTTTGCCAATCTTTTTGATGAAATCTGAGATTTCTGTCCCTCCATTGACAGCTACTGAAACTTTGACGCTTCAAAATGTTCACTAAGGGATTGTAAAACTAATCCAATTGAGCGGTTTATCCAAATTTTAATTTGCTTTATATTATTAAATAATAATAAATATTGAATTCAGGCTTTTATTCATATAAACAATGATCAGCGAACATAAACTGAAGCTCAGCCAAACATGGATGACGCTCGAGAAAAATCTCATTGGTTCTTGCGAAAGTTCAAACACACAAGAATGAACCTCATTGGTTATCACACGTCAAGCGAACATGCTTGAGCTTCCCTTTACCAAAATTATGTGAGTTGATGAATGTTTACCGTATTGTGAATAACAGCCTAAATTCAATCTGTTCATCATATAAAGCGAATATGTCTCTTCAGACAATTTTGTACTAAACCGCTCAATGCATTCAGATTAGTTTTAAGCGTCAACGTGTCAGTTGCGTAGCTGTCCGTGGAGGGACAGAAAGCTCTCAGATTTCATCAAAAAGATCTTCATTTGTGTTTCCCCCAAAAACGAAAGTCTTACGGATTTGGAACGATATGAGTGTGAGTAAATGATGACAGAATTTTCATTTTTGGGTGAAATAACCCTCCAAAGATTCAGTTGTCATTATGTGTAATTGCATGCAGAATAAAGACCAGCTCCGTCTAATTAGCTTGTCCTTTTGTGCTCCTCAAAAGAAAGAATATCACACAGATTTTGAACATGAGGGCGAGTAAATGATGACAGAATTTTAATTTCTAAATGAACTTTCCCATTAAATATATAATCAGTGTTGTAGCTAAATTTGGACGTTTTCCACTTAGGAAGAGCAGATGCTGAGACAAAGCTGTTAGCCTTCAGCACAAAAAACCTGTAACACTCTTTTCAGCAAGTCTAGCATGACAGATTTATTACACACTCAAGCAATACCATTCAAGCTAGAGTGCTGTTGTTCTACTGTAAGTATCAGTCATTTTCCAGATAAAGTTTGATAAACAAGAAGTTAGTATTCTGTAAATTGCATTTCGGACAAAATGTGGCCAGTTTGCTCACGCTTAAATATGAAGGTTCCAAAAGAGGGTTTTTGTAGCAATTCCATATAAGAACCAAAGAAACGCTCAGTGAACAGTTCCATAACCATTACTTTCTCAGTGTAAAGAAAGAAACCTTTTTCCACTATAAAGAACCATTTGTGCAATGTAAAGTTTCCATTAATGTTCAAGGTTTTTCATTTAACCAATGCTAATATAGAACCATTGTTTTTAAAAGTGTAATTTTCCCTACCACATTTTCCACAAGTTCTGCATGTTGCCAGGCAAAGTAGACAGACTGATAGCCTTTCTGAACAATGCAACACAAAGACAAGTGAAGGGATACAACACAACAGGTGGTGTTATATGAAATATCAGCACTTTTGAAACATCGTTCATCTAATTGAACTATCCATTTTCCAAATCAGTTGTCGTGAGCCAATCGAAACTGACAATCGCAATAATATGTGTCGCTCCAAGCTTTTTAATAAGAGAGGGCAAAGGTAGGCCAGAGTTAAACAAACTCAAAATGAGATCTCAAATTGTTCCAGAGAGTAAACTGCCTGTCTGAGGATAGCAGTGAACATATGTTTGCCCAGATATTACCAATCAATCTCTCATAATCAGGGTGAAATTCAACCAATCTGACTACACTCAAAGTTTGAGAAATATTGATCTGCATGTAGGGGGATTGTTATGGAGGAACATTGGCGTATAGGTTAATTAGATCTCACAACTTTTCCTCTCAAAACAGGAAGACACAGAGCCTTCCAAGGATTAGCATAAATTAAATAGAAAGGAAAGGTGGTCCTATTGATTCCTATAAGCCTGGCTTTTTTATTGAGGGATTAAAGAAAAATGCAACAGCCAAGAAAAAAGATAACCAGGGATAATAAACGAAAGTTCTTGTGCTTTGTATAAACTTATGAGTGATGCCTCCGATGCTGCCCGTGTTTAATGAGCATATATTTATTTCTCAAGGAAAGAAAAACATCCAGTATCGACTTACTTAGAAAAGCAAAGCACCTCAAGGTCACACATATTTCTAAGATCAACAAAATGAGATATGATACCTCTCCGATTAAGTGCCTATATCGGTCCCATTGGATGTCTTTTTACTGTACTTCATATTCTCATAATGAGCACATACAGTGTATCCAAACGCTTACATCTTGTAAATAATGTGTAATGCTGAGCTGTGCAGAACTGGATACACTGTCTAGTCAACAGGAAATGTGTATCAGTGTCAGTGAAACATGGACGGAGATATCTAGAGGACAGAACAGAACGAGTTTACGATGTCAGGTATCACTCAGATGCCCTTGCTGTAACCCTGCAGCTCCTCTTGCTAACAGGCACTCAGAGAAATCACAGTGTTACTCACAGGTTCAGACTGACTGTGGAAGTTCACGGAACTGATGTCACAAATGACATTTGAGGTCTTCCAGAGATGTTGCTATACAGTAGATTAAGAGAACTCGAGCTTATTATGTGAATTCTCTTCTTGTTTGATGAAAGCAGCAGATGCACAAAGATACTGTATCTGTGGGTATTTCACTTTAAATCTCCTTCTTACCAGTAGTTAATACATTTAACCCTCTGGGCTTCTTCGTAAAGTAGTTACACTTAGCTTCCTCCCGGTCAAAAACGGACGAAGCCTTAAAATTTAACTTTATTTTTTTCCCAGGATAACCATTCAAATATATTTTTGTTCTATAATATTTTCTGATTATTATTTAGAATTTTTTGAGTTTTTTATGATACTTTGCATTAATTATATAATTTGTATGAGCTATTTTTTCCATTAAAATTAATATATATATTTTTTTATTATTAAAAAATTTTTTTTTTTTCAATAAATGCAACGTTTTACATCAAAATAGGGTCTAGGCTGCATGCCAAAAAATTTCAAGTGAGAAGACCGCCACCCAGTGGCTTTAAAAATAAATTATTGTGTGCAATGCCCTTAACGGCCTGTAGGCTGCCTATAGCTTCCTATGTAAATACATAGAAAGGCTTTTTGATTCTTATTGTTGTTTTAGACATGATTTCTCGATCTGATTCGTTTTTTTTTTATTAAGATATATATTTAGATGTTCTAAAAGACTACTTTTAATATTTTTTTTATTTTTTTTTTAGATAAGTATTAGGTTTTTCATTATGATTACAATCAAACAATAATGTTTGGTTAGAAAGGGAACACAATCCAAACATTTTTGTTACTCAGTATTTGATAATTAAAAAAATCGAACAAAAGGGTGGATAGTGATAATTCAAAACACTTTATACAAACATTTTGCAATTAATTATTAATTAATTAAAATTAATTAATTAATTTTAATTCTATAAATGGTAATACAAACTTCAGAAGGGAACAGCAATTATGATCGAACATAGAAAACATAAAATAACATAACAGCAAACAATCATTATCAAACTGTAGGTTAAAAAATAGGAATAAAATAATAATAATAATAAACATAATTTTAACTATATACATACAAATTTTAAATATTATATTTATTGTTGCATATATCTTTGATCTAACCAGCCTTGGTAGCAGGCAGGGGAGAAAATGTTTGTTTTATAAACAAGTGTGTGTGTGTGTGTGTGTGTGTGTGTGTGTGTGTGTGTGTGTGTGTGTGTGTGTGTGTGTGTGTGCATTTGAGCGAGATGTTTCTTTTTCATTTATTGATTTTATTTTGCATATTCTAAAAATTTGCTGTTGCACTCTTGCCAGTTTATGTGTGTGTGTGTGTGTGTGTGTGTGTGTGTGTGTGTGTGTGTGTGTGTGTGTGCATTTGAGCGAGATTTTTTTTTCATTTATTGATTTTATTTTGCATATTCTAAAAATTTGCTGTTGCACTCTTGCCAGTTTATGTGTGTGTGTGTGTGTGTGTGTGTGTGTGTGTGTGTGTGTGTGTGTGTGTGTGTGTGTGTGTGTGTGTGTGTGTGTGTGTGTGCATTTGAGCGATATTTTTTTTTTCATTTATTGATTTTATTTTGCATATTCTAAAAATTTGCTGTTGCACTCTTGCCAGTTTATGTGTGTGTGTGTGTGTGTGTGTGTGTGTGTGTGTGTGTGTGTGTGTGTGTGTGTGTGTGTGCATTTGAGCGAGATTTTTTTTTTCATTTATTGATTTTATTTTGCATATTCTAAAAATTTGCTGTTGCACTCTTGCCAGTTTGTGTTGTGTGTGTGTGTGTGTGTGGTGTGTGTGTGTGTGTGTGTGTGTGTGTGTGTTTGCATTTGAGCGAGATTTTTTTTTCATTTATTGATTTTATTTTGCATATTCTAAAAATTTGCTGTTGCACTCTTTCCAGTTTATCTGTCTCTCTCTCTCTCTGTGTGTGTGTGTGTGTGTGTGTGTGTGTGTGTGTTTGTGTGTGTGTGTGTGTGTGCGCGCGTGTGTGCATTTGAGCGAGAGTTTTTTTTTTTCTTCATTTATTGAGTTTGTTTAGCATAATTCAAAAAATTTACTGTTGCAGTCAGTTTATCTGTTATTACACAGTAATAAGCCAGTTTATCTCTGTGTGTGTGTGGGCGTGTGTGTGTGTGGGGTGGGGTGTCTTTTTTGCACTCTTCATGTTTTAGAGTGTCACCCCTTTACTACTGTACACTTTTTTTCAGCAGAGTGGCTGATCTGAAGTTTGTACAACCAAAAGTTTCTCTAAATTTTCCTATTTTTTCGTATTTCCCATTCATTTCCTATGTCGTCCGTTTTAGACCGGTGAGGAAGCTAAGTGTGACAAAATTTTTTACGACCCTTTAACATATCAGAATCATCTCCTTGATTTTTTTGTGTGTTCATATAGGTAATACAACAAAAGTCACCAAGTTTCACCCCCATCCGATGAAGCAAAAAAAATTAAACATTTCAAAACGTAAAAGTTTTCGTCCGTTTTCGGACGAAGAAGCCCAGAGGGTTAAAGTAAAAGTTTGAGCCTACCCAAGACTGAAATCCTATAATTGGCCCTTTTCCAGAGCATCACTATTTTTAAAAGAGAAAATCTATAAGAGATGCCCGATAATTGGGATTTTAGTGTTTTAGCTTTTGAGAAAACATTGTGATGTGTGAAGTATATTTTTTTCTTATAAAATGGGTTATATCATACAAAGTGCATGCATTTTGTGAAGAACATTGTTTTGGCTGTGCTTCGGCTTTTCCCTTTTCTTAGTTTACGGATATGACGACACAAGCGAGTGATGCATGTACGCAATTTTCCATGAAAACCATTCCGCCCGTTTTAAAATATAAACACTTATAACAGGCTTACCATAGTGAATCAGGGCAAGACCAAAACACGTTTTGGAAGAAGTATTGATGATGTATTGATTCAAATTTAAATTTTGTTAATTTGGGGGGAAAAAGTGTCTGTGTACCTTTAATCATTATTGAAATAAATAATAATGATTTTATAGATCCCTTATTAAAATAATAATAATAATTCACATTAATAAGAAAAAAGAGAAATTCCAGTAATTATGATTTTTTTCTATCCTACATTTAGTATTTAATTATTATTGATAATTACTATCCTACATTTTCCCTCTAGGTTCCCTTGCCATGCTATTTATTGTATTTGTAACATAATAATTAAAATGAATATTAATTTATAATAAATTATAATTCAAATAGGGCAAATATGTCAAAGCATATCACACGGTCTGAAGTCAAATGGTTCTCGTGTGTCTCGTAAACGATAGCAATGCAGCAAATTTTAATATGCATATTCAAATCACACACGTGAGATTTGAGAGCTATGAAGGAGGGGAATATTTTCAATAAACAACAGATTATCATATGTGACCCTGGATGACAAACCAGTCACATGGGTCATTTTTTTTAAAATTTGATTTATACATCACATAGAAGCTGAATAAATAAGCTTTCCATTGATGTATGGTTTGTTAGTATAGGACAATATTTGGCCGAGATACAACTATTGAAAATCTGGAATCTGAGGGTGCAAAAAATTAAAACATTGAGAAAATCGCCTTTAAAGTTGTCCATTTATGTTCGCGATTGTGCTGCATTCACTCACAAAAATAAATGTTTTATGCATTTACGGTAGGAAATATCTTCATGGAACATGATCTTTACTTAATATCCTAATGATTTTTGGCATAATTTTTTTATTTATAATTTTGACCCATACAATGTATTGTTGGCTATTCCCACAATATACCCGTGCAACTTAAGACTGGTTTTGTGATCCAGGGTCACATATGGCTTCTGAATACTGGAATATACTTTTACTGTAATTTTGCAGCTTGACAGCACACTATTCACTTTCATTATAAGGAAAAGATCAACGTGAACATCCTGCCAAAGATCTCGTGTTTGACAGAAGAAAGAAAATCCCGCAGGTTTGGAACGACGTGTGGATGAAGATGACGACAGACTTTTCAGTTTTAGATGAACTATCACAGTTTGATCCCCACTGCTGGCAGATCACAAGATAACTCTTATTTCTATTCATCAGCAGTCTTCATTGTATCTCTCACTTTTACCTCTACATGTCCCTTGTTCTGCCTCTAAGGAACATCTAGTCTTAGGTTGAGAGGATAAGCAACAAGGTTAATAAAAACATTTAGAGAAATATCAAAGATAACGAACAATTCATAAACTCTTTGGACAGAAAACCCCCCAGAAACCTCCTTTCCTTGCATGATAGCTGATAAAAGAACTGAAATGTGATGCCTTATATATCATTGAAGGAGCCCAATCTAATCTGTGAAACACTCGAATGCCCTCTAGACCCTTTAACCTTCATTCACAGGTGCTGCTGCTGCCCAGTACGAATAAATGATTTGATAAGTTAAAGCACCATTCAGCCATTAAGCTTGTCATCTCAGTTTTAGCTGCATATGATAGTAAAGGGCCTAGACCTTTCCCATTATACAAATGTAGGAGAGAGGCGAGAAAGAATGGAGCAAAGGAAAAGAGAGAGGCACATTGATATTACTGGCCCTGACGTTCCCTTATAGTCACATAAAACCATAAGACCGACATAACACCTGAGGAAAAAAAGATGCAATAGCAACCAATTATGGCGCTGCCACAGCCAGGAAATCGCTCGTGACAGTCTTATCCTGCATGAGCTGGAGGAAAGCTTTCCTCTTCAATCTCACACAACATGTGGGCATCCTCACTAAATCCATCACATGCTGACAAAGTCTAATGATAAGGAGGCCACAGAAGGAGGATTCCCACATCGAAAGTGAGTTTACAATTTTCACTCTAACAAACTGCTTATAAAGAGCTTGTGTGGATGTATCCGAAATGTGATTTTATACTCGGTAGATGTGGATGCTTGCACCCAGTGCAGCACTTCTTAGAAAACACACATTGGACAGAAATGCAGATAGAATCTTTTGAACTTTTGATTAATCAAAGATTCCTGAAAAAAAGTATCACAGTTTACACAAAAATATTAATCAGCACAACTGTTTTCAATATTGTAATAAGACATTTTTCTTGAGCACCAGATAATATGATTTATGAAGGATCATGTGACACTGAAGACTGGAGTAATGATGCTGAAAATTCAGCTTTGCCATCACAGGAAAACTTTAAAATATATTAAAATAGTTATTTTAAATTGTAATAATATTACAATTTTACAAAAACTTTTGTACAGCAGAGTAAAATTCTAAATTTACCTTACCAATCCAGTTAAATGCAAAGCATCCAGGGAACTAGAAATCCACTGCCAAGTTTCAGTTAATGCAACAAAAATGATTAATTTAGTCTGACTCATTAGATTAATAGGAATGGAACGGAGTTGTGACAGCATATTTAAAATCAATTTAGCTCGTAATCAAGCAGCAAAAATATTTTTTTAAGTGTTGAATGAAAGATATAGCTGGTATTAGTAAACACATTTTGAATAGCGGTGCAATTCAGCCAAGTAGATCAGATTTATATCCCAGTGGAAATTAAATGTGCATATCCAATCAGATAGCAATACGATTGATTTGTGGAAACAGACCCTAAAGACCATAAACTTTTAGACACATACTCACTTAAACATAATAGAGCAAAACAGCTCATTGCCTCCAAGAAAAATATCTGCCATATCTCCAGTATATTCACACAGAAATAAAACCATATTATGTTGGTCAATATTTGCAATTCATTCAATTCTGTACTTTGCGGTGAGTAAAAATTACATGAAATGTGTTTAAGCCCCAGACCCCTCCGACATGTTATTGGACAAAGAATGCAAACAATGTACAGTATGCAGTGCCTCTCTCTCTCTCTCTCTCTCTCTCCCTCTCTCTCTCTCTCTCTCTCTCTCTCTCTCTCTCTCTCTCTCTCTCCTCTCCTCTCCTCTCTCTCTCTCTCCTCTCTCTCTCTCTCCTCTCTCTCTCTCTCTCTCTCTCTCTCTCTCATCCTCTCTCTCTCTCTCCTCTCCTCTCTCTCTCTCTCTCTCTCTCTCTCTCTCTCTCTCCTCTCTCTCTCTCTCTCTCTCTCTCTCTCTCTCTCTCTCTCTCTCTCTCTCTCTCTCTCTCTCTCTCTCTCTCTCTCTCTCTCTCTCTCCTCTCTCCTCTCTCTCTCTCTCTCTCTCTCTCTCTCTCCCTCTCTCTCCTCTCTCTCTCTCTCTCTCTCAATTCTCTCTCTCATTTCCCTGCACTTTCTTCTCCTTCAGTGTTCCGGCATACATCTCTCGATGGCATAATGCCTCATTGCACATGTCAGGAACTCAGAGCCAGGGTTGATGGGAACGAGTGATTAAAGGTACAGCTGTTACGGCCACAGCGCACTGAACGCCCACTCTCCACCCGAACCTGACGATACAAAGCGTCAGGCAGAGGAATAGAGATGAGTCAGATGCTGGATATGCCCGGTCGAGGATCAGGATCAAGACCTGATTGTCTAGCTTGAAGCCTCAACAACATGCATTCCTTTAGACAGTGTGTTCGCTTACAGACTCCTGGATACCGATCGGTGCAGTTGCTTAAGCTTTGAGAGTTTGAAATTTTGTCTTTCAGTAAATAAATAAATATTCCACATTGCAGCTTATTCTTAAAATTAAATTGACGATATACCCATTTAATATTGTATTTGAAAACAATTGAATTTATTAGCAGATAACTTAGACAATGTGATCTAACTTTTAATTTAAATAAACCTATAACAAACATCACCCATTATAATAAATGCCTCTATCTATCCATCCATCACATTTGAAGGGGAAATAAATATTTTAAAAAACAACATTATATTGATAAAGGCTTCTGTTCAAATTAGTCATCATCATTATCAACAAAAACAACAACTTTAAATGCTTTTTGAGAATGTTTAGATCTTGGAGATCTCAATTAAAGCATAATCTCCAGTGATTGGGAAAATGGGAACTTTCTCTACAACATTGGAACTGTTGCAAGCTCTCCACCGCCAAAATATCAATTAATTTATCCATTGGCAGCCAGAAAGCCGCTGAGCTGAATACTAATGTAGCCCACAGGAGAAGGGACACAAAGGCACAGACCTCCCAGAGCATGAGGATCACAGTACTGGAAAGCACTGCTGGAGCCAACATTGATTTATACTGAGCTGCATTCACTGTGCAGGTGTGTGTTTGATTGCCGAATCTGAAGGTGGAATCTCCTTGGAGATTTTAAGTAGAGCATCTCTTATTCAAAACCTGCTCTTTAATCGGGTCTCTGCACCTGAGCCCAGCGTGGCTTCTTCTGCAAGTCATCAAGCACAAACTCACGAAAGTACCACAACTTATACGATTAATTATAAATAAATCGTTACTGGCAAACTTACAGCTGGGGAGCGTTGAGACAATGTAAACTGTAACAAAAATGTTTTAATTGTTATTTGACACTACTATCAATTCAATTAGTGCCAAAAATGTTCATTTACAATTTTGCTCTTTGCTGAGCTGAACACAGAATTCGAAATGCTGTTCGGTTTGTGTTTGAGACCCCCTTAAGTGATCACTGTAATTCTGTAACACTGTCAATACAGCGCTCTGTGCAAACACAGGGGTGTTGACAGTGTTGCAACAATTATTATCAAGGATTTTCTCATGGATACTCTTTTACAGGGATATGGTA
Source organism: Chrosomus eos (assembly GCA_036326025.1). NCBI lineage: Eukaryota > Metazoa > Chordata > Actinopteri > Cypriniformes > Leuciscidae > Chrosomus > Chrosomus eos. The sequence goes on from CM070831.1 coordinate 9,965,837, forward strand.
GGTTTGGGGAAGCTACTTTAAATCTTGCCAGGCTACATGCTAATCATAATTTACAGTAGTTCAATACAGTCAAGCTACACTAGGGCGATATCTTTTTATATATTTGGTTCAGGTACATTCAGGTTAATTTACAAAAGGGTTCCTCTAATCCAGTCCTAGAGGGTTTAGTTCCAACCCTAATCAAACACACCTGAACAAGCTCATCAAGGTCTTCAGAGTTACTGGAAAATCACAGGTAGGAGAGTTTGATCACTAAACTCTGCAGGACAGTGGCTCTCCAGGGCAGGATTTGAGGAACCCTCATTTATGAACAGCTTGAACACCAACTCACTGAAATGAATCAGAATTTTTAATGTTACATGCTGTACTCAAAGAGAGAGGCCCCACCTTGTCATCTGCCATTTTTTTTCAGACAAGTATCTGTGCAAAAGTGTATGGACAATATGAAAAACTAAATTCAGTTTGTGTTCTTCACAGTTTTTATCCTGTTACAACGTACATTACAAAACCTTTGCAAAGTCAGAATTCATTCCTGTCCATGAAGGAATAATTTATCAACATATTTAGATGTATTTACACTGTTCAATGAAATATTTAGTCCATAAGGGATGTTTTGGTTGTCCGTTTTATATAGTCTGCATTAGCAACAGAAACCTAGAGAGGCGGATCTAAGTTAATCTTAGTGACTTCGTCAATCACCTCAATTCCACTGTTAGTTGAATAACCAGGTCCAACTTAGCCTGGTTCTACCAGACTCTCGTACATTTCATTTGTACAGATAGTCTGGCACCGCTCCATTGACAACCGTTTACTTCCTTGTCGGCGGGTGTTCTATTGAAGTCTAAAACTATTGGATCTGCCCAGAGTCACTCTATCTGCCATAACCAATCGCTAACGTTTGGTCGTGACGCATGTCTTTTCCCGAACCCCGTGGGAGGATGGCCATAAATACAAAACTAAGCAAAGATTGTTCTTGCTCCGGCTTTAACTTCTTTATATTCGGCAGCGTTGCCACAACGAACCGAATGGCTTCACTCGCATCTTTCTTATTTTGAACTACAACTCAAAATAACGCACAAGTCTGTTCTGTAAAGGGAACTAAAGTTTCATGGGGACACACGGACTGTTTTGAAGGTAACACATGTTCCTAGTAAATGTTCATACTAAGCATACATCAGCTCTCAGTGTCTTTATTCAGTCAGTGCATACACCTGGCACATTTAACGTAACATGGTGTCAGAAGAAAAACGGAAAGGGGGACAGTAGGAAGACGAACTAAACCTGTGAAGAAGAACAACGTCCCGAAAAAGGAAGGAAGATGGACGGAGAAATAACGGCACCACAGCTAGCGCCGCCAGGCAAGTTCAACTTCTCCAATGCTAATGAATGGCCGAGATGGATTAAGCGCTTCGAACGCTACAGAATAGCGTCAGGATTGGATAAACAATCGTCAGAGTTTCAAGTGAATGCCTTTATGTATGCAGCTGGCGACGATGCCGAGGATATTTTAAAAGTTTTACCCCTCACGGAGGAACAAAAGAAGTCATATGAGGCGGTTACAGAGGCTTTCACGGCGCACTGTGTCAGCAAGCGGAACGTTATCTTCGAAAGAGCGCGCTTCAACAAACGAAACCAAGAGCCCGGTGAGAGCGTTGAGTCCTTCATTACAGCGGTGCACACACTGGCTGAACACTGTGAATTTGGGGTCCTGAGAGAACAGTTAATAAGGGACCGAATTGTGGTCGGCATTAGAGATGCTAAGTTATCAGAAAGTCTACAGTTGGATGCAGATTTGACGCTAGCAAAAGCTATGACAAGAGTGAGACAGAGTGCAGCAGTGAAAAAACAGCAGCCAGTGTTACGAGGGACAGAGCAAGCAACCGGACAGGTTGAAGCAATACAGCAAAAACATACAAAATGGCGGAAAGCGGCCAAAGATAAACCTGAGTCAAAGACATCTGAATGCAGCAGGTGTGGATTTTCAAGGAAACATTTGTGGAAGGACTGCCCCGCCCGTGATGCAGAGTGCAGGAGTTGTCACAAAAAGGGACATTTTGCAAAGAAATGCAGATCGACTGGTGGGGTCCATGACATCTCAGAGGCACATATTGGGAGTAAACACGAGGAGGATTTTGCTTTCCTAGGAGAAGTGGGCTCCGAGGGAGAGGATGAGTGGATAGAGACAGTGCAGTTAAATGGAGATGCAACTGTTGTCAAACTGGACACTGGAGCAAGTGTTACAGCAATTCCAAGCTGCAGCTACTCCATCAAAAAGCATGGGACACTGCAACCGCCACTCAAAGTGCTGTATGGACCAGGAAACTACAAATTGGAAGTAAAAGGACGCTTTAAAGGGAGCTGAGTCACGAAAAGGTAACAACAGAACAAGACATTTATGTTGTTAAAGATTTGACTAGGGCGCTACTGGGCCTTCCTGCTATAAAAGCACTAAAGCTGATAAGGCGTGTTCACACTGTACAAGCCCGACAAGAGGATTTTAAGGCTCAGTACCCTACAGTGTTTTCAGGCTTGGGAAAATTAAAGGAGCCCTACAAAATAGAGCTGGAGCCAGGTGCGGTCCCGTATGCTCTGTCATCCCCACGCCGCGTGCCTCTACCACTGCGAGACAAGGTGCAGGCGGAGCTGAAGCGTATGGAGGCCATGGGGGTGGTTTCAAAAGTGACCCAGCCCACGCCCTGGTGCGCAGGCATGGTTGTGGCGCCAAAAGCTCAGCCAGGAAAGATTCGGCTGTGTGTGGACCTGACGCACCTGAACAAGTGGGTGCGGAGAGAGAGACATATCCTCCCAGCAGTAGACCACACATTAGCCATGCTGGCCGGGGCAAAAGTGTTCACGAAGCTGGACGCAACCTCCGGTTTCTGGCAGATCCCGTTGTCGGAGGAGAGCCAGCTTCTCACTACATTCATCACCCCATTCGGGCGATATGCATTCAATCGTCTACCATTTGGCATCTCATCAGCCCCGGAGCACTTCCAGCGTCGCATGTCGCAGATGTTAGAGGGGTGCGACGGAGTGGTGTGTCATGCGGACGACATAGTCGTGTATGGAGAGGACATACAGCAGCACAATGAGAGACTGCACCAGGTGCTGAAGAGACTGAGGGATGAAGGACTCACGCTGAACGAAAAATGTGAGTTTACAAAAGATAATATCATGTTTGTGGGTCATCGTGTCACAGCAGGCGGCGTGACAGCTGATCCGGATAAGGTCAGAGCCATCATGGAGATGCCCGAACCAAAGGGAGTGGAAGACGTGAGGAGAGTGATGGGATGGTGAACTATCTGGGCAAGTTTTTACCCCATTTTGCGTCATACACGAGACCAATTAAAGACCTGCTCTGTGAGAAGAACGAGTGGTGCTGGGGAGCGCCACAGAGGGAGGCGTTCCAGAGACTTAAAATAGAACTGAGCTCACCACGGGTGCTGGCCTCGTACTCAACCACAGCAGAGACGTGTGTGTCGGCAGACGCCTCATCCTTTGGCCTGGGGGCCGTTCTCACTCAACAACAGAGTGATGGAACGTGGAGGCCCATCATGTTCATCTCCAGGGGCCTGTCCGAGGCCGAAAAGCATTATGCACAGATCGAAAAGGAGGCTTTGGCGGCGACGTGGGCATGCGAAAGGTTGAGGCCTTACCTCTTGGGACTGAAGTTCAGGTTAGAGACGGACCATAAACCTCTAGTGCCACTTCTGAGTACCAAGGCGCTAGATGAACTCCCTCCCAGGGTGCTGAGATTCAGGCTGAGACTGATGAAGTTCACGTTTGACATTGTGCATGTGCCAGGCAAGAGTTTAATAACAGCAGACACATTATCAAGAGCCCCTGTAGGACACACACTCACACAGGAGGATAAAGATAATGAGGCAGATGTTAAAGTTTTTGTGGACGCTGTCATCCAAAGCCTCCCCGCCACTGAAACAAGACTCAAGGCAATACAAGAAAAACAGAAAGCTGATCCTGTGTGTGCAAAGCTCATCAGATACTGCAAGACAGGCTGGCCGGAGAAAAGTGCAATTTCTTCAGAGTTGGGGCCATACTGGCCTGAAAGGGCAACACTAACATTAGCAGGAGGGCTGCTTCTCAGGGGCCAACGAATCGTCATTCCCTACGACATGAGACAGGAAATCCTCAGCAACCTCCACTGTGGCCATCAAGGTATTGTCAAGTGCAGAGCGAGAGCACACCAGTCCGTCTGGTGGCCAGGACTGGCCGTACACATCAGTCAGCTGGTGGAGAACTGTAACACATGCTCACAGCACATGGCTGAGCACCGAGAGCCTTTGCTGACCACCCCGGTGCAGGAGAGACCCTGGCAAAGAGTGGGTACAGACTTATTCTTCTGGGAGAAGAAGACTTATCTCCTTGTAGTGGACTATTTCTCACGTTACATTGAAGTTGCTCACCTCCATATTGCCTCAGCCAACACAGTCATTGCAGCTCTGAAAGAAGCATTTAGCCGCCACGGGATACCAGACACAGTTGTGTCTGATAATGGACCACAATACAGCTGTGAGATGTTCAGAGACTTTTCCACAGAGTACGGATTTACACACATCACGAGTAGCCCAAGATACCCGCAAGCGAATGGGAGAGGCAGAGCGTGCGGTGGCAACCATAAAAGGATTGTGGAAAGGAGGAGGTGAGAAACTAAAAGCTTTGATGGCGTATCGAGCTACACCCCTGGAGTGTGGTTACTCCCCTGCACAACTCCTTATGGGCAGACAGCTACGCACAACCATACCTCAGCTTCCAGCATCCCTGCTTCCCCGCTGGCCAAACATCAGAGGGTTCAAGAAGGGTGAAAAACGGCAGAAAGAAAAACAACAACTCCGCTACAACCTGCGCCATAGAGCCCGCCCACTGCTGCCTTTACAGCCTGGACAAAATGTGTGGCTCCCAGAAGAGGAGAGACAAGGGACAGTCGTTCAGCAGGCTACAACACCCAGATCTTACATCATTCACACAGATGAAGGACAGATCAGGAGAAACCGGAAACACCTACGTACTGTGCACCAACCACAACCTCAGGTGCTGCTGGATAAGACTGGTACAGCTAAGGAGTCAGACAACCAGGTCGCACACCAACATGAGAGCACTGAAACAGACAATCACAGACAGACAGTCACATCCAACACCCCGTATGTGACAACCTCAGGAAGAGTGTCACGCCCGCCAGAGCGTCTGGACTTGTGAGAGACTGGGGTGAAGAGAAGGAAAAAAAATACATAGTCTATAAATGTTCTGTTGTGAAAAGTTCTGTTTGACAAGAATTTCCTGATAAGTGAGTATTGCTTTTAAGGGCTTTAGACAATCGTCAGGGGGGGGGGATTCTTACTTAAGAGGGGAGGTGTTCTGTAAAGGGAACTAAAGTTTCATGGGGACACACGGACTGTTTTGAAGGTAACACATGTTCCTAGTAAATGTTCATACTAAGCATACATCAGCTCTCAGTGTCTTTATTCAGTCAGTGCATACACCTGGCACATTTAACGTAACAGAGTCGACATCAACGTCATCGTTCTCAGCCACTCCCTCTGTTCGCTGATTGGCCCGGTAAAAATTGATTTCTGGAAACCGAAGTCTACAGCACAATCCCAGACGTAGTACTGAAGGAAAATGAAATTGAGCGGAAGTGCGTAGGAGGGCGGAGCCAGGCTCGGTCCAACTATGATGAACACCTTATTTGCTGTGCTGGTTAAGCTACAATACCATTCAAATGATTTATGTTTTTTAAAGAAATTAATACTTTTATTCAACAAGGACTCATTAAATAGATCAAAAGTGACAGTAAAAAACATATAATGTTGCAAAATATTTCTGTTTCAATTTAATTGCTGTTTTTTTTTACATCTGAGTAAATGTCTCAACTAGCCACAACCTTGGCAAACTACATTTGCTGGTTGCTTTCTGGTGATATGGAAGTATGTACTTCTGTCACTGGTTCTAAGGCTTTCAAGAGAATAGAAAAATCGCATTCTTGTTCAGACAGTATTTAAGCCGCTTAAAGGGGTGGTTCGGAATTTTGGACATCGGGCCTCATTTCCAAGTGAGCCTTAGTGTTATCTATCAGTAGAGACATTTTTTTTTAAAATTCACCCAGTCGTCCCAGTTGCGTAGTTGGCCGGTGCTAGGCTAGCGCGAATCAATGGGACCAGCTTTAGCACGCCATTAAAACAGTTTTACCCACTCCACAGTACACTAAAAGCAAATCAATTATAACGCCAGACTATCGATGTAAATGTCTGTTGAGAGAATAATGTTAGAAATCAAACTATCCTTTTCATCGCATTGCAATAGTTATATTGTTTTACCTATATTTATTAGCACAGTCTACAGCAGCAGCAGAGTGATATGTTACCTAGGCTATAGAGAGAGTCGGTCCACTTGACAATCACGCAAGTGTATTTACCTGCCGCTGACACTCATCATTACAGAAGCAGAGTATAATTTATGATATATGTAATAGCAAGACAGCGTACTATGGCAACGTTTGAAAGCAATACCATTGTTTCGGACTTTGAAGACGATGAAGACGAAGAATGTGAGTTATTCAACGAACCATATATGTATGAGCCAGAATACACAGATGAAGAATTACTCGAGATGGATGCTAAAAGGGCAGAAAGAGAAAGAATGTCTGTAGAGACAGCAGCCAGTGGAGATGCCGTAGAGAACCGGGACAGAACATCGGGAGACTGGTAATGCCAGTGCAGAAAATGTATACAAATGCCGACGGAAGACGAGTGTTTTTGCTGCAAGGAGTGGAACGTATCACACAGATAACAGAACTGGAGCTAGACGAGCTAGACACTAGTTTCCAAAATTTAAATGTATCCGGGCACAGCCCCTCCCGAGACAGACCAATGTGCATAACGGAGCACCAGTTGTCAGTGTCGATCTATCAGTTATGAAAGGGCTAGCTTCATTAGCTAGCTACAGTAGCCTAACAAAAGTTATTACCTGTACATCTGTAGCTGTTGGTGCATCTGGAAAGACGGCTTGGAACTGCATGCCTTGTCATAAACCTGTGACCGTTCTTTAAAGTCGTCTGGTCTAAAATGGTCACTGCAAATCCCTTTTTAGAGTCCAAATTTAGAGTCTCTGTCGGTGTCTCCTTGTCCAAGCCCGAAGAAATAATCCAAAGTTGAATCCTTTCTGGATCTTCAAAATGAAATTTGTGAAAACTTCGCAATGAACATTTATTAGGTTTGATTTTGCAATTGCGAAATGCACACCGAATCACCATGTTGCCTCTGTTTACCTCAACAATTATTACTAAGCTAGCTGACCTCCCGACTGTCGTGTGCTTCGGTTCTGTTTACTTTTTGACGCAGTAACGTTACTACTAACCGGAGCGAAGTATAATTCCGCTGCTGCTGAGAAACTAGTTCCTGTAAATGTAATGCAATCATTAAGATGAAAAGGATAGTTTGATTTCTGACATTATTCTCTCAACGGACACTTACATCGGTTAGTCTGGCGTTATAATTGATTTGCTTTTAGTGTACTGTGGAGTGGGTAAAACTGTTTTATGACATGCTAAAGCTGGTCCCATTGATTCGCGCTAGCCTAGCACCGGCCAACTACGCAACTGGGATGACTGGATGAATTTAAAAAAAAAAATGTCTCTACTGATAAATAACACTAAGGCTCACTTGGAAATGAGGCCCGATGTCCAAAATTCCGAACCACCCCTTTAAACTGTTCTATGAACAAGACCCTTTTATAAAGTCACACGTGTTAGTAAATACAGCTGTCGATCCCTGTGTGAGTGAATGCCTGTCAAAACTAAACTCACTATCTTTTGGTCAATCTCTCCATCCATTTTATAAACATCTTTTTTTCTCTTGTTTGACTGGAGGAAGCACAAGCAGCGAATCCCTCACGACTTTGTCATTGTCAATATTCTGTCTTTTCCCAGTCAAGACATTTCAGTGGAACGTGATAAGATGTATGAAATGAAATGTGATAAGGTTTCTGATAACCCAGTCAAAGTAAAGAGACAGTGTTGTTATTAACTAGTATAACAAAACAATGGATTTTTCGCTATCGTAGATCTCTGAACCTTTGAGCAGTGGGGTGTTTGAAAGCTTTGTTTTTTTGACATGTGGAAAAGCGTGCACAGTAGGATGACGTGGGGAATGCGGTTAATACTTGACAGCAAACTGAAACTTCATTTAAAAAGTGAAAATGAGAGTTAACAAGCACAGCATGACTGCACAAGCACAGCATAAACACAGCTATAAGCATTATGTGCTAAAACGCACTGTACATTTCTGATCGTACTTAAATGCTGATAAAATGAGGGAATGGCTTTCTTTTACTCTCTTCACCTCACACACACACACCTTGAACTTTCACTGTAACAGTGTGATAACCAGCATTACTAGTAATCCATCACTATAACAAACAGCTGTTTCTAGAAACAAATACATTGGCCCTGTCCACACTAATACGTTTTCATTTGAAAACGTATATTTTTTTCTCCGTTTTGGCCTTCCGTCCACACTGAAACGGCGTTTTAAGTCAACAAAAACGTTGCTTTTGGAAAACGCTCTCCAAAGTGGATAAATTTGAAAACGCCGTTTTCGCGTTGTAGTGTGGACTATGAAGCCGGAGGTATTTGAAAACGATGACGTAAGTTTAGTCATGTGATCCATGTTGTACCAATAGATATTCATGTTTACCGGTATTGTGCCTGTTAATTATGTGCGATTCACTTTTACAATGTTGCTAAAATATGTTACTTTCCACACTCTTCATATCACAGTAGCCTACTGCAAAGATGACAGAAAATGTACTCACATTTGCTGTCCTGCGTCAATACAGGAGAGCAGTCGCGTTTTAGACCAAACATATGGTGACTGAGTGCGACCTGGACGCATCAGTGAATGGTGAGATATTTTGCTAAATAAAATTATCATGTTAGAAGAATTGCGCGATACCTTTCTTTATTTTTCCATCTGTATCATCTCAGTGAGCTTTTGTGAGGTTTCACGCATGCGCAGTAAGGTGAATTTATAAGTTTCTCATCCACACTGAAACGTCTGAAAACGCCTGAAAACGCTAGTGTGGACGGAGAGCGTTTTTAAACGAAAACTCCGTTTTCAAATTTATCCGGATTAATGTAGACGTAGCCATTATCTGATTAAATTAGTGATGGGATTGTGAAGAACACTTCTTCTTCCAAGTGATACAATGTGTGCAGTTCAATTGGCAAGATTATTAAAGATTATCTTGTTGGGTTTGGACTATCCTTAAAGGGGGAAAAACAACAACATTCTTACATTCGTGTCATAGAAAAGTCGATGATTTGTAATGAATGTCTCGGTTTGCTTCAGCGATAACAACAGAACAACAGAGAAGGCTGACTCAGCTCCCTGTGTCTCAGTGTTTTCTGCTATTGATCTTATACTACTGCGCTTACTCAGCTCGCTAACTTCTGTGTTGTGAGAAATCAGCCAATTTTTGGTGAACAGGCACCACAAAATAGGTCGATTAATAACTGTAATCATAAAACAACAGGGGTTTATAGAAGATAGTGAAAATGTAATATATCAGTGCACTGCAGTTCTTTTAAAGAAGTAAAAGAATGAAATAGTGACAGTTAGACCCATCAGAAGTTAAATCACATGAAGTAGCAAATACAAAAACATCCACATAATTTAGTCTGAACACAATAAAGAAATAGCTTTATTTTTTTTGTACAGAATCTCCAAACTAAATATAGTAGAGTATCCAAAACAGTACAGTTTCCAAAAACATTATTTAACTTTAAGTAACATGTAAACCTTGTTTTTTTTACACTATCTATCTATCTATCTATCTATCTATCTATCTATCTATCTATCTATCTATCTATCTATCTATCTATCTATCTATCTATCTATCTATCTATCTCTTAATTTTTTTGTATCAAATCTCCAAACAAAGTACAGTATATATTCCAAAACAGTATTTCAATTTAAATAAGTTGTTTAAGTAACTTCATATGAATATGAAGTATATAAAGCTAAGGACCTAATAAGCTCTTTAAAAAAAAGAAATGAACGCATCCCACGTCACAAATATCAGGTTTGTGTGCAATCAGAACTGGATTGATAACAATTCAGTAAAAATCCTCATCCATTCCAATTTTACATTCCGTCTGCCGTTTCGATTTCTAACTCAATTCTTAAATTATGAATTTTGCACAACCCGTACAAAGTATTTCACTGTATTTGTAGTTGATTGGGAAGCTCTCACAATATGAAGTTGCATCACAGGCAGATCTTAGAAGTACATCAGCTGATCTATATGATTCTTGACAGGTAACATCTGTGAGTGTGCGTGTCTGCTTCGTTGTTATCTTACACAGTTTTCCTGTGCAGCCGAGAGCAGCTCCTCATAATAAAGAAGTTGATCTACTTCAAAGCAATCACTGGGCTTCTCCACCAGCTGGACCAGAGCCTGTCTGATGCTCTCCTCGCTCTCCTGCTTCTGTCTGGCCTGCTTCAGGTAATCATAAACCTTCAGGAACACCTCCTCTCCAAGCCTCAGACACACCGACCTAAAACACCAGATTAAAATTACAATTAGAATGAATATTAAAATAATCCAGGTCACATTTATGAAGTCTCAAAAGTTAAATGCAAATACATTCTTTCAAAACAGCTTTCTGGATTTCTTGTTCGACATATATATCCTACAGCATTTAAAGTCTGTGGGACAAAAGTGGATGCATCCAAGCGGGTCCTCTTGTAAAAACTAAGTAACTAAGTAACTAACTAACTAAGTAACTAACTAAGTAACTAACTAACTAAGTAACTAACTCACTCACTCAGTAACTCACTCACTCAGTAACTCACTCACTCACTCAGTGACTCACTCACTCAGTAACTCACTCACTCAGTAACTCACTCACTCAGTAACTCACTCACTCAGCAACTCACTCACTCAGCAACTCACTCACTCACTCAGTGACTCACTCACTCACTCACTCACTCACTCAGTAACTCACTCACTCAGTAACTCACTCACTCAGTAACTCACTCACTCAGTAACTCACTCACTCAGTAACTCACTCAGTAACTCACTCACTCACTCACTCACTCACTCACTCACTCACTCACTCACTAACTCACTCTCAGTAACTCACTCACTCAGTAACTCACTCACTCAGCAACTCACTCACTCAGCAACTCACTCACTCAGTAACTCACTCACTCAGTAACTCACTCACTCACTCAGTAAGTAATTCACTCACTCAGTAACTCACTCACTCAGTAACTCACTCACTCAGCAGCTCACTCAGCAGCTCACTCACTCAGTAACTTACTCACTCAGTAACTCACTCACTCACTCAGTAACTCACTCAGTAACTCACTCACTCAGTCACTCACTCACTCACTCACTCACTCACTCACTCACTCAGCAACTCACTCACTCATCACTCAGCAACTCACTCACTCACTCAGCAACTCACTCACTCAGTAACTCAATCTCTCACTCACTCACTCACTCACTCACTCACTCACTCACTCAGTAACTCACTCACTCAGTAACTCACTCAGTAACTCAATCTCTCACTCACTCACTCACTCACTCACTCACTCACTCACTCACTCACTCAGCAACTCACTCACTCAGTAACTCACTCACTCAGTAACTCACTCACTCAGTAACTCACTCACTCACTCACTCACTCACTCACTCACTCCACTCATCATCACTCACTCACTCACTCACTCACTCAGCCACTCACTCACATCAGTAACTCACTCACTCAGTACTCACTCACTCAGTAACTCACTCATAACTCATCACTCATACTACTCACTCACTCACTCACTCAGTACACTCACTCACTCACTCCTCACTCACTCTCAGAACTCACTCACTCAGTAACTCACTCACTCATAACTCATCCTCACGTAACTCACTCAGTACTCAACTCACTCACTCAGCAACTCACTCACTCAGTAACTCACTCATCAGTAACTCACTCATCAGTAACTCACTCACTCATAACTCACTCGTACTCATCTCCACTCACTACTCACTCACACTCATCATCAACTCACTCACTCGTAACTCACTCACTCAGTAACTCACTCAGTAACTCACTCAGTAACTCAATCTCTCACTCACTCACTCACTCACTCACTCACTCACTCAGTAACTCACTCACTCAGTAACTCACTCACTCAGTAACTCAATCACTCACTCACTCACTCACTCACTCACTCACTCACTCACTCACTCACTCACTCACTCATCAACTCATTCACTCAGTAACTCACTCACTCAGCAACTCACTCACTCAGTAACTCACTCACTCAGTAAACTCACTCACTCACTCACTAAGTCACTCACTCAGTAACTCACTCACTCAGTAAATCACTCACTCACTCACTCACTCACTCACTCACTCACTCACTCACTCACTCACTCACTCACTCACTCACTATGTAATCAGCTGGCAGACCTAAAATAGAACGTCTTTCCTTTTCCAGAGTTAAAATTAAGTAATGCCTTTGTGAATATGTCTACAGTAACTCAGTAACTCACTCACTCACTCACTCAGTAACTCACTCACTCAGTAACTCACTCTCTCACTCACTCAGTAAGTAACTCACTCACTAACTCACTCAGTAACTCACTCAGCAACTCACTCAGTAACTCACTCACTCCACTCACTCCACTCACTCACTCACTCAGTAACTCACTCACTCACTCACTCACTCACTCACTCACTCACTCACTCACTCACTCACTCACTCACTCACTACTTACTACAGTAACTCACTCACTCACTCACTCAGTAACTCACTCACTCAGTAACTCACTCACTCACTCACTCACTCACTCACTCAGTAACTCACTCTCTCACTCACTCACTCACTTTCACTTACTCACTCACTAACTTACTACAGTAACTCACTCACTCCAGTAACTCACTCACTCAGTAACTCACTCACTCAGCAACTCATTCACTCAGTAACTCACTCACTCAGCAACTCACTCACTCAGTAACTCACTCACTCAGTAACTCACTCACTCACTCACTAAGTCACTCACTCAGTAACTCACTCACTCAGTAACTCACTCACTCAGTAAATCACTCACTCACTCACTCACTCACTCACTCACTCACTCACTCACTCACTCACTCACTCACTCACTCACTCACTCACTCACTCACTCACTCACTCCACTCACTCACTCACTATGTAATCAGCTGGCAGACCTAAAATAGAACGTCTTTCCTTTTCCAAAGTTAAAATTAAGTAATGCCTTTGTGAATATGTCTATTTAGCATGAAAGTGAGATGTGTGGATGATTTATGAGTTGATGTAAGTGTTGAGCAGTTTTGGTAAGGACGGAAATGTCCATTTCTTTCTCAAAAAGATATAGTCTAGACTAGATCAAAGAGACAGGAGGGTAGTAATGGTCTCGGAGAATGAGCTCAACACTGAAGGTCAGATAACAGAAGAAAATGTAATTAATTCCATCTTGGTAATATCAGGGATTGTCATTCTTATGAGGGATAGAGCCACAGAAATCAGATTTCCTCTGGTCTAAGGAACTAAATTAATTTGGACTTTCCCAGACAGGACGCTTCATTCTTCAGGATAATGTAACATGTGTGACTGAAAGTGTGAAAAGCTTGGAGTAAATGATTGATTGCTGGCTTCAGGAGCTTAGAGGTTTATCATCTGAGAGGGTTCAACTTTACAAGGTTTGGGTTAGTTTCACCCTGTCCCCAAAAGCCAAAGTAATGTCATCAGGTAGAGGATGTAAAATAGAATAAGGAATGAAAGAGACACCTGGAAGAGATAAACGATATCCCCCTAAAACACCCAATTAAAAGAAACAGAAGGGGTCCAGAAGATGTAGTGTCTTTCTTTTTGTGGCAGTCCATCTGTAGCACATTTCTAAAGTTACATTTACATGACAATGACGTACTAAAAACGGAAACATTTTCCTTTGCATTTTTCGCAAAACGATCTACTGTCAGGCCAGTAGTTGGAGATGTCACTTTGTAAAGAAACACTGCGACTGAACACACAATACATATGCGCATGCATCACCTTGTGACATGTTCACGCAAACAAATCTGACTATCTATATATGGCATAATGAAAATGTATTAGGCTATGATAAATAAAGTGGATTTCAACAGTCTTAAACCAAATCGGAAACATGGGATTTACCATTCAAGGAATATGGGAACATTCTTTATGAAAACAAGTCAATTGGAACTTTTCGAATAAGAAACTCCTCATACCCATGAGAAGAAAAATGCACCCTCAATGAAATATGACTTTCAATTTTTATCTGTATCACAACATACAGACATTTCCTATTAGAGATAAAAATGTTTTCACGGAAAAGACACCCCCTGCAAATTGAAATACATTTTCAGAGCATATTTCTTTTTACCAAAGTTTTGTTTTTGCCTTAACTTTGATGCCAAGGGCATTTCCAAAAAGGAAGTACAGGCTTCCGCAGGAGTGCTATTATAAATACAACAAGATTTAAAAACACACAGAAGCAAAACAGGACAAAGAAGGGCATCATTAAAGAAATGAACTACTTTGAATGCAAGGCAGCATTTATGAATTGATTATTCATGAATAACTGTCAAGGGGAATGATGATTGAATATTAAAGAGGCAGGTTGAATACTGTCTGATATGAGATCAGGGGTGACAGATGAGATTATAGGAGAAGAACTAGAGCAGGTAGGTGGACGTACGGGTTAAATGAAAGGAGGGGTGTTTGGGGGTGTCCTTTCTAAATCAGGCCAAAACTAAGTTTGTTTGGAATTCGCCAAAGCGAACTTCTGGAAAAGTTTGCGTCAGCTGTAAACACGTTCGAACTACCATTAGGTGTGCGCTGCGGCTCCGCCATCTTTGACGTGGACATCTTCTCCGCTTCATTTCTTCTGTTCAGTCCGTCGAGGCCCAGACATCCGCAAGTAAAAACACGAACACACTGAGTAACTTTAGACCAATTTCCAACTTTCCCATTCTGTCTAAAGTATTAGAAAAGGTGGGCGCCACATAATTACAGTCTCAATTGGATAAAAACAATCTGCACAAACGATTTCAGTCTGATTTTCAACCTCTCCACAGTACGACTGCTCTTTTAAGAGTAGTGAATGACCTCCTTCTTGCCTCTGATGCCCTCAGCCTCCTGGTCCTCTTGGATCTGAGTGCAGCTTTTGATACTGTTTGGTATTCAGTACACTATCTCATCTGTTATTGTAACACTGGTAGACTACTGTATTTTAGTAGCTAACTTTATATCTCTTGGATAAGCAACAATTTATTAGTGTTAATAAACACAAATCTCGCTCTGTCACCATGTCCTAACTACATGCGCAATAAAAGGTATATTTTTCCATGTTAATCAGAGTTTCTGTCTAGTTCCGGCTGGAACAACAAACACAAAGTGTGGCAATGATAATCTCAGGTCTCATATCTTTGAATATCATTTAGTTTTCCCAGCTTTGTAGCTGTAAAAGCATGGATAATTCGCCTCAGATCTTGAAATTAAACAAATGGAAACAAGAACGTTCATAAATAAGTGCATTATTTGACAAAGATTGTTTTAGTAACTCAGTAGCCTATGTATTTTCAATAATGTTTACATGGTGTAATATTTGTGAATTTGATTAAGTAGCCTACTTATCCATTTTCTTGCGAGTGCATTCAAGATTACTCTGGTGCTGTCTGTGCACTTGCCACGAGACTCCGCCCACACGCTGTTCTGATTGGCTGTAGGGTTTTGATTGATTTTGACGCATCTCGCAGTCGCATCGTGTCTAGTGTGGACATACAAATTATTTGTCTCTGGAATCTTACCTGGTTAGGACACAGTGTGTTACTGTTTCCCGTGGTGTACCTCCAGGATTCGTTCTTGGTTCACTTCTATTTCATATATGCTTCCTCTTGATCAGATCATACAGCATCATGGTCTTAATTTCCATAGTTATGCTGATGATACACAAATCTATCTTAACTTTCAGCCCAATACTCTTTTCCCCCTTCTATCACTTCCTGTCTACAAGATCTCAAAGTATGGATGGCTCAAAACTTATTAAAACTGAATACTGGACAAAACAGAAATACTGTTAGTGGGCCCTAAATCCTTTGTCTTATGATTCCAAATTATGCTTTGAAGCCCATATCAGCCTCCTTGTTAAATCCTGTTTATTCCACAATACGCAACATACAACCTTTGCTAAATCTCAAAGTTGCTGAAACTGTTATCGATGCTTTAACCTCACGTCTGGAGTATTGTAACCATTTGTTTTGTGTCTTACACACTAAAGCCCTTATATTTTTTGCAACTAGTTAAAAACGTAGCTGCTTGAGCCTTTACATTTAACGAAAATCAGCTCACATCACTTCCATCCTTCAGCAACTAAACTGGCTCCCTATTGTGTATCGCATTCAATTTAAAATAGGGAAATGTGTCGGGATGTTCACTAACAGTATACCGTTGGTCAAGTATTTCGAACTTCTTTGTACTCCCAAAGCAAAAAATGAAAAAAAAAAAAAAAATGTTGCTGCTTGTACATCTGGGCTTGTAGGGTTACTCACAATGACCAAATCCACATAGAATTTGTGCACTTTTTGTTTTCACATTTTCTGTTTTTATCATTAGGGGAATTATGTGGAATGTTCAAATTCATCCCAAACCTCACTGAAAGCTCTTGTTCCTGAATTACAGCAAATCCTCACAGGCAACATCCAGTGGCCATCCAGCCTTCCCAGATGACTGGAAGCCTTTAGGGAGGAACAACTTCCAATTAATGTCAATGGTGCAGATTCCGTGTGGCCTGACTATGACATAAAACATCTGTGCACTCATTTCCTGAGTCAGACTTCTAGGCCCAAGAGCCTTAATTTCAGTAATTACAGAGAGAAAGTGACATGAAGTTAGAGAAATACTGAACGAATTAGCATATGAATAGTAGATTTAACATGAACTTATAGGGTGTGGATTATTTCATTGTTCCAATATTGATTGGATTTCTAGGGCCATTACGCAAAATGGGTGCCATTTCTGTCATATACATATATACACACATGTATATGTGTAAATAAAAGTGTTGATATTGAAAACTAGAAGCAAAACTATAAAAAAAATGTTAATTGAAATGAAGCTGAAATCAAATAAATATATATATATTAGATGGAAAAACTTTTTTGTTAAATTGGAATATAAAAAGGAAAAATGACTAAAGACCATACAGTTAGTAAAACTAAATCAAATTAAAAAGAAAAAAAATGAAAAAACACAATTTTTTTTTTTTACATTTTATAAATACTAGAATAGTACATAAATAATACTAGAATAACACTGGAAAATGATTACATAATGTGACAATGTATCTAGAAATTGGCACATTGTTAAAGTAACAATGTGACATCTCCAAAAATCCAGCAACAGTGCTGATAAAAATGAAACAATATTTTTAGATATCAGCATTCAATTCTCTTTCTATGAAGCACATTTTTACGATCTTGAACAGAAATCTTTTCTATTGCCAAATAAAACTGTAAGTCTTACCCTTTACATTTCCGAAGACACAAATGTATCAAAAGTCAATAAAAACATATTAATATGATGTTAAAACTAGTATAGAAATTAATTTTAAACCATATTATAGAACAATCCTCCACTTTGGCCTTGCCAAACTAAACTATTACAACCGTGCTGTTTCCCAGTAAACCTGTTGTCCCTATACTTCTCAGTAGGTCAGTTATTGCCATCTTAACATGATATATAACAGGTCACCTGAGAATGTCAACTGTCTATGGGAAAAGTTATTCCTCGAGGCTGACACCAGTCATACCTTCAGTCATTTCATACAGGTGTCAAGCCTGATGAGCAGCAGACAGCTGCTGATGCTGAAGAATGGCAGGGCTTCAGTGAACGCAATCCTCCAGCCGGCTCAATCCTCTGCAGTAATGGGGACGGGATATGAGCATGTGCGGTCTGGGATTAAATCGACTGTGCCCCCCCTGGCCACTTCAGCGTGAGGTAATTGCTGTCTCCTTTTCTCCACGCTCCCCTGAAGTTTCACTGTGACTCTGGAAATTTGAGCACTCCAGCATGGTGAAATGGAGAGAGCAAATTATTTTACTTTATGAACCGAGTGGAATATGCGTATGAGTTCATTTAAAGTGATTTTAAAGTGGCCAGTCATAAGGAGGTTACAGCATTGTCAAACACCGTCTTATAATTAAAAGTGTTTTAAAATGTCATTTATTCCTGTGATGGCAGAGCTGAATTTTAAGAAGGCCTATCCAGTCTTCAGTGTCACATGATCCTTCAGTACTCATTAAGTATCCTGATTTGGCTTGTCTGTCTGTCCAAACCGATTTAATGGCAATTCGTATTTCGTACGTATATTTACGAGGTGGCTAATTTGTGCGAATTCTTACGACCTCACTTGTACGATATTTGCTAAATCGTACGTATTTTACGAGTTGCCCAATTCCTATGAATTCGTACGAATTAACTACCCCTGACCCCACTCCTAAACCTACGACAAATAGTACAAATTAGTCATGAGATAGCATTGGTCTGTCTGTCTATCTATCTATAAATAATAATTAATTAATGCAAAAATAAGAATTTGGAACTACTTACGGCAAAAAATTTAAACATTTTAGTAGGCTCTACAACAATCCATGCTGACTTATCCTTAAATGAACTGTCAAATAGTTAAAGAAGTGAAAAAAAAAATAATGATCATAATTATATATATATATATAAAATTATATATATATAGTCATGGCCTAATGGTAACAGAGTTGGACTGGTGACCCAAAGGTTGCTGGTTCGATTCCAGTACCGGCAGGAATATGACTGAGGTGTCCTTGAGCAAGGCACCTAACCCCCAATCGCTCCCCGGGCGCCACTCAAGGCTGCCCGCTGCTCCGGGTGTGTGTATCCACGTTTGCAGTGTGTGTGTGTGTTCACTACTCACTACTCTGCTCCTAATGTGTGTGCACTTACTTGGATGGGTTAAATGCAGAGGTCAAATTCCAAGTATGGGTTACCATACCTGGCCATCACGTGTCACTTTCACTTTTTTTCATATATATAATATATATATATATATATATATATATATATATATATATATATATGAATATATATGAAGCATGCATACTTCAAAACTGTTGCACATACCAACATTGTGCTGTGATATAACTAATTCAAGAGGCATAATACGTCTGTCCTTTCATTGTGAAGAACAAATCTAAATATGCTAAGGTTCAAGACATGGCAAAAGGAGAATCAATCAGACCCCTCTGTTTTTATGACTCATGACTTTGTCAAGAAGCCAAGAATAAAGACAATTACAATTGAGAGGCCTTTGAGATCCCAACGACCGGCCCTCTTCAACACTGTTGTCTCATAAGTCAATTTCAGACAGTGCTTTCATTTAAGAGAGGCGTTCCTTTCCAAGTCGACAAACTCGCATGCACACACATGCCCACTCATAGTCCATTTCCAGCTGATTAGTGGTGGTAATCAAGGCTGATCTGCAATCAGTCCCCGCTCCCAGCATGATAAACACAACCCTCCACCCGCCCATACACTCTCAGCCAAACCACAGGCTCATTCTTCCGCAATCACCACTCTCCATCCTTCAATAGAGAGCTTCCCAAACCCTGGGCAAAAGCATCATGTCTTACACGCATCTACAGCTCTGGGCTGAGTTTCCCGATAACGTTGTCTCTTACCGCGCTACGAAGACTCTTAAGGTATAACTTAACTGAAGGTATACCATTTCTAGGCGTGTTCCCCGAACTATACCTTAGAAAGCTGCTTAAGGTATACCTTCTTACGTGCGACGTTACCGGGTGCTGTCCGTGGCGATGGTGCTGAATCTGCTGATATCGATTACTCGAGAATCAATTATTCACTCGTGCAGAGGCTGTTTATGTGAGAAAGCGTTGTTCTTTATAAAATAAGCACTTCAGAAATAGTTGAAATTGCATTTACTAGGACTCATGGGATATTATAAAAAATAATCCAAACTATAACAGCCTATAATAGTCTTGCCTACATATTTTAATATTGTATCATATATTGCTGCCATAATAATTTAAATTTTTTTATGTGCTTTCTTCTCTTTCCCATTTTTGTTCGCTGAGGTGAGCTGCGATGAAATATTGTTCTTGTAAATACTTTCAAGCATTTCAGTAATAAAAGTGTACGTCACGTAGCTACGGTGCTCGGCAGTGATCAAAAAGGATTTAAACAGTGAATTTTGAATCTCTTCTTGTAAACTCAGAGATGTGGATTCAGACGGCAATTAAATTACCACACGACCTGTTTGTCAAAAATCAGTAGGTACTAATTTGGACAGATATTTTTACGCGGGTTGGGTGAGAAAAAACACTGATATTATGGATTCGGACGGCACTAAAATATCCGACTTATCCCTGTAAATGTTTAAAATACCGTAAGAGCCCATGATAAACAATATTAGCATCCGAATAGGACTTAACTGACAGTAGCCTATGCTTTCACTGGCCTTTAAAAGCGCTCTTTAATTAAAATAAATGTATAAAAATTTTATTATATAGCCTAGGCCTATAATAATATAATTAAAATTCTAACAACAATCAGTGTAATGACAATTTTATTCTTTGCATGAAAACACTTGAATTAGCCTAATTGAACACTGTCTGTGTGTATTAAAACTTCAGAATTATATTAATATCGACCTTTAACAGTGATAAGGTAAAGCTAAGAGTGGTCCAGACCAACCTTCCGAAAGTATGACTTACAGAAGGTATACTTAACTAAGAGCGTTTCGGGAAACACGTATTAACGATAAGGTACAGCATAAGGTGTAACTTAAGAACGACGTAGCGTTAAGAAGGTTTCGGGAAACTCAGCCCTGGGCTGTTCCGTCGCCAGCTTAGACGTTTTTCAGCCGGCACCGGTTCTCTCCTCTTACTCGGATGAAAGAGAACCTACATCTCTGTGAATGTATGCTGCCTTCTACTGCTTTGATCAGCTGTTTCGGAGAGGCGTAATGAGCTGCAGTCAACAAAAGAAGTCCCAGGATCAACGGAAGACGCAATTCAGTGCGTTAACAAGTTTTAGAGAACTCCCGAGTCACGCAGAGATGAGCGAGGTGAAGGATGAGTAGTGTTATCGTCATCAAACGATCACATCAAACAACATCTACTGGAGAAGATGCTTTTGTTTTCTGATATACTATTGAGTGCCATCCTCAAGTTATTCCTCAAATGCATATAGTGTATAATGTACTGAAAACTAAAGAGTTTTATCTGTCAGAAGGGCTGACTCAAGATTATTCAACCTTCTAAGAGCATGCAGGACTTCAAATTGGAGCTTAGGTTCAAAAGTGGCTTTTAGAAGAAATGGGGTTCCTTTAAATAAAATCAATGGGTCAATAGGCATGCATCTGTAAGGGCATACAGTACAAGAGCCCAGAATAAGATTAAAAGCATCCATTGCTTTCAAGGTCAAGATTTTGACATGGACATTTACAGAAATTAAATGAATCACACATGCTGTGTAAGCCTAATAGTCTGATGACATCTGGTCATACAGGTGACCATTGACAGAGCGGGAAACGAAAACTATTACAAATGTTTTCTTTAATGGGATTTAAGATTAAATGAAATATAAATATTAGATGAAAAACAAACTGTAAAGAAAATTAGATTATTAATGTTGCCTTGGCAGCTGACTAAAATTAGTACTAAAAATTACTAAAACTGAAATATTTTAAAGCTGAATAGAAAAATGCCCCAAAACAAATAAAAATGACAAAAGCACATAACAAAATGACTAGAACTTAAACTAAAATATAAAAAGGAAATATAAAAATTATAAATATTAATAAATACAACAATACCAAAAATGACAAAGCAGGATTCTTCAGTTAAGGTTTTTTTTTTTTTTGACTAATGTTGTTATTGTTAACTAAAACTAAAACGATTTACAATTGTTTTCATTAATGGAAATAAAGATTAAGTAAAATATAAATATTAGACAAAACACTAAAGAAAACTATAAATGTTGCCTTGACAACTAAATGAAATAAAATAAGCTGAGGTACTGAAATTATTAAAATTATTATAAATTAAAGCTAAATAGAAATTAAAAATACTAAGGGTGCTTTCACACCTGGATCGATTGGAGACGTTGTTCCGAAACAAAGGGGCGTTTCCCTTTTGGCCCGGTTCGTTTGGTCATATGTGAACACAACAATCGCACTCTGAATCGGAACAAAACAACCGAGCCGAGACGCCTAGAAGAGGTGGTCTCGGCTCGATTCCATACGAATCCTGGAGCGGTTCGTTTGTAGTGAGAAAACAACCGACCCACGAACCGGAACAAATCAATATGTAGCCTGGCAACAGACGCCAATATCAGCGTATTTTGCTGATTTGTTGCGGGGGGGAGACGCGTGCGTATTAATGCGTAGGCTACTCTAGCACACACACGCAAGGTCTCTCGCGCTCTCCTTCTCTTTGTCGTGCGCGCGTGTAATTCCTAGCAGCTACTCTAGCACACACACGCATGGTCTCTCGCTCTCTCTCTCTCTCCCTCTCGGACGTCTGGTCACCCTATGTGTGTAGTGTCCAACATCCGGGAGATGTGTTCTTCCGACCAAATATCTGAGGCATTTCACCTCTTCGTAGCACCAAGTCAACCCGCGATTCATTTAGCAGACTGATCTCATGAAACTGCGTATGTATGACACGCCAATTTGCATTTCCATTTTTGGCGTGCTATCAACACGCATAATCGCTTTTCAGCGTGTTTATGAACGCCGTTGACTTAACGTTACATTACTGTATATATAAATATATGACCTACCCCAACCCCCGTCCCTAAACCTACCCGTCACTGGTTAATACCATTTATGAGTCTTTCCCTACCATCCTAGTAAGAAAAATATCGCTCCCCCAGATGTATATCAAAATTTGGCTTTATTTCGCTCGGATGTTTAACAGCGTGTACATACACGCGGAATCACTCGGACATAACGGCGTAGATATACACGCATACACGCGGATAGCTCAAATGTGTACAAATACAAGTGACTTTCAAGTCAAGTGGCGTGTATGTTTACGCAAAAGTCATGATGTCATGTTGCATTTAGTGTTAGGCTACTGTTGTCATGGCGATGTCCCTCAATGAAATGTGCGACCTGCACGCATGAGGTAGTGACGTAATGGCGTAAGGAAAGCCCTGGAAGGGTGCGCGATTTGGAACGCTTTACAACAGTGTGGTGTGAACAGAGTGACATATTAAATTGATTCGGAACAAAGTATTCTGTTTCGGATCTGTTCCGGAACAAAACAAATCGATCCAGGTGTGAAAGCACCCTAAGAAAATTGACAAAATTCATAGAACTATAGGGTGCTTTCACACCTGGATCGATTGGAGACGTTGTTCCGAAACAAAGGGAGGTTTCCCTTTTGGCCCGGTTCGTTTGGTCATATGTGAACACAACAATCGCACTCTGAATCGGAACAAAACAACCGAGCCGAGACCGCCTAGAAGAGGTGGTCTCGGCTCGATTCCATACGAACCTGGAGCGGTTCGTTTGTAGTGAGAAAACAACCGACCCACGAATCGGATCAAATCAATATGTAGCCTGGCAACAGACGCCAATATCAGCGTATTTTGCTGATTTGTTGCGGGGGGGGGGGGAGACGCGTGCGTATTAATGCGTAGGCTACTCTAGCACACACACGCAAGGTCTCTCGCGCTCCCCTTCTCTTTGTCGTGCGCGCATGTAATTCCTAGCAGCTACTCTAGCACACACACGCAAGGTCTCTCGCTCTCTCTCTCTCCCTCTCGGACGTCTGGTCACCCTATGTGTGTAGTGTCCAACATCCGGGAGATGTGTTCTTCCGACCAAATATCTGAGGCATTTCACCTCTTCGTAGCACCAAGTCAACCCGCGATTCATTTAGTGTTAGGCTGTTGTCATGGCGATGTCCCTCAATGAAATGTGCGACCTGCACGCATGAGGTAGTGACGTAATGGCGTAAGGAAAGCCCTGGAAGGGTGCGCGATTTGGAACGCTTTACAACAGTGTGGTGTGAACAGAGTGACATATTAAATTGATTCGGAACATAGTATTCTGTTTCGGATCTGTTCCGGAACAAAACAAATCGATCCAGGTGTGAAAGCACCCTAAAACAAACAAAGAGATGGTAATATACTACAAAACAAAATAAAAGAACACTGCTTTTGACTAAATTAACTCTTGGAAAATGAAACCTATCGCGCTACACGTTTCATCTGCACATCAAGTTAGCGAGCAGTCAAATAATAATTTTACAAAAATAAAAGGAAATGGACAGTTGGTAATGACAACTAATAGGTTTGCTCTCAGTTTATAATGGAAAAAATCTTTCTGATCATCATACTGTCACTTCTCCACCTGCAGTCATGTCTCTTTCTTTTCCATCATAAAAATATGTTTGTAAAACCTCAATTTATCTAACAAATATTTGGTGTGAAATGACAGCACTACTGGGGACAACAATCCTTTGTTACAAACCCCCAAAATAAAATTCTTTCAGCATTCCTTTATTTATTACTCTTGTGAATGTCTTTTTTTTTTAAATAAGTAAAGAAACAGAATAAAACAAGTTTAAATCTATTACAATCTATGCTTCAAAACTATATTCATCCTAGAGGATCGAAAAGTATCCTTATTTGAAGAATCACCCGTATTATTATTTCTCTAAAAGTACCATCACTTGAAAAGTGACTGAACTGAAGAAACCAACTTACAAAGAGAATTGTACTTGTTTAGCACTAGCATCAGTAACACCTGCATATACCTGAAACGTATTCCCTCTGAATGAGAGAAATGCTGCATCTGGAAGAATAAGAGCGCACAGCTGAAGAAAGGCTGTGTAGGGAAAATGCAGCTGCTGTAAATTGGTACCTGTGCTCTCCTTCTCCCTCCTCCTCATCTTTACGCTCTTATGAGGCTTGCGGAGAGCGAGCTGACAGCCTCTAATTCCTGCCCTCACAGGAAGAGCGCTTCTGTTATTAATATCTTCAGCCCACACTCAGTAGGGGAGCCACCGTCAGGAGAGGTTCTGCAGTCATGCTAAAAGGAAGATAGTCTACCGAGCTGATGCTGGAGTATAGTGTGTGTGGAACAGAACTGCACAGCATGGGAATGTACAGAGTAGTGTGGTTTGGGATGCAGGTGTACGCTGCAGTAGCACCTCATTGCAGTACACGAGATCCGGGGGGCGGAGTCGGATCCAGATTAAGGGGTGGGGTTGGGTAGGTTTAGGGGTGGGTTTAGGGATAAGGGGTGGAGCTGGGTAGGTTTAGGGGTGGGTTTAGGGATAAAGGGGTGGAGGGTATAAGTTGGTGGGGTGGAGCTGGGTAGGTTAGTTAGGGATAGGGTGAGCTGGGTAGTTTAGGTATGTAAGGTGGGAGGAGTCGGATCTAGATCCGACTCCTCCCCGTGGATTTCATGTTCTGCAGTGAGGACCATCTCGTACGCTGTGCAATGGTACAGTATGCTATGGAATCGAAACGTATAGTATAGTATGGTACGTTACGGCAGAGTTTTTCAAACTGGGGTCCGGAACCATACAATGTAAAAAAGAAAATACATTTCATATAAGAGACTTATCAATTTTGTTCTTTTGATAGCCGTAGCAATAGCGTCTAGTTTCTCTGATGGTCGGAATAAAAAAGAATAACATTTTTTAAAAAGCAGTGTCTACTGAATAATATTTTAGACGGTTAAATATTTTCATTTTTCATTATTTAGTGTAATCTAAACAAAACCATTCAAAAGTTTGGGGTCTCTTTTGCTCACCAAGGTTATATTTATTTGGTAATTTTTTTAAATTATAAACAGTAATATTGTGAAAGATTATTATAATAAAAAATAACGGTTTATATTTTAATATATTTTAAAATGTAATTTATTCTAGACGTTACTACCGTCTTCAGTGATCCTTCAGAAATGATTCTAATATGATGATTTGGTGCTCAAGAAACATTTCTTATTATCAATGTTGAAAATAGTTGCTTCATATTTTTTGTCAGACTCCTTTGATGGATCGTAAGCTCAAAAGAAGAATCATTTATTTGAAATAGAAACAGAATATATCTGTAAGTAATAATTTCTTTAAAAAAATAATAATAATCTAACTGACTCCAAACTTTAGCGGGAAAGAATTTGCAGCTCTTGTGGAGACAATAAAGACAGTGAAGAAGAAAACAAGCGCTCTGGAGAAAAAAATGTGTACTACAAACAACATAAGAAATGAGAAAAGAAGCTGAATAAAATGACAAGAGAGTAAATGACAGAGATGAATTCAGGAGGAAAAATGGAGAGGCATCTGTGCACAATAACCTGAAAGACAAGTAAAATATCTGTATGCATGCATCACAAATGACATTCCAAGCAGAAGCTCTTATTAAAATGTAGCTAAATACACCACAGGGTGGAGTTACCAAGATTATTGGCTTTCTAACACAGCAGGCACATATATTGATATGTACAACAGCGTACAGAAAGACCAATGAATATGCAGTTTTGTGCTTTCAGACATTTGTTCACGTTAGGAAATGCTGTTCAGAGGCCCCTAAATTTAATTTTGAATTCATATAATGCTCATATAATGTTCATACTACTATGCATATATAATGCTTGAATCGAATCACAAATGGAACAGTGATATACAAAAAGGAAATTGGTACCAGAAGCTGCCCTCGCAATCTAATGCAATTTTAAGAAATTTTAATAAAAGGAAATGACAAAGACATTAAACTGCTAAATGATCATTGCTAAAACAATCCAGAGCCAACGCTACAGTTTTGATGGCATTTTTTAAAATGCATTTTATTTATAGGTGATGCACTTTTTCTGATACATCTATTCCACTATTTCTGATAAATCATTGAGTTCAGCATTTGGCTCATGCTGGTTTTTGCTCTGTGAAGATCAGACTCAGGCTTTAGGGACTGGAAAATGTCAGGATGGGGTTTTAGGAGCCTCTGAAGCAAGAAAAGCAGATTCAAAAACAGAACGGTGTCAGATAATATGCTGACTGCAGTAGCAGGTGGATTATATTATATGTAAAGTCGTGGTCTTTAATGGGGCTCGTAAAGCAAAGTGACTTTTCAAACCTGTATGACATACTTTTTTTGTTCATACAATGGAAGTCAACATTCTTCTAAATATCTTGTTTTTATATCATTCAAAAGAAAGTCGTACAAGTTTGAAATGACATGAGGGTGGGTAAATGATGGCAGAATTTTCATTTTTGGGTGAACTATTCTTTTAATGGGTTTTTTATTAACATGGAAATTAAATTATTTTTTAAATGAAATGATAGCCTACTCTAAATAAGAAACTAAAACTGCCAGTAGGTGGAGGTAAATGTCTAAATGAATAAGTCATTGAGTCATTCATTGATTTGATTCGTTCATTCAGTAATGAAATGGCTCTCTTTATGAATGGGGCATTGAATCGCTGGTTCACCCAAATCGCCGAAAACATGGATTCAGTCGGTCACGAAACACTGCTATGCGTTTCGCTCAGAGATAAACAACAGTTCTCCTGTGGCTTTAGCTAATCTTTTCATTGGCAAAACTGAGCAAAAACAGACAATATTGTGTCTAAAATATTACAAAATATTAACTTCTTATTAATTAAACTGTTGTATATAATCAATATCACATGTACTCATGCTATTCAGAGCAAAAACAGCACACGTGTGCTACTCGTTCCTCATGTCATGTGTAATATTGCTTAACTACAGTATATCATATTATATAAATCTGAGACAAAAACTCAAACACATGTTGAATTTTAGGGGCATTCTGTTGCCCTGCATCATGTTCGTCACCAATCAACTGTATGAAATGTAAGATGAACTATGTAGTTCTAGGGCAGGGTGGGTGTGTAAATGTGTTTATCATTTTAACATGGGATTTTTTCCATGACAAATTCATTAAATTAACACAAAAACACACACACACACACACACACACACACACACACACACACACACACACACACACACACACACACACACACACACACACACACACACACACACACACACACACACACACACACACACACACACACACACACACACACACACACACACACACACAAAACTAAACAGCTTTATCAAGGACAAATATGTTTCAGAGCGTGAAGGTAAATGAAAGTTTTAGTGAATTCAACTCATTGTGAGGTGCCTGGGGAATGTGAGAAACTCTTACAGGTGATGTGAACAAGTCAAAGATGAAACACTCACTGTCTCATCCGCTGTATTCTGCCCTCAGCCATGGAGGTATTGATGCTGCTCACTCCTAGAGAACCCAGCTGATGCTTCTCTTCCTCAGCCTCAGCTCCTGAAACACACACAATGTACATTATCAGATAAAAAGTTCCCTCACTTGTCCGAATTTGTATGTTTCTGGACTTAAAGTTACAATGAAATCAAAATGGACAAATCTTTTTTTTTCTTTTACAAAATGTTGCAATGTTTAGTATAAATAATTTATCTGTGTACATCCTTATTAAAAAAAAAATCATATACCCTTGTATTCTTCCACTAATCTTCATAACCTCCGCTTCCTCTTGAAAAGACATTGGTTCTCTTCATGACGTGTGTATATGTTCCAGCATAGGATGGGGTTAAATATCCTCCACAACTGACTGCAAACTGCCATTCAGATCAGCGTCCAGTTAGTTAGCAATGTCCAACTTCATATTTTCTGCCCTACATTTTTTCTCATTCAATTTTTACTCAGATATACGTTGTAATAGGGAAGAAAAGACTATTGCAACTTTTGTTTCATGGAACTCGTTTCAGTTTTATTTTCATTTTAAGAGCGCATGTCTCTTGGTTTCATCCACTTAACAAAATAAAATAGATTATTATGCTGCTTGCTATTGCAAACTGATATTTATCATCATATTATTTCAATTTATCATTATAAAAACACTGTTTTGTAGTGCAAACAGTTTTGCCGTTTACTTCACTGTTATTCTACTAATAGTAATGCGGCTAATAAAACAGAAAGTCTCGCACATTCAGAAAATATAGCTTACTTCCGTTGCAAAATAAGGTGGACAAACAGTATATAAGCCTTCAGTTCAAAATAATTTCACAAATATTTAAACTTAAAAAAAATGCAGCTCTTTTGAACTTTATTTTCATAAAAGTATCCTGAAAAATGGTATGTGGTTTCCACAAAAATATTAAGCAGCAACATTGATAATAATAAGAAATGTTTCTTGTTTCGCTAATATGCAAATCAGCATATTAGAATGATTTCTGAAGGATCATGTGACACTGAGGCTGGAGTAATGATGCTGAAAATTCAGCCATCACAGGAATAAATTACCTTTTAAAATATATTAAAATAATTCTATTTCACAATATAACCGCTTTAACTTTACTTTTGATTAAATAAATGCAGCCTTGATGAACATAAAAATTAAAATGTTTAAAAACGTACAATTATTAAAAATATTGCCAATCCAAATTTTTTAACAGTAGTCTATGTACAGTCAAACCAAAAATTATTCAGACACCAGATATCATTTTTTTATATTATTTTACTAGTGGGTGCAGAACACTATAGTTTATTTATATGATAGCCAAATAAAAGTAAAATGTGACATACGGTATTATACTCTAAAATTCTTCATAAAAATGTATAAAAATTTGGGACCAAAAATGATTCACTTTGACCTGACCATGTTTTGCTTAAGTGTTTTTTCTTTAATTGCTAACGCGACCTTTTTACACCTGAACAAAATGAAGCATTGGTTGATAATTGGTTGACCTAAATTGCTATTATTTAATTGTCTATTATCTAAATAACAGCTATTCAACCTAATTCATTTGTGAGACAGTCACAAATGACATCCAACAGAAGGATGACCAAAAGTTCTTGTCATATTTTATTACCTTTTTTTAAACAATAACAAATAAACTGATAATGTGAGAAATGTTGAAGGTGTCTGAATAAATTTTAGTTTGACTATATAAAAATTTGGGTTTGGGTTTCTAAAAAGTGAGAGGTTTGAAACTAAAGGAAGCTGCCTTATTGACTCAGTTTATCACAGAGATGCATTACAGTCCTAAGCTGTCTATGATACAGGAAAGCTGTAGAATATTAATATAATAAAAAATGAGAAAATCAAAAGCAGGCAGCAGCGCATCTACTTCAGAGCAATAAACGTGTTTATCTTAACATATTTTTCAGGTTTATTGTGAATGTTTATGAGCAAATCTCTAATAAAAAGGCCATTTTCATGGCAGAATATTATAGTTTACGACTTACATGACATTATAGCTATTAGAGAATAATAGAGGACAATAGGTACCAAGGGAAGTACATAAAGCAAAGGGTTTGGTAAAGTTTTAGCTACACTATTATGTAGACCAGTGCTGAATGAAGTCAGAGATGTGAAAGTGGAGCTCAAGCAGAAAGCTGCATTTCTGAGCTGTCAGCCACAGTGACATGTGCGTTACGGTTCACCACACCAAACCAGATTGTGTGTGAGTGTTTGAGAAGTCAGCAGGTGATGAGGGGACACAGAAGTCATGTGTCAGAGCACCTTGTGCATTGTGTTGTGTATGTCAACTGTGGGTTTGTGTGTATAAATGTCACTCTTTTGGCAGCATAATCATAAAATGAATAGCACTGTGTGCACCACTTTGTTACTATATTTGACCTGTCATTAAAAGTGCACATAAATCCATCTTATGAAGTGCCATTAAGTCAGATGGTTCGACATGAACGCACCACCTGAAATCAAATCTACAGCTTCCCACTTTGAGTTTGAGCCACAAAAACTATTTTTCTCTCCATTATTTTTGGTATGGCTGAGCAAATCTGAAATTCATTGTCTTGACAAGGTGGCTGTTGAAAGAAAGAAAGGAGATAAGCTTAGAAAAGTGTTTCTTCTTACTGAGTCTAAAATATCAACCCTGGGGTGGGCTGCTATTACCCATCATGCATTGTAACACCGCTATCATTTATCTCTGCAGATAAGCAGAGTTCAGAAGTGAGGATTGCTGAATAGTATTTTTCAAATATATGCCCTGATATGAGGATTTAGAAATTTATCTTAACAATACTTTGACATACAGACTATTGAGAAATGAAGATATCAGAATCCATATCAACACACACATAAACATCACAAATAAAAGAAAAGCCATGAAAAGGAGGAGGGAGGCTATGAGAGTAGTTGTATCCCCGTCAATCAAGATGTTCTTAAAGACAGGTTTAGCTGGGATGGAATAAGAAAACTACAGGTGCGCACCACAATCAACTGAATGATCCCTGTCTTTTTACACTATTGTAAATAGAGTTAAATAATTGACACGAGTAACGACGCATAGAATTACACACCTGACCTGTCGGCTGATGATGTATTTTATTACATCAAGAAAACACGAATACAACACACTGCACTTGGATGAATACATTTATTAGCTTTATTCAATAATATATTTCCAGTTCCAAAGTATCTTCATTAAAAAATAAGACAATAAATGGTTTTGTTTTTTAATTTTGACTGCATTCTTGTCAATTTCTAAATGTTTACTTTTTGATTTATGAATTATAACAGACTGATGGGAAAATATATTATTTTGCTGTTACTTTTTTAAAATTGGGTTTATTATTATTTAACAATTTCTTGCTTTTTGTTAGTTTTCATTAGATGTAATTTTTATATAAACATTTAACTTTTAAAATAAAGGTTATACATCATCATCTTATGTTATATTTGAGCCTCTATGCTCACTATTGTACATATGATATTGGTAGAGAGTGGTGGGTTGAAAATCAATATTTTTTCAGGGGCCCCGAATCATCTAGCTACGGCCCTAAGCACACCTCTCAAACCAAACATTTTACAAAGTTTGTTTGGTTTTAAATGACATAAAAATAGATTAAATAATGCATTATTAATATAATATATATTTTTTTAAATAAATTATAAAATAAAATATGTTCACTATGGGTTAATAAATGTGCATTCAGTGTGGTATTTGTCCAGAATGTGGTACTTTTTAGGAAAATATAAAATAAAAATAAATTCAGTGGTTCAGGATTTCAATGTGGTTCAAGATGCCAATTTTTATAAAGCATCAGAAACCTAAGAAGGTCAAATAAACCAGGAAAGAAACTGAGACTTGAACAGAAATACTCCAGTTCTTTCGATGAGGAAATGCACAGAACTGATCGGATGTGGTCAGAGTCTGTAAATAGCATCACTGAATTACCTAATCAATGTGGCCATGGCTTCAAGTGGCAGACAAACAAGCTTCCTGACTTTCTCACTCCAGAGTCATCAGGAACAAGAAAAAAACTCAATATCACGCGCTGAGAGGAGTGCACCTACCAAATGGATAATTCACTCAACGTGTATGGAGCTAAATGAGCATGCTCACATGTCTTCAGAAGAAGTGTCAGTTTACAGGCCTGTGACCTTCAGCATAAGCAGTTTTGTGTATGTTCACTGACCTCTCATGTAATTGGCTAGTCAGTATTGGAGAAATGTGCTATATATCTCATGTTGGTACCTGCCAGTGGGGTTGTATTGTATTGGTACAAATGCCTATAACCAATACATGTGTGGAATGACCGGGAACATAAGCCGTACTCACCCTCTGAGTCACCATCCAGAACATTCTCCATGTGTCTGATCATGGCCTCCAGGTCACTGTCCTGTGAAACACAAGGACACACATGAAGGGGTCATGTTCAGGCTGTGATGTATGATAGAGGACGCTTGAAACACACCATATGTTTCTTCTGGTCTACTTACAGAGACATTACAATATTAGTGGATATTACAGGGTTTCTTCTGTTTAGATCAAACCATGATTGTGGCTAGACTCCCTAATGACAGTCTAGCCACACAAGGGTCTTGAAATGCAGGTTCGATAAACACCATTTGGGATCAACAGGTCTCCTATCTGTAATGATAGCATGACCTGGAGGGAGGAAGTGGCACCATGATAAAGGCAACCTGAATGGTTTTTACTCCCTTGCGGCCTTCCCCTTGTTGATGAAAGTCTCAAGGAACATAAAGACTTAATGAGTCTGAAGAAGGACTAAAGTTCCATCAGCAACATAAGTGTTTTTCTTCAACAATGGTAATTTTGCCCTTGTAGACTTTTAGAAAATAAAACCCTCACTATTTAAAGTAACACTAAGTAGTTTTTCAACCTTCATAATATATTTCCAAGACCCTTGTGATGGTACATCGACTTAAAATAAGTTAAATGACTCGTCTGCCATAGCCTGACGGGGTCTGTATCGCTTTTACTGGCACTATGTAACTTCGGGTTTCGGGTAGGAACCCGTGCACAAAAAAGAACTACAAAATTCAGCTGCTTTACGTCAAGCGCTACAATAGTCATTATTTCGTTTTTCATCGTTTCTGATGTCGCAATACATCATCCTTTCATGAAATCATGTAACATACTCTACCTTGTCTGTGGACATCGTTCATTCTAAAGCCGGTGCTGGATAAACAGCAAGCGAGTGTGCGACGGTAGGCTAAATTATTTACGACAGCGGCAATGGACAATTTCGTTTCCAACCAGTAGGGCGACCGAAGAGGAAAATTTACTTGGTGTTACTTTAAAGAAAATATCTACTAAAAATTAACTAAAGTGCATATACATTTATCACAGGAATATTTATTTTTCATTTTTGTGAAACATCAGGAACATTTCCATCAAATGCTAATAAATGGCAGATTCATATACCCCAAATACACAAAAATGTAATAATAATAGTATACAAATTATTATTCTTATTATTATATTTGAACATTTGATTGGAAATTATACAAGACTTAAAAAACAACTGTAAAAGTTAACAAATAATTGTTTACAAATAAAATATGAAAATGATTCATGGTTATTTCACTCAATAACTATCCGTTTTAAAAATGCAATATTTTCATGGTGGATTTCATATTTTAATATTAAAAATCTGGTCTGGGACAAGGATAAAACAATAAAAATATACATAAAAATACATTTGAAAAGTGCCAGAGGTTGAAGAAACAAAATGTTGTTAAAGAAAAAACAAATTCAAACTGCAATTGGTTTGCAGAAAGCAGGGCCACATTCATTGTGTATGAGACAGTAAAGGTAGGCCATTGGGCAGTTCAAAGGTATCAAGTCATGCCATCTGTGCAAAACATTGAAATGAGAATAGAAAAAAAGGACCAGCTACAGTATGTATTATGCAGCTATTTTACAAAATGCAATTCCTCTGTCCTCCATTCCGGGAAATCTCAACCAGCCACGACTGGCGGCACAAATACGACCAGCTCCACTCTCACAGTGAGCCAGCTAATTATCAAATATCCACTGGGGCAGAAGTCTATTCCACTCTCTCCTTTGGTTTCATACTTATACCATCTCGGTTCCCCCTCTCTCTCAATGGTGACAAATAGTTTTAATCTATTCTCGGCTGGCCTGATCGAATCGTGCTGAAGCCTGGTATTGGATTGCCGTTTTAAGAGTCTGCTGAGGTAGTTTGTGATCTTCTTGTGAGTCCAGATGAGCCCCCAGCTCTATCGCACCTGATCTGAACGCATGTGTTTGCTGTTGTGCACTACAAAGTATCTGCAATAATGAGGTGGAGCTTGGTTGGAGAAACCTTCTAGGCAAAATGCATTTGCATAATCCGGACTATAATACCGCAGACAAGTGGTATCATATTACTTGTACATTAACGATTACCTGAGGACATGAGCGCTTGTGAGATATGACTGAATTAATCTTATTCCATGCTTCATAAACAGATGATCCTGTCAATGAGAGCTTATTGCGACTTGAGGGTGTCTTTGAGTTTAGTGTGAATAATTCGAAAAGATACTGAAAGGGAAAATAGGATACTTGAGGATATACCTTGAAGATAGAAGGAAATATGGCATTAACATATCTGCAGTTTAAATTCAAATCTGCAATGCAACAAATACATTTTTAAAAGTACATATGTATTTTAATTCATGTGAGGTCATAAAAGCTATATAATAATTATAAAACAATGATAAAATGTTTAAAATTGTTTAAGTCCAGGAATTTACTATATTTACCACATACACTACCATTCAAAAGTCTCTTATTCTCACCAATGCTGCATTTATTTGATCAAAAAACTGTAAAAACATTAATATTGTGAAATATTATTACTGTCTGTTTTATCTATAATTTGTCTATTTATTGTATTTTAAATTAAAATATAATGTATTCATGTGATGCAAAGCTAAATTTTGAGCATCATTACTCCAGTCTTCAGTGTCACATGATCCTTCAGAAATCATTCTAATATGCTGATTTGGTGCTCAAAAAACATTTCTTATTATTATCAATATTGAAATCATATATGTGATACATATCAGTGATACCTTTCAGGAATCAAAAAGTAATTAAAAAACAGAATATATTAGAAATAAACAAAACTTTGGTGACATAATAAATGTCTTTACTATCACTTTTGATCAATTGAATGTATCCTTGTTGAATAAAAGTATTAATTTCTGTAAAAAAAGATTCTGAAAGGTAGTGTACCTTAATTTGTGCTGTTTTTTAAAAGCTTAATTTGTAGAGCTACAAAAACATAGTGTCTTATGTGAACATATCTTGCACTGTAAATTTCCTGAATAAATCATTTATGCCAAACTCTTTTGTTTTGCTGACAGATCTCATATGAAAACTCTAATTACAGTGCGTACAATTTATGGAGACATCTTTAAATGTAAATATCACAAGCTGATTGACAGGAGTTTCTCTGAGGCGGCGGATCTCTCCTCACCTGTCCACATGTCTGACAGGAAGGGTCTGTGGGGAGATTATCCTCGGAGTCTTCTTCTCCATCTGAATCTGCCTCCGAGCATGACTCAAATTCATCCACCAAATAAAATGCCTCTGCCACCTGAGGATCCTCTGGGATTGCTGAAACGATTAAAAGGTAGCAAAGATTTAACCGATACTCGAAATTGTTGAGCAATGTGGTGAAACGACTGCTAGCCTCTATCATTAACACTTTAACAAATGTTCTGCTTGATTACACTGAGCTGTTAGCATCCACCCAGACAATGTGAAAGGATCTGTGCCAGTTATATCTCTGAAAAAGAAAATAACTGAATACCTCTACACCAAACACTTCTGTGAACAAATGAACACAGACAACCTCTCAGACACGCATGAATTCCTGGACCTGCGACCAATCCGATTCTATCTATCTGGACCTCCACAATCAGACACAAAGATGGCAGGAGAGATGGAGGGAGCAAGATAGGGCTGTTAGACTGTACTTTACTCTGTGGGGTTTCCCATTCACATTCTCAACAGTTTCATTTTCTTCTGTAGAGCTCTCCAACTGAGCACTATCCTTCGGCCTGAAAGAGAACAGCAATGCATCAGCATGTGCATTTACACCTGCATCCCCTGAACAACCACCTTACAAGACCAACAACCAGGGATAACATGCACATACAAGTACAAGAAGAAAAGCCAATAGATCATGGTTTGGCTGGTGGTTAGCACGTTCCAGTTAGCCTCTGCTGGTAAATGATGTAACAGCACCATTAAAAAGCATCTTTCTTTATTAACAGCCATTCATTAGCATGTATTTTTATGAAATACATCTCTTTTGCAATCATGTTTTGTGTGTGTGTGTGTGATTTAATAAGCCGAGAAACCTGTGGCCTATCCTCTGTTTTCCAGGCCTGTCTAAACTAGTAAATTGCTGCCCCCCAATAAAAGAGCAACCTGCAATTTAGAAACAGAGATAAAAGCCATGGGAGCACAACACTGCAGATCTGTTTTTATCCAGTAAAGAAGATTCGTTAGGATAAAAAGCAGAAAGAGCATTGTCCTGCATCACTGTGCAGGAAGCTTCTGTGTCATTTCAAATGATCATGTGTTCAGACCTCAGTCCTGCCTCATTGACTCTGTGTATGTCTGATTTATCCAGAAATATCCACACACAAAAATTGTATCCTCTTCTATGAGGATTTATGCACAGTTGTGAACTTTAGGTTGTAGTTTGCCAAATAATTGTAGAAGTTTGTTCTAATGTAGAGGACTGTGTGTCATCAAGACATTCCTTTTTAATTTTACCTTTAGAATTCATTAAAATCACATTTAAATGATAAATGATCAAGATAAATGAAAAACCCTATGGAAGACAGTAAGCATTTTAAGAGAACCCTCTGATTCCTAACTTTATTGATTCAAATTAGCGATGTTAATGACACAAACAACCATTAGCTGTTTTCTTGCCATTTACTTTCCACAAATACTGAGAGCACTTACTGGGGTCAAGTTTTCCCAATATTTCCCCAGCAAATGACCCCTTACACTATGTGTACACCGGACATGACAATTGTAAATCCATTTGCCTTTCGTGTCAGAATAGTGTGAGAAGGGAGGTGCACTTGGAGTATGTTAAACTGAATGGGGCATCAGTTTACTGTCTGGGATTTGTTGCGCCATGTCGCACCGCATCCAGTGTAGACAGAATCAGGGATTATAATGGGTTCGTTTTGCGTTTACCACATCACGCCGCTCACTTTTGGTGTAGACACCGTGTTAAACATTTTGTGCCTGATGCTAACCTTTACCAGATTGATTTTAATCTCACATTTTAAAATAAGACCATAAAGGTTCAGAAACAAAGACAAAGAAGTTTATAAAAGTGATTATTAACCAGATACTGTATAGTTGTTCCTATCTGTGACCAAATATCAACTGAATTCTGGATGGATGGATGGATGGATGGATGGATGGATGGATGGATGGATGGATGGATGGATGGATGGATGGATGGATGGATGGATGGATGAATAGATGGATAGATACACCAGAATACTAATTAATACTAACAGTAGTGATGTATGCAAACAAATTTAAGAGAGCCGGTTACAGGCTGGAGACAATTATTATGCTGACAAGGTTTGCACATAATGTGCTTATTTTCAGAGCTTATTCATTTGAACGGCATCTTTCCAAGGCACAGAAGTCCCTGGTGTAGTCATTATAGTTTAACTTCAGACATGAGGAGAATCAAACCGTGTGTTTATTTGCTCCAAAACTCAAGAAGATTATCAGAAAGGGCTGTCTAGGTCCTTGAATAACATGCAAATATGAAACTATGAACTCTCAAAATGACAAGAGAAGTATTATAATGATATCTGAATAAATATTCCATCCTAGAAGAGCATTTAACTTTGTTTATGATGTAGCTGCTCAGTGTTTCTGCTGGGCGACTTTAAGTAAACTACACTGTAAATGATTTCTGTTGTTTTCACAGGATTATACTGTTTTTCTCAACAGTTTCTTACTGTATAACCTATGTACAGTAAGTTACAGTAGATTTAGATGTTGTCACAGTATTATATTGTATTTTCAACAGTTATGTACTGTGCACACAGTTGACAGTATGTTACTGTTGATTTTCAATGCATTCTGGGAAATTATCAGTTACTGTAAATCTAAATACAGCAGTGCAAATTGACCGCGAAAAAAACCACACACAATTCCGCAGGAAAAATTGGTATAGCAACGTTATTTTTAGGCTACATAAAACATTTTCAGGATGGGGGACCATGACAGTATTAATTTCTGTCAGTGGGGGGTGCATGGAGCGCATTTGAGTTTGAACGAGTATTTCTGTGACTGTCATGTCAGTGCATCGATCGTGTCTGTTTCTGCCGACCTGTGGAACTTCGTCATCTGGTAAGTAATAAATCTTATTATTTGTATGCATACATGGATTCTAGCTAATTATTAACTTTACAGTAACTAGCTGACCACGTATACGGTCAGAATGATCTAAACATTTTGTTATTTACTTTTAAGTCGGTGGAAGAAGCGCCTGCGGGTAACGTAGGCTACATTTTCATAGGGTTGGGAATTGAAAATCGAGAAATGTATCCTGAAATCGGATACCCAAGGTTAGGATTCGGATTATTGTTATAAAAATTAACATTTCGATTCCTCTTATCGATTTATTCGCGCTTATTTTCGTGTAAATCATTATATTTCGTGTATAATCATATTTTCTTTTACTCGTCTGTGAGGACCTGACGATCAGCCAGTAAAGTTACCTTGTGCAGTTGCGCGCTCATATTTACCTCAGTCCAGGGTTCGAAATGAGGGGGGTCTGGGGGGGTCCCGGACCCTCCATAAGTCATTAAGGACCCCCCATAAGAATTTATTTTTGGATTTTGGGGGGTCCCCGACAAATATATTTTAACATTAAAAATGATTGTGAAAATTATAGGTCTTTAGTGACACTTTATATTTATACCAGTAATTATTTAATTACCTAGCGCGAGGCAGCTATAGGGCAGCTATTAGCCGAGTGAGTTGTTGTTGTGGTGCTCCCGCTAATGTACGGACGGTAACAAAGTTGCGCTGTTGGGGCTCGCGCAGTTATACCATATTCATTTGTAGTTAAGAAACAATATATAGCCTACACACGACCAAAGTGCTGTTTTCCTGAATGCCATCACGATTGAAACCGAGATATTGATTTCATAACAGTTCAATAAACAAATAGTTAAAATAATTAAAATTAAGTTACTTACATTTTTAGACGCAATGGCTGTTTTTGTTCTGTTTCAGCAGCGAAAATAGTTCCAAACAACAGAACCACAGCGCATCTCAGAGCAACACTCATGATTCATTACTGAATAATTCAGCGTTTTGAACTATTCGCTCGAGTCAAAGATTCAATTACCCATTATTAAAACTCCTCATTCTGAATAAATCAGCCGTTTGAACGAATCGTTTAAATGAATGACTCAATGACTCGCTCATTCAAGACGGTCGCCTGCCACCTCCTACTGGCGGTTTAGTTTCAAAGCATCATTCTTTTCAACATTCCTTAATTGTATATTCAAAAAATATTTAAAACAATCTCAGAATCTCATTTAATACGGTTATAATTTTTCAATGTAAATTATTTAATTTGTTTGGTAACAGCCGCTAGGCTGTCTTATTATTTTAATTGAATGTAGCCTATTAATACAATGTAAGAATTTGAAATTAAATTTAGAGCATACACTAAATAAAATTAGGGGAAAAGTGCCCTTTTTAAAGGTACAAAAAATTATTCAGATAAGAGTGTTTACAAAAATGAAACATTGACTATTTAAGTTTAAAGGGAGTAAAGCGTCTGTTTAGGCTATAAAGGAAATTTAATTTTGCCAAAAGAAGAACTTTTATTTTAAATAAATGTTGCTTTAAAAAATCTGCCTTCTTCAGTGTGATATGTTACCATATTATCATGCTTGATTGAATATTTGTAATGTGATGATCAGATGCAGATATCTAAATTAAAGAATATGGGTGGTTGGCGGGTGGATTATTATTTATTTTTAACAACAGATTCGAGTGACTCAAAGTGCACCAGATTAATGAATTTATCTTTAAAATGTACAAAATTTTCTCCGGGGGGGCATGCCCCGGACCCCCCTAGTGTTACGATTTTGCCACCTCTGCCTCATTTTGAGTAAAGAAGAAAACCCTGACATTGATCCATATAATTTTGCGTACAGTGTAGCAAGATAGTCTTCAGAATTGTTTTAATTACATACATTTTAGGGGACCCCCCAAGAGTCAGAAGTCATTTCGAACCCTGCCTCAGTCTATCTGATGGAAGCGCTCAAAAGTGTGCATTTTTGTCCAAAGACAAAGCTAGGTATGTCATTTACAGTATTGTCAGCTATAATATCGTAATTGATGTTTTAACTATGTGCAAACTGACTTGTTACTTATTTGAAGAAAAAAAAACGACGCCTTGAGAGTCGAGCTTGATAGTTCACTTCAAAATGAAAATTCTGTCATCATTTACTCACCCTCAAGTTGTTTCAAACCTTCTTTCTTCTGCTGAACACAAAGATATTTTTAAGAATGTCAGTAACCAAACAGTTAACTGGATCCATTGACTTCCATAGTAGGATAAAGAAAATACTATGGAAGTCAATGGGCCCAGTTAACTGTTTGGTTACTGACATTCTTAAAAAATATCTTTGTCTTCAGCAGAAGAAAGAAACGTATACAGGTTTGAAACAACTTGAGGGTGAGTATATGATGACAGAATTTTCATTTTGAAGTGAATTATCCATTTAAACTGTGCGATGAAGCCTATTAGAATGCAGTTAGAATGACAATTAAAGAAATGGTCCGTAAGAGTTGTTGTTTTTTATTCAGTTGGAAAATATATATTTTTTTTATTTACAGGTTTCAGGATAAATCCTGAAAATTCAAAATGCACATCACAGTTCCAGGGGAGCAGAAAGAGTGGGAAGGTTGTTCGGAGGAAGAACATGTCTTTGAATTCACACATCTTTCATCAGGGACTTTGCAGAATATGACTGGCAAAATCATTAAGGTAAGAGATATTAGTGATGTGCGGCGGAGCCCATATCGGTAGAAATTATTTGTGTCTGAATCTGTATTTAGAAAAATCCAAAAAGGGCGGAAATGACTTAAACCATAAATTTTCGATTCGATTCAAATAGATTCTTGGGGTCACGATTTGATTCAAAAATCAATTATCTTTTGAATCAAATTTAAATTTGATATATGCATAGATTTACATTTGATCATAGATTTTAAATATATTCTATGCATATATCAAATCAAATTTATATTGGATTCAAAATCGAACAGCATGGAAATAAACAGCAGCTACTGTTATTCCCAATCGAGTGGGAGTTATTTAGTTTAAATTATACACACCTCATATCTGCGTTAATTTAATCTAGCCCGCTGCCGCTCAGCATTCATACATGCATCTTTTTCATCATTCAAATTAGTGAGCATCAAGTCAACAGACATATCTATGAAAGGAACTGACTATCATCAGGATATGGGTTGCGTTTACCAAAAGCATCTTAAGCCTAAATTGATTGTAGACCATTGGTGGTAATTGTTCTATAATTAATTTAAGGTTACAATGCTTTGGGGAAACGCAGCCCTCATCAGTGGCCGATTGTTTGGAGTCAGAGATATAGAATAAGGGCCATTGCATTCTCAATATTTATTACTTTAGCCTCTGATACAGGACATGTTCATGCTCTTTTATAGGCGGTACCATGTTGAACGTGTTTCTTGTATGTAAAAACTAAAGTAGCCTACCTGTACATGGAAAGATTGCAAAAAAAAGCCTGAAGTGTGCTCGACTAACTAAACTAAACATTATTTAAGACTATTTTCTATTTGTTAAGATATTGATATGAACATCTGTAGTCAAGTATAAGCTTCATTCCTAATGCTTCCTCTGTTTCAAGCTTGTGTGCTCTAAACTGTCCTTCTTTGAAACAACATCATCACATTATTAAACATTTAGATCGATTTTTGAAATGTGTGAATCGGTTTGAATCCGCAGAAGATGGAATCGTAATTCATATGTGAATAGATTTTCCCCCCCACCCCTAATATAGTTCATATATGTATATGTATGCCACACAACATGCAAGCAGTACATCCACCTTATTTTTCAACTTCAAAAGTGAAGTAAGCTATTTTCTGTGAATGTGCGAGACTTCCGGTTTGTGAGCCGCTATAAGGAAATAAGAGATGAATAACAAATGCTGTAAATGATAAAAATATTTGTGCCTCAAACTAGTGTTTACAATTATGATAAATTCAATACATTAAAATAACAGGGTAAGGAATTGCAATATCAAGAAGCATAACAAGCTTTTGTGTACAGCTAGAAATAACTGTAAGCGTATGAAACCGGCCCACACTTCTGTGAAAAATAAGGTGGATACCATAGGCAAAAAAAAAATCCCCTTAAAAGGTGTTGATAATGTGATTTAGTTTTTTTTTATGTTTAGCCTCTGATTGATTTGTGCTTATCATTTCTTGCAGGATTATCAGAAGTGCTGTCGCTGCTCTTCCACTTTTTTCCTCACCTGGCCTTCATCCTCACCTGTTCTGCTTTCAAGTTTCTATTTTACCTCTTCAGGATCATTTTTGCATGAATTGAAATACATGAATTGTTCACTGATTTTAATTATTAATGATAAATTGTTCATTAGTCTTTTTTAAAACAGATTTTTATTGTTGTATTATATTACATTATTTATTACTAATGTATTGTTTGAAAATACACAATAAACCTGGTTGTGCAGTTAAATCTTCAATTGTTCTTTTTTCTATTTCCCATTAACAGTTCAAATAATATTTCTACGGATTTTCTACATATTCTACAGGTTACACAGTAGCACTATAAAAGAAATAAAATAACATTTCATAACTGTATAATACTATACAGTATTATTAAAAATTAACAGTTTAATACTGTAGATCAACATGATAAAAAAATTACAGTAAAATAATGTATTTCATTTTACAGTATGCTTAACACTACTGTAGTTAGTGTTACAGTAATTTTACTGTTGAATGAAATACAGCAACTACTGGATAATTGTTGCCAGTAAGTTACTGTTAATTTGACAAGAAATTTTTTACAGTGTATACAAAACATACACACAATTATACTTGTAGCATTAATTATGCATTATTCATTCAATGGGTTTTCCTTGCCTTCGAGATTACATGATGCATGAGGTTTTATGGAAGCTAAATAATAAACAAATCAGC
Organism: Chrosomus eos; assembly: GCA_036326025.1. Classification (NCBI taxonomy): domain Eukaryota; kingdom Metazoa; phylum Chordata; class Actinopteri; order Cypriniformes; family Leuciscidae; genus Chrosomus; species Chrosomus eos. Next base: position 10,009,548 of record CM070831.1, read on the forward strand.
TAATTTCAAGGACAAAATACTTGACTCCATTAGTCTCAAAACCCAGCCACAATGTATCACTTCTTTAATTTTTAATAATATAAATCCACATACTTGCACGATTTTCTTTCCCATATGTTCTCAGTAACATACAATTTTTCAGACAAACACACATTTCAGATTCACAGTGATTGCACCCCGGCGTCCTCTATCGATAAATCACACCGAGTCGTCTAAGAGCACAGCTGTGCTCCTGCACTCGTTTAAAACATCTCATTTACAGAGGAATCTAAAGTGATTAGAGCCAGGAACTGATAGATAACCTCTCAGGACTTCCAGAAAACACGTCTCTGAGATTTATCATAATGATACCAAAACCCGATTAAGGAGACGTTTTGGCCATAACTTATCTTTCCCTTGATGCATATAATGACGGTGGTAAAAAACGAGTCATTGAAAACCAGCAATAGGCCAGATCAGATTCCACACATATTTCACAGCCAATGCAAAATTACAAACATGTTAAAAATCTGGTTATCGGCCTCCGCGCAAATATTAAGTTAAGCCGATTGTATGATTGAGCAGTGAAGCAAATGAGTACCCATCAGAAGGGGACAAGTCATCTTATACAAACATAAATACGAACAATTATCAGATATTCATGGCTAAATAATATACAGTATTTGGACACTTTTGGATATATTTAAAATGTCTGAATGTCATTGCATTAGATTATAATACATCAACCATATGGCATCTGCAAACTAATGATGCTACAGTGGAACTATTCTCAAAGTAATGTGACTTTCAGGTCATTTTTTGCATTGACTTTTAACCAACGTGTCAAGGGCTGTGTCTGAAACCTCAAGCATCTGCCTTACTGCCCATCTGCTAATGACTCAAAAAACCTCAAACAAAAAACTATTTATATGGCGCCATTACAGTACATCATTCAAGTGAATTTTAGACATAACCAAGCAATTTAATTGGAAACTTAGTTTAAAAAGGAACTGGAAGCAAAAGGACAACAGCATTTTTATGAATTAATCTGATTAAATCGATCCATAAGACGCCACTTTCCACCAACTGCTAAACCACATGCACATGATTGTGGGATTTCATACTTAGAAAAGATTATGTACATTTAAGCTGTTTTCAAAAACAGGTTGTTACACAAATGATTGAATTTTAATGTGTCTTGATTAATGAGATCTATTTGAATGCATGAGTGCACACACTACTACAGTAGGCCATATTTGATGTACAGCGGGATCTAGATAAATCTAGAAATAACAGCATACCAGCAGAAATCGTTCACAGGCTTGAGTTCTGAGAACTCCAATAAGGGATGAAACTAAACTGCCCATTTCTCACTTTCCTTATCATTTGTTCATAAAGGCAGGCAGCTTCTGTTCTGATAAATCTGTGCGGTGGAACGTCATTAAAACATCTAAGAATCATTTGACTTTCAAATCGAAATGGAATATTTTTTATCTCTTTTAAATATGCGTGTGTCTGACAGTGCAGTGTAATACTCATGGTACCTCACTCTGTTCTGGGATCTGTTGTTTGTTAAACCATGGAGAAAGAGGCACTGGAGCGCCAAGCACACAATGAATTTTAATGAAGATGTAGAAGAAAGAGAAAGTAATTTCTGATGGAAAGTTAAACTTTCTGATTTGGAAGAGATGGTGGCATTCCATCAGACTCGCATTTCATAATAGACTTCAATAAGCAAGAGAAAAGTATCAGGGGAGATTGCTTTAATTAATATACTTGCTGAAAGTTTAATTGAACAATGTGTGGGAAAAAAAAACGGTCTTTTCCAAATTAAGAGCTTTTCTTGCCACACTTAACCCTGGGTAATAGTCTTATTATAGCTAAGGCCACTTTTAACCCTCGGAAGTGCAATGTTTCACTCTTATAATTCTGAAAGAGGGTTAATCAATGCTTTTAACCCTGGCCTTTGGTTGTTGTCAGCTCAGGTGTCAACCCAGAGCTACAATTTCTTCCATTTGACCTTTAGTTACAGTGAAATATAACTCACCATGGTCTGTTGACACAGACTTGCACATCTTCTCGGAGAGATGGGAAATGCTTCTCGTCGGTTCTGAGTTTCTTTTTGGTGTCTCACTCTGAATCGGTTGAGTCCTGTTAACTCCTTCATTTTTCACCTTGAAAAAAAGATGTAAAGACACAAATGCTTTACCAAAAGCTGCTCAGGGATGAGTCTATTTTAGTTTCTTATTTCTCTCAATATAAAAAGCAAAAAAAAAAAAAAAATCTGACAGGAATCCTATCAACATACCTTTAAAACATCCACACTGACTTTCTGAAAATTTGACTTGTACTCTTGCATGCGAAGATGGTTTTCTTGATATTTTTCCTCCACAATTTTCCTATAGTAAGACAATTAGAGTATGTGCATATATCACTTTTTTATAATATATGTAACTGGCATAGTTCACTCAAAAATATGGAACACAAAATATGTTTTCCACTTTTGTATCCATACATTTAAAATAAACGAGGACCAATGTAATTTGGACCCCAATGTTCTTCTAAATATAATATATTCTGTAAACAAAAATAAATAATATATTGTAATAATGTGCCTTATACAACAGTTTGTTTTTGAGTGTGACAAGTCAACGTTGACTGTTCCGATTCTATCAGTGCATCACATATTAGACAAAGAATCAGAGCTGACGTGCGACACCCTGCCCAAAATCCTTGCACCATGAAAACAGAAAACCCTGACACTCAAGCTAACCTTATGGAATATGAACTGCGAGTCACATTTGATTAACATTCAGTGTGACACGGTCAGTGCACTGAACGTCACTCACTTCAACTTTCGTGCTTTCTCATCTGCTGCTTGGAGTTTCCGGAGCCGCATGCGTTCTCTGGGGCTCATTTTCTGCACCTCTGATCTCTCCCGCAGTGTCTGCAGATGTACCTTCTTCTGCCTGTGGGGATTCAAGGACTGCATTTACTGAAATGACTAACGACTACTCCTTTGCTTTACAGACATTTTTTGGACTGTGAGATCAGAGCATGCAATTTTCAAAAGAAATAGGGAATTTCATATGAAGTTAGGATTTAATTCAACAACAACAACAACAAAAAGTAGAATCCAAACAAGAAAAAGTATATCATTAGGTTATTCATGAGAAGTTGTGTTAGACAGCTTCAGATGCTTTGTGTGCAGTCTTTGGACACCAGGCATACTAGAACAGCATTAAAAAGCTAATGAGCAAAAAGGTTCAGTCAGATTCTCAGTTCAGTTTAAGACTGCATATAGCCTCATGTTAGCTTAGCTTTGTGCCTGCCATTTGTTTTTAAAACTACTGTAGTAATATTAACAGTTTGAAATCAAATCAAATGATCACTAGAATGTTTTAACACAAATGTCCAGTATTGTACCATTTAATTATTTTATCAAAATTATTATGTACACTATAACTTACTACCTTAACTATGTCCTCAACCTCTTAACATTTCGCAACACCTCATAATTACTTCAATACTGAAGATTCAGATATTAAAAAGCACTATAAATACAGGTGACTTGACTTGTAGTAATACCTAAAATACTAAATGGATCCTGCATATAATACATGTGCGATATGGAAAGTGAATGCTAGATTTGTCAGTGCACTTGAAACATTACTCTGAATATCGGGTACTGACTAATTCAAAATAATTATATTACATTACCATAGAAACGTTTGGAGTTGGCAAGTTTTTTTTTCATGTTTTTAATGCAAGTCTCTTACGCTCAAAAACAGTAAAAACAGTAATATTGTGAAATATTATTACAATTAAAAAAAAACTATTTTCTAGTTGTATATATTTTAAAATGTAATATATTTGTGATCAAAAGCTGCATTTTCAGCATCGTCACTCCAGTCTTCAGTGTCACATGATCCTTCATAAACATTACAATATGCTGATTTAATAAAACATTTCTTGATTTTGCTATGCACTGTTGGCTTTTACATTGCATAGATTTTCACTAGGCCATAGCTAACTATGATTGTCACATGCTATGGTGCAACATTTTAATTAGTGTGGAAAAGCGAATGAATGAATTCTGCTGCTCATAGACTGCCATCTTATTAACATGTTCCCCGAACACTGGTTACGCAGCAGCAACACAGCTACATATTTTTAGGTCCCCCCAACAAGATTGTGTGAAAATTGCTTAAAAAAAACAACGTATAAAAAACAACAACACGACAAAAACAAGTCCTGTTCCCAGAGATCCCTGGTGTAGAGTCATGCATTTCTCAGCTGACAGCATCTTAGCAGGAACGGAGAAGTGAGACTGCCTGTAAATGTCTCTTTCTCTCATGGACTCGTGACTGTGGATTCACTTACAGTGCTCTCAGGATCTGTGATGTGTCTCTCTCTCCCCCCATCGACTTGTCTCGAAGTGTCAGGCTAAAGAACTTGTGTTTCATGCTCTGTAGTGAGAAAAATAGCAAAAGAGATGAAATATCTGGTAATGCTGTTCTCTGAGGCTTGTAAAAGTTAGTTTCCTGAGGAGCTATGAAAGCAAAAGCAAAACGGCAGCAGCAAAGCTAGTGTTCAATCAGAATAAACCGTCGCACAGGCCTATGTTTCACTCCTGCATTTCTCAGAACTCTTGAATCAGAGCGAATGGGAAGGGGAGAGAAAGACTGATATAATCATCCTCAGGGAGGAATCTGCCACGAGCACATTTAAAGAACAATACGAGATTTGTAAGGCGCAAATTACACAGGAAGAAGAAAGCCTTGGAAGCTGTACACAACAACAGAGGAGGGAAAAGCCATCAGAGAGTATTGTGTTTCAGAGATGTGTTTAAGATGCCCTCTTCTTCTCTGATTACATGTTTCTGAGATGGTGATGGTGTAATAGCTGGTGGAAGACACATACCAACCAGGAGCTTTCAGATAGGGGTTAGGGGTTCACTAGCTTCCAAAGGCAAAAACGTATTACTAAGCGCCCTGATGTAAACAAGTCAATGTAGTATGAATGTGAGTGATGAAACGGTGCTAGAACTGCAAATACTGTAACCGAGACGCATTAAACAAGGGCTATAAAAAAAAAATCAATGGGATTAGATGCTTAGAGAGCTATTATATTTTCAGTGTGATGATTTATGTGATGAAAAATACTAATGACATGTACAGTAGCTCTTGGAAGTTAAGCAGCCATTAGATTCGATTTTTACATGATGTTCGGATTGTAGTTATTAACAGAAGACATTTTGTCTGGATGTGGGCGTTATGGAAGGTCTTGTGATCTGGATGCTTGCATCCAACATAACATATAGCCTATGCTGTGTGATATAATGATGGATTATGTAAATAATTAGGGGAAGAATTTATTAATGATCATATCTAATGCAGCTGTTCTGAGCGGTCTGTGATCTGACTCGCCTCATTTCATTTTATTTTTACATTGGATGGAATGCCAGCAGTACTTCAACCACCAACTCTAATTTTACACAGAAAGTTGGAAAAAGGCCCAGATCCATAATGAAGTCGTAACAGGCAGCACAACAAGGAGTTTAGCTTTAGTTATGGTAATTGACAAAGGTGAAAATACATGAGGAGAAACGCTGTGAATATAGAGTATAATAATCACATTCGGATTTGGAAAAGAGTAAGCTAAAACCGTCTACAGGGCAATGTTCAATGTACAGTACAAGGATTTGTCTGTTTGCATTTTGCACGATCAGGCTCTGGCACTATCAGAAAATAATTTTTAATAACTGCTAGAAATATTTAGATTTTTCATTTAAAAAAACTATAAATACCTTATTTCTTCAGATTTTTTTACAAACTGAAAATATGCAACAAGTTGTTAATTATGCAGCTATAAAACTATAAATTAATAAACACACTTTTGTTGAAAAACAGCAATTCAATGCACAGCTAAATGACTGGCATATATTTCTAAAGCATTCTTTCTAATGTTTTCAAGATTATTAATTAAATATTGCAAATTCAATCAAACTTAATCTATGTTAGCCAGCTAGATCTTGGCAGTACATTTTAAGTTTGCAAAGTATAAAAAAAATGGATGTGCAAGATCAATTAACATAATTTATTTAGTGGTAAATAACGCAACATTGGCCTGAAAGTGACAAATCTGCCAACTGGCCTGAAGTAAAGTTAGACTTAGAAATAAAGTTCTAATTATAAATATTATGAATAAAGAAAAGAAAAGTAAAGAAAAAGAAAAAAAACTGCTTTTGGAACAGCCCAGCGCAAATCGTCCTTATTTTTGAGCTTTGGTCTGCAATTTTTACAGAGGTTGTTTGAGAAATTTAGGCTGGATTGAAATCTGTGAAAAACAAATGTATCTAAGCTTCTCAGAGCAAAGTTGTCCTGTCCAAAAAAAAATTTGTGGAAACGTTCTGAGCTTTTATACATTTACACGTACAGACTGATCATTTCCCTGGAAGAAGCAAAAAATTCATATATGCCAGGGAACAAGGCGAACTATGACAAGCCACAATCGATACAATCACCAGGCAGCAACAATGCCAATCACTGACATTTCAACAGTACAATCTGAAAAGGTTACGCACGGGGTGAGTCAAATGTGATGGCGAATCGATGATGTGATGAGTATGCATAACAGACTTTTAGAAACCTATTGAGCTTGGCCAGTAATCAAAATCTTCCCAGTGCATTCTGGCCCTTCCCATTAACCTTTGAAACAGATACTCTGAACAGCTGGTCGGATGCGCTCCTGTCTGTTTGATCTGATCAACGCCATCTCCTCACCTGCAAGCTCTCCTCAATGAACCTGCTCCTTAGAGCGTCTGCTGCCGAGATCCGGCGGGAAGAATCCTTTTCTAACATACTGCCAACACAGAAACAGAGAGATAAAATTGTGTTGATCTCATGAAATGCTGATAGTTCTAGTTGAATGCTTCTAAACCTGCTCGGATTTAGCATAATCTGCTTTGAAAAACTGCTGAATCAAACAAGCCATTGATTTGTGTCCATCTACTCATCCACATCGGGCAGACGGACAGATATAGCTTGGCGGTGTGGGATGACATGGACCCGCTTCGTGCCTGGAGCAGGGCAGCATCTGTTTCTGGTACCTTTGCATTAGGGAGTTGAGCTGCCGTGAGTATGTTTCTGTCAGGGATGGAGTAGGTCCCTCCACAATCTTCAGCACCACAGCCAAGAAGTTCTGCCCCTCAAAAGCATGCACCAAACAGCACATCTCATAGAGAATACAGCCTAAAGACCTGCACAAAGAGAAAAATAAAAAGAAATAGGGGCAGTCCACCCAAAAAATTAAAAGATGTTCCAAACCTGTATGACTTTATTTCTTCTGTGGATCATGAAAGAAGATATTTAGAAGAATATTGGTAACTAAACAGTTTCTGGTTCACATTCGTTCCCACTGATTTTTCCCCCCATACAATGGACGTCAATGGGAACCAAAACTGTTTCATAAACAGTCATGTGGGAAAAAAGGACACACTTTAGAATTTTATGGTTTTACGTATCAGAACATCATAAAAAATTCTTCTGGTTGTTAACAGGCCTTAAAATGAGGTAAATACAACCTCAGATGAACAACAACAAATGACATATTACACAGTTATTATTTATTTAACAAAAATTAAGCCAAAATGGAAAAGCCATGGGTGACAAACTAAGTACACCCTATGATTCAATTGCTTGTAGAGCCACTTTTAGCAGCAAAACGTTGAAGGAATCATTTTCTGTATTACAGCATCAGTCTTCAGAATTTTGGCTCGCTCTTCTCTACAACATTGTTTTCAGTTATATATATACACTAGAGCTTTTGCTGAAGATCAGATTCATTTTAAAATCATTGTTTGGTTCATTTGGTTAGTGTGAAAGTGTTTTTTTTCCCGAACTTGTTTGCATAGGTGACAATCGCACATGAACCACACATGAACTCTGGTACCATTTGCAATTATCATTATAGTAAAAAGGTTGTATCTCGCTTTAGTTGAATAGACACAAAAAACTAGAGAGAAAAAAAGTGAGGAAGACTTTGTGCAAGGATGTCTCTATTTTAGCCCATTCTCTTGCTTATCTTTATTAAGCAGCACATTGACCCCCTTCCTCCAGTGTGTCTCATGCTTGTGTTCTTGCACAATTCCCTTTGCGACTCTGAACAGAGACCTCAGCTCTCGGTGGCACATTAACATTGAGGTAAGTGTGTGAGAAAACGCATGGTTCTTAAATTAGCAGCAAGTGCCTGTAGCCGTTTGGCAAATGAGATGGTCTTTTCTCTCTCCCTCATTCTATCTTATTGTTTTCTGGTCATTTTCCCCCTCAGTTTTTTTTACCGTACTAATATGCTGTTATCTCACTATTTCCAAGTGGATCCCCATGTTCCCTCCCTTCATATATCTATCTCAGCACATAGTGTAAGTGGAGGGGAGGAGAGGAAAGAGCTCTGGTGATGTTAAGGGGCTGACTAGAGAGGATCTTGAAGGGGGATCATTGGCTTGGTGCCTTTGGAAACGTCTCATGCCATTTTTTTTCAAAACGTCTCATGTTAATTATGCTTGCCATTTTTCGGCGGCATCTTTAACTATGCCTGATTGCAATTTTCGGTAAATTTGTACATTTAAAATGACAAAATAATAATAAAAACACTTACGAGATGAGCTATCACGGATTGCCAGAACTCACAAATTGACCGCAATCAAACATAATACCTCATTACCTGTAATTTTGCATAATGCATAAAGATGAATTGTTTTTAAAGACTATGAGTTTTGACTCTGTGAGGGAATAACTTTGCTTAGTTAGAAGTTACTTGCTGAAAACTAAAACTCCTTGAAGATATATATAAATATATATAAAGTATATATATAAGTATATATAAATATACACACAGTGCTGTGCAAAAGTCTTAGCCAAATTAGTATTTTTTTTTTCAACCTAGATGCAGGTAAACCTATTGTAGGAGAGCCCAAAAATAAAACGAGGAACCTTTAAAATAACATAATAGGAGAACTTTAAGATCAAGAGGTTTTTAATATCATGAGAAGCATAAATTCACTTTTGACTTTAAGTGTACTGTATTTGCAAACCACGTAAAACCTCAATGCAATAACCAAAGTCTTGGTTGGTTAAGAACTGAAATGACTCAATGTTTTAGTTATTCATACCAGATGTCTGATTTGGAGTCGTATCCTCTGTGGCTGAGGGCTTCAGGGCTCATGTAGTACGGGGTACCTGTGAAGGTAGTCGCCAGGTCACATGACCCCATCAGCAGACAGGATACACCAAAGTCACCTTTAAAGAGTGTTTTAAAAAAGTTCCATCAGCATAACTCCTTTTAAAAAAAGAGTTTTGCAGACAAAACTTAAGGAAATTGTTTACAGTGTAACAAAATAAGGAATATTTACTTTATTTAGACTAACAAACAATATAATGGCCCCAAATAAGCTTTTGAATGTTGAGACTATTTGTGAGTTAACATGCACATGCTTATTGAGATTCTCACTTGAACATTATTTTTGAGTCACAAATAGTAGAAATATGAATCATTTATGAATGTTAGGCAACAAATATTCCTCCAAAAAACTGTTGTCCCCCAAAAGAGCTTAAAAGAGATTGAACTGGACAAATGCTGTGGATTTGTAAAAGCTTTAGGAGTTACCAGCATGCTTTACAGTGTAAATAATACATGCACTGTTATGGGATTGTTATTGTTCCACTTTTTCTTTAATTCTGTAGTTGTTTTGTCATCATAGTTTGTTGTGTGTGTGTTCAGCATTCATCTTATTCCTAATGATATGCTTGATGATTATACCGCTATTGAGGTTTAGATGTGTTACTGTAAGTGTTTAGAGTCTATGTGCGTCTTCCTGTGTAGAAATGTAATGAAACAACACAAAGCCATGCAAGATGTCATCTCCTTCAGAGCCAAGCAGTCATTTAAAATGCAATAGACAAATGAAAGCTTCCTTGGTTTGTTTACTGAACATCTGCTGAAAAAGAGACCTGTGGTTTCTTTGACACAAATTAATTAGATACTGTAAATGATACATTTAACATTTAGTGAGTGTACAAATACAAGTTGGCTGAGGTACTGAGGACTTTGTTGTACATTTGCCGGAAGAACTCCAAAATCTCAATGCATTGCACATCGTGACCGTTTTTTCATTGTGCAAAAATAAACATTTTAGTTGTGTTAAGCACTTTGGCCAGAACTTGAAAATATCTTGCATAATGCTGAAATGATATTAGGAGTTTTCTCAACATTTATTTTTTACAGTGTGACCTGAGAATTAGTTTGAAGCAAACCCTGTTATTTTGGCAGGCTTAGGTGAGAAACTGACGTAAAGCAACACAAATGCACAGAATAGCGTTCAAGTGAGTCTGCTCTATGGAATCATTTCATCCTACAAGAACACACAAATATATTATTTTGCACAGAAATTATTTGAAAGTGACAACTTTATGCTGTGATGACAAAAAAAAAATATAACAGGACATTTTTATGCTTATTAATGCACTCATTTATGATAGCAAATATAAAAGTGATGATTATCTGCCTCTGAGAAGAACAACTTCTTTCTATCTGCCGTAGCTGACCGACGTCCTTTTTTTTTTTTTGAATGGGTAATGATCCTGTTTCTTTGTAGATGAGTGTTTTAACTGTCATAAAAGAAGGGCCTGTTTTACCAGATGGGAGGTGTTTGGGCTTTTGGTGTCATTAAAAGTCGCATCTGAAAGAGTTGCAAGAACATCAAACACACATCAAGCATCCTTTTGGACTGCGAAGCAGAGCTTACCTATCTTAACAATGTTCTTCCTTAGAAATATATTTTTGGCTTTTAGATCTCGGTGAAGTATTCTCCTGTTTAAGCAAGACAAACAAGAATCAATAGACACCGAAGCAGCAAGAATCAAAGATTTAGAGAAGTGTTGTTCAGTTGTGGCCATATTTGTCTTGCAAAGTGCACATTTTTGTGTAAGGGCGAGCGATAAAAGACATAAAACAAATACTTTTGAATGTAAAAATAGAAAATAGGTCAGTTATGAATTATTCACAGGGAGAAAGAAGAGCGGTGTTCTCTGCTCACCTCTGATGTATGTAATGTACTCCCAACAGAAGCTGACAGAGCCATTCACAGACCTGAGGCTCTGATAACGCCCTGTCTGTCCGTTTTAGCTCATCTAACTTACAGTCCAAATCTTTGTCCTGAGGAACAGAGAGAAAATAAAAAGGAAAACATTTATAAATGAAAATCCATTCTGTTTTGCATGAAGCACTGGGTCTCTAGTCACGGCTACATACATAGCACAGACAAAAAGCTGATTAAATAAACAGTCTTTGTTCCCAAAAAGATACTTCAAAGAATAATAATGTGCTGTATTGTCTACTTTACTATGTTTCTCTCATTCTCTCTGTTCTTTCTTTGTTTGCATTAGTGGATTGTGAAAGTCGTCTTTAAGAATCTGAGCCTTTGGGCACCCATTTACACTTCAGACAAAACCCACATTTCCCTGCTCACATGCACACTGGCAGCGCCAGTCACGATGCCCAGAGTCTCCTGAGACTTCTGCAGGGAGCGTGAGAGAGAGAGAGAGAGACCCCACTGCTAATGATCAAAGATGATTAAAAATCATTTTGAGTGTCAAATAAAATATATTTCCCCCTAAAATGAAGTCTACAGGGTTTAACCTATAGGATTTTTTTCCTTCCATGGAGAATAAAAGAACAAAGTGTATCGTGCTGCAGCTTTACTGCCAAAAGAACTGTAAATACACATAAAATGTCTTCTCCCTCCCTCCCCATGTAAACGATGCAGTGATCAACAAATCCCAGACCTGTGACTTTCTTTTTTTCTGCAAAACACAAAAGAAGATATCTGAACGGTTATAGTCCATACCTTGAAAGACAGTTGGTTCCAAGACAACATTTGACACCATTTAATTTTATTGTATGGCCTATACATGCATCACTGTAAAAAATATTTTAGCAATTTAGTTATTTCAACTTTTGAATTTTTGATTGTCCAGACAACAAGAAATTTTAAGTTTTCTTGTCCTCAACTTATCGAAATAAGTTAGTTAAACTAAAAAAAAACCCATGCAAAAAGATAACTCAAAATAATGAGTTAACTTTTTTTACAGTATACTGCATAGTATATATGTTTAGAACAGTTAAACTTATCGCAATTCAAAATTAATTCAAACCACAAGAGTTTAAAAGCTCACCAGTGCAAATGAATGAAAAAGTTTGAAACAACAAAAGAGCATTTTTTATTTTTGGGGTAAACTATTTCTTATATGCATAACAACAATGAAATCAGATTGAGTATATAAAACTGCAGCATATTTAAGGATCTCTGTTTTCACCAAGTGCCGCCAAGAGAATAATCAATCCCACTAATGATACGACTCAAGCGGAGCTCAGTTTGAACACAACGCTGAACTCAGCACCCCTCATTTCAACTAATAGACATTTGTCAATGTCTTAAGAGAGTGAGTTGGGAAAGATCTTAGGAAAGTCTTATATCGGTAATGCCAGTGCAGTCTCATCCCAAGAAGTCATATATTGACGTCTTGGGACGTCTTTTGACCATACGTCAATATCCGCCTTTTTAGGGTACCCTTAAACGTCGGTTAGATGACGTTATTGGATCCTAACTCTACCCCAGACCTAAACCTACCCCTAAACCTACCCCGTCACCTAACTGACGTTAAAGGTAAAGCGTCAGTTGTATGACGTCCCAGGATCGTCATTTACCGACGTTTAAGGGTACCCTAAAAAGGCGGATATTGACGTATGGTCAAAAGACGTCCCAAGACGTCAATATATGACTTCTTGGGATGAGACTGTGTTACAGCAATGCAGTGACAGGCATACCTTTGGATAAGCCCTCTTAATCACTGCCCGAGGGAAGTGTTTGCTCAATGTAAGTGGGGCTCGCCACGCGTATAAGCGAAGAATGAGTCGCATTATGAGTGTAATTGGGATTGGGCTAATTTGTCACCCCCATAAGATATTTATCTACGGTTAAGACCCTCATCACTCAAAAAGCCACCTTGAATCCTTTCAAAAAGCTTTCAATGCTTTTTATGAGTGCAAAGGTTTAATTGGCCAATGAATTTTGGAATAAGCATTGTAGCATGAACTTAAGTAATGAAAACCTCCCTGTAGGCCAGGAGTACCTCCATTTCACTCAGTACAAAAGAGTGTTCTCATTCATCAAAATCTCATGGATCTCACATATAATGTATTGATTTTTTTGAGCAAATACATCTAAAAACCAGGGGCGTCAGAGAGCAATCTCTTTAAAGATGAGACACAAAAAAGAGTTATTGGTTATTAAAGTTTCGGGTTAGTAAGAGATTCAAACTTTTATTCATCAAAGACACATTAAATTGATCAAAAGTGACAGTAAAGACAAGATTATAATGATATCATTTCAAATAATGCTGTTCTTTTGAACTTTCTATTCATCAAAGAATCCTGAAAAACATTATCAGTTTCAAAAAAAAATATTAACCAGAATAATGTTTCTTAATGACCAAATCAGCATATTAGAACGATTTCTGAAGGACACTGAATACTGGAGTAATGACAGATGTGTTTAAATATAATTTATAAATTATAACATAATTTTAATAATATGTGTATATTGATTTTTTAAATATATAGAATTTTTAAATTGGTCAAATAAATGCAACCTTGGTAAACATAAGAGACGTCTTTCAAAGCCATTAAGAAATCTTACCGAGCCCAAACCTTTGAATAGTGGTGTATATAATTTATTTGCATTGATATTTTAACCAAGCAAAATTTCACATACAATGTAAGTTCAGTCAAGATCAGTGGCTAAAAAAAATTAAATAAAAATAAAACAATAAAACAGATATTTCCAGGTTGTCTGTGATGTACAAGTCTGTTCAAGACAACTAATATATTGACCAGTGCAACTGAAAATATGTGCCCCATGTATTATCAAAGATGGGATAGAGCAGACCTCCATCCTTTATCAGCTCTCAGATATAGTTCAACCGTTCAGGTGCAAGGTGCTCAGGGGCAATCAAAACACTTTCTTTATCTAAGTGTGCATGTTCCTTAAAGGGCAAAGAGTTGGAGGATAACAGAGGCTTCCCATGCCCTAATGATTCCCACCCAGAGCTGTTTCTTAAAAAAAGACATCATACCCAGCCCAGCAAAGAATCATCCCTCTGTCTCTCTCTGTGTATCTATGGCTTCAGTCTCTTAACATGACTATATGACATTTATCCAACGGAGTAGGAGGTAATGAGATCTGCAGTGAGTCATGTAGAGGAAATTTGCTATTAATTTATAACAGAATAGGTTTCTTGTGACTATATCAAAGGCACCATTTCCACAAATAATTGCATGGTGGTATGCGAGACCATTAGTAAACATACAAAGCCAGCTCCATATTTGTACCCATTATGCTTTTATAGCACATGTTGTATACAGTCAAAGACTATTATAACCATTGCATATTTGCTTTTTAAAAATCTGGTAGTCGAATATTAAGGTTTTTACATTATGACATTCTTTTCTTGACAATCAAGGAGATTGCGTCACAGTTTCATTTTTGTTGTAAAAAAAGAGTTATTGATTTAGTTCATTAATATATACATATATAGCACTCTGGAGAAAACCGTGAAGTCATCGCCCAGCTCATTTCAGTTCTCATATATTGGTGTCAATGCAGGCAGATCAATATAATTCAATGCAACAAGCATTACCTTGTACTATTTAAATAAAAATAATAAATAGTAGAATAATAAAACAATATGTTATAATAATAACAACGTGTTATATTAACAAAATACAATAAATAATAGCATATCTATAGTGTATAACCTAGATATTTCTTGACAGCAAGGTTCATCTATCCATCCATTCATTCGTCCTATCAGCAGAGGTATGCTTTATTCTATTCATAAGCTTTTTCTTCTTGCTTTATTCGACTGTTGTAGATCAGGAGTCTCCCGAAAGCAACATTAGCCAACTAGTCGCAAGTTTCGTCGTTAGTTCAACGAGTCAGTGTTTCCTGAAATCATAGTTCCAACGAAAATTCGCAAACAGCGTCGCTCTTGAACTGTGATTAGTTTATTGTTTTTATGACATGTGGACTTAATAAATCCTTATCTTGAGCAAAATAAGCAAGCTGACATTCAGTCCAATATATTTAGAATATATACAAATGTCATTTACGTCTTTATTTTTAATAGATTTTTTTATGTTGTTTTTGAAGAGTGTGCATGTACGTACGTGCTGTAAGTAGGCCTATGTACGAATGAGTCTAAGATTGAATCTGGAAATAAAGCAAAAAAAAGAATTAGACCTCAGGTTCCATGTCTGTAATTTCTAGCAAAAAATCTAGCATTAATTTGATCTCAAACGGATTCATTAAAAGAATGTACTGCTCCACCACCTGCATGACATCAGTAACCAACATGGTTGAATTACAATTTTGAAACCGACGACAGTACGGTTTCAAGAAACAGTCGTGACTAGCTAGTTGATATGTTGAACGATGCATCATACTAGATAAGCAGCGAGTTACGTCGTTGTACGGGAAACGCAAACCAGAGCGAGCCTTGTCGTCACATTGAGAACAAGAAAGACACAAGATCAATTGTAGGGCTTATTCTTCATCCCATGTCTCTAGGAGAAAGGAACTTAATGCACACGCTCAGAACAGGAGGCATTTCCCTTAATCTATGTAGAAATGAAGAGCTGCATGCAGTAATCCAGAGCACAGAGAACACAATCAAAGCAGCATTAACATTACAGCTGTTTTTATGGCATCTGTCATCTTTTATTTTTCAACAGCTTGGAAACAATGTTGTATCAACAGCTGGTAAAAATGCTGTTGTGTTTCATTTTCCTCTACGTTTCATTCTATTCTGCCCAAAAGCTGCCAATGTGGCACAGTTTTTTAAAGTTTTTAAACTTAATCTACCATAGAGCCCTGAAAACAGTTAACATTCTCATGACATATGATAATTTGTGTGAGATGGCAAAATCATATTATCACACATATAAATTAAGATGCCAGTGTTCTCATATAGTCATGTTTGAAATAAAGGAGGACAAATTTAAGAACATAAAATTCACTTTTGTGATTGTTGGACATTTAGAATCTGGTCATGAACTATCAATTCAACTTTTTTAAAAATATATTAAGGTTTTTCCATTGTGACTTTTTCCATTTTCTCATTATCGTATTACAGTCATAAAATGATCCAGTCCCAATAATTTCTGTAAAAACTCTAATTCAGTACAACAAACACTATTAATGTGTATTTACTATTTAAATAAATTAGTACCACTATTTATATAGTAACACTGGCCACTTTATTAGATACACCTGTTCAACTTCTTGTTAACGCAAAAATCTAATCAGCCAATCGCATGGCAGCAACTCAATGCATTTAGACATTGGTAAAGATGATCTGCTGAATGCCCGGTACACACGGTACGATTTTGGGCTGTCCCAGACAAAAGATGATCAATCATGGCGATTTTTTGTGGTCGTGGCTCCTCAAAAGTGGTCCTACGTCTTATAGTGAGATAAGTTTAAAGTCGGCCGTTGTCACAGTCTTGCGACCAAAGATAGCCAGCGATATTTTTCTGACAGTGTCAGAAATTTAGCATGATCATCTCAAGGTGTGTTTGCTGCTACGGCCTTCGTCTACTGACTGGGCAATAAAAATGCAACATGAAATGTCGTATTGATCAACGCTACATGGTGCTAAAACTTGAAACTACTTTCCTCAAGCTTTTTTCCTCAAGCCATTTACAAAATTGGAGTCAAGTTGGTTTCGTTTCCCATGACAGCGTCTATATTCTCCTCTTTCGCTTGCTTCTTTTTTCAGTGCACATAAAAACCATAATTGTCAAAGTGCGGTTCATCTTGCTCTAGTTGTTTACCACTAGTGCATGCTGATGACGTTTTATTCCTCTATACTAAATTGCATTGCATCGATGAAGTAAACAATTGGATGTGCCAAAACTTTCTTCAGTAAACAAAGACAAAACTGAAGTCATTGCGTTTGGAAACAAAGATGAAGTTCCCAAGGTGAATGCATACCTTCACTCTAGGGGTCAAACAACTAAAAATCAAGTCAGGAATCTTGGTGTGTCTCTAGAGTCAGACCTTAGTTTCAGTAGTCATGTCAAAGCAATAACTAAATCAGCATATTATCATCTGAAAAATATTGCAAGAAGCTTTGTTTCCAGTCATGACTTAGAGAAACTTGTGCATGCTTTCATCACCAGCAGGGTGGATTACTGTAATGGACTCCTCACTGGCCTTCCCAAAAAGACCATAAGAGAGTTGTAGTTCATACAGAACGCTGCTGCCAGGATTCTGAGCCGAACCAGAAAATTTGAACATATCACACCAGTCCTCAGGTCTTTACATTGGCTGCCAATTACATTTAGGATTGATTTTAAAGTATTATTACTGGTACTGTATATAAATCATTAAATGGGCTAGGACCTCAATATATGACAGATATGCTCACTGAATATAAACCCAACAGACTGAATGAGCCCTGTGCTACTGTTCGTCCGACTGTTTTTACTGTACTTTATTTTATTTTTTATTCTAAACTGTTTTAATATTCTTACTTGTTTTGATTATTTTATTTTCTCCTATGTAAAGCACTTTGAATTACCATTGTGTAT
The DNA here is from genome assembly GCA_036326025.1 of Chrosomus eos. NCBI lineage: Eukaryota > Metazoa > Chordata > Actinopteri > Cypriniformes > Leuciscidae > Chrosomus > Chrosomus eos. The sequence continues at coordinate 10,027,236 of CM070831.1, forward strand.
GAAATGTGCTATAAACTTGCCTTGTCTTGCCATTGTAGCCGACGATTCAATAGGTGTCATCATCATACAGTCTACATACTGGTCTACGTATCTAAGTTTATTAGATCCATGTCGTACAGTGTGATTTGTAATGATCTTATAGGATTGCTGAAATCGCACAGTCTGTATCAGACATGAACATTTGGCATCATAGAGGCTACATTTAAACTGAGCATTGGAATGGGGAATAGAGTTCATTCAAGTGACTTTTAACATGCCATGGTTGTTGGTGCCAAACGAGTATTACAAAAACTGCTGATGTACTGGATTTTCAGGCACAATAGTATCTAGGGTTTAAAGAGAAAATATCCAGTGAGCAGCAGATCTGTGGGAGAAAATGCCTTGTTAAAGCCAGAGGTCAGAGGAGAATGGTCAGACTGGTTCAAGCTGATAGAACAGTAGCAACCATAAATAACTCAACCACTCGTTACAACCAAGGTCTGCAGAAGAGCATCTCTGCACGCACAACACGTCCAATCTCAAAGCAGATGGGATACAGCAGCAGAGGACACACCGGGTGCCAATCCTGTCAGCTAAGAATGGGAAACTGAGGCTACAATTCACACAAGCTCACCAAAATTAGACAATAGAAGATAGGAAACGTTTTCTAGAATGATGAGTCTCAAGCTCTGCTGCGACATTCAGAATTGGGAGTAAACAACATGAAAGCATGGATCCATCCTGCCTTGTATCAACAGTTAAGGCTGCTGCTGGTGGTGTTATAATGGGGATATTTTCTAGGCACACTTTGGGCCCCTTAGTGCCAATTAAGCATTGTTTAAACACTACAGCCTATTGTTGCTGATCATGTCCATCCTTTTATCACCAGTGTATCATCTTCTGATGGCAACTTCCAATAACATGTCACAAAACTCAAATCATCTCAAACTGGTTTCTTGAACATGACAATCAGTTCACTACTTAAATAGCCTCCATAGTCACCAAGTCTCCTAAATCAAAGACCAGAATCAAAACTATAATAATCTTTATTCATCCAAAGGAGCAAACCCACCAAGTGACGTCAGAGGTTGTAGTACTGCAAGATGGTGGCGCCCTGGTTACAAAAGCTATCAATTTTCTTTTCTTTTTTAAATGGTTACATTTATCTTGTTTGTTATATATAATTTTTGATTAGAGTAGAAACTTGGTCTGACATCAATTTAGTACAGCAATTTGGACAAGAAAAAAATCAGTGTGGTGTCCTAACTCAAGCTATTTCCATAACATTCCAAGGGTAAGAAACACACTTCCAAGGTAACATTATAGAGCTGCTGTAGCATCTCAGTTCAAAATTAAAAAAAAGTTGGCTTTTGACATGAGAGAAGGCATGGAAACAGAACCAAAAAAAAAAAATTGTATTACTACTCAGTAGCCTGGGAGAGTGTCACCTTTGTCATGTTTCACCTAATATACCTGAGGAGAAATAAAAATGGGCACAACTGAGACAATTGTTGAATCTTAGCAGAGTTTATGACATTTGAGATCTCTTCTAAACCTCCAGATAAGATTAGCGTATATTTTAATATCTCAGAAATCAGAGAAGCAGATAAACTAAAAGTCTTCATTTGCTCTCCATTTATTCTCAATGCTGTCTAGGATAAACAAGCAGAGATCTAATTTCTGATTTTTAAAGGATGGGAATGTCCATTAAATTCACTAAGAGTTTAACTCTTGAGTGCCAAAGAAACTGATAAAGGAGATGTGCAAAATGTAATAATCACTGGCCTAAGCTTCTAAAGCATAAGGCAGAGATGACATGAACCCGGTCTGACCTGCAGATATGTCTTAATAAGCAAGAAAAATATGAAAAATTAGAGGTGAGATAGGCACAGAAGCTGCAGAGGAGATGAGTGTGACCTCTGGGCGATGTCAGTATGCTCTCGACATCCCTGATCCATCGCTGAACACAGAAAAGGCACTGCAGAGATGGGGGAGGAGCTGGACAGTGCAAGCAGAGTGATGGAAAGCTGGTTCGGTGCAAATAAATCCAGAATTATGACTAGAAGGAAGTCAACCAAACGGCATGTGCAACCCATTTGACCTCCATAATGTAATGCATTTACAAAAGTAAATTGCTAATAATGTGATCACAACAACAGGTCAACATTGTTTACCAAGACCAGATCACATGACTTGCTTCAACCCATTATGACTACTAGAGACCAAAGGAAACCAAATCAGTTGAAGACAGTTTACCTCACAATACTCAGTGATGATGCAGAAGGTGTCTCTCTCCAGGAAGCTGGTGTAGAACTTGAGGATGGCAGGATGGTTCAGCTGAGAGAGAAGCTGCGCCTCTTGAATGGCATGGACCGTCTCATTGGGTTTCAGATCGCCAACATGAATCTCTTTTAGCACCTTCCTGCACAATAAACCACAGCGAGGAGGGTAAATAACATATCTTGAGTTGAATTATAATGTCTTGCCATCATTAAGAGAAGCTTGTAGTTTCATATGCTTCAATTCTGTATGCAGTATATACTAAATTAAGTCTCTTATGCTGAAGGCTGCACTTACTTGATCATAGATACAGTAAAGGGCTATGGTTAGTTAACAGTAATAGGTTAAGTTAAGTAATATTGTGAAATATTATTTTAATTTAAAATAACCGTTTTCTATTTTACTATATTTCAAAATGTCATTTAATCCTGTGATGGCAAAGCTAAATTTCTCCAGTCTTCAGTGACACATAATCTTTTAGAAATAATTCTAATATGCTGATTTAGTTCTCAAATATGATCAATTATTAATGGTGCTCATATATTAAAGGGATAGTTCAACCTAAAATGAAAAATAGCCCATGATTTACTCACCCTCAAGCCATCCAGGTGTATATGACATTCTTCTTTCAGACAAATACAATCGAAGTTATATTCTGTTTTGAAGTCCATAAAAGTGAATCCAGCAATCCATGATAAAAGTTATCCAAATGATGGGTCTTATTATGATGATCATTGTTGAAAACATAGTTTTTGTTGCTAATATTTTTGTGGAACCCATGACACATCTGTCCAGGATAATTTGATAAACAGAAAGTTTAACGAAAAGCATTTAAAAAAATAAATAGAAATCTTTTGTAACATTATAAATGTCTTTACTTTCCCTTCTGATCAATTTAATCAATCAGTTTAATTACTTTTACCTAATTACTTTTTAATTACTTACTCTAAACTTTTGGATGGTCGTGTATCACGGTTTCTACAAAAATATTAAGCAATTAAACTGTTTTCCAAATTAATAATAATACGAAACGTTTCTTGAGCACGCATATGATTTCTGAAGGATCATGTGACACTGAAGACTGGAGTAATGATGCTGAAAATTCAGCTTTGCCATCACAGGAAAAAAAATATATTTAAAAATATATTAAAATAGAAAACAGTTATTTTAATTTTGCCATATTACTGTTTTAACTGTATTTTTGATCAAATAAATGCAGAACTGGTAAGCATAAGAGACTTCTTAATTACTTGTTTGGCCAGGAGTGTACTTTATCAAATGACAGAAACAGCAATAAAATTGGAGTCACAAATTAAACAATGTGAATGTCCACAGCAAAGTCAGCCACACTCATTAATAAATGTTGTACTTGCATATACTCCATTCAAGCATTCTACTTTCAAAGAAAGCTCTAGATTGACAGCTAATCCAACCGGGAAAATAAAAACATGAAGTTGTTAAAGAGATAGGCTGTGGGATTTGCTCTCAAGAGCCCTCCAAATCAAACTGCTCATCTCGTTGCTTGTTCAGCCTTTAATTTTGCACAGCCTCTCTTCAATTTCCAACTGTCTGGAACCTGCCACCAATGCTGAGCAGCACTATGTTTATATAAGCGAGCGTCACGTTCCTCAATTACCAGCTGTAGCCTGGCCCCAAAAATGTCATTTAGGGAAGAACAGATTGTTTTCCCTGACCTTTTCAAGCTTGAAGGGATCGGGAGGCCAGGGCCACTGTAAAATTTAGTCTGTCATTAGCTCACAAATTATGAGGGGTCATTGTAATTATTCTGCTTTTAGTGATAAAATGAAGGGAGAGACACATCCATTGATAGAAAGTCGCCTTGGCCTATGTGACCTTTTTCAACGAGAAGGGAGAAAGAATCAGCCATCCTCTGATGCATTTCAGATGAAAGACACTCGAAGCAAGACATCTGAATAAAAACGATAAGCATAAATTATCATGCCATTATTAAATTTTAAAAACTAATGGTCTTGAATAATGCAGACCTAAAAACTAAGAATGATCTATATGATAAATGGAGAGGAACTCTGTGGAGAATAATTGTTCCTCCAGTTGGCAGCAAAATATGATCGCCACATCTGCAGATCAAACTTTATGCACTTCATAATTCAAGTTAAAGGGACAAATAAGGAATGCTCAGAGCGGCTAATTTAATCCCATAGGCTTTTAGCAAGAAGAAAAATGCAAATGAGCATTTAGCACAAAGCAGGGATTTAAAATCATATTTTAGTGACCTTATTTCCAGACCTTAAGGGAGTTAATCAAATACCACCAACAGAGATGAACGCACTGCATCTGCCTCCTGGTTTTGTTGTAAATTGGTTCTCGGCTCGTTGAAGGAGAACTCTCATTTACCTCTCTCTACTTCAACATTCTGTTCTTTCCTCTTCCTACTTGAAAATCATTACAGCAAAGGGAACAGGTAAAGTGCACTTCAGGACCGCAATGCTGGTCATGGATTGCTCTCATTCTTCACGTTTTCCCAGAAGCTGAGACGCGAGCCTAATAGCTAATGTGTTTTTAAAGATACAGAAAGCAACTCCTTAATGGAGTCATTCAAATTCTTTCATCACTGGCGGCTCAGGTCGTTCCAAACCCATATGTCTTGAGTTATTTTGTGCTGGTCATATTCTTGAATACAATAATAAGGAATGGGCACTGGAGCTTTTAAGCTCCAAAACTAAAGTCCTGCTCTATGTGACTAGTGTGCTATTCAGGTGGGGTCACATTATCAAAAATGCGGTGCGAATTCACAGGCAAATACATTGTTCACTATGAATAGTGTAGTGATGCATGACGCACATCTCACACAGAAGAAGTCATTTTCAAACCAAGCAGCTTTTTGTTGGTGAACACGGCAAATTCGTGTGACCAAATTGAACACGAGCAAAATCTGAGTGGGGAACTTTTCTGCTCCGATCGACGGATTCCTCTTGAAATTCCACAGTGGTAAATGTGACCGTACCTTAAGTCTTCTAAGGCCATTGGATAGCTGTGTGACAAACCGACAGCTATTAATCGCTGTTATATATTGGATCATGAGTCAGTGAGCTGAAACAGATCAGTCTGATTTCATGAACGAATCATTCAGGAAGATTTTGTGAACTTGCTATAGAGCCTCTAAGAGGATATGGTGATGAAAAAAAATATGAGATGGGAGGAAAAATTATATTTCAATGTTTTTTTGTTCCCCCGAAAAACGTTTGCTATCCACAGAGGAAAATTTGCATTCGCTTGCAAAAAAGAAAGAAAAGAAAAAGAAATAGAAAAAAACCCTCCTTTTCCTCATATTATTTCCATGATCAGTTTGGCGTTCACTGCACTCACAAATGTTTTGCAAGAGAATGCAAAAGTTTTGCGAGCAAATGCAAAAGCATTGAAATATAATTTTCCTCCCATCACATTTTTGTTCACACCTGATCACCAACTTGCCAAAGAGAAGTAAAATTGTGTTCTACGAAGGAAAGATAATAAATTATGAAAGTAATTATAAATTACGTTTGAACCTACTGTACAGGGTTTTAACCACAAGTCTTTACCACCACTAACAAACAATGTCCAGTATGATAAACTTGATGAAGTGACATAAAAACTCAAATAACAAAAAATATTTTTAATGGCACAAACACTATAGGTCGCACCATTCTGAAGCTCACATTAGCAGGACTCATGTTAGCAAGAGACACACAGAGAATCATTACACTGACGTATGACAGGTCAGTCTAATTTCAAAAATCTAATTTCGTCTTGGCCACGTCCTCTCATGTATCATTAGAGCTAACATACCTTTATGATGCATTATGTCACAAGACCAATCTAATGAACCATTGAGCTGATGTTGTGGAAAGCAGTTTACACCCTGCATTATGGATTCACATTAGAAGCCTCTACCCTAAATAATGACAAGAGATCAAAACAACAACACAATATTATCATCCATAAAGCTGTCACATCACCTAAGATATGTTTGTGTTTATCCACTTCATTTCAAGTAAAGTATCCAGTCAATTACTGCATAAACTAGACTATTCACAATTGATCATCAACCTACAGTTTATAGGATGAAAACACATAGGCCTAAGGGATTTTATCTTCTTGCGGTAAGATGGCACTTAATAAATGTACTTAAAGCTCCAGTCCGTAACTTTTTTGGGTTAAAAATTATCCCAAATTAATTTTTGAGCAAGTACATAACCAGCCAGTGTTCAAAACTATCTGCTTGCATTAACTCGATTCAAAACAGTAAGCTTGTAATAATGTTTTTAATTCCAGTGGTACTGATGGATTTCCGCAGGAAATTTGAACATGTCTTTGAGTCATTACGTCACATCTGTACACATAAAGAAGGAGTCTCGGCTAGTAGGCTATATTGTGTGTGAGGATGTTGGAGGTGGAGATTTATAGCCTTTTCTCACAGCACTTGATATAATTAAAGGGTACCTATCATGGAATTTTGAAAATTGCCCTTCATGTAGTGTGTAACATAGATCTAAGTGAACAAAAACATCCTGCAAAGTTTTAAATATGAAAGTTCAACGTATACAAAGTTATTGTCTTTCAAAAGTAAGAGTCGACTCTGAGTCGCTGATATGAATCGATAGACGAACGATGCATTTTCTCTAACTTTCGTATGTCACTTGTACAAGTTATTTGAATAAGACACGCCCACTCAGTGCGCGCGCCAGAAAACAGTGAAAACAACATGTCGACGAGCTGTTCTGAAGTGCGAATCAAAAGCGAACTTTTTTTTCACTGCCCAGGGACGAGCATGTGAAGAATCTGGCTAGAGTTTATATTTACAACTATACCACACAAGTATAGCCACCTTGAGTTGTGTTCGCGTTATTTTAATGAGGATTCCTTTACAAACATAAAAGCTTTCATGGATTCGCGAGTCGGTTGATACTGAAGGAACGTTCAATACCAAGTTTATTTGGATCAGCTTCATCCTCCGAATCACAACCAGTAAGTACTGTTAATAATTTTTGCTTTTATGGGTTTTGTAGCATGCTCAATAAGTGTGTGTGTGTGTGTGTGTGTGTGTGTGTGTGTGTGTGTGTGTGGTGTGTGTGTGTGTGTGTGTGTGTGTGTGTGTGTGTGTGTGTGTGTGTGTGTGTGTGTGTGTCAGTTACGCTCAACGCAGCTTAGGTCTCCAAGCTGTGTGTGTGTGTGTGTGTGCCAGTTACGCTCAGCGCTTAGGTCTGTGTGTGTGTTTTTTGAAATATGTAAAATGTTTGTCGTTGTTATTGGAGTTGTCATAAAGAATAGAGCGTATTGTAGTACTGCAGTGCTTTATCAATATGTTTAAGCTTTGGGCTAACGCAAACAATAACTGACTGGGTCGTCTGGCCAATCACCACAGATTAGCGTCACGCAAATGCGGGGTTTGAAAAATGAGTCGTCAAACGAATCATTTGGGAGTCGGTGAGCAAATCAGGTAAAAATAAATGCACATTATAAGACAACAAAAGTGTTTTTTGTCATTGCATGCATGTAAAACTGTTGTTGGGGACTCCCAGAACAATATTAGGAACATTTTAAATGCCATAATAGGTACCCTTTAAACATTAGAAAGGTTCAAACGACAATCACCAGTGACAACTGGGGATTCACCCGTTGTAAAATGCAAAAGACTTCGGAGTGGCTACAGAAAAAAAAAGAGACTGCAACCGGATCCATGCGAAAACAAGGATAAATATCGGAAGGGCATTAAACGTACCGTATTTTCCGCACTATAAGGCGCACCAGTTTATAAGGCGCACCTTCAATGAATGACCTATTTTAGAACATTTTTCATATATAGGGCGCACCGGATTATAAGGCGCATAAGATACTGCAGTCAAACGTTTGACTGGGTTTGCGTTATGCATCCACTAGATGTGCTAAAGGGAATGTAGCGAGTGCGCGGCGCCGGAGGCGAGGAATTTATAAGCGTGAGCGCGCTGGGGCGGGCACTGTATTTTACATTTGCAGCCTGACTCATGTATTCATGTGCGGCGGCTCGCTGACAGCAACAGCTGGCTGTTTTGAATGAGACGACCCGGTTACTGTGAACGGGGAGCGCTTTATGAACATTCTGTGACGCGCGAGCAGCGCCGGGGACAGTGTGTCTGTTCGTGTGTCTGTTAGTAAGAGGTTGAACTGGCCGTGTGACAGCGGGCATAAGATGGACACGAGCGTGAGCGTTATTAACCAGTTGATCCAATTAACCAATTGATGCATATATAAGGCGCTCCGGATTATAAGGCGCACTGTCGTTTTTTGAGAAAATTAAAGGCTTTCAAGTGCGCCTTATAGTGCAGAAAATACGGTAGTCACGCAATGTTGATGTAGTTAACAATTTGAGAACAAAGTATAGTTTGCACGGTTTGACGTAATATGATAAGCGATTGTTAGATTTAATCAGCACGATTTACTGCAATGCTTTTTTTCCCTTAGTTGGTCAGAACAAAAGTGGATGTTACTTAGTTGTTCAGGTGACATTTTCCGGTTAAAATTCTTATGTTGGTCATACTTCCAAAAAGTAGAATCTGTGACACACCGGCGCGGTGACTGACAGCTGCACATTCTCCTCAAATCAATTGATTCATCCACGCTGTGCCGTGCCGAGGCTCAACCCACGTAAAGTTGATAATTCCGCGAATAACTGCAATTGCAGATTTCGAACAGAGATGGCGACAAAAAGGAAAAACTACAGACTGCAGCTTTAAAGGAGATCTCCGGTCAATTTTAACTTTGAGCTCATTTTTTAGTAAATTTGGAGTGCTGTCAGTACAGAGAACAACGACAAAAATCTGTGTTTCCTACACTGTGTTATCCTCTTTTTAAAATTTGCACCCTGTTGACTTAAACGGGTCAAGTTTTAAAGCCTCTTAACATCCTTGATGTGTCATTACAAGTGCACAGCCATGTGAGTGGTTTTATTCAGAGTGAACACGGTGAATCTGACTGCAGTAGATGTGAAAGATTGTGTTTATTCAGCCAGCTCACATACCTGTATTTTCTTCCTGTTACCTGTTATTTAAATTCTATCTAGTTACCAATGATCGCGCGCGCGAACTCGACAATTGACTACTGTGGACTTCGGCCGAAAACAGGAAGAAAATACAGGTATGTGAGCTGGCTGAATAAACATAATTTTTATTCATATCTTTCACATCTACTGCAGTCAGATTGACCGTGGTCACTCTTAATAACACCACTCACATGGCTGTGCACTTGTAATGACAAATCAAGGATGTTAAGAGGCTAAAAGCAGGTTTAAAACTTGCCCCGTTTAAGTCAACAGGGTGCGAATTTTAAAAAGAGGATAACACGGTGTATGAAACACCGATTTTTGTCGTTTTTGTCTGTACTGACAGCACTCCAAATGTACAAAAAAATGAGCTCAATGTTAAAATTGACCGGAGTTCTCCTTTAATAAAGTAACCTTTTTATAAACATTTAGCATAAGTCAATGAAAACTCTCAGCACTTATTGCTATTGTACATGAATAATACATGAGAATTCATTCAGTATCAGACTCGCATCTTGTAATTGTAAATATCTACTAATCAATATTATCTAGTCAGTTAAATAACTGACAGATAGACATTCCATCATGTCAAAGCAGATGTTCCTATATTATCTTTTCTTACTATGACTGTACTACAGTATTGAACCCTTCCATTAATTATTACAGTTTCTAGTTTAAAAACGTGTCAATGCCAGATATGGGTCATTTGAATTTCTTTGAGATGGAAAAAAATAATAATGATATACTGCTGTCCAATCTTAATATTAATTTATCTCAGAAGATAAATACAGAAAAGTGTGTCTGTTCTCTCTAATAGGGAGACATAGGCCTAAGTATGAAAAATGTGATACAGAGTGACTATATTATATCTTAGCGCAATAAGAAATCAATTTTTAATTTAGCCTAATTGTGTGATATAAGTTTTAACCTTACCATATTGTTTCACAATACATGTTTATTTAAATTCCAGGCATTATACATGTGGGAAAATGTAAAGAAAAGCTTAGATAGACCTCTTTAGATGGAAAATGGTATACTGTACCATCGATAAAAACATCAATCACTGAAATTTCCTGTGGTGAATAATTGAACACGCGTTCATGTCCCATTTCTTTAGTCTCTCTCTGGAGGCGTAGAGGCAATTTAAGATCTATTTTAAGGATATAGGAAAGCTGAGCAAATAACCAACAGCAATCCTTTGCAATTTTAACCTGCATGGTTCTATATTTTATTTCAGCCTGGAGATCAGAGGAAGCAGGTATGAGAATACAGTAAATGTTGACCGACTCCTGCTCATTTTCGCAATCTATCTCCTTTGAATTAATATAACCAAAGCCTTGGCCAAAATTGAACTGTCAACCTACCTGTGATGAGGTTTTGCAGAAAATAATTACACCATACACCATTATATCAATCTTAGAAAATGCCTGGCTACAATATCAAAGGATAATGTTCATCATCAACCATAGTAACTGAGCAACTCTCTCTATAAATGTGGCAAAATATTTTACTTTTTGAGGTGTTGTTAAGGTCAGATAACCTTAAAAGGTACCGTTGAAATTACTATGATGTGTAATGTAAAAAATAAATGGAGAGAAAATTCCCATGATACATAAACCAGGTCAGCAAATGAACCAGTTTAAAGGTCTGGAATCAAACGGATGTAGCCCCAAATCTGTCATGCAGAGGTGTGCAAGGAAAGGATAGAGTGCCAGAGAGAGAGAGAGAGAGAGAGAGAGAGAGAGAGAGAGAGAGAGAGAGAGAGAGAGAGAGAGAGAGAGAGAGAGAGAGAGAGGGTGGTGAGAGACCAGTCTATACGAGAGTCTGGGCACTTGAAAACAAATTGGGAGATTTCTGGTGGACCTGGACCCAAGTGGATCATGAGGTGAGCAGAAATAAGCACTGCTGCTAGGAGTCTCCAGGGAATCTTGTCTGACAGGCAAATCCACAGAGGACAAGCTGAAAGTGGGCTAGCAGGGCCAAATGGAGAGAAACGCTCCCCTCCTTGAGAGAGATTAGCTGCCTCTGGCCTCTGAGAGGAGAATATAATGATATTCAGAAAGATCCAGATTCGCTAGTCACTAATGTTTTGTTTTAAATAACTGCCACATTGTAATAAAGAGACACCTATTGCACATTTAAAATGGAAATACTCAACAGGGGTCAAGAGGTCAAGAGATAAAATCAGCAGTCACAAACGACTGTAATAAACGTTTTGTACCAAAATCGGACTAATTTCAAATTGAACCACTTCTGTCATCACAAACACTCCTTGTTCAAAAGAGTTCATGAGTGATTCGTTTGTGTCCGATCTTTTTCATTAATTGATTCATATATAGCCAAAGCCTTCTGAATGAACGGTTCACTAATCAGGGGTGCGTTTCCTTCTGCTAATTGGAGATCTCTGAGATGCTGCTGTAACGAACATGCCATACCTAATGACTACTACTCTCTTCCCTGTAATTTGTCTTTATTTGATGTTTGATTCATTGAGGATTCCCTCATACATCATAATCTGGAGTTCCCAGTGCATTTGACGCATGTGCACTCTTCAAAAAACGGTATACAGTAGAATGTCAGTCCCTCCAGACATACGCGATTATGCGATCGCAAGATTCAATGCATAATCATGCAAAGTCCGCCTATTTATGCGGGGGCCACATTTTTTCAAATACGCTGCCCTTTCGCTGCATAAATTGCAGATTTCCGCGCAAAATATGCGGGGCTTGTATGATTTCATAATCCCCGCATTTTCGTTGCAAAAAAGTCACATATATCTTAGCAGAAAGTTGAAAAATCTTGCGTTTGTTTCACACAAGAGCAGCCATTTTCCCCTGTTGCCATGGGAACGTTATGAAGCAACGTAATTACACGACGTGAACATCATCGAAAAGCTGTAAAACAGGAAGCACACATTTTAGTTTTTTATATTTTATTCATTCATTTTTATAGAAGTTGTAGCATATTCCTTTTGTAAAGCTACAGAACTTGTTTGACTCAATGTTTTGTAAGTTTGAGCCATGTGTTTATTAAGGTCTGAAATAAAACAAAATGAAAAAACTTTCTATGATGTAGTATGCTTGCTTATCATAGGAAGTAATAAGAAATGACTCTTTACATTAAGGTAGTAGCTTAGTGAGAACAGGGTGTTGGGGAATCACTTTTTTTCTCTCCTTTTCATCAAACCGCAGTTTTTGCAAGTTCCCACAATTTCATCTCATAAAATTGCATAAATATCCTGCATATTCCATCGCATTTTTTAAGAAAACGTGCCACATAATCAAGGATTTTTGCCCGCAACAATCACAAAAAAATTGTGAATCACAAGAAAACTTTTTTTCTGGAAGGACTGGAATGTACTGAATGTTAGATTATTGTGTCCAAGTCCACATGTCATTTAACAAGAAACTATGCTTCTAACCACATCCAGAGATTGTTCCAACCACGCAAGTTTGCGATGCTGTTTGCGAATGCTAGTTGAAACTATTGTTTTCTGGAAACACAAAATCATTGAACCATGTTGGTAACAATGGAACTCGCGACAATAGTTTGCTAACGCACCCCAGACTGATTTCAACTTCAATCAACAAATTTTGATCTGTTCATTACTCAAATGTTTTGTATTACCACTGGTTGCAGCTTGAATATTACTAAAACTAAATCTTAAACAAAATAAAGCTATACAGAAATTAAAAGCATACAACACAATAACTAAAACTTAAAAAAATACTATAATAGTAGACTATAGAAATAATACTACAATAACACTGATGAAGATGAATTATGCGAATGAATTGTTCCTTACAATATGAATTGTGATACCTCAACCAGGACAAGGTTTTTAAATAACACACCTGCTATATAATAATCTTATTTGTTCCATAAGTATATGGATTTAATTAGAATACCACCCTTGCGCCCACAGTGGTACTTTTGGCACATTTGTGTTACTATTAATGAACACCAGAGCAGATGACAGACAGCTCTTCTCTGCTCACATTCATTTTGTTACTAAAGATGTAGTATGTGTAAAAAGGTCACACTTCTCAAAATGGCTCCCCATCTGGATAAAACACAGATTGTGTCACACTGAATATTTGAAATCTTAAAGAAATGGTTCATTTAATTAAAACCCCATTTCATTATTGTCTTAAAAAAGAACACAAAAAAAGAAATGTTCAGCAGAATGTCTGAGCTGCTCTTTTATCATTCAAAAAAGCAAAATAAGCATCATAAATAAATGCCTTGTGTATTATATTGCAAGTGTCTATGTGACTACAAACACAGACTAGAGGTATGCAATACGCCAAAACAACTTTGTGTAAAAGTGTAAAACAAATGTGTCTTAAAATGTTATAAGGGACCTCATCCTGTACAAAAATAGATGAAAAAAACAACAACATTATTTTCAAATCACAAAGCAAGAAGCACGACTCTAAAAATATACAGTGTCTACAGATTTACATCATCATCTGCCAATAAGGGCTGGGTTAAAAATATCGATTTCTCAATTTTAATCCATTCTCATTTTGAAGAACCAATATCAATTCTTAAATCCCAATAATCAATCTTTAAGTGCTGTTTTCAGTTGATGAATGAAAAAAGCTTTGTAGCGCACCTCCCATCCAATAAACCGCAATAAGCTCTGTGCTTCGCTTCTTCTATATTAAACAATGTCTCAGCTTCCAGATTATGTCTACTTTTACAATGAAATTCAAACAATAAATACCATTTTGCCACTCTTTAGTGTGGTGTGACAGATCAAGCAAAGCACTTGAACAGATCATCTATCGAAATAAGCATGAATGAACATCTAAAGTTATGTTGAAAGATACAGTACAACTTACTGAAATCCGTATCATGTCTCATGTAATCGCTCTATCAGTGTTTCAACTGCGGAAATACTCACATTTACCTCAGAAAAGCTATTCAATGACCAAAAACACATTTGTCAGCTAGAAAAAAACGAACTCTAGACATGATGTTATTTTTACTTAATCTGTTCTTCAATATTTAATGTATGTTTGAATAAATCCATTATGTTTGTATGACAGCCACTATTTAAAAACAATAAAAGTAGAAACATAAATGTCATTAAAAATGTATTTATTATAATGTTATTATTATAAAAATTTCCTAATGCGTAATTTAAATCTAAGTAGCCTATCAGTTAATTTTCATTTTTAATATTATAGTGATGTACCAACTGGGGTTCCCTGTACAGTTTACATCATTTGTTGAAAAAAAAAAATTTCCTTGAGGAAATTTGTAGTATACTGTACTTGATAGGCTCCAATTAATCGATATCGAATTGAATTTAATCTATTCAAAATCAAATAGAATCACAAGCTTGTAACTCTGAATTTAACCAAATCATGAAATTTTGTGTCAAAGCCCAGCCCTACTGCCTATAAAATTCCAGGAAGACTACAAATAGAGCACTTAAGCAAATGCTGAAGGCTTTTTCCAAAGACGTGCCAAGGGACCCACAGGATGTGAGCCCTACTTTTGGGGCAAATCCAGAATAGGAAGTAATTTGTCTAGACTAATAAAGCCCAGTGAGAAGCCAGCTGGAGGAAAGAGGTACGGCAGTCTCAGCTCACAGCGCCCAGCACTGACATTTGGCTCTCACAAAGAAACAAAGGAGTTCATAAGAGCCACTGAGGCAGTAACAACAAAACACACACACAGCAGGATTTTTTTTAAGGCTGAGAAAAGACTAAGGAAGGACAACTGGTGCATAAGTGGAGAAAGGGACAGGAGGTGTGGTGGTCTCCTGAAGGTGGGCATTCAGGTTTGGTGCCAGCACTCTGCATGTGACAGGTCAGAAGCTGGCAAACAGCTGCGATGGACTAACAAGCAGAAAGCTCTGGGTTAAAGGAACAGTAACCCGTAGCATGACGCCGTGGGCAGCGAAAGTGTGGAGCTCTTCCTAATTGGCCTCCATTTCCACCAGCATCTCTCTAGCTTACAGTTCCATCTCCTCATCTGATACGAGTTTCACAGAGAGGCTGTGTCACCAAGTGTGATAGACAGAGAGAACAGTTAAAGTCAGCATGAAACAGCCTTTTCATGCTTATTGTGACGTATATCTGAGAGAAACAGCTTCTCTAACAAGAAAAAATGTAGGGTGAGAGGAAGTTATTTTGATTAAAGATTAAAAGGGCTCATGAATTAAACAAAAATAATGATGAGCATTGATAAATCATTTAGATTTTAAATTCATGAAAAGCATCAGATGACCAGACAACTTGCTCTTCTCCAAATGGTGCTTTCTGTTTATGAATCTAATTATACTCACAGAGCAATCAATATGTGAAGGATAATATGTGATCAGTTGGTCTAAACTCTAAACAGTTAAATAAATGTGGTGAGTAAAAGGGGTGAACAGAACAGGGCTCTGCAGTTCAAGGTCTATACACGGATGAAACTCTCTCTTAGCAATCCCATTCATCTAAATGGCAGTTGCTAAAATGGCCCATGTACAGCTTCAAATTGAATTTCAGTCTGTTCCTCACACAAAACTATCATATGATTTTAGAAGACTTGAAATACAGTTATGATGTTTTTATGGTGCTTTTGCATCGCCATGAATTGTAATTGCATGGAAAAGTGTCACAATTATTTTACATTTCTTTTTTTGGGTTCTATGGAAGAAAAAAATTAATATGCATTTGGAACGATATGGCAGTGAGTAAATAGCGGTTTCATTTTTTGGGCTAAACTATTTCATTGTGAGTTTCACAAAATTATTTTCATAAAAGTTAGATTTTTTCAAAGAATTTAATACTTATTCAGCAAGGACATATCTCATTGATCAAAAATAACAGTAGAGACATCTATTTTAAATAAATACTGTTCTTTTGAACTTTCTATTCATCAAAGAATCCTGAAAAATGCACCAGTTTCCACAAAAATTAGGCAACAACTTTTTTTCAACATTGTACGATTTCTGAAGGACCATGTGACACTGAGTAATGATGCTGAAAATTCAGTTTTTTTCACAGGAATACTATATACATTAAATATACAACAGTTTTTTAAATGGTAATAATGTGTCACAATATTACTGTTTTTACTTAATTTTTTATTTAAAAAAACTGAGCCTTTCTGAGCATAAGAGATGTCTTTTGAATGGTAGTGTCATTGTGATTCTCAGATAAAGAAACATGAAACTACTGTATGTAGAAAATCAGCCTATGCAAATTATCAATAGTTTAGGGCTGGTTTAATACAAAGATAT
Organism: Chrosomus eos; assembly: GCA_036326025.1. Lineage (NCBI taxonomy): Eukaryota > Metazoa > Chordata > Actinopteri > Cypriniformes > Leuciscidae > Chrosomus > Chrosomus eos. The sequence goes on from CM070831.1 coordinate 10,043,774, forward strand.
TTTGGCACCAGAATCAAGAGCCATAGTAAATATAGAAGTGACACACACAGCCAAACATTTGTTCTGTTTTGAGAGCAATGTCCTCATAAACTAAGACCCGTTGGTTTTAATTTACTGTGGGAGCTTGACTGCAAACTGAATCTGGGTAAGATGTAATATTGCCACAATCACCAAAGCATAATGCCTCCGAAAAAATGACTCACAATTTCCTTTTTTCTTTTCTTATCTCTGTATCAAAAGCAAACATGCCTGTTTAAGACTGCAGGCCTCTACAGAAGCAATAAATCAACTTCACAACATATTCAGATGATACCAGCAAAACTTCCCTCAGGACTCTTAACATTTGCATGTAAAAAGCTATGAGAATCTAGTAAATCGCATACGACTTTATGCAATTTAGCTAATATTCCAGTGACAGGCCATTTATTCTATCCAACAAATGCACCTATACAGAACAATTAATATTTACATTACTAACAATGAAAACTGGATCAAGTATGAGAGTATTAAAATGATACATTTTGCTCTCTAATGAAAGCATAATAGAGAGTTTGATCTTTTATGATCATAAAGAATAATAGATGTGTTGATAGTAACATGAAGGATTCCTCAATTATCTCAAAGGAAAACAATAAGGACTGGTTAGAAAACAAAGACCAACGCTGCTCTCAGGTGGCCGGACAAGAGAAGTGAATTTTGATTTTAACAATATTAATTCAGTGCACATGCATATTTTCTCTAACGCACAGGATGCATTTGGAATAACCCATTAAAATCCTACACAAAAAATATATACATAATTTAATACAAAGTATGTAGGAGGACAAACCTGCATTAAAGGGGTATTATTTACTTCAAAATGGGATTTCAATAAAACACGGCTGCCTATACAGTAGAAATTCAAAATCAGTGCAGAGAAAACAGAGACAAACTTCCCTTTTGCCAAAATGGGGAAAGAAATCTTCACAACCTATTGTGAACTAGGCATGTTGCCACTAAGGCCAATTATCATGTTTCTTTTTTATATCATTTTTAACAATGTATTGAAATACATATTGTAAATACACTGTTGTTTTTTTTATTTGCATTATCATTCATTCAGTCATTTGGAATGATAAAACAATATAGACACTATTTAGATAGACAGTTCTTCGGTCATGAAACTTTAGATGGCGCAGGATGATAGGTCCTTAAAGGTGACATATTATGCCCCTTTTCACAAGATGTAATATAAATCTATGGTGTCCCCAGAATGTGTCTGAGAAATTTCAGCTCAAAATACCCTCCAGATAATTTATTACAGCTTGTCAAATTTGCCCCTTTTTGGGTGAGAGCAAAAACATGTCGTTTACATTGATTCATCTCATCGACTTGCATGTACCACAAGTTGACAGTTCCATGGGGTCTTTTTAAGAGTTCTGTGAAATTTTTTGGTCAAATAGTGTTCTGTGCTCATCTGTGCAGCAACAACAGAACAGTTTGCTTGCTTTGCTCGAATTGTTGCTATTGTGTCGCTTGCGAAAACCAAATAGGGGCACCATGGGGGTACTAATATAATAAGATCCCCTTCCTATGTCAGAACGAAATCTGATCGGATTATTTTTTGACATGCTTGCAGAAATAGGCTTACCAAAACAAAGTTACAGTTACTGTAACTTTTCACATTTTCTAGGTTGGTAGATGCGCCACCGGGGACCAGAAATATAGCCGCAACACAACGTAAATGCTCCCGACCAGTAGAGGGCTCTCGGAGTGTGGTAATGTTAGTTTTCCTTGCCATTGTTATTATATATAGGCAGTCTTATCAAAACCACGATTAGTTTTAACAGTATGTAACCATTGTATATCGGCATAATATATACTTCAAAATCAACTATCAGTAGCCAATGAGCTCGCTGCTAAAACTTCAAATACTTGGTCAGCAATTACTATAGCAGTGCAGCGCGCTTTCAGAAATCCTCCACCTTCCCCAGCTCCACCTGTATGGATCTGCTTTGGGTAATCCATGTATGGTATTGTCGTGACATGGTTAGATTCAAATGTTAAATATGATATGATATTGAATTCAGTGTCCACCTTAGAGATAATAACTATATTTAAAATGAAACCATCTCATTTAAAAATATATAATTTAATACTACTGTAAAGTTTTAATAAATTAGTATGGGATTCAATTCTTTCAGAATCTTTATTTTTTAAAACAATTTTGTTTCTGTATTGCTAAAATTAACACATTTTAATGACAGTATATTTATTGAACTAAAATGTATATTTTTTAATCAAAATAAACCGAAAATATTACAAACTTCGCTCAAGTGCTTGTTTTGAACAAGTAGGCCTATTAACTTACAGTCTCTCTGCTGCTACTGCCTTTGTGTCTTTAACAAGATACACCGTGCCGAAGCTTCCCTTCCCGAGCCTCTGCTGAATGATATATCTGTTCGCTATCAGGCTGCTCAGCTCAGAAGATGTTTGTGTGGAAGCAGGATGACAGTGTGTTTGACCTGGACGCTCACGAAATCTGGGCATTTTTCAGTCATGAAGCCCGTGCAGCCAAACTGCCAAGAGATGAAGGTCGAGAGAATGTCAACAAATGCTCGTGACGTTATTTCTTTTTCTTTTGTTTACTTATTTTAGGGTTTTGGTATTTGATGTTCCTGAATTTAAACATGAGTATGAGCAACATAAACAACATTGGAGTCATAAGAATGACTTAAAACAACAATCCATCATATCCTTTACCTATTTTTTTTCTCTCGTCAACATGCGTAGCAAAAACAATTTTAAAACAAAAATACTGCACAAATGCAATTTAGTTTTTCATCATATAGGCCTAGCCACACCTAACAAATTGAATGATCAAAACATGTTTTTAAAATCTAATTCACCACACTTGTTCTCTCTATTTTAAACAAAAATGATTATTAGAGTTGATGATAGATTTGTCTACCCTCACCTGTGGTTCGGAAATTCGTTCGACCAACTGCTCTGAACTTCCTGTGTGTTAGGTCGCTGTCATGGGAACAGTGCAGAGGAGTTTTTTCTCCTTTAGATGGCGCTGATGTGCAATGTTGACTGCCCGCTAAATAATGTTGATGTGCTAGTCTCAGGTAGTCTCAAAAAACATAATTTACGGTGATTTATAAGCTGTTTCCTCATGAGGATTAAAAAATGTCCCCACAAAGTAAAAAAAGAAATACTGGTATTGCTTTCCTTGTGGGGACATTTGGTCCTCACAACAAGTCACAACGTATGGCAGGACCACACACATACATGGAGAGAGAGAGAGAGATATCTGTATTCACTGTCTAGATATAAGGTTAACCATCCAGATGGCTGAATCTTTCTCCTGCTCTGTGTTGGCAGACCTAGAAATAAGATAATCTTTTCAGTAAAACTGTCACACACTCATATTCACTGTCAATATTACTTCAAGAAAGACAGTAATATGTTTTAACATGTTGCATTAGCTTTATAACTAATGGTCAGATTACAAAATGTAAGTAGGTTTTGATGTCCTTTACTCGTTCTGGCCTATAAATCGTTTTTATTTAGTTTTAGTTATTCTTGTTGCTTTTGTGCAACATATGAATAACAATATATTAGTTTTAAGCAAACACCAGCATGCAAAACACAACATCTTGGTGTCATTTCAACAGGGTATGCTACATATTGTACAATTATGATTTACTGTATAACTTAACACAATGCTAAACACGAACGATAACTTGTTTTTGTTCTAATTATGCATGGCATGTTTACTCCCTACATGAGATACATGTACAAAATACATTATATATAGCCTATGATGTTTAGGTTTGTTGTCTGGTGAGTGCTGTATTGAGAAACCTGGTTTTCTTATCCTTCCTTCTTTGGTTTGCCTCGGGTTTTGGCTTTCCTTTAAAAAGTAAAATTGACAGAGATGCATTATAAATTGCATAATTTAGCTGATGATCTTAGATGATTTCAGAAAAGGGTTTGATTCTGAGAAAATATTTTTAAATAATTATTTATTTTAACAAATAAATAAACAAAATAAAAAAACAAATAGGTGCGTGAACTGAAGCAAGGTCAGTTAATGTTTCATTCAGACTGACTGAAAGAGTTAATACATTGGTGTGTGTGAAGAACAAACAAAACAAAAAGTGAATGAAACCAAATGAAACCAAGTGAGATTAAAGACACTAATCAGAACTGTTGGGGACACAGCAACATCTATTGAGGACAAAGGGATAGATATCATTTACTTTAAAGTACACACAAATCTGTCATTTTCCAAATGTGTTTGAATACGTTTGAGTCAAATTACTGATAAAAAGAGAACAATTTGAAGTTGTATCTCCAATGTATTGAACGTTTCTTTGATCATTGTTGGCATCAGTATAAAATTAGAAGAACACAAATTAAAAGACACATTTTTAGTGGCCTCAGAGATTTGGATCCCACTTTATTGTCTATTGATTCGGTAAATTATTTATTTAAAAATGTCACAATCTATAAAAATTTGTCTCAAGGTATAAAAATTATAAATATATAAATAGTTTATAGCAATTCCTTCTTATACCCTTAGTACTGATGGTCCCACATAAGGACAAAAAAGGCAAGTAAAAGAATGAAAATTATCTTAGAAGTCTCTAAAGTTTCTAACATTATTTGCCATCTACCGAACTTCCAAAGCTATAAGAAAAAACGTTAACAATTTATTTTTAAAAAAAAAAACGTTTGTAAATGTAAGTTCTGGCTAGATATTTTGACTTTTAATTCAAATTTCGACACAGTATCCTTTAAATCTGTACTTTGTTTTACACCTCTGTTGACCCAGTAGGACTACGTGACATGAGAACCACATTTCCCAGAGTCAGAATTCAGATCTCATGACGTCACGTCCCGAGGCTACAATCGCTTCCTGCATGGATGAAAATGGGGACATGACACAGTCGTTTAGAGCTGTAAAATACAAAATAATACTTTCGTAGGATTTTTTCCAAGTACTTGAACGCTATAATACTATTCTACTTTAGTCAGCTCAGCGAAATCGGCGGCTGCGATGGAAGCCGTGCCGCGAATGCCGATGATTTGGCTGGATCTAAAGGAGGCTGGAGAGTTTCAGTTCAGCCCGACTGTCAAACAGGTGAGGGACCAAACAGGCCTGTTCAAATCACACACTACTGTCTTGCTCTTATACATCGAAAATAAACAAAACAGCAGACTTTATGCATGTAATCTGCCACAAAATTAAAGTTTTTTTTTAACAATGTGCCCTGTTTTTCAGCTATTGCTTGAGCTAGCCTATTCTCTGTTTTCTTAAAGAAACAGTTCAACCATAAAACTAATTTACAAAATAAGCCTGTCATTATTTACTTTTATTTATTAATTATTATTTACTCAGATGTCATTCCAAATCGTGTGTCTATGTCTTTTGCGAGCACAAAACGATATGTTACCTTTTCTTCCTATTCTTCATATCGATATTTTCCATACAATAAAAGTGGAAGGTCCCATGTTTTTTTTTGTGTGTGTGCTAGCCAACACTTAAAAATGAGAAGAGAGCGTCATAGAAATGGTAAACTCTTGGGCTTAAATTCCGAATCTTCTGGAGCCATATTATAGCTTTCTGTGTGAAACGTACAGAGGCATTAAAATATTTCTTGACAACTGTGGTCACCATTCACTTTTATAAACACAAGAGTTAGTAAATTTTTTTTTTTTTTTTAAATTCAAGCGAAATAGTGCTTGCATGCATCCTAATAGGTCATTTTAACAAATCAAATATCAGAACCTATTTGTTTATTTGGGCACTCACTAACCTAAGCACTGCCATGTTGTCTTATGAGTTGGAATGGCATGTTTGGCAATGGAATGGCAATGAGTTGTGTTTGCATGTTTTCTGTGTATAATAATTTATTATTATTATTACTGCAGAGAGTCCGTCCTTGTGGACACATTATAATACATTTTGTCTGTGTTATACTGTATTTAGTCATTAAACTTCACATAGAAAAACATGCTTCCTTATCCTCCACCTCCTCCCAGCAGTCAGGAATTTTTATAGCTTGTGTCATGTTAGTTATCAGATCCATTCCTAACAAACTAGGCCAAAGGATGAATAGCAGGTTTGTGTTGTTAAAGATGGTTGTTTATGTTTGTGCATGGTAATTATTGACCGTGGTGCATCCAAACAAAATGACAGAACTATGATATTTTAGTGAAGTAGAGGAACTGCTGTTCCAGAATTTTTTGTAGGCTCCATCAGAAAGCCTGGTTATTTTTGTCAGTGTCTCTTTACTGTAAAACAATTTAAACAGTTTATTTTATTATGCGTATTGAATTGAATGATCTTGTTAGTGGCCAAAAAGATCAGAATACTTCTTTGCTTGTTTCTTTGAATCACCAGTGCATATTTCCCTTTTCTTGGCTTTTTCATTTTGTCCTGGAAAAAATCAGTTTTAGTATTAATTTAAAAAAAGATTGTGCACTATTTAAATGAACAATTGTAAACTCCATATATTAGATTTGTTTGTTGTATTTTATTGAATGGCCAAAGAGATTTTTTGCTTTCCTTCGTTTACCAGTGCAATATTTACCATTACCAATCTTTATCTGCTGAGCTGTAACTCTTCTAACTTCTTTTTCCCTTTTCTCAGTTCATACTGAAGAACTATGGGGAAAATCCTGACAATTATAATGAGCAGTTGAAGAAACTGGAGCAACTCAGACAGGTGAGTCTTACAGTGCATTCAAGGTATACTTTTAATCATTATGTGTCTACCCTGAAAATCTATCTTGGCTTAGAAAAAATCTAACCAGTTGAGCAACAGGTAGATGGGAAGTCTATGGTCATACCTGTCCTACATTCTCTGCATCGTCTTGTCTTTCTAGAGTGCTGTGAATGTCACACGTGACTTTGAGGGCTGCAGTACCTTAAGGAAGTACTTCGGGCAGCTGCATTATATTCAGAGTCGTGTGCCTCTGGGATTTGGGCAGGAAGCTGCTGTCCCCATCTCCTGGTGAGGGCTCCAAACCAGCCATCTTACTTGTGTGCTTGCGTTTCGGCTTCCCCTTACACTTTTTTGTTTAATATATAGGACAGAGATATTTTCTGGAAAGACAGTGACCCATGATGACATCTGCTACGAGCAGGCCTGCATCCTTTATAATTTGGGTGAGTAGTACTAGACTGATACGTATTATTCCTCTAGTCAATGACTGCATTGTCTGCGATAAATAACGAGTGTGTTGTTGAGAAGAGGGTATTGTTCAAGATCAGGCCTGTGTCCTGATTCAAGTCATGTTTCCCATGCTGTAGGAGCACTCCATTCAATGTTGGGAGCCATGGACAACAGGGTGTCTGAAGAGGTGAGCTGAACTACAGAAGGAATCGTTTAAATGTCATGTGATTTTAATGCAGTGTGCGCGTCATATAGGAATTGCTGGTTCAACTCTGAAATATTCACATCGTCAGGCTGAGATATTATTTATCTCTATTTTAGCAACGGAAGTTGCGACGGATATTTACTTCTGAATTGTGACGTACATCCGAATGAGACAGATTATTGAAAAAGAAAAAAATTTTGTGGGTGATTGTTTCTATTCACTGATTGTTGATTGGAATGCGAGCTTGCTGTTGATTGCTAGAAAGGGGTTGAGTTTAAGCAGACTAAATGGGTGTGTTCGACTTCATGCTTCGCAGACCGATCAGCGTCTGACTTGAAGCTGTGCATGCCGGTTACAAGTTTTCAGACAGCGTTGACGCCAGAATCTTCAGAGTGCCTGGACAAGCTCTGGTGACAACACAGCTGTTTCACGATTGGCTGGATTCAATGATGACAACATTGACGTGTGTTTCGTGTTTATTCCGACACCTTCAGTTCCGCTAATTTTCACAAATCCATGTTTTTATAACAGTAAAACTCTTTTCATGTTACCATAATGTTTTATCAAAATAAAACTGGGAACACCAAAAATATATATATACCCACTTTATTGGTATTTAAATGGTATAGGCTAATGTTGAACTTTATTTTTGTACAGATGGTGCTGCTGTATTAAGCAGTACAATTCTGTTGCTTCATGAAAACGTCTGAAATGTCTGTGTATTTGACAAATATTGCATCTAATCCAATTCGCTGTGATAAAGTATGGAAACACCGCTCAAGCGTCAATACGGGAAGCAGAAATTGTCTGATCAATTCGGACTTTAAGGCTGCGTGAAAATAAAATAGTAAACTTAAAATAGTAAAATTATAACATATTTACTAAAATGGCTAATAAACCATTTAGTAATAAAATAACGAATTAAGTAATTAAAAGTAACGAATTCAGAACAGATTTTCATAGCTACTTTGCAGCCATTTTAGTTTTTTACGTGACACACAGGAAGTGCTTTAGAGTTTTATGAGCAATGTAAATGACAGTCATGAAACAGATTGTGGATGGTATGTGGGTGTGCTGTGCGAGGTTGTGACTAAGTAGGAAAAGTCTGAGATTTCATCTAAAATTATTTTTTACTGGTCTGGAACTCACAATTAATTACGGCAATTTGCAGTAAAAGTATTTTTTTCTAGGGTCCTAACTCTCACTCTTCCCCTCACTGTTAGGGAATGAAAGTATCTTGCACACACTTTCAGTGCTCAGCTGGAGCGTTTACCTACCTGCGTGATCACTTCAGTCACAACTTCAGTGTGGACATGAGTCACCAGATCCTTAATCTCAACATCAACCTTATGCTGGTATGATCATGTGTTAGTTTCACTCAACTGCTTTCATATATATATATATATATATAATGTATATATATATATATTATATATATAATTATATATATGTTATGTTATATACATCTTTTTCATTTGCCATTTTGTATATTAGGACTAAAGTACCAATTGCTCTTTTTAGGGTCAGGCCCAAGAGTGCCTGTTGGAAAAATCTATGTTGGACAACCGGAAGAGCTTCCTTGTTGCACGAATAAGTGCCCAGGTACCTTTTTTTGTTTAACCATTCAGTTCCTTAAAATTAAGCTACATGCATGGCAAATATTTTTACAGTTTTTTAATAGCTGCAGTATAAATCTAACATCTGATTGGACATGAAATATTTTTGTCTTCAGGTGGTGGACTATTACAAAGAGGCTTGCAGAGCTCTGGAGAACTCAGAAACGGTTTCAATGTTAGGAAAGATACAGAAAGACTGGAAGAAATTAGTGCAAATGAAGATTTACTACTTTGCTGCAGTTGCTCATGTGAGTCTTCTATTCAAAGCAGGATGGTCACGTTTATTTATTTATTTTTTTACATGTTTCTAAGCAAGTCGCCCTAAATCTTCTGTCTCTCAACAGTTGCACATGGGGAAACAGGCCGAAGAGCAGCAGAAGTATGGAGAGAGGGTACAACCTGCCTTTTTTCTGTCTTCAATTTCACTTAGTGGCTATCTGTGCTATTTTGCCATGGAGAACTAGTTTCAATCTCATCCTAGTCTATTGTCATTTATATATGTTTTTTATTTTTATTTAAGAAGAACAGTGCAACTAATGTTTCTGGTTGTTTACTTCTATTTCTAGATGAAACCATAGACCAGGGATGGGCAAACTTGGTCCTGGAGGGCCACTGTCCTGCAGAGTTTAGCTCCAACCCTGAGAAAACTCACTTAGCCTTCTAGGAATCCCGAAGACATTGATTAGCTGGTTGAGGTGTGCTTGTTTAGGGTTGGAGCTAAACTCTGCAGGGCAGGATCGAAGTTGCCCACCCCTGATATAGAAACTAATCAGAGGAAGAGCATGGTTTTGAAATGAACCTAGAAAGAACCAGCTGTTTCGTAAATCTTTTTACTCTTAATACTTTATTAAATTTTTCAACAGGTTGCTTACCTTCAAAGCTCACTAGACAAACTCGGCGAAGCAATTAAGATGGCTAAGGGTCAGCCAGACAGTGTACAGGAAGCCCTTAGATTTACCATGGATGTCATTGGGGGAAAGTAAGCATATATTATTATTATTAACAGCTTACCAAAAACATCATTCATTCTTTATAAAAGTCACAGGAAACACATTTGTGTCACTTCTCATTTTAGATTTAATTCTGCCAAAAAAGACAATGACTTCATTTACCATGAATCTGTGCCATCTCTGGAGACATTGACCTCAGTGAAAGGTATTTTGGCTAACATATGTTGTTGTGCTCTTTGGTGATGTCATTCATTAGTTAATATGGCATGACTAGAATGACCATGAAAAAAATATCAGTAAAGTTGCGGTCACATTTACTGTTGCTCGGCGAAATTTCACAAGCAAAATCCAGTTATTCCAATATAAATCCATGTGATCAGGAGTTTCATGTGAGGGCAAAAGAGTTCCTTATGCAGGTGTCGCTCATTTTTAAGTTGGTCATGTGAATTCACCACATTGACCAACAGAAAGCGGCTTGTTTAGTGACGAATTTGTGAGCTGTGCTTCATACATCTCTACTCTATTGAAAATAGACAATGCTCGCAGAATTTCTGTGAAATTTCGCTAATGTGACCAGAAAATGCTGTCCTAAGGATTTACACTCTCCTGCCTTCATCACAGGTGCCCCATTGGTGAAAGCTTTGCCTGTAAACCCAACAGATCCTAGTGTCACTGGCCCAGACATTTTTGCTAAGCTGGTGCCAATGGCTGCCCACGAGGCCTCCTCTCTTTACAGGTCTGGCTCAAGTCCTAACTATTCTTTCACAATATATATAATATACAAAAGACTAAAATTAAACCCTTCAAGATGTAAAACATTAAAGTATATCTTACCTCATTATACAGTTCCTCATTCTGACAATTTTTAATTCCCTGTGCTATATTTGATGGGAATCAAGTATGGGGCAAAAAAAAAAAAACACTTCATTTTTTCTGTCAAATTTACAGTGAAGAGAAGGCCAAGCTGCTACGGGATGTTATGGCAAAAATAGATGGCAAGAGTGAGACATTAGAGTGAGTGCAAACAGCTTTTATATTGTATATGAAACACATAGACAGTATCTACATGTCTAAATGTTATAATTCTATAGGCAATTCATGGACTCTCTTGGTCTGGACCCAGAGTCAGTGGATAATATGGAGATGTATAATACCCTTCCCTCTGTGCTGATGGAAAAATGTGCTGCGTTGAGTGTGAGACCAGACACTGTAAAAAACCTCATCCAATCAATGCAGGGTTAGTGATGTCTTTATGAAGTCCCCCAGTGTTATTTTATTTTGCACCGGTATTTAAAGCTAATTAATTTAGCTTTGATTATTCAAACAAATTGTGCCTCTCAGTTCAAGCTATTAAGCAGCTCTTAAAAATATGCAATTAGGCATCAGAAAAAGTCTAAAGTCTTCCTCCATCCTCAGTCCTCTCAGGTGTGTTCACTGATGTGGAAGCTTCTCTGCGGGAGATTCGAGATGTGTTGGATGAGGATGAGGCAGAGGAGAGAAGACTAGAAGATGCTGCTGGGAAGCAGGCTATACCAGATCGGCCCTCAACCCTGGCCGAGCTGCGGAGGGACTTGGAAAAGTATTTGGAAGCTCACGAGAAAGCCAGCTTCACCAACACAGAACTTCATCGGGCCATGAATCTGCACATCAGCAATCTGAGACTCCTCGGTGGACCACTAGACACTCTTAGAGAGGCATTGCCGAGACCTCAACTTAGTGAGGGTGGGTGTTTTGTTACGACATAATAAGAAAACAAAAAACATAATGTTATGTATGTTTATGAGAATTATAATTTTGTTGAAATTTTCAGATGAGATGGCAGGTCTCCAGACTATGAAGAGAATTCTGAGTAAAGTGCAAGAAATGCGGGACCAACGAAGCTCATTGGAGAAGCAGCTTAGAGACCTCATTCAGCAGGACGACATCACTACTGCTCTGGTCACAACTGAACGTGCTGACATGAAGGTATGGGCTTTACTTGACTGGCAATTCTTTTTAAAGAGTTTATATTAGAAATCTGTCACTGCATTGTAGTTTATCTTTGCTCACTTTTTCCCTCATAGAAACTGTTTGAGGAGCAGCTTAAGAAGTATGAGCAGGTGAAAGTATACATTGATCAGAACCTGGCAGCTCAAGAGAATATCCTGAAGGCACTGACAGAGGCTAATGTACAGTATGCCACTGTGCGCAAGGGCCTGACAGAAACCGAACACAAGTATGACTTAAGGGATAATATTTAAATGTGACAAACATGCAAAAACTTTATCAAGTGTAGCATCATCAAAATAATGAAGTATATAAACAGTGTCTATTTACTTTTTAGATGGAACAGCACTGTACAGATGCTTGTGGCCTCCTATGAAGCCTATGAAGACCTAATGAAGAAATCTCAGGAGGGCAAAGAATTCTATGAGGATCTGGAAACAAAGTCCTCTCGCTTATTAGAGAGAGCCAAGACTGTCTGCAAGACCCGAAAGGAGGAGAGACAAACCATTATGGAAAGGTAACTAGGAGTTTGAAAACCAATCTATTAACTTATATAATTCTTTGCACATAAAAAAACCCTGTTTGTCAAACATTTTTAATAGAAAGTTTGATGTATTACCTCCAATTAATTTGATTCTGCTTAATATGTGACAGAGAGCTAAAGAAAAAGGCTCCCCAAAGACCCACTGCCCCAAAGCCTCCACAGAAGAAAGGCCAAAATATAGATCCTACCAACTCTGAAGACCCTGAACTGGCAGAGCTGAATGCTGCTATTCTAGCCCTTGGTGGAGATCTCCCAGAAGAGTTACGCAGCCTTCCTCCTGAACTCGCGATTCCACCATCTGGTCATCCTGCAACACTTTCCGGGGTCGCTGGTAGCTCCATTCTGCGCTGGCCTGGAGCTAGCTCAGCATTACTCTTTGCGCAACCCCGATTTCCACCAAATTTACCACCTCCTGAAGTTCTTGCTCAAATCTCCCATTTTCCACCACCTCAGAGTTTCATACAGCAACAGTTCCCACAGATGCCCAACCCCCAGGTCCTTCCACCACCACCTGTGTCTGGGTACTACCCTCCATCTTCTCAGAACCAACCTAGCCCACACATTACTCCAGTCCGACCTTCCACCACTACAGTGGATAGTGTACAGACACCTATTCCTAGTTACAGTCCTGCATCTGCCCAGGCAGTTATGCCTCCTCCTGGCCAACACCAACCCGTGTCATCAGTGTATGCAGCTCCACCTCAGATGGCATCCCATGTCCAGTACATGCAACAACCTGGTGTTCCCATGGGTCATCCTCCACAAGCAATGCCAGTCCGTCATCCACAGCCTCAAACTCGGCCCCAGCAGGTATTTGCTCAACAAGGTGGCCAAAGCCAACCACAGCCATTTTACCCAACTCAACAAATTCCAAGACCTTCGACTAGGCCACAGCACACCCAGCCTCAATTCCCACAATACATAGCCCAAATAAGACAACCAGGACCACCAAACTTTCAGCAACCTCAAATCCAAGGACAGTTTGGAGCTCCAGCTACCCATGTGCAGCCCCATCAGGGTTACTCTCCTGTCTCGTTTGTTCCGAATTCCCAACCTCCTCAAGTCAACACTGTCACCCAGGGCCAGATGTCACATCCAGGCATTCCTCCACAGATGCAACAATCCCCCCAACCAATGCCTCCTATGTCAATGCCACAGTTAGCTCATGTTAATCAGCAAATGCCACACTTAGCACATGTCAATCAACAGATTCCCCCTGCTTCCCAGACCCAAACACCTCCCATCATCAATCAGTTGCCCCATGCTCCTCACCCTCAGATACACCCATCCTCTCATCATTTAGGCCCTGTACCCCATATGCAGATACCTCCTCCCCAGCACCCACAAATGCTTGCGCCATCCACTCACATGTCTCCTCCATCTCACACACAAATGCCTGCAGTCTCCCAACCGCAAGCTCACTGCCCCCAGTCCCAGATAATCCCTACTCATCAATCCAATCATCAGCCAGCATACCCAGCAGTCCCTCTGAGGGCTACTGTTCCTGTTCAACCTCAGGTACCCCATAGCCCACACTCATCACATGTACAAATGCACCCCAGCACTTCTTTACAACATCAAAACCACCCTCATCCTCAAATCCTTCCCCAATCCTGTCCTCCAGCACTCCCTCACAATATCTACAAACCTCAGCCAACCATTTCTTCTAGCTCTGCACCTTTGAGTTTTCCAGGAGGTATTCCTATGGTTCCCAACCAGACCGTGGCCTCTCTGCAACCTCAATCCCAGCCACCTACTTCACAGCCTTTAGCCCCACAACAGCTACCTCCAGGAGGCCCAATATCTTATTCTGTTCCACAAGGTGGAAACGTCCCTCCTGGACCAATGCAGCATCCTGTAGCTGCTGCTCCCCCAGGGCCTCAAAGCATGATCCCTCCATCCTCAGGAGCACCAGGGGCACCACAGCCTCATGTGCTACCTTCTCCTGCCCCATCACCTTCTCCCTCTCCTGGTCCTCCATCCCTTGGTATGGTCACCCAGCGACCATCTCCTACTCTTACCCCAGTTGGAGGAGCAGCATTGCCGCAGTCCTCAGTTCAGGCTCCAACTCCCACTGGTCCCATAGCTCCACCTGACTCCACTTTGTTTCAGCGACAGAACTCTAGAACTGATGACTTGCTTTCCTCAAGCCCTGAGAGCCAGCATGGAGGCACCAAGGACACCGCCAATGTCTTACTACCCACCAAAGCTGACCCTCAGGAGGAACATTACAGAAAGAAAGCAGAGGGTGTGAGACTCATTCAGGGAGACCCTTACCAAGCACCAGAGAGGGTCTCAAAACTCAGTGCACAGCTAGAACGGTTTCGATCAAGAGTCCAATCTTTAGAGCTCCCAACAGGGAAGAGAGGTCTGTCAGAACTTGATATTCAATGGAAAGAACTGCAGGAGCAACAGGAGAAGGATACTCGCCAGCTCTCTATTGCCATTGCTCGTTGCTATACCATGAAGAACCGCCATCAAGATGTGATGCCTTATGACTGCAATCGTGTTGTCTTGAGCTCTGGTAAAGACGATTACGTCAATGCCAGTTTCATTGAGGACCTATCTGCATACTGCCCCCGGCTCATTGCAACACAGGCTCCCCTCACTGGTACCGCTGCTGACTTCTGGCTCATGGTTTATGAGCAGAAGGTTTCTGTCATTGTCATGCTAGTGTCTGAGCAAGAACTGGAGAAGGTAAATATGCTTTAGCAAGGGTCATCCTGATGATTTCTAGAATATTAGTTTCTGTTGATATTTTTAAAGTTTTGCAATGTGTTTTATTCCCAGCAAAAGGTGTTGCGTTACTTTCCATCAGAGAGAGGCCAACAACTTGCTCAGGGTCCAATCACCCTTACCATGACCACCCAGAAGAGCACTCCAACTCATATAGAGCGCATGATAGGACTACAGTATCGGGACCAGAGTCTGAGACGCACTGTTGCACACCTCCAGTTTACTTCATGGCCTGAACTGTGAGGACTCATTCTCCATACATATTCAGAGTCAATCTATTAACTTTGCTGCCTCTTGAAACGCTTGTCAATCATTTTTTTTTGTTTATTTTTTTCTGGAAAGGGGCCTTCCAGAGAGTAAAAGCAACCTCATCTGTTTCATTCAAGAAGTCCATGGACATTACCTGCTTCAGCGCCCGCTACACACTCCAGTTGTGGTGCATTGCAGGTACTATATTTCAACATACCTCATAGACCTTATTAATGACAATGAACAAATAGACAAAGCTAAGCATAAGTAGGAAAGTATTAAAAAAAAAAATTTTCTTGTAGCTCTGGTGTTGGCCGTACTGGCGCCTTCTGTCTGCTTTATGCAGCATTGCAAGAAATTGAGGCTGGCAATGGCATACCTGACTTGATCCAACTGGTGAGGAAGATGAGGCAGCAGAGGAAGAACATGCTTCAAGAAAAGGTAATTGCTCACTTACTGTGAGATTTGACATTTTGCAATTCAGTGTTTAATCAATAGAATATAATGGTACTTTTGTTTAATAATCTCCACAGCTTCACCTCAAATTTTGCTATGAGGCTGTTCTGAAACATACAGAGCAGGTTTTGCAACGCCATGGCATCATAATGTCCCCTTGCACTAGGACCCCAAACAACATTGCATTGAAGGTAACCTCTTATTTACGCGCGTATCTGTTTAAAAAATAAAACGAACATCTGTGTGACTGTTTATCTAATGTTGTGTGTCTTTCTAGTCATACTCACGACAGGAATCTCAAGACATTGTTCTGGGAGGAGACATGCCTATTAGCTCCATACAGGCCACTGTAGCCAAACTAAGCATTCGACCTCCCAGTATTGACCATGAACAAGAGCCCAGCCAAGACCAGATTCCCTTTGCCTCTGAAGCGGCAAGCATAGGGGAACCAGATCCTACAGATATGCCATTCAGCCTTCTCAGGACCCTCTTTATTATGAAGCGATGCCTGATTCCATCAGTCCATCACTCTCTTGCACTTCTTCTCCAGCCAAGACGCAGTCACCTTCGCCTCCTAGCGGCCAAGGGAATGGGTTCACTGGTTCCACTCCTGTCTCCCCTGTCTCAAATCATCACCCTTCCACTGAAGCTGCGCCTCATGCTCCCTCGCCACCCACCTCCTCATCTTTAGACCTGCTGGCTTCTCTCACACCTGAAGCCTTCACGCTGGACAGTGCCCATCGAGGAAAACAGAGGATTAACAAACAAAGCTTCCTTCACCCACAGGAAGGCAAAGGCCTGCAGGGACCTCCAGAGGGCGATGATCCACTCAGTAGTTTGGATCCTCTCTGGACACTCAACAAAAGCTGAAGCAAAACAGAACTCTTTTTTTTATTTTCTCCACCACAGGCAGTCCTCTTATGAACTGTTTCTGGCACCATGTAACACCTTGTCCATGTTCATGCCTCTTGAACCTCATCACTGTCTGTTTGCTTGTGTCCTGATAAGTCTTTTCAGTTGGCAGTTCTCCAGCACTGATCCTGCTGTTTCAGGTTCCATTCCATAAATCCAGTCTTGTCTCCTAGCATGCACTCCTAATGCCATGGTGTTTGTGATTGCCTGTAAGGTGTCTGAGTTTTGGTTCTTCTGCAGTGGGCATCTGCTTCTACACCAAGAATGGAAACAGTGCGATAGAAACTGACATCCAAGCTACTATTGTCATTATCAAAAAACATATTAACAGTCTCATTGAGCGATTATCTGCCCACCCTTTGTACACATGCTGCTTGCACTGTGGGTTGTATATTATTAGTTATTGCACCTGTCTTTCAGCTACAGTCATCTGCAACTTATATGTAGGGACAAATCGAAGATGGTGATGAAAATACTACTTGATGTACTCGTTATATTTAAAACACTTACATTTCTGAATCACTTCAGTAATCATAGCATTTTTATGAGTTGATTCTAACTTGTCATTCTTTGAACTGTGTAAATAAATCTTAACAAATGTCAGTACCTTTTTGTGTCTTGATTATTGCTTTAAAAAAAAAAGTGAAAATGGGTCAAGGTTTTGTTAGCATGGTCTCATTTGCCTCTGGTGGTAGATGCCGTAACTACATCTAGCTGCAATGAGCATCTTTCTCCATTGAAGGCTACTGTCAATTAACAATAAATAATTATATGTGGTAATTACAGCAAGCTACAAATGCTGTTATTAAGAGATTGTTGCATTTTACTCAATAATAATACTTTAATACCATAAGTTAAACAAATGACAAAGAGAAAGGAAAAGTACAATGTATGAAAGCCTTTTTATTTGCAAATTAGTACAAAGTTTTTTTTCCTGTGTTAAAAATAGAACAGCATTAGTTACATCCTCTACTGTCTGGTTACACCGTGAAGTAGTGTATTTGGGAAAGACAGAAGAGGGCAGAGCAGGCCCAAAAAAAGACAGAGCAATATTTACACACAGTCTCTCTCTGCCCCCTCCCCATCTTAAGAAACGGTGCAACATTCAGGCATTTCACATCATTTTAAACATTCTCCACCCCATTTCTACTTCAGCAGCAGTAAGATACAGCAAGTCCAAGATCAGTATTTCACTTGAACACTGCACATATTGAATCATGTCTAGGAATGTGCTCCTCTAAAAAGGGAGAAAAAGCATTAAAATGAACAATGAAGCTTGGTGCTATTTCAGTCCTCACAATATACTAAAATGGTTGCCATTGTATGTGGCAGCCATCCTGCCATCAAGGAAATGCTTTTCAGTATGGTCATAGAAATGATTATTGTCTTCTCTCATCACTCTGTTCTCATGTGGTTAATGCTTAATCTCATTATCTGATACCTAAAAACAAGATGGTAAAAAAGATAAGTTCTAACCACTCTTATAAATAGATAAGAGCTGCTAGCCATACAATTGTTCTTTAGTGATAACTGGCCACACATCATTTCCTCATGGTAAAAGTGATTGCTTTTTGCTATGTCTCGTGTTTTAACAAGATTTGAGCATCCTTGCTCTACACACAACAACTGCACAATCTGTAAGACCAGTGGGTCTTATAAAAGTTCAGCCATATCAATGCCACAAACACAAACCCATTGAAAAATGCACAAACATAAAAAAAAAGAGTGAAAAAAAACCCTAAAAAAAAAAGCAGAATTATTTTGACCAATGCTACTTCGTGGTTTGAAGAGTGTAGTAAAAAAAAAAAAAAACACACACACAAAAAAAACTAATTATACAACAGTTCTCTCATCAAATTTATTAACTAATATTTACATGTGTAAACCATGGCTAATAATTGACTGAGTCATGGAAATTCCCCACATAATCCAGATGGAATTGTTCCTGGTTCCCTGACGACCAGAAATCTGGTTTCATTGGTTTAAGGGACTATAGTTGTCAAAAAAATAATCAAGGCTTTTGCCTTGGGGGAAATGTATACATTTTATTTATTAATCTTTAAAGCATCAACATTCAAATTGAAGTTTTAAAGTGCAGTAAAAACCACTCGAGTCTCATATGTATGGAAAATGGGGACACCTTTGGTATAATTTCTTACCAAATCATAAGCCAAAATGCAGAATGCAAAAAAGAAAAAAAAAGTCAGCGGAATGCACATGCAGAAAAACTTAAATTACGCATAGAAAATGAACCATGTTTAAATCTCTGCTACTGTCTAATAAAACTAAAGAAGTCTCAGTGCATTTTAATAATTCAATTTTAATTCCCAGGACGCCAAATGTATGCATTTGTCCTGTCCCAGTACTAGCACATCCAAAATATATTGATATGGCTGTATTAAAAATAGGCCAAACCAATGCACACATTTGTGTGGGATCTGCAGGGCTGGACTGGATACACTACTAATGTGTAGTCATACACAACGTACAGTAACAACTACTGGTCAACATAATCTCAGTGAAACCTGTAAACTGCTCATGGCTCTACAACACAAACACTTTTCAATACAGGAAAATAAAAAATATACACATCTAGTATTAAAAAGCAGCCCTATCCATCACTTTCTCAGCACAGAAGAGAACCAAACATTACATTTGTTCAACATCATCTGCTGCATTTAGATTAAAATGACTTTGGGTGATTCGTACTGACGGCTTAGCTAAAACACACCTGGAATACAGGTAGTAATGAACCGTTTTAAATATTCATTCAGGATTTAAGTCCAGGAAAGAGATATGACATCACAGCGTGTGCCGAGGAGCATTTCTCTCATGTTTAATAAGGCAGGGCTGGAATGAGAACATCTCTTTTCTCTGGCTTGCTGCCCTAGGAAGGGAACGTAGACTACACCAAAAACAAAACGTCTGTCAGTAATCAATATAATCATATTATTATTATAGTATAAGTTAGTCAAAGCTTTTCTTGTATATTAAAATTTATGACCACGTCTCCACTTTAAATTATCTCGAAGCCAAGTTTTATACAAATTGTTAGAAATTTCACTAATAAATAATTGATTTCAATATTAAAAAAAGATCCCAACCCCCAAACCCAGAGATTCATTTCAGACGTATACAGCATTCATCTTGAAAACACAACCACTCACAGAAACATAGCATCCGGTTCAATGTTTCACCCCAAAATCAAAAGAAAATAAATTATATGTCTGTTTATAAACATTATTTGCATTGTGAATTTTGAGACAAAAAAACACACTCCCCCTCCTGAATTCCCTTTAATTTAACGTGAAGGGGGAAAAAAAAAAAATTAAATTCAGTATAACAAATACTATCATAATGTAAATATACTTATAACTGTACTGAAAATAAAGTACATTTTCTTTACAAATTACAATAGGTGACAATATTTTAGGCAGGTTTTTTAAATTACATTATGGTCCTAAAATAAAACCAAAATAGTTCTTTTTAATTTTCAAGTTTTGCTCTTTAATCAAATCTCTGAGAATTCTTTTGATTATGGGGTGAAATACAACCTGAATATTTCTTAACAGCTTTCATAAGATTCAAACACTCAAACAGAGTTGTACACAAAGACACACTCCTTTCAGCAGGAAAGATCTAGGACTTTTTCTACCCGGACGACCACCTTTGTTCCTCCTCTCGCCCTGCAAACACATTATTATTGTGAACTCTCTTACCTCTAGCTGGCACACAGTTGAGAGTTCTTGGGCTGGGCAGACTGGCATTTTTACCATGAGCTTGTTACCACTCTCTCACACAAACACACACACCACACACCTTAAGGCAGGCCGAGTGAGCCACCTTTCGCTGTCAGCAGCTTTCGTACTACCTCTTGTAATTCTGTCTGAATTCATACACAGATTATTCTGTATGATGTTCTACCAAAAGTACAAAATGCTCTGATGGAGCACCGGAAGCCTGTTGAACACCATAGGATCAGGTTTGAAATGATATCCTGTTCAGATGTGGTAAAAAGTGTCCACTCCCTCCCTACTAAGTGTAGGGCGGTACACAAGACGACACAAGAAATGCCATTCATGTTTGCAATGAACCTGCGGTGATACAGGTTAAAGGGCGATGCTTTTGTGCCGGCCACTCTGACATTTTTCTAAATCTGTGGGCTGGTGTTTGCGTGTGTGTATGTTCAGTCCAGCTTCTCCAGAACAGAGGGCACGTAGACTAGGCTGAGCTCATTACCAAAGTCACAGACTATGGCGGCATTGTCCAGAACCAGAAGCTGCCTGACGCTCTGACCTTCGCTACTCTGTCCCAAGTACACCGTCTGCAGCAGGTCTCCGTAGTTCAGGTCCCAAAATGACACGCAACCTTGTCCTCCCGTCACCAGCAGGCTTTCCGAGATCACCCCCAGACTGGCCCCACACCCCACCTCCTGAAACAGAGAGAGAAGAGAGAAATACATTACAGATACTGCTATTAAATCATAATATGCTGATTTTGCAGACCAAATCATGCAGTCCTAACTCTCAAAATCACACACCTGTTGTATGGAGTACAGCTTTATGCCTGTGCTACGGTCCCAAATGCAAATGAGGTCATCCAACCCACTGCTAATGATACAGGAAGTTGTGCAAACCAATGAGGTGACATCACCACGGTGACCGTACACGTGGCTCACTCGGCTGCCTGTTAGGACGTCCCACACGCAGATGGCCCCGTCTTGGCCCCCACTGGCTAGAACCATGGTCTACAACACAGCACATTTTAGTTGAACAAAAATATCTCAGTATGCAAAATGAGATGCAATTTAAGTTTCTGTGCAATTCTTTTTATTTATCTTCGAATATCTTTTTTTTTTATTTATCTGGCAGTCTTGGTGTATGTGTGTGATTCTGACCTGGTCTATGTAGATGGCAGTTATACCACCTGAGTGGCCCTGCAGGGTGAAGAGGCAACAAGAATCCTCCAAACGATACACCTATAAAAGAAAAATATGAAATAAACACCAAACTAAAGCACGAGTTAACTGTAGGCCTGCACAGAATCTGTGCCCACAGGAAGCTCTGCTCAAGACTGAACAAATCATTCACAGAAGCACAGATCATCCTTACATGTTTACTAAATATGCTGTATCTAATAATGTTTTCAGTAATAAGAGCATTGTGTTCTCTGCTATATTTAACATGTTTTACCATTTTTAAAACCACTCCACAAACTGTTCCTTATGTAATGTGTGTGTCACGCGTCCCTTACTCTGACTGTATGGTCCTGGCTGCCGGTGACGACCCTGCCAGCGGCTGCTTTGAGCACGGTGATGGGCTTCTGGTGGGCACACTGCACTGAGCGGGTCAGCTGACAGCTGATCACATCCTCGCTGCTGTAACAGGGGGAGGGGGGCAGACTGCCTCGGCCTGGGGGTCCTGACACACAAAACCAGGGAAAATGCTTAAAATGCCTCTTCACGTTGGACCTTCACTTTCCCCTTTGAGTAACTGTCAGAGCTTATCTTCCTATTTTTAGGGTTTGAAGATTTCTAAAAAATAATTTTATACAAATCACAAAAAGAAACTCCACACCAAGACTTTATTTGCACGACAATTCCAGCCCTAGAAATTACACTATATTCCCTAATTTTTCCATATTTTACAAGACTGTAGGAACACTGTATTTTAATATGCTTTTTCAAATATTTTGACGACTCACCGCGATATTGAAGCAACCCGAGAGGCTTGTTGATCTCCACAGTGAAGAAATCCAGTGAGCCATTTAAACGGGCCGCCACAATTCTGCAATTGAAAATATCCCTGTTAGTAGGAAAACAGAAGTTGTGTGTGGTTGTGTGTGTGTGAGCTTCAGGTTGTTGTGAACGCACCTGTTGTTAAGAAAAGCCAAGGCAGTGATTCCAGATAATCCATCTTCATTACAGCATCGTAATGATCCTTCTACCGCATCCCACAGCTGATAGGAAAGAGAGAAACAGGAAATGAGGAGGACAGGAAAGGATTAGTTCACTTTTAAAAAAACTTTTGCTGATAATTTCGTCACCCCCATGTCATCCAAAATGTCCATGTCT
Source organism: Chrosomus eos (assembly GCA_036326025.1). Classification (NCBI taxonomy): domain Eukaryota; kingdom Metazoa; phylum Chordata; class Actinopteri; order Cypriniformes; family Leuciscidae; genus Chrosomus; species Chrosomus eos. The sequence goes on from CM070831.1 coordinate 10,066,670, forward strand.
TTCTTTCTTCAGTCGAAAAGAAATTGTTTTTGATGAAAACATTCCAGGATTTTTCTCCATATAATGGACTTCAGTGGGGACCAAACGGTTTATGGTCCAAATGACAGTTTCAGTGCAGCTTCAAAGGGCTTTAAACGATACCAGACGATGATTAAGGGTCTTATCTAGCGAAACTATCGGTTATTTCAAAAAGAAATAAAAAAGTTTAAAAGTTTTATTAGCACAAATGCTCGCCTTGCTCTGTTCTGTGATGCACGTTCATGACTCTCCTTTTCGAACTCGTTCATCAAAATGAACAAATCTTTTTTCGAGTCATTTAGTTCATAGTTCATTTAGTTCAAAAAAGACTCTTTCAAAATGAACAATCTTTTTTCGAGTCATTTCGTTCGTTAATGAAATGACTCGAAAAAAGATTTTTCATTTGATGAACGAGTTCAAACAGGAGAGTCACGAACGTGCATCACAGAACAGAGCAAGGCGAGCATTTGTGCTAATAAAACTTAAACTTTTTTATTTCTTTTTTAAATGACCGATCGTTTCGCTAGATAAGACCTTTAATCATCGTCTGGTTATTTAAAGCCCTTTGAAGCTGCACTGAAACTGTCATTTGGACCTTGAACCGTTTGGTCCCCACTGAAGTCCATTACATGGAGAAAAATCCTGGAATGTTTTCATCAAAAACAATTTCTTTTCGACTGAAGAAAGAAAGACATGGACATCTTGGATGACATGGGGGTGACTAAATTATCAGCAAAAGTTTTTTTTAAAGTGAACTAATCCTTTAATGACATTAATGGTTCAAGATGTTCTCCATATAAAAGCCCTCTCTTTCTCTCACCTCCAGTTTGCCGCTGCTGCGACCCGTGGCAATGAGGTTGCCTCTTAGCTCCATGGCCCATACTGAGCTGTCCCAGTCGCCACTGCTCTGCGAAGGGTGCTCTGGTGGTAAGACAGGCTGGTCCCCAAGGCTACGTCGCCTTTGCTGTGAAGCTGGAGAAGAAGGGGGAAAGGCCAGTGTTGGCGAGGGCTCATGCTCCTGGTACGCTTTCTCCACCAGTCCCCCAAAGTCAAAGCCAGAGCTGTTGACCACAGCATGAGATGGGGGCAGAGGCCCAAAGTTAGTGTCGATGAGAGGGGTGAGGTCTGGCTGGTTCCCAAACAGTGCAGGGTGTGCAGGTGTGGTCCTCCTCCTTATTGGAAAAATATCTACATCTGGCCCTCCCATAGCTCCTCCTGGTTCCCGAAAGTCTGCTCCCAGGAAGCCCTCTGCCTCACAAGCACTTATGTGATCCCAGCCGTCACGATGCTCCCAACAGCCACTGCTGCTGCTCCTGCGCAGACTTACAGTAGATACACACACATAACATATACATTTTGTTTTACATGTAATATTATTAACGATAAATAATATTATACATATAAACATTATACATATATAAACAAAGGCCTGTGGTCAGTAATTTTTTTGAAGAAATTGATTCATGAAGAAAACGCATTCATTATGCATGCGTTTAAAACGGATCAAAAGTGACAGTAAAGACATTTATGTTTTAAATTAATTTTATTTCACATAAATGCTGTTCTTTTGAACTTTCTATTTAAAGAATTTTAAGAAATAATGTATCACTGTTACTACAAAAATATTACACAGCACTATTTTCCACATTGACAATATTAAAAAAAAAATCTTGAGCACCAAATCAGCATATTTAAATTATTTCTGAAGGATCATGTGACACTGAAAACTGGAGTAATGATACTTTGCATCACAGGAATAAATGTCATTTTTAAATAGGCTAAATCTATCTCTCTATGTATATTAGGGAAACGTGTATGCATTTCCTTACCCATTGTTGGGTATAACAGTAAGACAGTCTCCTGTCTGTGCGTCCCACACACGGATCTGTCCCGCCAGGCAACAGCTGGCCAGCAGCATGCCGTCACTAGCCAGACACTCAATGTCCTGAGGAGAGGTGCCAAAGGTACTTTTATATATCTCAGAGTTCCTTCATAGAAGAAACGTCATTGCATGTTGACTCGACTCTCACCATGCTGTGGCCTCTCAGCAGCAGAGGGGAAATTTCGCTGATGGGCGGAGAGTAACCGTACTCGTCGCAGGGCAGGTCTCCACGGCGACGGCGACCATGGGGCACCCCGTTCTGCCCGTAGTTACGGGGGCAAAGGACACGATACAAACAGAAGAGTAAGAGCACTAACACTACACCGGCGAAAAGTCCAAGAGCTGCCACCCTGTACAAACACACAATATAATAAATGATGTTAACACAGAAAAATAAAAATTATAGTACAAACTACCTATTGGTCCAAATAATGCAAGATGGGGGAATGTTTGAGAAAGCCGTCTATATTTTTTTCCAAATCTGCTTGGTACCGTACTCCCTCAGAAATTACACACTTTAATTAATGAATGGGTCACTGTAAAACCAGTCTCTCTTGAAATTCCAGTTCACCCACCTCCACAAAAAGGAAATCAAAGGTAAGCATTACATGCAGAAAGTTGGACTACATCTAAGCATATGCTCACATTCTTGATCAGTCCTCACAGGGTAAATGCAGCACAGAAAACAAAGGAAACCCAGGCAGGGGGCCAAGAGAAGCATTAGTGGGAGGGGCCACATTTTAGAGCAAACTGACCTACATTTATAGGTCTTTATATAATATATACACATAGATATGTCTGATGTGTATCTAACAACCATAACGGCCTCAGAGATAAAAGTGAGGCCTTTGAACAATGACCTTGAACACCAGATTCAGAGTGTGTTTGTTTGTGAATGAGAAAGACTATTGTTTGTCTCTGCAGTTACATATTTGGACCTCCAGCGTGTGCTAGAATTAGATATATATGAGAGTGCATAGTTAACCAGTAACATGGTTTTTTCCCCATGTATGAAGAATGTAAGTGTTTGTTTGTTTAGACGAATATTTTGACCATGAGGTTTGCACAGAAAAACCACAAAGGAAAGCGGTAGTACATGCTTTCTGAGAAAAGTCATTGAGCAACTTTCAGATTAACAATGAATGACTACTGTCTGATATATATATATATATATATATATATATATATATATATATATATATATATATATATATATATATATATATATATATATATATATATAATTTGGTGGGAAAATTGTTTCCAAAGTGTTTTGGAGTAAAACATTTATTTCATAATGTGATTTGGACCTATTATTTATTTATTTATTATTATTCCCTTTCATGCAGTGTGTAATATAGCGGTTTGTGAATGTAAACGTTCTGAAAAGTTGAAAGTGCATGATATATAAAGTTAGCCTGACTACGTCAGACTTCCTACTTCCGCTAATTTCATTTCGCTCCTGTAGTCAGTCTGAGATAGCAGCCTATCTTTCTGTTTTCCACCGGCCTGAAAACAGCCGGGCCAATCAGCGAACAGAAGGCGGGCTGAAAGCCGTGACGTACTCGCCAAGCGCCGAGTTTTAGATTAGGTCAGAGAAATCGAAAACGACCGCGGACGAGACACGGATGCAATTCGCTCTGTTGTGGAGAATATTCCCGGCATTAGCAAACTGAAGCCTGAACAAGAAGAGTGTGTATTAAACATTTTGAATGGAGGTGATGTTGTGGCCCTACTCCCTTTGGGAAAAGTTTAATTTATCAACTACCGATCGTCAACGAGAAACTGGGGAGCCTTTTGACAGGTCAGTGTCTCCTTTCTTTTCCAGGTCTTAAATACCGTAAAACTTCAAATAATAGCCCGGGCTTTTATTTGCCCAAATCGTCGAACTGCACCGGCTTGTATTTGAGACAGGCGGCTAACGTTATATGAGACAGGCCTTTATAATTTAGTGTTGAGATGTTGTTCATTGAGATGTTGTTCCTAGAGTCTCTAATCTCTAAAAATCTCCAAATGCTCCACGTGAAACTGAGGTGTTCCGACCTTTTACTAGTCGATTGATTTTGATTAATATTTGCGAGGGAGAGAGAGCAAGACAGTGCTCGTGTTGTTTGTTTAAAGACGTGATAGTGCGCGCGCGCGCGGCCGGCCGGGGCTCGCTCGCTCTCTCTCTCTGCTTGTTTGCGCCCTGTCAAGTGCAGCAGTCATTCTATTACATCACTCACCGATCAAAAAAGTCGTTTACAGCCATGTTCACTCCGGTATTTCGCTCGCATCATCAAGTGTTTACAGTGGAAGTTCGATCATAGATTTGAGTTCGATGCATGATGTCTGTGGATCGATGCGGCTGTGTCAGTGCATAACATACGTCATGAATAAACTTATCTGATTGGCTTACGGGTAACCAATGATTTTAAACTTCAGAAATCGCCCCCTAGCGAGAGAGAAAACACTTCTCTATTATGCTATGCCAGACTCTGTCTACGAAGCAAAGTGAAGTAGCAGAGTCTGGTATTACCAGGCTAATATAAAGTTCCCAAAAGAAAGAATCGACTCTGAACCGCCTAAACAAGTCGTTTGTAATTCGAATCTCACTGCGTGAATTATTCATTCCAGTATCTGTTTAGCTTTAAAACACGAGCTCTGTAATATTCAATTTCTGAGATTGTTTCTGAAGAGTGCAAGCCCTCATGGATCGCGCTGTGTGAAATACAGACAAAACGGAACATCAAAACACCCCACCGCTGTGTGTGCAGAAGATACCCAAGCTACGTTTCTCTGCTGGATAAAGCAAACCAGCTTCTCCCTAGTTAGGTTTGATGGATGCAAATTGTAATCAAGGTAAAGATGAATGCAGTGACGTACGGGAGTTGTACAGTAAGCATGTGTGAGTCCGATCTTATTAATGGATCCGTGTACGGTAGTAGAGAAACGCAGTCAGATCAAGGTGGTTGGTTTAGGGATTTTTTTGGCATCTCCATGTGATCCTGTTCAGTATCGCGACTTGACATGTCTAAAACGTAAACAAGCTCTATGCTGTTGCACTGTACAGGTACTGTATACAGAATAATGAAAAGTTTTGTTCAGTAAAGTTTTTTTTTAATTCCTAAACTTGTGAACGAGTAACACTAATAAAAGCAGGTATATATGGCCAAATAGCTGAAGTGAGACACTGACTTGTAGAGTGTGAAGTCTGTCTGCAGATCGGAGATCTTGATGCTGGGAGGAGGAGCGTGGTGTGTGTCCTGGGGGTGACGTGTGTCTATGGCTTCTTGTGGGCTGAGATGGAGCGTGACGGGGATGACTGGAAGAATGCTGATGTACCTGAGGGAATCAGAAAGGAAAATAATTATGTTACACACAGATAAACTGAGATGATAAGAGAGGGCCTGAACTCTATTAATTATCATGAGGTGAGTAAGTAGCACACCTCTTTGCAAGAGTGATATTGTAATAGCTAAAGAGTGAGGGCCAGTGACGGAAGGAAAGCCGCCTCCATAGCTCCTCATCCTCAGGGCCCCAAGTAATCTGGGGACTGGAGACAGGGGCAACTCCTGTGCGGGCTGCTCGGTGGCCCTGGGATTGGTTCTCGGGTAGAGGGGTGGGTTCAGGGGCAGGGAGCACGCTCAGTGTGCTGGTTGGGTCTCCACCAGGAAATACTGGAGCCACGCCCAGGTGAGGAGGAAGCCCCGCCTCCCCAAGAGTGCTCTGCTCTGACACCTGGGCAGCGAGGAAAGTCCTAAGACCAGCAGGGTCCGTGTAGACCAAGATCCCAATCCAGATAACAGTGCCAACCTATTAAATAAATAAACAACACATTTAGATAACACAAAAATGCTAAAATAATTTTCTTTATTCATTTGTTTGGGGTCTGTAAGATGTTTTAATGTTTATGAAAGAAGCCTCTTATGCTCACCAAGGCTGATCAAAAATACAGTAAAACAGTACTTGTGTAATATTTAGGGCTGCACCCAACTAAAGATCTTTCTGGTCGACTAGTAGTCATTAATTTAAGCCATTAGTCGATTAATCGCATGTTTATATTAATTTAATTACTAAAAATACTGGGGGGAATTTATTATTAAACTAGAATTTTCTAAGTCAATGTCGGCTACAAAGATGAAGTTGACGATGCTGACTATCTCCGTAGTATAGTAGAGTTTGAGACAAATGCCCTTTATTGTTTTTTTATTTGAATTGTTTTAAAAGCTTTTCAAGCTTTCTATAGCTATTTATGTGAGGCAAGTCGCATACGCTGAGTTTCAGTTAATTTTTGTGACGCATTTCAGTTCACCAAGACTGCAGAAAATGCATCCTGTTTGTTGTCTTTATTTTACAAAAGCACAACGTTTTGTTATTATTGTGAGTTTACACAAATAAAAGTAGACCTTTTACAGGGTACATTTTGAATGATGTATTACTCTGTATGACTAAAAATGTCTGAGTATTTTTAGTTGTTTCTGCTGTTATCAGGAAATAAATGCAAGTGATCGCGCTGGCGCCTCCATGTCATGCAGTAAGCACGCTAATACTTTATCTTCCACACTCCGCATAAACACTTGATTATGTGCCTAATAATAGCGCGCATTTATCTAGCTATGCAGAATGTTAAAATGCACCGTTAAAGTGAGTAATTTTTACCATGATAATCCGTTGTGCCAGGCGAGTACGGGCTAAGAAGTAAACCACCCTGAGCCTCTTGGGCAAGCGCAGGTTCCGGAATGCAGGAGCCTGCAGGGTGATTGTGTGGGGAGAGGGGCGGGGCGGTGGAGGCGTCTCTCGTGGACGTAAAGGGCCCGGTTTAGACGGAGGCATCCCTGCTTCGGCCGGGAGACGCCTGTTCAGGTCAGCCAACTATACGTGTGAAGACATGAGAAGACAGTTTGGAGAGCTGACACAATAAAATTGAACAATAAGGACAAAACACTCATATGAAGCAATGAATGATTCATGTATTTCTCATGGAATTGTAAAAGCAACTTTCCAGAATGTTCCATGTGTGGGTGGTTCTCACCTCCATGCGGCGGATGTCAATAGACAGCACAGTGGTGAAGAAAAACATCTGGAGGAAGAAATCAGACACCAGACCGACCACAGCGAACAGACAGAACTCCTACATACATAAGAAAAAGAAGCAAAGGTTGTTTGCAATCGGCGACGGTATGACTACCACCAAAAACAAGTCATATACTTGTTATTTAGAAGAGCTTCACCTGAATTGCTGGTACAAATGTGAAGTATCCAATAAGGATGATGCACAGTTCAGTGGCCATATTCTTCATGATAGACCAGCTCTCATTGCTTAGACCTTTACGGAGAACCAACATTTTTTTTAAATATACAGACCTTTGATGGTGTAGATTACGTTTAATTTGATCTAATTTTAACATGCCATACTTTCTATGAAATATTTAGTAAATTTTTTTTTTAAGGAGATAGATAGATAGATAGATAGATAGATAGATAGATAGATAGATAGATAGATAGATAGATAGATAGATAGATAGATAGATATTCAAAACACTAGGAGAGAAAAATTCAGTGTACTACATATTGTAACAGTGATGACATCAACTCTGACCTTGAGCAATACGCAGCTTGACTTCAAGGTCAACAGGCGTTGACACAACAGATTTGGTGAGGACAAGGACATTCTCCAAACCAATTACCACCACAAGGTAGGGGAAGATTTCCCTGAAAAACAGCAGCAGATAAAACTAATAAACCAGAATCAGAAATCAGAACGCTAAAGACTTGACCTTCTGCAGCCATGTTTTATCTAGGATCAACATGGTGTACGCATGTGGCCCAGATAGTGTCTATGTATTGACTGTAGTGGTGAACCAGGTGAACTAAGCCCAATTTGTTTGGAAGGGTTGAGCTCACACCACTGTGATTGTATCTCCATGCATATAACCTTATAGGCTGGCGGAAAACTATGCCTGCCCACTCAAACACTTCCTGGCAATGAAATTACCCTAAATCACTGCCGTTATTATCGACAATTGGTTATACATCAACCTGCTCAAAGATCAAAAGTGAAATTTTAATTTCTAAAGGGATTATTAAGTAAATATCAGCCCAGTGATATGAATCATTCTTGTAGTATATTAATAAAGGAGTGTTTTAGCTGAACTCATACCCTCCGTTCAGCGTGGGCGTCAGGCCAAACAAGGTGCAGAGTCCCACAGACATAAGCAGAGAGCTGAGAACCGTCACAACAGCAGCCAGCGCCAAGCCCCATTTGGACTTAACCATGTCGATCTTTCCTGTAAAGTAAGGGGAAGGATCAAACGAGTGCAATAAGAATTATATTAACCAAAAGCATTTTATAAGAATGAACTCATTGAGCTTTTGAACATCCATGTAAAATCCTACTGGAATGTGGGTACGCAGACATGAGTTTGTGATGCTAAACGTTTCTGGGGATAATCGCCAGGCCAGACTAAAACACCTTTTGGCGAAAGCTCAATCAGAAACCAAACAGCTATGCTAATCTGAAAGCTTTCTGCTGCCAACTCACTGCTTTGTCCAGAGTTCTGGCAATATGGCCAATTTCAACACTCTGTCATAATACTTCCTAATATCAAAGCTGTTAAAAATGACTGAAGAAAATGCATTCACAATGTGTGCATGCAGCTATGCACATTCACTATTATTCTCATGCTGAAAAAAAAAATCAAATATTCATTATGCCTACGGTGGTTACGGCCATGCCTAATTTTATTAGAGATATATGAACCATCCATAGAGATCTGGAGAATGCCAGAAAACTGTGAATAATGTTTCTGGCGAGTACCAAGTCCACAATGATTCTGATCACTTGTGCCATTCCCATGAAGTACAATAACAAGACTGAACACAAATCAAGGCTCAACAATAAGGATTTTTGACTGTTTGGACTTATTTCAGTTGCTTGTTCTAGAAATAATTAAAAATTAAAGACAGGAATTCATATTTACACTTTTGTTGGAAAACAATGGTATAAGATGAAAATCATACCAATTTGTTTGATGCATCCAATAATAAATAGCACATCACGGCAGAATTTATAACAATAATATTCAATATGTCGCAAAAAAAGAGACGAGTGCATATAATTATCCAACATACGAATAAGCACTGGTAATATTTCTGTCAAGTGGCCCGAAACTCTCTTACACTGAAATGTTGATTGTGCAAATATTACAATCTAAATGCACATAAAATACTGAAAGTATGAGGCCCAATAAATACAAACTTCTGGAATCTTCAACAAGCATGTTAACAGAATATATAATTGTCCTAAAATCACTGAGACACAGTGATTCTCTCTGTTCTAACTCAGCATGTACAATTGTAACAAATTACGTTTAACCATGTAGACAGCAAACTTTGACAGGTGGTGTATGTTCCAGAATAAAGTAAAGCAAATAAAACCTTTCATCCAAATAAATAAGGCACTTACGGGTGGAGAAGTAGATATAAGCAAAGAGGATGATGTAGGTGGTGACAAGAGGGATGAGCTCAGCGATGCCAATCTCCTCTTTGAAATGAACGTGCACCATGTGGTCTTCACGCAGAGTCGAGTTCGCTGAAGGATGAAGCTGTTTCAGACGGGCTCGGAGACTAGCTACAAACCTGTTCAGAAACACACACAACCAAAAGGAAACAATGCGTTTAAAACAATGCTTTGTTCGCAACAAACATTATCAGAACTAGATGATCTAGATTAGAAGATCTAGAAAATGCAATGATTGTCTTAGTAATATTTCAAATTATTATTTTATTTGCTATGGTTGACCTTGCATCATAGGAGCTTAGTGCAATTGTGATGGTGTATGTCACCACTCTCTTCTTGCCGTACAGGCTTACACCCGTCTGCTTCCCCGGGACACCAAAGAGTAAGTCTGAAAATCACATGGTAAAAATGGGGTGAGCGCACAGACCCTAAATAAACTGAATTCAGGCCAGAATTAATTTGTATTTAAGCAGCTTCCTGCCTCTCAGAGTGGCTGAAGTATGAAGGCCTTTGGGTTCATGTTGGTGGACTGTCTTCAGGAGGTCTGGATCTGCATCAAACAGGTCACGCCGATTCTGCCAATAGTTGCCAGGGGATACCAGCAGGCAGCCGTGCTCTGGAAGGACCGCCTGCATGCGCCGCAACCCTGGCAACAGGTCCGTCACCTGCAAGCACAGCGCCTCCAAACTTCTAAGAAGAGAGAAGTGATGAAAACAGGAATGAGGTTGAGAAAAGTGTGGTCAAAATTAGTCACAAAAATGAGGCTGGAAAGCTTTGACCTGTCCGTGTAAACATGGTTTCTGATCTCCTCCAGAAGACTGAAAACACGCCCAAGGGGAGAGCGGAACACGTCCACAGGAACCAGACTGTTGTCCCATGGCGAGACCGCTGCCTTAACCAACACCTGCTGTATGTAAGCCACCGGAGGACCCCGATACTGCAAGAACAATTGATCAATTTAATCAATGTGTCCTTGCTGAATAAAAGTATTCATTTCTTTATAAATAAATCTGACCCCAAACTTTAACGGTAGTGTATAAAAGTGTTGTCACGATACTGGGAATTTCTAACTTCGATATGATACCTTGAAAAATATCGATATTCAATACCATGGGGAAAACCGCCATACGTACATTTTTATTATCTCATCATTTTTTGATAATTTGGGTAATTTTGCTGCAATAGCTTACACAGCACAAGGAGGTTTTATTTTGAACTCTGAACTAAATTTACAAAAAAAGATAAGTAAACAGTCAGTAATAATATAACAACAAACACACAATATGCATTTTATTTCTCAACTATTTATATTCTAAAACTGACTGTTTGTTTACATCTGAATATTTTTACCTTTTAAGTGCAATAAGCTAAAAAAAAAAACTAAATTAGGGACTGCTAATCTGTTTGAGTGGCGGCTTTATGTGCCTGCCACTTATATAGATCAGTGGTGCGTGTGCTTTTGGCGTGAGCGCAAAACCTGCAGGAATGAGTAAAATTATGCGCAATACCCGCCAAAATTCAGGACCTGGCTTAACACCAAAACTATTCAACTGGAGTGAATGAGACGAGTGAGTGACAGGAGGCAGATGTGTGTCAAATTGTCAATTAGCCAATTGTCAATGAACGAGCAGCTGGTATTGGTGTATCGATACTGCAAGAAAGGAGTATTGGAATTTTTGACAACACTTGTCTATATTGTTGTATATCAAACAAGCATTTCATGTTACCCAATCAGGGCGCTCCGACAGATCGCCCTGAGACTCATGGGATGGGACCAAGTAATCTCGTATTCCAGTGGTGAACTCGACAGGCCCTGTTCCAGGCAGAGGCAGCTTCAGCAGAGGGTAACTGTAAAAGAAAGCGGGATTACAGAATAACAAACCAATCTTTATTAGCAACGTCAAGCTGCATTCCTCACAGACAATTCATCTCTAAACAGAAGGCTGGCTTTCTCTTATGACACAGAGCCTCTTATGACAAACACTTTACCATAAATCATGTTTGAATGAAAAGGGTAGTAATAATGCATTTCTTACTGACAGTATTATAGCATTCACTCAGTCACACACAGGTGGAGCAAAAATGCACCAGGAGGGAGCACAGATCAAAGGAATTTGTCATTTGCAACATCCTCAGGCTAACAAGATTTCAGAAGGATAAGGTTACAAAAAGTAGATAACTATCGCTATACTTTCTAGGAAAAAGTGATTGCACAAGACAGCGCACAATACTGTCTGCAGTACAAACACTGAGGCACTGGTAAACCCTCCAGATGGACTATCTGAGCAGCCCTACTTCTCACAAAAGAAACATCTGTCCCTTAAATAGGTCTTGAAATGCCCTGAAAACCCCCCACCCAAAACCACAGTGTTTTAAAGAGGTCAAGCAGTCAAGTCATCCTCATTTATATAGCGCTTTTAACAAAAGCGCACAGGCTGAGAGGAGCAGAGAGGAGCACAGGCTGATGGGAATAAGGTTTAAAACACATGACACTGTTGACATCAGGGAAACAGAAGGCTGCTGTGCAAACTACAATACCTGAGTGTCCTTTCCTAAACAGGGCTCAACCTCTTTCCATGGCTTTTCATTGAAGAACTGTTTTCTTAAATCAAACTTAAATATTTCTGTCAGGTGGGCTGCAGCCTTGTGATTGCACCCACTGGGTAGATGGGTTCATTATATCTGCATCCGATATCAATGCACGTTTTAAATACTCTCAAGTTATTTAAAGTTGATGGGCTGTCTATGTTTTTATCATCCATCAGCTGGAAAAAATAGTTATGCAAGTGATTCCAATTAAATCATTTCTCTGTATTCTCACAGAATTAGAACGATTATTCAAGTCGGCATGAAATGAAAATGCACTGCATTTCATTTGACTTCTTCAATCATTTAGTCCAGTTAAACCCAACCCCTGAACAATCACATTCATTTTTGAGTGCAACACCCACATCCCAAAAATTGCAAACAATGGATAGAACTAAGTCTCCAACCTACCGTTTCAAAAATCTACAAGCCTCGGATGTACGTCACAAAAAGAAAAAAATGTGTCGCTAAATCCATTTTATTATGACTTTATATTTAAAACTTTATACTGTAGTTATAGTTATCATCCCAGGTGAGAACGGGCCTTTACAATAAAACTAGTGTATAAGAACTGTGCAAAGAGTTACATATAATTTTGCAACAACTCCATATACAGCCAGTAAACGCAGCAACTGAGTGAAAACATAAATTTTTTGAATTTTATCTTTTTTACAGTAAACTTTAAGAATTACACCAACTGTTGAAGTCATAAATATACAATTTCTGCTCAGACAGAAACATCTTACTGATATTCTCTGCAATAGCAGCACTTGTTATTATAAGGACAAATTCATAAAACCTCTTTAGATTTAAAGCAGAACTTGGTAACTTTTTTAACTTAATAAAGCTGTCTAGAAATCATTTGGATGGTTAAACAACCTGTTCTGGTGATATTGGTGACTTTCCTAGTTCCCAGGCGGAAAACCAACCTTGCAACATGGGGACTACCGTCCCGGCAAAATGAAAATAGGAAGTCTCGTGAGAAGCGAGATGAGAACGAGAACGAGCGAGAAACACGAACTGCTTTACGGGTTGATAACAGAATACAAAATGTACATGTCAATGTTCTATGATAATGTGTATGATGTATTACCCACCTCGGTAGACAGCTCCGCAAGTAAAGTTGGCCGGCTCTGATAATAACAAATGCACGTGAGCAGCGGTAGAACGGGGGAGAAGGGTGCCGCAAGTGAGTTTTTTTTACGATAGTGTTGTGAAATATATGGCCCACAGCTGTAGGGGGAGCTCGTGGGGAAAACATGCGACAACAAAAGGGAAAATCATGCGACAACAAAAGGGAAAATCATGCGAAGAAGACTAGATGTTGCCAAATTCTGCTTTAAGAAATACAATCTTCACATTCTGCTTTTAAACCCTAGGGAATGCCTTGCCTCTTAGAAAATGTCCATCAGTAAGTACATTAAACAAACTGAAGGACAAATCAATATAATTTGTCATAATCCATAATCAGCAGCAGTGCTTAAATTGTGTTTACTTCAGAATAATCCTTTAATATTTGTCTTAAGGCTGAGCTATTCTGTGTAACTGCCCGGTACCTTCGCTTCTCCAGTTCAGAAAGAACCCGGGCGTCTGTAGTGACAAGTAGTTGCCATTTTCACAAAGCTTACTTCTGTTCCTCCAGACAGCTGGAGACACTGGACTGTTCTCAGAGAGAAATGTTCACACACTCACTCTTTTCCACATGGATTTTGTCCTTTATCCAAAGCGTCAGAGATTTAATTCACACTTTGCTGACAGAGGCAAAAAGAGAAGGCATGAGAAAAACATTTTCTCCTGCTCAGTGCTCCACTTTTGTGTTTGTGCTACACACAGTTCTCTTGGCACGAACTTGCTTTCGAATCAAACTGTGCAAAAACAACCGACCACAAGCCAGCTTCATTCGTTTGTGACCCTCTCTCACCTGAAAACATCCCACCCACAGATAAGCTCTTTTCCCTGACCCACAGAAGAACTTCAACATTGACAAAGGCCATCAGAGCTGTGGCCTAGTGGTCACCTCGTCCCAGATTAGTTCACATCTCAATCACAATACTTCCCAATCCCATTACTTCCTGGTCTTATCAAAAATCAAGAAGGATTCATCAGACTCACCAGCAGGTCAGGATGCTGGCAGAGGTGAAGAGAATGATGGGAACCGGGTAGGAGGCGCATAGCAAGCCATGCCGGTAGAAGGCGGCCGAGATGTTCTGCCGAAGCCGCTCTCTCACCGTCATCCTGGGGGAGGGGTCAGCTGATGGCCATCGAGTCTGCGTGTGCGGCCAGGGCGAGGGCACCGGCGGGCATCCAGGGATCTGGGCAAACACAGCATGTTACTAAATGTGTGTGTGGACCTCATTTATTGTTTTATAAAGTGATTTCAGTAGGACAAAATGGATGAGCTTTCATCTTAATAAAAACCAAATGCTTTTTAGAGCAGGCGATGCATATTAAAAGCATTATCTAATATCATTCTCATGCAGCCACAGAGAATTATGGGAAATTTGTAACAGGCCTGTCGCTTCATAAACTGGCTATACGAGATGCGACTTAAAATAAAAGCTTTAGTACACTGCCAACATTCCCAATTAAAACAGAATTCTGACTTGACACAAGGCATCAAATGATACATAAACCCAAGCAGTTGGGCTTTACAATAAGGTTTGATTAATTTAAATAAATTAGATATTTAAATTTTTTTTTTACAGAATCTCGGTTAATGTATAAATACATTATTGATCATTGCTACTTCATCTTTGATCATAATACATTAATGTAAATGAACACTAAAACTAAGCATATGTTCACTACAAACGTTTGGGGACAGTACTTTGTTTTTTTTTGTTTCTGAAAGAAATTCTTTATTCAGCAAGAATGCATTAAATTGATCACAAGTGGCACTAAAGACATTTATAATGTTACAAAAGTTTTTGAATGTTCCACCATTCATTAAAAAAAAATCCTGAAAAAGATTTTTTCCTATTTTCCACAAAAATATTACTAATATAGAAACACAGAGACAGCACTAAATCGGCATATTAGAATGATTTCTGAAGGATCATGTGATGCTGAAGACCAGACTAGTGATGATGCTGAAAATGTTGCTTCGCCATCAGAGGAACAAATAACATTTTAAATGTATTAAAATGGACAGTTCTTTTAAATTGCAATGGTATTTTACAGACAGGCCTACCAATCCCAAACCTTTAAATGGATTTTTTTTTAAATGCAAAAAAAAAAAAACGTGTTCATTGTTCGTAAATGATACTCAATGCATTAACTAAATTGAACTAAGTCACCAACTAACTAAACATGTCTGCTAACAGCAAGCTAGAAGGTCATTCATTAGAAATCTGTTCAAATGAACCCTTTGGCCACAGAGGTGGATTGTGGACTTTTAAACTCTGACACCAGAGGGTTCAAGGGTTATACTAGTGGTCTATGGCTTACAAAGAGCTCTTTTTTTGTCAATGGTGCCCCTGTGACTACACCACAGAGCAGAAACATTCCTCCCAGGACTTTACCTCCAGAGTGCCTACTGTTCATGCATTTCTATAAATATTACATTAAACATGATGACACATACAACCGCACAGAGATGCTACACATATACTACTCAAGAGTGTGGGGAACTTGCATTAAGACATGATGCAAGATATTTCATAAAAAACGGACTGAGAAAGAGAACTTTACCAATGATATCAACAATGTTCTCTTTTTATAAGATCCAAGCGCCTCTTTTCTGTCAAACCCACAGATATTACAACTTAAAATGTGCAGATATGGCAATATGCAGATTTAAATATGGCAAAGCTGATTGAACAGTGATGAGAATATTGCTTCATGAATTATATAAATTATATTTACATTTAATTTGTAAAAAAATCAACAACAAAAAATCCAGACAAGCAACTTATATATATAAATATATATATACACACGCATTTGAGAGACATGAGAGAGTGAGTAAATGATGACAGAATTATTCCTATTTATTCAAGTTTAAAAATTCCCATACATAGGGTCTCTTTCTCGCCACTGCATTCGCACACTCACTCTTTTATTCTGTCTATTGCCGAATCTTGGAGACTTTCAAGAGAACAGAGTCAAGAGACACCATTCAAAGCCTGAACATTCTGGCAAACCTAAAAGCTACCGAATGGAAACAGGCAATGACTTTAAATTCTTGAGGGATTGTGCTGCGCAGGCGGATAAACACGCGCGGCTGACAGACAGACCGGTTTGTAAAAAAACAACCAAGTGTGACAGTTTAATGGCAGTTTAAACTAAAGTGATGTGTAACAAGAATGAACCTAATTGGTTCAATGGCAAGTCAAGCGAACGTCCTTGAGCTTCTGTTTACCACAACAACTGGTGTGTTGATGAATGATTATGAATGTATGTGAATAAAAGCATACATTTACAATCCGTTCATAGCAATCGAGTCTCTTCAGAAAATCTGGACTAAACCGCTCAATTCATATGCATTATTTTTACGATCTCTTTATGGACTTTTTGAAGCGTTAAAACGGTAGTTGCGTAGCTGTCAACGAAGGGACGGAGAGCTGTCAGATTTCATCAAAAACATCTTTATTTGTGTTCCGAAGATGAACGAAAGTCTTACGGGTTTGGAACGACATGTGGGTGAGTAATTAATGACAGAATTTTCCTTTTGGGGTGAGAAGTTAAGGAAAACTGAACTTAAACAGCTTTATATTTTTGCAAATCTTTGCTGAACTTGACCAGCGATTCCTGTCAAGCTCATATTTGTGCACAAACAAATCCTGAAGAAACATAATTGTTTATTATAACCAAAACATAATGATGATATAAAGTGACTATTTCCAAAACATATCATAGGCTACTTAAAAGTCGAAATGATACACAACAGCAGAGCCGGACAGTAACGGAGTACATTTACTTGAGTACAGTACTTAAGTACAATTTTGAGGGATCTGTACTTTACTCGAGTATCATTTTTGGGGAGTACTCATGACTTTACTCAAGTACATTTGAGAGGCAAATATTGTACTCTTTACTCCAATACATTTCTATCCATAACCGTGAGTACCGTGAGTAAAAAAAAAAAAGGAAAAATCTCGGACACCCTCAATTTGAAGTTTCCCTCTCAAACGTGATTGGATTGTGCAGGCGCCACTGATCGGGACAGCCTATCAGCAATCACCTTCAGCTTTCCGCCAAAACTCAACTCATGGTCAGATTTAGATAAGAGACGAAACCATGGATGAAACAATGGATGAAGACGCAGCAGGTCCATCCCGGGAGCGATATTTTTTTTCCCAGGATGTTAGGGGAAGACTCATGAATATTCATTAGGGAACTCATCCCTGATTGGTCTGATGACCTACCCCTAACCCCGCCCCTAAACCTACCCATCACTGGGGTTAAGACCAAGATTGAACCCCGCCCCTAAACCAACCCGTCACTGGGGTTACGACCAATCAGGGATGAGTTCCCTAATGAATATTCATGAGTCTTCCCCTACCATCCTGGGGAAAAAAATATCTCATCCCGGGAATCTGCCGACCCGTGGCCCCGCCACTGCAATGTTAAATAAAGCAACATGGTAAAAATATAAAAAATGACTTGATTTTACTTTCAATTCCTTTTACATTCTCCAAGGTATTAATATTATCATTTTTCATAACTCCATGTAGGACATTTCTGTATAAATGTAAGCACTGTGGCAGTAGTATAATGCAATATTTAGAAAATTTACTCTTGTACTCTTGATACTCAAGTACTTTTAAAACCAAGTAATTCAGTACTTTTACTTAAGTAGACATCTGACTGTAGTACTTTTACTTGAGTAAAATTTAGCAAGGGGTATCTGTACTTTTACTCAAGTAATGAAACTGTGTACTCTAAACACAACAACAATCAAATTTGCATCAAATCCATTTGCACTAACACAACAAAAACTGCGATTTTTGCAGGTTTGCAAATTAACAGATTAACATACTTACAAAGCAATACTGTGGTATTACAATGGTGCAGGTGTACGAGACGGTATTACCATGGTAACGTTACTTGCTACTGAATGGTTTACATTACTTGGATGTAACTTCACAGAATAGGTAGTAGTGCGTTTATGGTAGGTAGTGCACAAACTACATACTATAAGTTACATTGTAAAAATAAAATGTGCGGTGCTCAGGATGATGTAATTCCCACGTTTCTTCTGCCGTTATTGTCAGTCAATTAAATTGTACATTAGCTGAGCTGAGGTCAGTCTAACAGAGCTAAAGCTATCAGTCGCTGAACAACATATAACTAAGTAACAGTTTTGCGTGAACTGCGTTAATCCCCTTTAATAGTATCCCTCAGATAGTATTTATTATCTTTGTTTTGTGCGAGGAGATGAACCTGATACACGGTTTCATGGTATTACCTTTAGCCGAACGGCTAACGCTTTAGCATTAGCAACAGTTTATGTATAAAGCACCTGGCTGCTAGTAAAATAGTATTGATTAGTTTGACGTAAATATACATTAAACAGAATAAATGAGCTTACACATTTCATCCCCTCAATATGGCGGAAAGCTATACACATGTATCTAGGAAGCGCTTTGACAGCATGTTACTGGACGAGCTAACGTTAACAGTAATAGTGAACACTTCAACACTAAGGGCCTGCCATGCTTCTAATTTAGCAACATAAGCACACAAACAAACAAAAACAGCGTTCAAATAATCGCTTACCCTAATGACAGGTTCTACCCTTCCTCTCCGAGGGCTTGTTTTTACGGTGAGTCGCTCCTGTTCAGTTCCTGCAGGCAGGTGGCTGTAAGTCTCTACTGTTCTGCCTGCATCATGTCAGCTACAGTTTAAGCCACTACTATGCAACATGACCCCTCAACTTCAACCTCCAACAGAACAAGACTAAAAACGCGTCAATCTACGACCTCTATTGGCCATAACTGGAAATGTCAAACCTCTAAAACAGCGGACTCTACTGGCCACAACATTAAACAAAGTGGAGTGTGTATAGTATACAAAAAAGTACTTCTTAAATCGAATTATGTACAAAACGAAAAGTTAAGCAATTGTGTCATTGTATGAACCCGTTCTATTA
This sequence comes from Chrosomus eos, assembly GCA_036326025.1. Classification (NCBI taxonomy): domain Eukaryota; kingdom Metazoa; phylum Chordata; class Actinopteri; order Cypriniformes; family Leuciscidae; genus Chrosomus; species Chrosomus eos. The sequence continues at coordinate 10,085,750 of CM070831.1, forward strand.
TAATGTAAGAAAATTTGTCAGTTGTCATTGTTTTCTGACAGGTGCATTTAAACAGTGGTCCTTTACAAGCATATGAGGCTTCGGACAGTTTTTGATGGCTGTAGCTTAACGTAGTTTAAGGATAGGATAGTACGTTTTAATTTTTTGTATTTGTATATTTTTTGAAATATTTCAGTTACTAATTTCTAAAAGTGGTATTTTTGCTTGGAATTAACACATTCCCTGGTGGTCTAGTGGTTAGGATTCGGCGCTCTCACCGCCGCGGCCCGGGTTCGATTCCCGGTCAGGGAACACAAATTTTGTTTTTGAAAGTTCCTCGGAGGTATATTTGTTCATACAATGTCAATAAACCTTGGAAATCAAAACACACAGAATATTTAAAAACAAGCCGAATTGTGTAGTAGGACAATGGATGACATTCGAGTCCAAAAGGTTGAGGGACACATTAAAACAATTAACTGTGACACAAACATGTAGAAACACCATCAAAAAGTGGCAACTGAACCTTAGTCTTAAGAAACAGACAGGTTATATTCTATGCAAAATCAATTTATTACAAAATAAACATCTTCGTTTCTGTTTTGTAGTTTTTGTGATGCATTATCACAGAGTAATATGATGGATGATAACTGATAAAACTGCTACTGAGGTCAGTGTACACAACAGATCAAACTTAACTCTTGTCCTATCAGAGAACCTAATCTACAACATGAACCTGCTGGTACGAGTTACATTTAAAATACGAATTTAAGTTATGTTTGATCCTTATGACTAGTATTAAAAATATAGGAAAGAAAACTGAACATGCAAAGCTTATTTACAAAAACAAAACAAACAAATATTTAAAAAAAATGTTAAAATGCTTTTCGCTTTTTACAAATTGGTATTAAACCCCCAAATTATTGTAAGCACAACACTGAAATGGAAAGTGACACTGACATATTACATGCTGGGGAAAAAAAAGACCAAAACATTAACATCTAAATAAGTTTCATTTTTTCAAATCCGTATTCAGGACCTCAAAAAAGAAACAGCGCTAATAACAGGTACCAAATACCAAATATTGCGTACGTTATCTTGGCAAAATGCAATTTAGTGACTATGCATGTATGAGCCATTAAAAAAGTAAGTGGGGGATTTTTTTTTTAACTGTGGTATATTTCAACAAACAAAACAATCTACATCAGTCGCTGTCAAATGTGAATATTTGAAGTACTTTAGAAAAGACTTTTTAAAATTTGAAAAAGCAAATTTTTCTGGAAAGTTGAGAAACCCTGTATAAAATAAACTACACAACTGTGAACAGTGTAATGAAAATCAAGTCTTGTATACAATCTTCACCCTTGCTGTCCTTTTAAATAAGGCATTTTCTTCTCTTCACTTCATGATATCAACTGAAAAACAAGAAATTTACCCATTATAACAGCTTCTTATTGACCAATCGATTATAAAAACTGGATTATCACTTTGGAGGTACTTACACTTTTAACTGTAACCCGGATAAATTCCTTTCTGCTGGTCAGATCAAAGTCTGGATACTTGTCATAAACCTACAACAAAGAGGAAGTTCATAAATTTTAAAATTACTTGGAAACTTTTCAGGTTGTCAAACTTTAGTGGAACATGTTCATATCTATTGTGGTGAACCACACCTGCATGAACTTTAAGGTGCAGAAAGCGATTTCTGAGAATCACTGGCTACGTTTACATGCACAACTTTTGTTTCAATCAGACTGAATTCATTCCGATTGATGAATCCAAACATAGTGTTTACATTAACACCAAACATGTGATCGGGTTGATGTTTGTGTTTATATGTCACAAGCATCAATCGGAATAGATTTTTCGACATGCCCACAGTGCACGAATATAAAGAGTTTCCTGCTGTTTGCACATAATAACCATTCTCCTACATTGGATCTTTACTGGTTTTAAACAGCCCTTAATTTAATTAACATAATGAGCATTATGAACCTTTGTGCCGTGCTGTTTATTCATAACGCTGTAAAAATGTCCCTCCCTGTATCCATAGTAGTTGTTGTATTTGAGTTTATAGCTATATCAGCATCACTGGCTATTACATGGCAGATACATATTGAGCCATCAATCCGATTACTAACGGATTATTTGGTTGCATGTAAACCAATGTTGAACACTGTTGATATTTGAAATCAATATTTTATTATACAGATATTTGTAAAACAAATTTCCATGACTTTTCCAAAACATTCTGGAACTTTTCCAGGCCTGGAAATTGTTATTTTAAAATTCCATAATTTTTCCTAGTTTTTTCCTGACCGTACAAACCCTGCTCTGAGAATAAGCCATTTTGTCCCTGATAAATGCAGTGAAATAACATACTTGTCGGGTAATCTGCTTCATTGTAACTTCCTCCAAGTTTGCATCTTTCAGGAGATTCTGGATTGCCTCCTTCAACTGGTCATCAGTTGGTGGTTTTTTAAGCATCTTGATCAATGGCTGATCATCATCAGAGCTTTCACTTTCATCTGGAAGGAAAAATACAGCATGTCAAAATCAGCACTTTGCAAAACCAAAGTGTCTAGTTGCAGTTTTGATATGATGCTAAAGGATTGCATTTAATTTTAATTCTAGACAAAATAAATAAAAATAATATTTTAACTTTTGGTATTGCATCCGGAAGAATTTGCTGCTTTATTACCCTTGATCTTGCTTGCCATCTTTTTCCGTCGGTTGCTGCTGCTGTCAGCTTTCTTGGTTTTAGGGACAGGCTTTGCTGGAGCTTTTCTCTTTGCCGCAGGCTTCTTGATTGTCTAGGAAAATTGTCAATTATGATGTCAGTTTTAATGCAATTATCAAATAGGTATATAACTGCAAAAAATAAAATCAGTTGGAATAACTAATTGGAATAACAGATCTGTAAATCTAAAGTGCTACAAATGTTATAGTGTCAAATTAAATTTTGCCATTACAGACAGAGGCGGTTCAAAATTCTTCAGAAAGATATAGCAGGTTTCATTATCATCAAATTAAGCTTCAAATTAACTAACTGTTAATCAGCATTTCTACTGATACAGGCCTGAATTAAACAGCATACTAAAACTACAAGCTCACATGACCTTGAATTTATTTAATTGTTACAAAATTTCAGAATTCAAAAATATTAGCAATAAGTGTTTGTGTCCAAACCTTTTTTACAGGCTTGTCTTCATGAACGTCTTGGTCACTGTCATCTGATGAAGTCTGATCTGACTTTTTGTCAGATTTCTTCGTGGACTTCATGGTGGAAGATTTCTTCTTCTGGGGAGATTTCTGTTGATTTGTCGACAAAACACAAGCAATGTAAACACAGTAAGACTGCCTATACATTTATGTGATCTATAAAACCAGTGTCACATTTCCAGTGTCAACTAAAACTCAGAAAGGTTTTGAAGGTGTTAAATGTAATTTTGCTGTTTCTTTCAGAGGCGGTTCAAAACTCTTTGGAAAGATATAACAGTTTTCATTGTTATCAAACCTTTTAAATAAGCCTGGCTAACAGCATACCAAAACTACAAGCTCAAATAAGTAGAGATGAACTGGTCGACGCCCATAAATTGGAACTTTTTTTTTTCTTTCTATTTTGGCTGATCTCTATAACGGACTTGCACACAAACTGCACTGCAATAATTACCCAATTGAAAATTTGTGTGGAAATATTGCAAAGTCTGTAAACAGGACATTATCACAGGCCAGAGACGGGACATGCTGAAGATGGATGCAAAGAGTCATGCCTGGTGCATCCCTACAAATGAGCTTGAATTTATTTGAACAATTTTAAAAGATATTTCACAGTGCAAAAATATTACTAGTAGTAAGTGTGCATGTCCAACCTTTTTTACAGGCTTGTCTTCATGAACGTCTTGGTCACTGTCATCTGATGAAGTCTGATCTGACTTTTTGTCAGATTTCTTCGTAGACTTCATGGTGGAAGATTTCTTCTTCTGGGGAGTTTTCTGTTGATTTATAGACAAAACACAAGCAATGTAAACACAGTAAGACTGCCTATAGATGGTGTGAACTATAAATGTGGAGAATTTGTGTTGAAATCTTTGTCGTGTGTATCACATTTCCAATGTCAACTAAAACTCAGAAAGGTTCTGAAGGTGTCCAATGTAATTTTGCTGTTTCTTTCAGAGGCGGTTCAAAACTCTTCGGAAAGATATAACAGTTTTCACTGTTATCAAAATAAGCTTCAAATGAACTAATTGTTATTCAGCATTTTTGCGGACATATGCCTGACTAACAGCATACCAAAACTACAAGCTCAAATAAGTAGAGATGCACCAGTCGATCGCTCATTAATTGACTCTGATTAATTGACACAAACTGCACTGCAATAATTTTCCAAAATGTAATTTGTGTGGAAGAAATATTGCAACGCCTGTAAACAGGACATTATGACAGGCCAGAGACGGGACATGCTGAAGATGGAAGCAAAGAGATGAAAACACAGAGGCGCCAGCAGAGGAAATATTGTATCAGAGACCACAAGCTCATGATGTTCGAAATTTTGAAAGAAAAATATAATATTGAATTTGGGGTGGGGTTTTATATGAATGTATTTTAAATGGAACTGACTGTCTTCAGATAAGAAAATGCCATCGAACCTTTTCCTCTTACCCCCATTTAATGCCTACTAAAGTTGTGTTTATAAGCACATAGAAAATTGGCAATTTGAATCAGTCATGACTGGTGCATCCCTACAAATAAGCTTGCATTTATATTAACAATTTTAAAAGATATTTCAGAATGCAAAAATATTACTAGTAGTAAGTGTTTGTGTCCAACCTTTTTTACAGTCTTGTCTTCATGAACGTCTCGGTCACTGTCATCTGATGTAGTCGGACTCTGATCTGACTTTTGGTCAGATTTCATCTGTGGAGATGATTTCATTTGATTTGCAGACAAAACAAGCAAATGTAAACAGTATGATTGTCTGAACAAAATAAATGGAGAATTTGTTAAAATCTTTGACCACACAGCGTCAACTATAACACTCAAACATTTCACTCACTTCTTCCTCATCGCTGTCTTCTATAGGAGCATGATAATCTTTCCCTTTATCAGAAGAATGATCTTCACTGTCTTCATTTCTTTGAATTGCTGTGGCTGACTTCTCAGTGCCCTTACTGTTCTCTTTACTCTCTTCTTCATCATCGTCGTCGTCGTCATCATCACTGCTGGAATCAGAGACAATGGGTTTGGACTTTCCACTTTCTACTTTTTTCTGTGGTTTTTTACTTTTGGATGAAGATTTTTCTCTTTTGGCATCTTTGGTCGTCTTTTTTTTCTTCTTTAGGACAGGCTGCAGATGATAAACACACAAAGTCATTGCCAAACAGCAAAAGAAAAACTTATCAGACAGGTAATCTCCAGCAGTACCTTGGCTGTACAGTGGCATTAAATGTGTATTGTTATTGTTCAGAGAGAAAGATCTCACCTTTCCGAGTTGGTTGGCTGTACAAGAAATCTCATGATCCTCTCAGAAAGAACAATTTGCGTTCCAGACCTCTCCAGATCAAGAGTCTGACAGATGGTTTTGAGCAGTACCTTTTGTAGCCTGCCAGACAGACAAAAATCATTATCACACCCACTTTTAACCAATCACAACTAAATGATTGGACTTCACATCAGATGGAATAAACTACTGATGGTATTGATATGTGCATATACATATATAATATATAGACTTACTTTTTCACTTTCTCCACCTTTTTGTTGTAAAGGTCACTGTCCGGCCCAAAAGGAAATCCATTAAATAGCCGAAGATTTTTTCGCAGAGCTGATGCCTGTATAAACAATAATCAGCATTATTAAGTAAATATCAATCTGTAACATGTTTTTGGGGCATTTGTTTGTTAAGCGAGTTCTCAAACTAAACCTTACAGTTCCTGGTCGATCATACACAATGTTATGCAGAGGTTTGAGCAGAGGGACTTTAAGCTTTCCGATGGAGTGATTAATCCGTGCAATGTCTCCCAGTTTTTCACCTCTTCCTGTACTCTCAATCTTCAGCTTTTCTTTCGGTCTACACATTAAATCAAGTCTCTGGATGACTTTTTTCTCCCGTTTTCCTTCAAGAATTTCAGGTTCGACTGAAAGACAATTACAAAAGGACAATGATGGTAACTTTGAGTGGGTAATCTACGCTTCATTTAATTTATGAGCTGATGACAATTAAATACAAGCTCAATACAAAGTTATGTTGCTTAGCATTAGTTGACATCATGAATAACATTTCTTGAAAGAATAGGTTTGGCATCTATTGTTGGTATTATTCAACTTACACAATTTTACTTTGGGTTTAGACATGCTTTTGGGTTTAGTTTTTTCCGCTTCATCCTGCCCAGGATCATCAGATGGACTCCTCTTCCTTTTCTTATTCTTCTTATCCTCCTCTTCTTTTTTTATGCTGTTTTCTTCCAGGAAAGGATCAGGAAGATCCTCTGTCTTGACAGCTTCAATTTCTTTACTCATTATTGGAATTTTTCAGTTGATTCCTAAATTAGATTTAAAAAACCCGGTGAAGTAATAGTCAAATTAAACAGAATACCATAGTAGTATTACTTATATAAATTTACATACACAAACGACAGCTCTATTCGTCGACGCATATCACATCAATAACAGTGAGTGCACTGTTACTGCAAACGAATTTGGCGCGTGATTGTATCCCAGTTGTGGCACAGACACAAACCTTTAGCATGCTAACAAGCTATACAATTACGAGCAAATGGTAAACTGGTAAAAATGTAAGATATATAAGCAAACGTGAGTGAAAATCAAACTTTCCGAATACATGTGCTTCCGACTTAAAGCTTTTAGTTAGGCGACGCGAGATTGATAGCACAGCAGACTAGCCTATTTGTCCCGCCTACTTGCTCACCAAAACACAATTATATTCCCTTTTGCAACAAATCATGACAGGACCTGCCTCCGTGTACGTAAAAAACAACTTAGAGAAAAGTATACAGTCCATAAATCCTCAATAAAATCCATGGGCTCATACTTTAATAGATATAACTTACTCACTGTGTTGCTGGCTATTTGGTGGTGATGTATGTGCGCAGTAACATGGCGTTTGAAAAGAAAGGGCGGGCTATCACGTGACCACGCGGATAAATTCATATTAAAAGGATGTCCCAAAAAATACAATTCTCTGTCATTTTTACACCCCCATGTTTGACCAAATTAGTATGACTTACTTCTTCTTTGGGTATGTTATGATAACCTCAGTCAACATTCACTTTCGTTGCATGGACCAAAGATCTAATTAAATTATGGTGACTTAAATAGCCTATTTTCCATAAAATATATTTGAGTAATTATGTTCTCACTGTAAAGAAAGGGAATTGTGTTTTTAGATTAGTTTTTACATCTGATTAATTTGGTGGCAGCATTACTTTTACAAACAGCAGGGGGCAACATAGTAAAAGCTACTGTAATGTGCAGTAAAACCAGTAAAAATATAGCATTTCGACAGTATTCACTACATTTGGTGCATGCATCATTTGTCACATAATCACATGGCATGTTTAATTCAGAAAATGTTTTTTATAATCATAAAAGTAGTTATTTAGCATTTTAAATGTTTTGTAGAAATGGTACATTATTGGGGACTGATATCAAATAAGAAATCAAGAAAAAACATGTTAAAGATCATAGCTAAACAACACGAAGTCTTCTATGTGCACAGAAATAGTAGTAATAGTAAGTTAGAGTAGTTAAGTAGATAGTATTCTATTCTGGCCACATATCTCCTACGTCCTACCACACATTTATGATCTCACATGCTGATTCAGTAATTACTCATTCATTCATTCATTCATTCGTTCGTTCGTTCGTTCATTCGTTCGTTCATTCATTCGTTCATTCATTCGTTCCGTTCGTTCGTCATTCATTCATTCATTCATTGACACATGCAATTATATGTAGGCCCGCAGTGAAATGAGCAATTGTCTAATCTAGTAAATTGCACATTTTATCCAATGTTCAAGTTGTTATACACTCTTAAAAATAAAGGTTCCAAAAGGGTGCTTTCACAGCGATTTCATAAAATAACTTTTAAGATAACCTTTCAGTGAGTTCTTAAAATAACGTGTTGATAATTTAAATAATCTTTTTCCAAAATAAAGAACCTTTTGTGCAATGACAAGGTTCCATGGATGTTTAAAGGTTCTTTATGGAACCATCAGTGTCAGAATCTTGATTTTAAGAGTAGGCCTATAGGCTATTAATTTAAAACCAGTAAAATCAAGAACTGTGGTGTTTAAGAAGAGTTTTGTGTTGATTATGTTTTTAATTTCCAGGTTTGCTAAAACCAGGGGCTGACAAAACTTAACCCTGTGGGTTACCCACATGCAGTTGTGTACAGTATAGAAACATACCATGGTACAGTTGAGACACCCATTCTTAATGCTGGCTAACCATTTACTGCAAATGTAATACACGTTTAAAAATGTCTATTATGATTAATTTGACTCATTCTTTCTTTCCTTTTTCCCTGTTGTACCAGGGAAATCCCCCAGTAAGAGCTTTGTACCCTTTTTTCTGCACCGCATTCCCTTCACAGAACACTGCATGATTATCAGGTGTTAGACAACCAGAGTTTGATAAATCAACTTGCAGATGCATGTCCACTCTGTTCATATTACCCAACCATGGACTTTGTTTTGAAATGTGTGGGAAAAGTTATTTGAATCAAGCGTAGGTTTAAGGTCAAAGTTGACCCACCCACGACGAACAAGGAATAGTTTGCTTTTTAGGTGCTGCGCGCACGCAGGTGTAGATCTCGTGACCGCGAAGGCTTTGATTTTTTTCAGATGATTACAACGCGTCTAATTTTTTTTACTGGTTGTATTAAGTGTCTGGAGTTTGTTGCCTAGCAGCCTGAATGTGTCTCCTGATTGGTTGATAGCTCGCACTCTCTCCGCTAAAACGCTTGTGGAAAGGAAGGTGCACGAGAGCGCGTCAGAACTGTTCCGAACTCCCATGAACCCGTGAAACCTTGAGTTGCTTCAGTTCTTCACTGTGAACATTTCGGATTTGAACATCACAAGGCGTTTGCATGATGTTCTTCAGTTTGTCGACAGAGGATCAACATCTTTTGAAGTGGGAACAGAGTAAAGAGCCTGATGGATTCAGCTCACCTCACACAGGCGCGCGTGCTTTCAGTGTAGGCTTATAGGCTGAAGGTGGGTGTCCAGAGTTCCAGTATAATGTTCTTTGTTATGTATTTTAATCGTTAATAATAAATGTTGCATTAGTTTGTTTGCGACTAATTTAAATGAAGCTTATTTGAGTTGCCTATTAATTTATTCCAAACTAATTTTATTTCGTCTTCAGGTATAGCCTATAGATAGCGCATTCACTGTATATCCGACTCTAAATAAGAAGATGAACCTAAATAGTAAAATCATTTAAAGATTGAGATTGATATTAGTTGAATTTTATAAAATTAATTTTATAAACCCACTGAAAATGTTAAAAATCGGACATTCTTGCATCCATTTCATTTTCATCTCAGAGAGGACAATGTCTTCTTTTTTTTCAACATAAATGATAATGTTGTTAATAATGATGTAAACAGGACAAACACTTAATTCTAAGTTTACACTGTAAAAATATAAACCTAAAATCAGTCATTTTAAAATGTAATTCATATGGTAACTGCATTGACTGGTTTTATTTAAATCTATTGTGACTGGTATAACCAAGTTTTTTTAAGGATCAGATGAAACAGCAGTGCCTGCATTCACTTTTTACAGAAGGATTATTTATTTACAGTGGGTTGCTTCAAATTTAGTAAAGAAAAATAAAACTATATTTAAAAACAAAATGAAATGAAATGCATCATTCCCTTTTGAAAAGTATTCTCAGTCTCCACATTGAGCTCAGACCTCTTAACGGTTATTCAATCTTGTTAAAAACGTAGGCTTTAAAATGACCATCATGACAATATTACAGAAGAGCTTACCAAAGAGAATTAATGATTACAAGAATAGTAACATAGTTCAAGTAATTAGACAGGCTAGCTAAAATATTTAAATCTCAATGCAGCTTTGAAGAAGTAGGACACTGCCAAAGGCTTCTTCTCCCTCCCACCGTGTCTGATGTCTGCCAGTGAAAGGGGAAAAAAATCATTAAGGGAATTTGCTCATTCAATACACAGAGCTTTCAAGTTGGTATTACACATATCCTGCACAGACTTTCCAAACTGTCTTCTCTATTAAAGTGCATAGGAATAGTAAAGCAGATGAAGCACTGTAGTGTGTTATATAAAACTGGCTTCACACTACAATTAACCCTACTGTTTAAACCCAGAGTAAAGGCCACTTTTAACTGTGGGTTATGAAACTTTCCTTTCAAGGCATCAAAGTGAAACAACATGCTGCTTGAATGTAATGGTGAGTTGTTGTTCTTTTAACTGTGCTTTCCTCATTAAATATTCATGTGATTTGTACAATTGCAGAAACTGAATTTCCAGCATTTGAAGAAAATAGTAAAAAATGTTGAATCGAGATTGCAAAAGCATTAACTGGAGTGATGCGGAGACACTGTTTACCAAGATTTAAATGGATAGTTCACCCAAAAATGAAAATTCTGTTACCATTACTCACCCTCATTCCAAACCTGTAACTTTTTTTCCTCGGCAGAACTCAAAAGAATATATTTTGACAAATGTTTTGCCTGTTTTTGTATGTACAAAACAACATTGGACCCCATTGACTTTCATGGAGAGTATGATGACAACATTTCATTTTTGGGTGCACTAATACTTTGAGATAAGCACTTTGTGTAGTATTAATATAATAAATGTAAAAAAAAAAAAAAACATTACCCAATGGTTCACTACAGTGTGAAATCTCAAAACCTGGCTACTCAAGAATATTTATTAAACCATGATAAAACAAGAACAGTGTAAAACATGGAACATGATAACCCAGGATTTTGTTCACCCAAGGTTAATCGTGTGAAAATATCAAATATGTGTCATTTTTATTCTAACTTTAGACCAACAGGCAAAAATTCCTAAATTATTATTGATATTTTTACTCTTTTCAGTCTGTCATATTAATGCACTTTAAATGTCCTCTTTTGGCTCTCTCTCAGGGCTCAACATTACCCAGAACAACATGATCACGGATTCATCAAGTCCGGCAGAGTTCTACGAGGACAACGCTTCACTGCTGTCCTTGGACTCCAGCGTATTCTTCAGCGAGCCCGCACTGCCGAGCGACAAACAGCTGGACTTCTTCATTATAAATGTCGGAGGTAGCCGCTATATCCTCTCTCAGGAACTTTTGGCCTCTCACCCAGAAACTCGCCTGGGCAAGCTGGCCCTCTCCAATCGAGACTCTGCTTTAGACCTGTGCGACGATGCCGATTTCTTGGAGAACGAGTTCTTCTTTGACCGCAACTCGCAGACCTTCCAGTACATCATGAACTTCTACAAGACAGGTCACTTACATGTTCGAGAGGAGCTGTGCGTGATCTCGTTCCTTCAGGAGATCGAGTACTGGGGCATCGATGAGCTCCGCATAGACAGATGCTGCAGGGATAAGTACTACCGCCGGAAGGAGATGAAAGAGACGATGGATATTAGTAAGGATGATGAGATAATGGTCAATGAGGAGGAGGACTTCACCGGAGCTTTGTGCCAGGACTTACGCCAACGCATGTGGGACCTCATGGAGAAGCCGGACTCCTCCAAGGCGGCCAAGACGTTTGGGACGCTGTCCATGTTCTTTTTGGTGGTGTCCATCGTAAACATGGCTTTGATATCGCTGGACTTCACTATACTTGGTGCACCTATCATCTTAGATGTTCTTGAGTACATTTGTATTATTTGGTTCACCGGTGAGCTGGTACTCAGGTTCATGTGTGTCAGAGATAAGTGCAAGTTCAGCAGGAGAGTGGTGAATATCATTGACCTGCTGGCTATTCTGCCCTTCTATGTGACTCTGGCCGTGGAAAACCTTCATGGAGAGTCTACCGAACTGGAGAACGTTGGACGGGTTGTTCAGGTGCTGAGGCTATTGAGGTCACTCAGGATGCTTAAACTTGGCCGACACTCCACAGGTGATATACCTATTGAAACATATCATATAATAATCATACATACAATACCCATTAAAAAGTTTGGGGTAGGTAAGATTTTATTATGTTTTGAAAGAAGTCTCTTATGCTCACCAAGGTTGCATTTATTTGATTTAAAAAACAGTTATATTGTGAAATAATGTTACAATTTAGAATAACTTTTTTTCTATTTTAATATATTTTAAAATGTAATTTATTCCTGTGATGGCAAAGCTGATTATTTTCAGCATCATTACTCCAGTATTCAGTGTCACATGATCCTTCAGAAATCATTCTAATATGCTGATTTGTATATACTTTTTCCTTCAGGATTCTTTGATTAATAGAAATTTCACAAGAACAGCATTTCTTTGAAATAATTTTTTTTGTAACATTATAAATGTCTTTACTTGCTGAATGAAAAAAGTATTTATATAAAGATTTATACAAAAAACAAATCTTACTGACCCCAAACTTTTGAAAAGTAGTGTACCTTGTTGTAATTCATTTTAAGAAAAAAAATACAAACACACTTTGAGGAACAGACTGAAATTGATGTCATTTACTGAAAGTATTCATCAGGCACTATACCAGGTTTGGCATTGGTACTCTCAAATCACTTAACTGATCAGTTTAAAAATATGTAACCATAAATAAATGTATTGACACATACAGTATAAGGCAAGATTTTCATCCAATAAATGCTAAAACTTTAGCCTGCTTCTCACATGAAGTATCATACGTTAGATGACATGAAGCAAAAATTACACTGTCAAGTAAAAAAAATTTGGAAAAAAAATTTCAACATCATTTACATTTAAAAACGTAAGTTTAACTGCTGCCTTAAATGGAAGTATTGAAGTGGTCATGGAAGAATTTAAGTGGTGCCAAAGTCGAAACCTGTACATTTTGAATTTATTTATTAATGAAGATGAAGAAAACTGAGCTGAAGCTCTGAAAACATAAAATGAAGCAGAAATGAAAGCATGTTTCTTACACTTTCTGTCAATCAAACACACATTCCACCTGAACATTTGGGCATTTTAACACTCTATCGACTCGTAATGGACTCTCATCCTGGGGAATGAAATAATTCATGAAGATGTCAGTCTATTTTTGGGAGAGTGAGTAAATTTATTCATCCATTCATATTTTGACAGTATCCCATGGAGACTTAGAGGAAGATCCATAGACAAACCGTTACCGAGCAGACTTGTGGGTTTAATCTTGTGTTTTTTTTTTTGAAGGAAGGAATCTCTTTCTAAGATGCAGCCACAAAGTCATGAATCAATTAAACAACATGATGCAAGAGCTAAAAAAGGAGGGTAGTTGGGGAATTTGATGGGACTGGGGCTTTTCATGTCCTATCAACTTCAATAATTCTAAATCGTTTGGTTGGGAACTAATTCCAAAAGTTATGTTTTAAAATAGGGAAAGCAATATTTTATTTTATTTTGTGGCTAAATAGCAGACTGAATTTTTATCATAATTCTGTTTAGATTTAACACAAATGTTAGCTCTGTTCTCAGGATAAATATAAAGTAAACACTGCAGATAATCCACCGAGGCAATGGCAGAGCCTATTTTCATATCTGTCACATTTTAATAATGGGGTCTCTCTTGTCTGTGGCATTCTCGTCCCATCTGAAGGTGTTTATTCTCAGTAGTAGCTAATCTGATCAGAAGACACAAACCAAACGAAGGCAGACGGTCCCAATAGCCATAAACATAAAAAATGAACAGTGTTAAGACCAAAATGTGACACATTAGTCACGACCAGACTGGAAAAGAATAGAAAAATAATTCAATATCAAGGTTTCAAGTGTTCCCCAGTGCATTTTCATTTTCTCAAAATACAAATCTAGTTCTTCGCTGGCTGTCATGTTGACTCCAATACCTCAGACGTGGGTCAAGGGCCCATGAAAGCCAGGGTGTTAATAACAAAATACGGTTTCTACTTCTAAAAATAAAAGGACATGCTTTGACACACAGAATAGGTGTCGACTTTAGATGCTTGATGTTCTTTCTGTAAATTTATTCAGCAAGGCAGCTAAAAAAAAGAATAAATAAAGCATTTCTCAAGAAGCCGTGCCATTTTGGAGTGAGAAAGTGTAGCAGCTGTTCTTAGGTGCCTATATTTAAAGGCTAGCATATCTTGGATGATTTCATTACTGTTATATTACTTCTTAACTGATCCTTTGCGGTAACATTCACACATCACATACTGGCAGATGCAAAGTCAAAGGTTTAATATATATGGGTATGGGTGTAACGGTACACAAAAGTCACGGTTCGGTATATTTGACCTTGGTTTTGGGGTCGCGGTTCAATATGAGTTTGGTACAACAGAAAAATCAACAAATCTTCAATGCTAGGTTTCCTTTTCATTTATTTTGAACAGACAGTACTGCAAATTACAGTTTTTCCACTTAACAGCATTTAATCCCCCCTAGGTAGTTGGTACAGTACAGACTCATTTAGTGTATTAAGCACTAAGCTTAGTGCATAATACATAATGCACTCTTGCCAATCCCCCCAGATTCCTGATTGCTTAAAATAAAATTTCTGATTTGTTACTCGTGGAAAAACGTCTGTTTTCAAACTTAAATGTTTGATTAACGTGTTGTGCGTAGCCTATGGTGTCATTTTCTTTGCGCATAAGAGTTCATTAACATGCAGTGACAATGGCGAATGCACACAGTTCAATATTACGCTTTTTCAAGAAATCACAAATTGTGTACACTCATAATAAAAACAATAGGCTACATTGTGCTTTTGTAAAATAAAGAAAAAAAATCAGGATGCTGCTTCTGCCGTCCTGTTTACTTTCCATGAAGTTTGTGGTTCGTGTCACAAAAATGTATCGAAACAGCGTGTAGGCTAACAACAAGGGCTATAACAAACAAGCTCTTGCGTGCCATCTTATCTCTTGTTTTGGGTTGGTGCGTAGATTGTCTCTTCTTCTTCTGCTCTTTTTCCTGTTGTGACAATTAGCCAACAGCATTGCATTACAGTGTGCGCCCCCTTCTGGACTGGAGAGTAGATCGTCTATGACTGACTGCATACATTGTTTGTATGGACCGAACCGTGATGTTCAGGACAAATGCATACCGTTACACCCCTAATACATACATACATGCATACATAATATATATACTAAAAAGAAATTTTGTTGCTGTGGGATCTAATCAAAATAAGCTGACACAATGTACAGATCTCTGGAAGCTAGACCAACAGCAGCATTACTAGCCTACATAAAATACAGGCACTGACTTTTGAATCTACAACGAAATACTTCTACTTCTAGAGAAGATATCTAGCCATCCTTTATAGTTTTAACTTGTTTGCATACGGAAATCTGTTGGACACATTTACATCTATCACTTAGAGAAGTTTATGATCTCTGTAGAACATGTTACACCAGAAATAAAATCATGTGGTCATTGATTCAAATTTTATCAACAGCATCATCTCATATGTTAGGAGGTACAGAAGTAATGTTTTGGCATGCAAACCGTTCAGTAATCATTGGCTACACTTCAATTGGTCAGTGGCAAATAGGGTCAAAGATGAATTTGATGAATTTGAAAGAGTGACACAATATAACATGCTTAATTCTTTGTTACATAGAGTTCAATGCATTGGGGAAAGTGGACATGACACAAATTACCTGAAAGTGCCATAATGATTTTCCTTCCCTCATTCCCTCATAAGGTTAAAAGTAATTAAGTAATTAGGTCTTATCCTCTTGGCATGCAGTGATAATGTTAAAATTAGGTCTGTTAATTTAACACATTTATTTAGTGCACTCAATTATGACAAAACTAAAAAATATTAAGAAGTATTAAAAAAATAACATGCACCTGAAAATCATGCACCCGATATGGAAGTAAAACATCAAATGTATTGACTTCAAATCAAATACAATTTTTAATCAGAATTCCATGTATATATTTGTTTGATCCCTAAAATACAATTTATATAAATCTAAAAATCTATTCATTCATATTAGTCTGAAGGCCTGTGCACACCACTTTGACTGAATTTCTTCTGCAGAAAACAAAAGAAGATATTTTGAAAAATATTGGTTACGAAACAGATTTAGGTCCCATTGACTTCCAGTGTATGGACAAAAAATTCAATGGAAGTGAAGGTGATCCAAAACTGTTTGGTTATCAGCATTCTTCCAAATATCTTTTTTTGTGTTCAGCAGAAGAAAGAAATGCATACAGGACAATGACAAGAGGGTGAACTATCCATTTAATGCACGTTCATACCAACACAAATATTCGGCTATTTTTAGTTCTTTTCTGTGACAAGCGTTTGTGTTAACGGGCCTTTAGATTAAGGAACTTTATCTTTATCTTCTTTGTGTGTTCCTCATCAGGTCTCAAGTCTTTGGGCATGACGATCGCCCAGTGCTACGAGGAAGTAGGCCTCTTGATGCTGTTCCTTTCTGTGGGCATCTCCATCTTCGCCACAGTGGAATACGCCATCGAACACGACACGCCGGAGACCACTTTCACCAACGTGCCCAGCGCCTGGTGGTGGGCCACTACATCCATGACCACAGTGGGGTACGGAGACATCCGTCCAGATACGACACTAGGAAAGGTGATGGCCTTCATCTGCATCCTATCTGGCATTCTCATCCTTTCGCTGCCTATTGCCATTATCAATGAACGCTTCTCTGCCTGCTACTTCACGCTTAAAATGAAGGAAGCGGCGCTGAGGCACGGGGAGGCACTGAAGCGACTGACGCGCAACTCGGCCTCAGATATATCGGCGGTAGGGGTGAACCTGCGGGACGCCTATGCCAGAAGCGTGCTGGAGATGCTGCGGTTGCAGGGGCGAGAGCGAGCCAGCACACGCAGCAGTGCAGGAGATCTCTGGTGGTAACAGTAGGCCTGCAAGCTGCCGGAAAGAGAGAGACAGATTTTGTGGTATTTTAAGGACCACAAAACGTGTGATGGTGACATATAAGGAATTCAATGTTTCTCATGTTTCTGATGTCATAAACCTGCATTTAATTGCAACAATCTAATGCAGCTGTTGCTCGTTTTACATACAAATGGGGCATTTCTTAAAGTCACGATGTAATGGAAGTATATAGTGACAGATATTAGCTGTGTCTAATAACTTGTTGCCTTGCTGCCTTATCAGGCAATGACTTCTTAGGCAGCGTTTGTGTACGAAGGTACCTCACGAAACTGATTTTGGACAGTTTTTGAGTTATGACATTTTGATTTAGTCAAAAATAAATGAAATTTAAAAATGGAATATATACATGGGATGAATCGTTTTCAACATTTGAATTTTGAATTTCAAGGCAGCAGCAGAAAAAACAGTCCGTTTAAAAAAGGGTAGAAAATGGTCATAAAAAAATTATAACAGTTTTTATAAATTGTAAAAAAAAAATATTATAAATTGTTATTATAAATTATATTTTTTAAATGAACCAAAAACAAACGTATAATAAGACTTCTTTAAAGGTTATGTGTGTGATTTCTGTACCACTATGTGCACACAAATGAATTGCAAAAATAAAGACTTCATTCAAACAGGTTTCCCTAACTGTGCCATTGGTTGGACAAAAGTTAGCCCCACCCCAAACTCACACCATTGGTTGAATCAGTGTTGCTATGCTGTTCAAAACAACCATAGCAATTCTAAAAGCATGTAGCTATGTTTCCATCCACACATTTTTATCCGCATTAAGTGATATCGAATGAAAAATGCCTTATGGAAACAGTACAATTCGATTGAATTTCATGAATATCGTCTAAAAATGAAATACGCTCGGTCTCATCGGATTTTATCTTGATCGATATATGGCTTATGCGATCAACGCGGATGGAAACGTTATTATGGTGCGATCCATTTTGCCTAGTAAAACTTTGTTCGCAAATGTTGGCTTCAATGTTGAGCAATTCGGTGAGAAAATGAATGGAAACACCTTAACATGTCTCAAATCAATTCGATATGCCAATTTGATCGCAAAACAGCATGTGACGTCATTACGCACAGGTTTTTAACCGCTTTAAAGCCGTTTGATGGAAACACACTTTCACCAGCTTTATTCGCATGAGGTTTTTTACCGAACTTCAGATAATTCGATTGACAAGTGGATGGAAACATGAGTCATGTTTTGACTGAATAAACCAACAAATGACGGTAACGCTTCCTTTTACAGTACAGTACTCACAGTGTACTTACCTAGAAAGTACTGGCTAATATAAGGTAAGTACATGGAACAGGGGTAGGTTTAGGGTAGGTTCAGGTTAGTACTAGTTATTACCCAGTAATTGTAGTTACTAAAATAAGTACATAGTATTTACATGGGTAACTGGACTGTAAAGGAAGCGTTACCAAATGACTTTAAGTACATTAATGGACATTGAGAAGTATTTTAATCAAAAAAAATCAAAATGATTTTTCAGAATTGCTACATTCTGTCTATTCTGTTTATATTTGTTTAACTCATTTATTGTTGAATACATGTAATAAAATCTGTCTTCATTTTCTTGTTTGGGTACTTTTTGGGTTACATTTACAACACTAAGAGCAACACTTTTCCCTGTGACTCGTTGAACCTTTTAAAATATCACAAATGGCCTGAAGATTACAATGACCTTGTAAGACCAACAGGTCTGCTCAAACTAAGACGCATGGCTTATTTGACACATTGCTCTGTTACAGTTGCAGCTACACATCCAGAGCTTAAAAGCTCAGAGAGAGTCAGTCGCTCCACTAGGCACAGCTAGACAGTAACAATGATTCGCACTGCAGGAATATGTTATTATATGACAAGATACGACATGTACATGGATAATAAGCCTTAAATCGTAAGAAAATAGAAGGAATAAACTTTCATTCAGATCCCCAGCTTTCATTTATTTTCAAGTAACTAATCCTTCTTTGTTTGTGCTAGAAAAATGTATGATACATAATTTTTTTTGGCTGTCCTATTGCTTTTCTATGTGAGGAATGGGTTAAACGGGAGGGAAATATGTAACATTTTAGGTTGAAATGGAATAAATAAATAAATGAAAAGCCACCATTTCAAAAAAAAAATTACCAGGCTTGCTTCCCTAACAAATCCACTGAATCCAAGCTAAATCCACAGCCTGGAGATATGTCGGATTCATGCTATTTCTATCTCTTGTGCCTTCTGAAAACTTTCCAAGTGAACAAGAATACCTCCTCTCAATCTCTTACCAAATATCAGACTATGAACGTGATGTCCTTAAATGGTGCTTTGGGTTCCTTAAACTAACAGCAGATTGCTCATCCTGTTCTCTGGACATTTAAGGGATATGGCTCAAACTCTTGAGCGTTGAAGATATTTAGAAGGAAATTTAAACTACTGTAACCATGTAAATGCATCTAAAAATAAGTGATTTTGACAACTATTAAGGTTAGTGCACTAAACTGTCTTTAGTGGATTGTTTTCAGCTGGATATTTTTTCTTTCAATAAACGTCAATCTCTTCTTTTAGAGGTTGTCCTAGATTTCAATTAGATGTGTATACAAATTTTCTTTGACTTTGCATCCTAAGTGAATTGAGAGTCAGATAAAATATTAATTTTGGACCTGTTGTTTCTGTAAAGATCTGCATTTTTGATGTGCTTTATACGAGTATAGAATTTCATTCTTCTAGTGATACATTCATAAAATTCAAATTGATTTGCTTCAAAAGGAAAACAGTGCTCTGCGTGCCCTGGTTGAGCTATATATAGTTTGCATTTGAATGTGTTTGATCTACAGATGAGGGCTGTGTCTATTCCCTGGGTGACTGACACCTCTCCAACACATCTTTCTGGCACCAGACATTCAGATGCGAGTCTAAGGGGCCCGTGTGTAATTAAAGTGCACTGTCTGTCCTGCTGCATTTGTGAGTGTGTACAGTTCTGTGTGCACGGATGCATGTGTGAGCTGAAAGAAAACGGCACAAGGAGACATAAATAAGATCTCAGGGGAAGTCAACGGTTAAAGTAATGGAAAAGCTGAATTTTCAGCATCATTACTCTAGTCTTCAGTGTCACATGATCCTTCAAAAATTTGATCATTCTAATCATTTTAACTTTATTGAGCAGCAAATCAGCATATTCGAATGATTTCTGGATTAGTATATATTAGTATATATAGTTTATCCATACTCTACTAATAGAATTTTACATTTCTTAAAGTGTATGAAATGATTATCTGTACAAAACTCATCATCACCACAATGTTGGGGTATTGTGGGTGGTTGCAAGGGTGTTGCTATGCAGTTTAAAGGATATTTTCAGTGGTTTTTAGCATGTTGCTATTTGGTTGTTGAGTTTTTTGGATAGCTCCTATTTTCTTATAGGCACATTAAAGTAGTGATGAAACAGAAGTAGCGATAGATCTATTCTTCCGTATTGTGACGTACATCCGAGTGTAATGGATTAGAAGTAAAATGTAGGGCAGGGACTTGGTTGTATTCATTAGTTATGGGTTGGATTTTTAGATGAAGGCGTTGCAATAAACAATGGAGGCTGATGAGATTGTAGGGGAGGGGTTGAAACAGACTAAATGATTGGACAAGTCCTGCATTTGTCACCAGAGAAAAATCTGTCGCTTTCACCGAAAGATCCAGTTATGACACTTTCCCTCAGTTTCAAAGACAAGGCTTAAATAGTCTCAGACAAAAACTAATGTTTGAGCTGTTTTAACTGAAAGCAACTTGCACTGATATATCTTAAAACATGTCATTTGATTAAAACAGGTCTTTGATATATAATATTCTGAGATACAATTTTTTTTTTTTTTTTTGACATTTGAACGGATGAATTGCTAACGATACGATATATAACATGCATTTAGGAAATATATAGGGTGAATTTTAAAAGAACCCATCCCAGTCTCTACAATATTCTGATATGGCTATATAACTACAGACACTTCTCTAATGGGTACAAAATCATCCGTTCATGGTTAACGGGAAATCCTTCCTTTGAAGCCAAGGACACTGGTCAAGCTGTTCTCTTTCCCAGTGAGACCTGAGAGTGATGAAAAATGAGTGCTTGCTCGTGATTCCAGGAGGTTTCTCACAACTAGGTCAGGGCACCTGGGTAGGGGTAAAGGCTGTTCCTGAGAGACAGACGAGCATTAGCTTAGAACAAAGACTTATAAAAGACACTGTTTGTAAAGAAGTAAAATCTGTTTAATCTAAATCAATATCATCTATACAGAAGGTCCTCATTCATTTATTTATTTATTTAATAAAATAATAATAATTCATTATATTTATATAGCGCTTTTCTAGGCACTCAAAGCGCTTTACATAGAAGGGGGGAATCTCCTCAACCACCACCATGTGCAGCATCCACTTGGATGATGCGACGGCAGCCATATTGCGCCAGAACGCTCACCACACACCAGCTTACTGGTAGAGAGGAGACAGTGATGAAGCCAATCAGTATATGGGGATGATTAGGAGGCCATGATGGACAGAGGCCAAGGGGCAAATTTGGCCAGGATGGACAATGGACCATTGGACAATGGTCTCTTTTCTTCATCAAATTCCAAATATGTTCTGTTAACCAAGGTAGGTTTATATTTTTATTTCTATTAGCTATTTTCTTAATAAATTTAACCTTATTAAATTAACTTTTATGACAGTATCTATAAAAGCCTTACACAGTACGTTTGTTTCTTCAATACTAGTTAACCTATTCCAATCTGAATCTCATATCAAAATAGTATGGTGAAGTCTGACCCTCTTGGATTCCCATGTAATTTGAGCAAAACTCTTGAGGCATGACATGAAAGCCTTATCCAGCCTCTCATCTGAAAGTCCTTGTCCAATCAACCACTACATCTTGACATTCGGCAATCTAATAGAATGTAAAATCTAGTTCTCCTGTCTCTTTGCATATTGTGCTCACTAAACAAATTGCCTTTTGATTCACTTTTCATAATGACTGAAGATCTTGTTGTCATCGACCCGTCGTTTTTGCACAATTGCCCCAATGATCATCCTTAATACTATATGTTGCACTAAAATGGATTTCACATCATCCATGCAGAAGGAAACACAAGTTTTTGTATGTAAAGTAGTCCTAGTTAGTTCTTGTGTTCGCCACAGTATTGTGCTCTTTGACTTGTTTAACACCACCTCCCTCTCTGATATGAACAAGCCCAGGGCGATGCAGTTGGACGCCCCCACGGTCTCTTGGAGCACAAGCACGCACAGGTAGAAGTTTTTGAGGATAACTCTCTGGTATACTTCAGAGGTCTACATTTAAATGTTTTTAGTAGTCAATTTTATCCAAAGTAACTTAACAATGAATTCTATATCTATCTATCTATCTATCTATCTATCTATCTATCTATCTATCTATCTATCTATCTATCTATCTATCTGTCTGTCTGTCTATCTGAGTGTTATTATAAATTATCATTATTAGGCTATTATTATTATTGCTGATCATGTGGTTTCTATTGAAATGACTGGAATTCACCTGTCAAAATAAACTAAATGAATTGCTAAACTGTTATGAGGGAAAATGTTATCTGCTTGTTGTGATGTAGGAATACTGTTTCTGGGTCGAAAACTCGTTTATAGTGAGAATACTAAAAACGTTGTTTATGAGCACTGTTGATTCGCTTTCGGTCATGTTTTGCAGTCATTATTTTATTAATAATTTTGGTGTATTTTATTGGTTTTTTGTGTGTTGTTCAAAAATTTTATGTCTGAATTCATCATTCACAGCTGTTGAAATAGACTTGAACTTAGTTTGGGTAAATGAGGACATAAATATAGGTTTTCTACTGCAAGACAAAAACCAACCAATCAGATTTTGATCCTTTCCTTGACAACTTTGAAAGTTCAGCCAAGATGGAAGAACAGCTGATCGTAACGGTATGGGAGACTACGGCAATATATGCTGTAGCATTGATGGGCTACATAAATTTCACCTCAATAAAGGTTAGCCTGGAATGGAATGAATGCATATCCCTGGCATTCTCATGATAAACCTCTGGGATTTTGGAGCACTAATTAGGTCAACACAACATAACTACAATTTATTGAGAGTAGAATAGAGAGAAAGAACTCTGATTGGCTGTTCAGCTTAAGACACACTCAACGACTGTAAGGTCTATTATGAATGTAATTGATTCTTATGATCATGCCCAAACGCGCCGAGTCAGAGACAGTTGCTTCAGTCTGTGTTCACAGTCAGTGTTTAAAATCTGCTCCTCCAGTCGTTGGAAACAGTCTGTAATGTTTCAGAATGTTTCAGCTAGTCATTAAGTGTGTCCCAGGCATTATGAGTCAGTGCACGAGAATAATAGCAAACCCAGATAGCACACGTATGTCTGAAAGATGTCTGTTAAAGATCACTTCACCTGGAAAGCATTTGCTGTTTACTAACATCTGATAGACGTCTTTAAGATGTCAGTTTAAAATACATTCTAAATCATTATATCTTAAAGACATTTTCTAAACGTCTATTTGACATCTGACAGGAAACGTCCTATAGAAGTATTGCAGCCGAGCAAACACTCATACGTCTTCCAGATGTAAACACACACCTCAAATAGACGTACGTGAGCTATCTGGGAAACGGCGGGCAAAGAAGTCAAAACGCTAGGCTAGAGAGAAGGCTGTTCTTTGTTTATGGTATCTGCATTGTCGGTTTCCCTGTTTTAATTGACGAATATAGAATAATATCTGCAGAAATAGACAGTTGTCTCATTTACGCGCAGAACGTGCATGCTAGCTGACAGTCGGCTAGTTCTCTCGGTGTGTTCAAGTGCAGCTTTTATGTCCCGACGCGAGCGTTGTGTGTTCAGCAGCGCTAATCATTTGGCGTCGGTTTGGTGTGTCCCTACCAGTGTTGTGCAAGTTACTTCCAAACTGGAATACATTATATATTACATGTTACTGTTATTTAAAAGTAATTCATTACCTTACAATATTACTGTCTCAGAATTGTAATGCGTTACATTACTCCTGTATTACTTTTGAGTTACTTTCACCAAAATAAATATACAGAAGTAGAACTTAACATTCTAAAATGACTAGGGCTTTAACGATATGCGATATGAAACCGAAATCGCGACACTCAGATCCACAAACCTGCAGAATCGCGACACACCCCTTCCAACTCCCAGTGTTATCCATACCAGATCCAATGCTACCACATCTTTAAATTACTATTAGTATTATTTGAAGTTAACTTAACATTATAAAATACGTAGACCTACACCACAAAACACTTAAGAATAAATTATTTAAAATTTGGGAATTCCAGCGTTATGGACATGACATTTACTGTCAAAACTTGAAAAATAAATTCTCAGAAAATGCATTAATACCAAAATATTAAAACGTCTGTTTATCCATTGGCTCCTCCCTGAAAGGAGTCCAGACATTAGAAAAATATCAGTCTACACATGCATTTTATATTTAGGGAAATAGACAGTCATGCGTGACAAAAAAAAATCTTAAACTTTTAGGAGGCAACGATTTTTGTTGTTGTAATTTTGTGAATTACACTGCGCAAATCGGATGAAGAAGGGTTGGCTCTCCACAGAACATAAAATATTTATTTTATTTTATTTTTCGTGTTCGCATTTATGAGGAAAAAACAATGTTACAGACGTGACAGTTCTCCGTTACGGACGCGAGCGCTCTGAAGCGGCACTAAAAGACTGCTTTAAAACTTTCACAAAGACCTTACACAGAAGACACATTTACATTTTTAGTCATTTAGCTGACGCTTTTATCCAAAGCGACTTACAATTGCTATATTTCAGAGGTCGCACGCCTCTGGAGCAATTAGGGGTTAAGTGTCTTGCTCAGGGACACATTGATGTCTCACAGTGGATTCGAACCCGGGTCTCTCACACCAAAGGCATGTCTCTTATCCATGTTGTGCAAGTTACTTCCAAACTGGAATACATTATATATTACATGTTACTGTTATTTAAAAGTAATTCATTACCTTACAATATTACTGTCATCAGAATTGTAATGCGTTACATTACTCCTGTATTACTTTGAGTTACTTTCACCAAAATAAATATACATAAGTAGAACTTAACATTCTAAAATGACTAGGCTTTAACGATATGCGATATGAAACGAAATCGGACATCAGATCCACAAACCTGCAGAATCGCGACACAACCCCTTCCAAACTCCCAGTGTTATCCATACCAGATCCAATGCATACCACATCTTTAAATTATTTAGATATTTGAAGTTAACTAAACAATAAAATACGTAGACCTACACCACAAACACTTTAAGAATAATTATTTAAAATTTGGAATTCCAGCGTTATGGACATGACATTTACTGTCAAAACTTGAAAAAAAATTCTCAGAAAATGCATTATATACCAAAAATTAAAACTCTGTTTAATCCATTGGTCCTCCTGAAAGGAGTCCAGACATTAGAAAAATATCATCTACACATGCATTTTTCATTTAGGAAATAGACAGTCATGCGTGACAAAAAAAAATCTTAAACTTTTAGGAGGCAACGATTTTTGTTGTTGTAATTTTGTGAATTACACTGCGCAAAATCGATAGAAAAAGGGTGGCTCTCCACAGATACATAAAATTTTATTTTATTTTGATTTTTGTGTTCATTTATGAGGAAAAACAATGTTACAGACGTGACAGTTCTCCGTTTACGGACGACAAGAGCGCTCTTGAAGCGCACTAAAATATGCTTTAAAACTTTCACAAAGACCTTACACAGAAGACACATTTACATTTTGTCATTTAGCTGAACGTTTTATCCAAGCGACTTACAATTGCTATTATTTCAGAGTCGCACGCCCTCTGGAGCATATTAGGGGTTAGTGTCCTTGCTCAGGACACATTGATGTCTCACAGTTTGGGTTCGAACCCGGTCTACTCACACAAAGGCATGTCTTTATCCACTGCTCCATCACCAAACCCCAAGACACAAAGCCTTTCTTTAAAGTGAATTTCGTTTTGTATTAATTGTATCTTAATTTTAATCTAATTATTTATCAACCAATTGCATGGATATTTTAAATATAGAGTACGATTATAAATAATCACGACACGGAGGAACAATTCACTCATAAAAGACCGAACATCGGTATAAGTTTAGCCTATTCACTGGACCTGAAAATTATGATATGAAATGTCTACTTGTAAAACAGAACAATTCAAAACGAAAGAAAACAGACTGGCTCTGCTTATGAAATGAATAGTGCATTCTCTCTGGCGCACATCCTACTGCGAAGATCGCGAAATCAGATCGTCAACTTTATCCTGCCTTTATAATAAACAAGTAAAATGTCTCCTTGCTATATTTGACATATTCATAATCATTGCTTTTGCCGGTTCTTTGTGACAGCTCTTAGGTGCTTTATCGGCAGCGCCGCTGCCCCAAATGAACGCGTCACCACCGCATCAAAAACATGATTGCGTGATGAAAACATGAAAAATACCACATAAACATCGCCTAACTGTTTAGAAAGAAAACACAGAACGAATAGCCTTTTGCGCATACGTCCATCTCGCGAATGCACAGTCTTCTTCATGCCATCTTCACCATTAGCCGCTTCTCCACTGGCCAGCGCGAGCACAGAGGCCGAAATCATACCTCACGGCACTCCTGTAAAAAATAAATCGCTATACAAATATATCAGACGCTGCCATATAGTTTTTATCAACAGACTTGGACACCACACGCGGCTATTGAATGACCACGAACAGGTAATTTAGCCTGCTTGTCTCGCGGTCTTGCTGTGTAGGCTTTTTTTTTTTTTTTTTTTTACAATTAAAACTAAAAGTCTGTTGTAACTTGTAACGCAAGCCTTACTGGACATGTACCGAGTAAAATATTACTGAAAATTGATTAGTAATGCCTTACACTACTGCGTTACAGCAAAAAAATAATATGTTACTGTAATGCATTACTTTTGTAACGCGTTACTCCCAACACTGGTCCCTACCCTAAGTTGTCCCCACTTATGTATAGCCTAGATGGTTGATTGGTTTTACAGACCTTACATAAAGACATAGAGACAGACAGACCGACGGATAGACAGACAGAGAGAAAACGATGTATCTATCTATCTATCTATCTATCTATCTATCTATCTATCTATCTATCTATCTATCTATCTATCTATCTATCTATCTATATATATATATATATATATATATATATATATACGATAGATAGATAGATTCCAACTAATGACTAATTTTTTTTTTTTTTAAACAACCAAAAACTTAAAAGCAAGCTCATGCTTAAATTCAGTATTTTTTCCATCCCTGCAATGTATGTCTCTAGCTGTCCAACACCTGAGTGAAATATTAGAAACACAATATCTTGTGGCAGAACAGCAGCAAAGTCCAAATGGAGGCCAGGTGAAGGCCTTGCTAAATACAAGTGAAGAATGTGCAAGAAAGCCTAAGGCAGACACGCAAACAAATTACAATGGTACACAAGTAGGACAAGGCTACTGGAAGGGTGTGCTTATTATAGCTGTATGAAAAATCTTGAATAACTTAGCATTTGAATCTGCCGAGATCACGTCATTGTGCAATGACCTTAAAATATGCAAACAAAACATTAATGCTGGAGAACCGCTGACTTTTCACCCAAAGTGCAAGTCTTTTGGCCTTTGGATAATTTCAGTTGCATAACTTATCTTTTTCAGCTGTACATTAAAAAAATATTCATTTGATTAAATAATGATTGCCTGAGCACAAGTCTTTGATATCAGACTTCAAACATGTGTCTTTAAAAAAAAAACAGAGTTTTGGACATAGTTAATTTAAGCCTTTACAGAAGCATGCTTGCCCAGGGACAGTTTGTAGTGCATAAAATTGGTAAAATATTGCTCCATTTTTTTTTCATATTTTAAACAGTCAGTGTTCCACAGACAGCTAAAATTGGACTCCTGCCTGTAGGGTGAGTGGGAGGAAGCTTTATGCATCTGAAGTCAACCTGTTGGTGCTAATGGTTGTCCCTGTTTTATGACAGGACCGATAAACTGGATTTAGTGTATCAACTAGTCTTTGCCCAAGGACTATCCTTGGTCCATCCAATTCCACAAAATGATTTTCGCAATGCCAGGGAGAAATGGGTAATGAACGATCATCTGTTTAAATGTCTACTATCCGCACGGTCATTTCTCCAGCACTGCATTAATGCCGAAAGATGCAGTGTTTAAGTAAAGCCCTTCAGCAGGACCAGTTTCAATTTAGCAACTCTTTGGTCCTTTTGCAGACCTGTGATGGTGCTAAACTGCTATCTACAGCACTTCTTGCAACGGTTCAAACATTAGTGATACTTATGTAGCTCAAGAGAAGATCGGCTGATATTTTTCTCTTTTCTGTGTCAGTGGGAGGAATATGTTATGCCATATTTGAAGCAGAACTGTGTCAGAAAACATTTGCTTGTACACCAAAGATTTTTCTTGATACTCTCTGCATGTAAAATGTGAAAGATGGAGGGATTGTATGGTGAATCTGACAGTTTGCTCTCATATTCGGAGAGCAAAGGCAAGCATGTAAAGAGTTCATACAATATTCAACATTTTGAAATGACACAGTAAACAGAGTAAGTTGAGTAGAAGTGTGAGACATAATGTCACATTAGATTGGTTCCCAGAATAGTAATGGTAAAAAAAGCATAACATATAACAGCACACAAGTATTAATGGAGAAGGATGCATTCAGTGCATAACATAAATCTCTTGCGCTTTAGGAACAGATTTCCCATCTGTGTGTTTTTGATGCCTTAAAATAAAGCTCAGGGTTTTAAAAGGCCGTTCTCCGGGAAAAGAAAACAAAACGGCATGTTTGAGAGGTAGAATGTTTTTTCCCTCCCAAAGCACCCATACAGCATTCAGCAAATCATTTTAAAACACTATCTCTTTACACGCTTATAAATGTGAAGAGTAATCTCAAACTGTATTATCTTGTCAAACACAAATATTTAAATTCTAGCTCAAATGTCATGTACTAACCAGCTATAACACATGGTGAGGGATTTCAGACAGCTTTTAAATACCTGCCAAAAATGCAGAAGGCAGTCACAAGCTTGAACATGTTTGAAGATGGGATTTTAGGGGGCTGACCATTCATAGATCATCGTGCCAGCCAGAAAAGAGGGAGACAGAATGGAATAGGAAAGAGAATCAAAAAGAGATGGAAAGCTGTGGAAGCCCATTGTGATGCGCACTTTTCTCAAAGACTGCAATTGTTTAGGATGACAAAAGCAGTAATTCACAAAGACAGTGCGAAACCTTCTTTCAAAACCAAATGTTTTGTTTCTCAAGAGCTTCCCTTACAGAAATGTGGCAGTATGGATGGTGTAGCGGCACATAAAAACAATCCTAAAACCGCTATGGAGCTGAGTGGAGGAATAACTTCTGTGACGCGTTTATCCATGAAGCTTGCATGTTGTTTTATTTTGTACAGGTTTCACGTTTACACGGTCAACAAAATATGTGCTCCAGCACTCACCCCCATTCTTCCATATGAACACACACACACAACAGGTGTTTTAACCCCACTTAATTGAATGACACTCCCATTGTCGTTTGGTCACATGACTTTCCCATTACATGGCTCCTACATACCAGCCCCTAATTATTATAAATCGATAATTATATTAAATACATATAGGAGACATTTAGAAATACAAGATCTCAAAATACAAAAACATTTACATCAATCATAAATGTTTGCACATTTACAATACATCAATTATTCAGTACTGAGTCCTTGTAAAGTCCATAACACAGTGTCAGCACAGAGTGAATTTACAATCGATGTAAAGTGAGAAATATGTAGTGTGTCAATGTGATAAGTGTGAGAAGTCCATGTCTGTGTTAAAAAATAATTCTCTTTCAAGAAAAATGTCAAATGTCCACCTCTTGCAGAAGGCAGATTTTTGTCACTGGTCTATTCAAACAGTTTGTCTTGGTCTTAAGTCTCACTTGACGAACAAAGCCTTGATTATCTGGGAATGTCTGAATCACTTTTCCAGTTATCCATGAATTACGTGGTGCTGAGTCATCAACCAAAAGCACGATATCACCTGGAACGAAGTTGCGAGATGGAGCTGACCATTTTTGCCGCTCTTGCAGTAGAGGCAAGTACTCCTTTGTCCATCGTTTCCAGAACAGGTCTGATATATATTGCACCTGCTTCCATCGACGACGAGCATATATATCCTCCTTTTGAAAGACCCCTGGTGGCAATGATGCGGTTGTCTTTAACAGCAGCAAATGATTAGGTGTCAGTGCTTCCAAATCATTGGTGTCAGTAGATTCCTTAGTAATGGGACGTCCATTAATAATTGCTTCAGCTTCACAAAGAAATGTATGAAGACCTTCTTCGTCAAGCCTTTGTGTTCTTAAGGTGGCATTAAGTACTTTTCTTACAGACCTAATCATTCTTTCCCATATGCCTCCGTGATGTGAACCAGTTGGGGGATTAAAAATCCACTTTATTCCCTTCTGCAGAAGCAGTTGTTGATCTGAGATTGGTTCCAGCATTCAATAGCTTGCCTTAACTCGCGTTCCGCTCCATGAAAATTTGTACCATTGTCAGATTGCATTTCCAGGACTTGTCCACGTCTTGCGATAAATCGTCGCAGTGCGTTGATAAAGGAATCAGTATCCAATGATTGTACCACTTCAATATGAATAGCACGAATGGCTAGACATGTGAAGATAACTCCGTATCGCTTCACAATACTTCTCCTGCTCTTAATTTCAAAGGGTCCAAAACAGTCGACTCCAACGTATGTAAATGGAGGTTTATCTGGAGAAACTCTATTCAGAGGTAGGTTTGCCATCTGTTGATGCCCTGGAGCTGCTTGCAAACGCTTGCAGATCACACACTTGGACAGTATCTTCCTTATGGCTCCACTGGCGCCAGGTATCCAGTACCTCTGATGCAACCTTGATAGCATATAGTTTCGACCACCATGACCCACCTCTTGATGTATACGTTTAAGAATGAGGTCTGAGATGTGAAAATCCTTAGCAAGTATAGCAGGATGTTTTGTCTCTTCAGGCATAACAGCCCTACTCAAACGTCCACCGACTCTTAAAACACCTTCTTCAAGGATGGGGTTCAGCTTGTAAATGTGACTGTTCTTTTTCACATTTTGTCCCTTTTGCAAGCTTGAGACTTCATCAGAGTATCTTTTTCTTTGGCAGTAACGAATTACCTCTAATTCAGCTTTCTTTAGCTCTACCACAGAAAGCTCACTTTTGGCACATTGTGCCTTGATTTTCTCCATTTCCTCTTTCAAATGTTGTGCTTGTAGGTTTTCGTCCATGCAAGATTGTATTAAAGACATACCCAGTAATTTCCTCTTCTGGCTTAGATTGAGGAGTAATTGCTTAAATCTGAGGATCCAAGCCACTGACTGCTTCAAACGGGTCCAAGAGGAGAAATACTGGATGAAGTATGTCGTAACATCCATATTCTCTTCTATTTGTACAGCATTGACTGTGACACTTGATTTTATCTCTGGATCATCTAATGAACATTCCCCCAGGTCAATAGGATTAACTGGCCACTCCTGTTCCGGCAAAAGGAGGAACTGAGGTCCAAACACCCAATTCTTGTTCTTCAGGAATGATTCCACTCTCAACCCTCTAGAAGCTATATCTGCTGGATTAATTGCAGTGTTCACATACCGCCATTGTGATGATCGAGACACCTTTAGGATTTCGGAAACTCTGTTGGCAACAAATGTTTTGTACCTAGAGACTTCGTTTTTGATATATTTAAGTACAGAAGTACTATCAGTCCAGAAGACAGAGTCTTGAAAGTCCATGCACAGTTCCAATCTCCACATTGAATCCATTCGACTTGCCAGTGTTGCAGCAGTAAGTTCCATTCGAGGGATAGACACCAGCTTCAAAGGAGCTACTCTAGCTTTCCCCATTACAAAGGCAACGTGCGCTTGTGAGTCAACATTATGCAAAAGCAGATAGGAAACTACTCCATAACCATCTTCACTTGCGTCGGAAAAGTGGTGTAATTGTGCTGTGCTCACTTCTCCGAAACCCGTTGGTTTGAAACATCTATCGATTTTGAAGTTTTCCAATTCACGCAATCCGTCCAACCACTTGATCCACTCCTGAGCATTTGAAGCAGGAATAATGTCATCCCAGCCTAGTTTCTTCCTGCACAAATCTTGCAAGATCTTTTTTGCATATAAAATCACAGGAGACAGGATTCCTAAAGGATCATAGACAGAACTCATGGTAGCCAAGATCCCTCTTTTGGTCAGAGGTCTTTGCTGCAACACAATCTTAAACTTGAAGGCATCAGATTGTATGCACCATTGTACTCCCAGCACTCTTTCCACTGGAAGTAAATCTTGGTCCAAATCCAAATCCTTCACATTGTTTGCTCTTAATTCCTCTGGAATTTGTGCTAGAACATCTCGATTGTTACTTATCCATTTTGTCAGTGAAAAACCTCCTTTCCCACAAATAGCAACAAGGTCGTGATGCAGAGAAACAGCCTTCTCATCTGAATTTACTGACAACAGACAGTCATCCACATAAAAACAATGCAAGATTGCTTCAATTACTTCCTTGCTGAAGTCTTTGTTGTCTTCAGCACACCTTCTGAGGGCAAAATTTGCACAACTGGGTGATGAAGTAGCTCCAAAGAGATGCACGACCATACGATGCTCAACCATATTTTGAGTAAGGTCACCATCAGGCCACCAAAGAAATCTCAGCATATCTGCATCATTTTTTGGCACCCTCACCTGATGAAACATGGCTTCAATATCTGCTGTGATTACAACTCTTTCCTTCCTGAATCTGGATATTACTCCAATCAATGAACTGGTGAGATCTGGACCTTGTAACAGTTGGGTATTCAAAGATATCCCTCGAAATGTAGCAGCACAGTCAAATACAACCCGTAGCTTTCCTTTTCGTGGGTGATGGACACCGTGATGGGGTATGTACCATACCTTCCCGTCGCTACGTCCTAAGTCCTCCGTTGGCACTCTCTCTGCATAACCTTTAGAAAGCAGGTCTTTCATGAAAACAGAGTATTCAGAATGAAACGAAACATCCTTTTTCAACCTTTTCTTTAGGTTCAGAGCACGCTGTTCCGCAATTATCCTGTTGTCTGGCATACAAACATTTTTCTTCCTCAAAGGTAAGCCAATTGAATAATGACCATCTACAAGCTTTACTGAATCTGTTACCATCTCAATGAACTTGTGATCTTCTCGTGAAAACCCAACTTGTTCGTTTTTGTTACACTCAGGGAAATCAACCTTGAATTGTTGTTGCCAAATCTCTCCCAAGTTTGAAACTGAAATCCTGTTAACTGTAACATCGGGATACTCAAAGGCAGACTGGTCACCACCATCTCCTCTTAGTGGACCATTTACGGTCCACCCCAACCTGGTTTTAATTGCATATGGACCATTATTGACACTGCAGATCACTTGAATTGGCTCCATAACCCTTGGGGCGTTGATTCCTATAAGCAATTCAACCTCAGAGTCAATTTCAGGTAGAGTCACATGTTTCAGATGTGGCCATCTCTTTAGATCCTTTTGTCTTGGGATGTTTCCACTATGCACAGGCATGGTATTTTGTGTATAGGCATCAGGCAACTCCCAAAAGTCGTCTTTATTCAAACCAGCCACCTCTAATCCAGAAACAACATGGGTAGTTGTAACTTTCTCCTGTCCCATAGTACGCAAGAGAATGTTAGTCTTTTTACCTGAAAGACCAAGTCTGTTCATCAGTGCAGGTGTACAAAATACTGCAGTGCTACCTTGATCCAGAAAAGCATAAGTAATCGCAGTCTTATTTCCTTTTTTGGATTTCACTTGTACGGGAACTATGGAAAGTTTACATTCAAATTCACCAGCCCCAATAAATCCACTGGACTCGACAAATTCCGAAGCACTGCCCATTACAGTGTCCATTTGTCTCCTGACAGTTTTTGAATCGGACTCCTTTTCTCTTGGGTAGATGTGAAGTATACTTGGGTGCCTAAGATTACACACTTTACATGAAAGGCGATTTCTACAATCTCTACTGATGTGCCCTGTGCACATACAGCCAAAACAAACACCATTCTCTTTTAAGAACGTAATCTTCTCACCATGACTCCTCTTTTCCAATAGAGGGCACTCATCCAGAGCATGTCCACGTCTACAAAACAAACAACTCTTGTTGCTGGGTGAAACAATGTCTTTTTTGCTGGTTCCAATTTCTGATTTATTTTCCATTGCTGTAACGGTAGTAGCGAAACTGCTTCTTTTAGATTTAAGATAAGACTGAGACTTGCCTTTGTTCAACACTTTACTTCCTGTTAATGCTGGACCGTCCTGTATGTCTCCGAAAACTGGATCAGTCATTATTTTTACTTGTCTTTCAACAAAGTTAACAATGTCGCTGAAGGTAGCTCTTTGATTGACAGCTTCCTGCAATTCACAGACTTCAGATCTCCATTTTTCCCTCAATTTGTATGGTAATTTCTTTACTACAGTCAACATATTAGAGGGTGTATCCAACTCGTGAAAATACTGAATATCTTCCATAGAGTTACAACAGCTTCTTAGGAACAGACTGTAATCCTGTAAAGCTCTGACATCTTCACTTTTGATATTTGCCCATAAAAGAGCCTTTTCCATATAGGTAGAAGCAATTATATACTGGTCACCAAAATGCTCTTGTAGTAGACCTTTGGCCCTTAGATACCCACGGTCAGCAGGCATATGCTGGCAACTTTTTATAATCTCTTTTGGATGACCCCTAGTATACTGTTCGAGAAAGTATAAGCGATCACTAGGGCTTTCAGTTTTACGCTCCACACCACTTTCAAAGGATTTCATGAAGGCGTGATATTGCAGAGGGTTTCCATCAAACACTTGAATTTCCCTTTTAGGCAAAGATGACAAACACTGTTGTTGAATCAGTAAAGATGTAATTTCATTTTGTTTATCCATAATATGGAGTACTTGATCAGTATTTCCTGGACCAGCATTCACATAACCAATCGGAATTGTTTTACTTGACTTTGAGATGTTCTGGGAATAAATTGTCTGAGAAACATTCCCCTTGTTTGCCTTGGCACCTGCATTGCCACCATCCTTAGAAACAATTTGTTGCGTCTCAGCTCTAGGAGTAAATGAATTTGCATCGGCATTGAGTGTCTGTGTTGCCCGTTGTCCTTGATCAAAGTAGGAATTCATTCCATCGGACCGATGAGTCACATCACTTTTAACAGAATGCACACTAGAACCTTTAAGCACTTTCACTTTTGCCCTAGTTACAGCAATCTCCATTTGCAACTCAAAATCCTCTTTCTGTTTCCTTAAGTTCTGTTCCTTTTCTTCAATTGCATGTTTTTCCTTCATTAACTTTTGTCGTACCAACAAAGCTGCTATATCAGCCTCTGCCTTAATGCGGGCTGAAGAAGTTGTTGATGTTGTTGAACGTCTTGTGGCAGAGCTGCGTTGACTTGATCCTTTACTTCCAACATTAGAAATACTGTCACTTGGGTTTATATCATCTTGATTATGCATGGAAATTTGAGACATATTCCGTTTTTTTGAATCATTCAAAGGACATTCAACTGTTTTCAACTGTTGTTGCTGGTTATCGTCACTTGACTTCTCAATTCCATTTATCCATTGCTTTGTCTCCTTTATAAATACATCACAGCTTTTATAAATGCTTGAGAACCACTCATTTTGTTTGATTTGTTCATCAGTAGGCAACAATGGGATCACTGAATCATGAAGCTTGACTGTCTCTTTAAAAGTATGCACAAAAGTTTCGAGTTCAGACTGTACAGCTGAAACGTTCTCATTTCTCAGCGTGAGTTCTTTGATGGCTGGTATAGAACTTTTAATCACATTTACATTTCTCTTTCGTTCCTTCTGAAGTTGCTCAAGTTTATAAGCCAAAGCCTTTGCTGTGAGTTGAACTTTTCTTTTACATGTGTCCTGTACAGGTTCAACATCCGCACCCGTTTCAATCTCACTCATGATTGAAGCACGCACACCTCAGCGCGTCTGAATACGGTACGTTTAGACGCTTCCCAAAACAAGCGAACACAATCCAAAACAACGCATATCATCGGATCTCACAAATCCAATAGATTCGCAAAAGCCCAACAACTATTCGTCAAACACACCAACAGCGCTGCGTCAATCGTAAACAAACCGCAAAACAGCCAGACCATTTCAAATCATCCGCGAACACAAACAAAGACTTAAGTTGTTAACAATCCAATGTCCTACCAGTTCAACAGCAGCAAACGTATCCGAAGACGTCGGTCCTGTTGCTTTGAACGTCCAATTGTGCGATGATTGTTAGCAGCAAACATATCCAAAGACGTCTGTCCTGTTGCGTTGAAAGTGCAATGTGCAATAATCCTGTTGCGTTGAAAGTGCAATGTGCAATAGTCCTGTTGCGTTGAAAGTGCAATGTGCAATAGTCCTGTTGCGTTGAAAGTGCAATGTGCAATAGTCCTGTTGCGTTGAAAGTGCAATGTGCAATAGTCCTCATTAAAACAAGCGAGGGCTGGGCAAATCTCCGTCAGTCAGCGCTGCGCTTCCTTTCTTTCAGTCTAGTAAATGCGCGAGGGCCTCCTCTTCCTTGAATCCAAAGTAGACGCGTTCACGTCCTCAAACAAACGAATTTTGTTGACTAACTTGTAGCGGCACATAAAAACAATCCTAAAACCGCTATGGAGCTGAGTGGAGGAATAACTTCTGTGACGCGTTTATCCATGAAGCTTGCATGTTGTTTTATTTTGTACAGGTTTCACGTTTACACGGTCAACAAAATATGTGCTCCAGCACTCACCCCCATTCTTCCATATGAACACACACACACAACAGGTGTTTTAACCCCACTTAATTGAATGACACTCCCATTGTCGTTTGGTCACATGACTTTCCCATTACATGGCTCCTACAGATGGTATATGAGATGGTTATACTTCATAATACAGGGAAACAGTATTTGGACACATATTTCACACTTACAAAATGTATGGATATCTTGAATGATATATAACAAAATATCATACAAGAAATATTTATTTTAAAGAAATATAGCACAAAACACTTTTCAAGCAAAGCATTTTCTAAAAAAAAAACATTTGTTAGGGGCCGTTCACTTTATACTTTTCTATTGTTTTCCCAAACAAGCGCTAGACTGATGTGCTTAACCTTTGTCCTCATATCTCACGTTTTTTGCAACGTATCACGCATGACACAATAATTATTCAAATGTACTGCGCTCAAGTTAAAATGTTGTGCCACTGAAGAACCTTTCAGTTAACCGTTCTTAAATTAACTTTTTATTGTATGTGTTAAGAACATTTTAATAATCTAAAGAATATTTTTCCACTTTATAGAAGCTTTTGTGCATTTGAAAATTTCCAGTGATTAAAGGATATTTATGGAATCATTGATGTCAATAAAGATGGAACATGTCCCAAATACCCATGTTTAAAATACCTTGGTAACACCAGTTTTTGAAGTGTTTTAAGTGTTGTCTTAAAAATGCAAAGTATGGGGTGCATCAGTGTAATTTTAAACTAATTCAAGATATGCCATTTGCTTTTGTTCTGCTCACGGTACTGTCATTAGAGGGCCCTGGTAAAAAGAAAACTCTGTGAAAGAACATGCAAAAAAATGTATTTTTTAAAGTGTTATCTAAAGCTTAAGTGCCGCATGTGTGTTTGGATCGGGGACAATAGATGACTAGCATTTCAATCAACTATGAATGTGCCCCAGCTTCATTTATTTACAGCTGTTTTTTGGTTGCTGGCCACTCTCATATTTGTTATTTTCCCAGGTGTACCCTGATGATGAGGTTAATTATCTCAGCTTTTAGCTACTCATTAGTCTTTCGAGTTGTTTGTTCATGTTTCAACTGCTCACAGGTGTGCCCTGAAGTGGCCCTGTGAACCAGCGGGTATCTGATCAGAGAAAATGGTGCCACACAATGGGCACTAATTAGAGAACAGCAGACTGTGTGTATCTGGGTCTGTGTGTGGTTTGCTTTGAAATCAGTGTCTTCCACTTTGCATTCAAAATATATTTTTCTGATGTTATATGTTTTCTGGTAGGTGCAGAAGATGTAATTTAGATAGTTTTTTATCTTAGTGGTTGTTCATACAGAGTTCTTATGTTGTGAGACCAATTGAAAATAAGTGTGGTGTGTTTTAAATTAATAAATAGGAATAAATAAACTTTTTGTATTCTTGTTTTGTATTCTTATTTGACATTGTGGCTTTAAAACCTGACACTCATGGGCGAGACGCATGTTTACAGAAAAGCTTTTAAAAAGCAGCAGTGGAACGCAAAAACTCATTCTGTATTAAAGGAGAACTCCGGTCAATTTTAACATTGAGCTAATTTTTTTGTAAATTTGGAGTGCTGTCAGTACAGAGAACAACGACAAAAATCGGTGTTGCCTACACCGTGTTACCCTCTTTTTAAAATTTGCACCCTGTTGACTTAAACGGAGCAAGTTTTAAACCTGCTTTTAACCTCTTAACATCCTTGATGTGTCATTTTAAGTGAACAGCCATGTGAGTGGTTTTATTCAGAGTGAACACGGTGAATCTGACTGCAGTAGATGTGAAAGATATGAATAAAAATTATGTTTATTCAGCCAGCTCGCATACCTGTATTTTCTTCCTGTTTTCGGTCGAAGTCCACAGTAGTCGATTGTCGAGTTCGCGCGCGCGATCATTGGTAACTAGATAACTAGGATCGAGCACGCAAACTCGACAATCGACTAAAGTTCTCCTTTAACTGGCCATATTATTGTTTAAGCCTTTAAGGGAAACATTATTAATATTAAAACAATAGACTATCACATGAACAAGGGGGCTGTTGTTCACGAATACTTGGGAAAACAGCGAATTCGAGTGTGACGTTGCTTTAAAACCAAGATTTTAGGTACAATTTTCCCAGTCACCCTTTCTGATTTTACTCCACCAACAACAATATTTCTCAACGAAGTCACCTCAGAATGTATTGTTGCATGTTTCCGCGCAGCAAAATGGTGAATCCTTGCCTAGTCTGTTTTTGGACAACTCGGTTTAATCAATGACTGCATTCGAAATCATACAGTATAGAGACCAATTTTCAGTTGGTAAACATGGTGACGTTTTTTTGTGGGCGGAGCTTAGGTGGTGGCAGAACGATCCCTCTGGCTGCTTCCCTAACGTTAGTATGCAAGTTTTGTTAGCTTGTTTTTTAACAATGACTGAAGAAAATCCGATTTTATCTTAATGTGCAAGGTCACTCACTGTCCAGGACCGCGATTGTTATTTGCAAAAGTTAAAAAAATTTTAATGGGCGGAACCAGATTGGCTGACCCGTAGCCGTTGTACGCTCACTCAATGATGGACGATCTGACAGGATTAACGTTACCTCGGTTGAGTGGCCTGACTTCTACACCTACCTTATAGAGAAACCGAGCGTAGAGAGAAACTGAGGGCATATAAATCTGCATATAACTATGTGCTGAATGGTTATGTACAAGACGTGGTACGATCCGGGGTTTCTATCTAGCCAGCCCCAAGAAGACGACAATGTAAAGAGTGACATTTTAATGACAATTTTAATGATTTAATGACAA
Source organism: Chrosomus eos (assembly GCA_036326025.1). Taxonomy (NCBI): domain Eukaryota; kingdom Metazoa; phylum Chordata; class Actinopteri; order Cypriniformes; family Leuciscidae; genus Chrosomus; species Chrosomus eos. Next base: position 10,125,505 of record CM070831.1, read on the forward strand.
TTTTAATGATGTGAATATTTTCTAGAAATAAAAATTCCAGATACAGCATATTCATTTTTCATTGATTCTTGCCCCAACAACACAACAAGATGACATTTAATAATAATAATAATAACAATTTAAGCTCCTTATTATGTAGCCGAATCTGTGCTGGTTTGTATTGGCCACCTGCAGTTTTCACTTCGTTTTGCCTCCAGCTAGTGCCGTGACGTAACTGTGACGTTGGCTTGAAATTGGTCTATAGGCTACTTCCCTACTATATAGTAGGCGAAAAACTGTATGAGATAAAAGAAGTAGCCTATGTCTGAATTCGCAGTAATTTTTTCTGTCAAACAAAAGTTAAATGTGTCAAGAGTATTTAGTCTAGTTTTCAGTGACAGTTACATAAATTATAAACCAAGTATGAAAGTCCAGAGTTATTAGATTTTTAACAAAAATTGCTGCATCTCTGGAAGCAAAATGAGGAGATGCAAGCCATCCTCCAAACACACCTGCGACTTCTATAGGTGATACTCAACTACAGCTCTGTTGCTAGCCCCCTGACTTCCATGCTAAAAGGCAAACCCAAGACTTTGCAGTGGACTCACACCGATAATACATCCTTTCAAACACTTAAGAACCGATTAACTTCAGCTCCGATCCTTTATCATCCAGACCCAAACAAACTTTTCATTGTGGAAGTTGACGCTTCTGACACTGGAATTGGAGCCATACTCTCACAAAGAGACGGTGATACAGCCAAGCTTCACCCCTGTGCCTTCTATTCCCGCAAACTGTCTACTGCTGAACTGAACTACCATGTCGGAGACAAGGAACTATTATCCATCAAATCCGCATGTGAAGAATGGAGACACAGTGGGGACCAAATTCCCATTCACTGTACTCACTGATCACAAGAACTTAGAATACATCCGTTCCTCCAAACGTTTGAATCCTTGTCAAGCAAGATGGTCATTGTTCTTCACAAGATTCAACTTTACTGTCACATATCAACCTGGAAGCAAGAACGGCAAGGCTGATGCTTTATCACATATTTACGAAAAGGCTTAAGTGAACCTTTCAAAGTCCCACATTCTAGACCCGTCTATAAATGTTGCACCGATTATGTGGGATATCATGAGTACTCCCAACAACCTGGCATAAATCCCACTGACTGCCCTGCGGGTAAATTCTTTGTGCCTGAAAACCAAAGCACCCAAGTTATTCAATGGATTCACACATAACCTAGTTCCGGACACCATGACATCAACCGCACCAGTGCTATGGTCAGACAACGATTCTGGTGGCCAACCCCAGCCACCGATGTCACCAATTATGTCGAAGGATGTCAAGTTTGTGAAGGCGTTGGTCCCATATTGCCGTAGACTTCATTACTGATCTGCCCTCCTCAAACTGCTATACCACTGTCATGGTTATAATGGACAGATTCTTGCAGTCTTGCAGGTTGGTGCCCCTTAAAGGACTGCCCAGTGCTATTGACACTGCTGAGACAATCTTCAACCATGTATTCAGAATATTTGGCCTACCTGAAGACATAGTCTCGGACAGGGGACCCCAACTTACTTCCTGAGTATGGAAAGCTTCTTCCAAAATTTGAACATCAACAAAGATTAACCTCGGGTTACCACCCTCAATCCAATGGACAGGTGGAAAGACTTAATCAAGAAATTGGTAGGTTCTTATGTTCATGCCATGGATCACAGAACCAATGGAACACATTCTTACCATTGGCAGAATATGCACAGAATTCACTAATCCATTCCTCCACAGCCTTAACCCCTTTTGAATGTGTATTAGGATACGACCTCCATTGTTTCCCTGGACTGGAGAACCACCTGAAGTTCCGGCAGTGGACACCCGGTTAAGACACAGCAAAGAGATTTGGGATGCTGCCCCTTTGTTTTACTGTTTACTCTCTTTGATTTGTGTTTTGGATTTGATTGACTGTTTTCTTGGTTTTTGACCCTAGACTGCACTGCCTGGTGTACGGCTCTGCGATTTAGCCTTTTGCTTCTAATAAATCTCTGCAAATGGACCCCTTAGCTCTCACTAGCCGCATTACTTGGCAAAATCACGGTGACCCTCAAGCACCGGGCTTGCGTTTCCACTGTCCACTGCCCTAAACCCCGCCCCTAACACGCCTTTCTGGATCAAACGTCATACAACCCAACCCATTTCAGCGGGTATTATGAATTTATTTATTTTTTAAGTTAGGAAGATAGCATGTATATTAACTCACCGCCCGGCCGTGGCTGCAATAGTGTCCCGATTGTCTCGCGAGTCGCCACTAACAGAGACGGCACACCGTCCATCAAGTCGAACTATGGAAAGTTAAATTCTCTGAGCTCCGCTTTGCATTGTGCGTTTTAATCGCCTTGTACAATACTGCGCCTGCAACTTTTTAATTTTTTCCTGAACCTGAAGTGTTGCTCGCTGAATGCTTAGCTTAGAAAGTTCAGCATCGATGTATTTTACAACGTCCTGTCGTCCTCGTTTCTTCACACGCTGTCAAATTGACGTTGTACCCTTTCTTCTGCCCAAATGCTCAGAAGAGCTTTGGTATCTTCGACAGACCAGTACAGGCGATTCTCCATTTCGAGCAGCGATTATTTTGCGCGATATTAAAAAGTGAAATGTGCATCTTGCTTCAGATCATAAAGTTCCATAACACCGAAAAACTCCGCCTTTTACCTTGAGCACGCCTCTCTAGCTTCACTTCTCTAGCCCGAGCTGGCCCGCTTTGGCCCAAGGTATTCGACGGGCCAGAAATCCTGGCCGTTGGCCCCGAGTAAGCCCCGGAAGTGACAGTGGAAACGCGACTGGCATTGGCGCGCTCTAGCACGGCTCGGCCCTGGCCCAGCAGTGGAAACGCGGCTACTGAGTCTGCTATGTGACACAGGTGGGGTAAAATGCCCCCACTCGGACAAAGCAATTTGCTTATACATTTAGCTACAGCAAAATTAGAGTACAAGCAGCTTGCTTTAGCTTAAAATAAAAAAGACAAGCCAAAATAACAGTAGATAAATATGAATGTTTATTAAAGTAACCATGCTGAAAATCAGCCTATTTAAAAAAATATTGTTAGTTGATGTTGACTGGCTAGCTAACTAGCTAGCTGATGCTAACTTGAGGTAAATCTTTTTATATAATTCCAAATATTTTTATTCAACCACCTAGTTAGATTACAATTGATGGGAAAACAAAGGATAACATAGTAATTAGTGAAAAGCGTTGCCCCATGGGGGCGTTTTACCCCACAGAATATGTTTGGGAATAAAATATGTCATTCTAAAGAGATAATTATATTTTCCTTAAATAAAATGTACTCCCTAACTACAGGCCTTATATTCTCATATCATACATAACTGTGATGTTCTGCAAAAAAAACTCTCAGGTATGTCGCCAGTGTAAACTTCACAGCGAATACTTCTACATCACTTTTGTCAATGTTGTCCATAGCAACAACAAAAACGTATCTTGACTCCATCTAGTAGTTACTTTGGGGAAAACAGTAGGAGGGTACGGGTGCCCCTCATTACATTTCGGCAAGTTGTTTTGCCCCATTATGGAACGGACATGAAAGCTTAATGAGAAAATATGTCCCATTACTTTCTAAACAATTAGCCATAATAGACAAAACAACAACAACAAACTAAAGATTAATATTGAAGGAGTAACCCAGGTCATTTTGCATTTCACAGGCAGTGCGGTCATGTATTTTCACTTGGACCAGCCTAGCAACCACAGAGAACATCCCAGCAACCATCCAGCGCTCACTAGCAACCATATAGCAAGCAACACATTTAAAATATTGCATGCTGCATTTGGTCAACTTGAGTAAAATGTCCAGCTGCATTAACACATCATAAGGAATGAAGAGACACTGCATGATCTCAAAAGCGGAACAACTGCCAGCGTGACTCATTCTTGCCTTTAAAGCAAGAAAATCAGCAACACTCTTTTAGTTTGGATCTTGGATCCCCTATTTCATCATTGTCACTTTGTGATGTAGGTCAGAATGTAGGACAGAACATGGAAAAAAAAAATGTTCTTATGTAAGGCTTATGTTGTTTGAGCCTTGGGTGTTTGTGACATTTGAAGGAACAGCAGAAGCCTCTGGTGGTTTGGGGATTTCAGGTGAGAACTGTATCGTTCCCGTGTGACTTTAAGGATGAGCGGTTTAATTCAGCAGACAATGACAGCTGGTGTGTTATGCAAAGTTAAAAAGCAGCTTCTCTAGATTCTCTGAGGTGGAGTAAATTATGCATTGCTTTTTACAAAAAAATGCTGGTGCTAAATCAAAAGCATTGTGACTTGATTTATTTGAAATGCTTAAGATGATAGTTTACATTGCACAAAAGGCTCTTTAAGAATAGTTTGTCGGATTATTAAAATATATGTACATTTTATTTATATACAAGAAAAATGTGTTCTTTTAAGAGCGGTTCATATTCAGGTTCTTTGGGGAATCCAAAATGGTTCTTCTATGACGAAATCCCCTTTTGGAACGTTTATTTTTAAGAGTGTACATTCTCTCTTAGTTCATTATTTCTTACTGGTACCTTGTTCTTCTGAGTAATGTTTTCATTTTCTTGCTTGAACAGGAGACCCCTGAGCTTCTAGCCATATATCAAAAGGTTTACACTGAAGTCCCACAAGCCCATTTTTACTAGTTTTCTACAATACCTTTTTGTATTGCAAGATGGCGCCAATGATCTGTCTAACTTGTGTTAGTATGAAAATAGTGGGACTGACACAGGACAGCAGGAACACTCCACCGTTTTTTCATATTTAACTATGTTATTCAAGACGAATTGATACACACCTCTCTCGTCTCAGTGCGTGCACTCAATCACTTTGATAGCCCAGTTTATTCATTAGTATCCAAACAGAGGATCCTAAACACCTCCACGTTTTCCCCTATTTAAATACAGTTACACGAGTAGTTACACGACCAAGTATGGTGACACAAAATAAAACGTGGCGCTTTTCTAAGCGAGTAAAATGGATAACTATAATGTATGGCGGATTAGCACTTGGGAGCACTTCGACTCGGCGCAGAAATATCATCACTCCTGAATGATCCAGGAGTGATGGTATTACCCCCGAAGTGCTCCCAAGTGCTTTATTTCCTCTTCATTTATTTAGAATAAAAAAAAAAAATCAAATGTTATGTAATGTTTTGGCCATCCCTGAACCCCTGGCCTTTACTCCTAATTGTGTTCTGTAAGCAATTGATAAAACATATATTTTTTTAATAAATAAAACTGTATTTAATTCATGAAGCATATGCTGATTCTTTCGTAATTCAAATGATCTCGTGGTGCAGAAAGGCTGTGGTATGGTTATATGCCCCTCAGATTTACAGACGTTTCCCAAGCTTCTGAACTGGTGTGATTTACGTTGTGCTGCCATCTGCTGGGCGATTAGACAAAATACCTCAAAACGGAAGTGAGACGCCAAGCTTCTAACCTCATATGGTAAAAAAACAAAACAAAAAGTCATGGGGTTTAGCTAGACGTTATAATAATGCTGCGTTTATAAATTACTTAGTCATTTATTAACTTCAAATCGCATACCGTGTTCAAAGACCATATCACTTCAGATATCTTAGCTGTAGTGAGTCAGCTTGTGTTTTCGCTCATAATCACATGTGGTCTCATTCGTGGACACGTTTTTTACCCCCCTTATTCGTGTAGTTAAATTGTATAGTAGCCTACTTGATGCCAGTATAAAATACATAGTAGGCTACTTGAGTTACACACACCGATATGATCCAAAAGTCTAATGCCACAACAGAAAATGCATCTATTGAGTCACAAGTCAAAAATAGTATAATGGCTATTCACATTGTATTTTTGGACATGTACTTTGGTAATGCGTTATTTTAAGTACCCATATATTATGTGAATGATGGTGATCATTCAGAACTATGGCAAATCTCAAAGAAGGCTGGCCAATTATAATTATCGCCTGATATCACCATTTTCAAACCAGAAATAAGAATAGACAACTAAAAGTATCTTGCAAAAACACACCATGTTTATTAGACACCAAATTCTCTGAACAATCAGAGTTATTAAAAACACTTCGTTGCGAAGCATACGCTGAGTTTACACAGAGTGAAAACAAAAAAAACAAACATGAGAACTCCACATTGGAATCAAAAAACACCGCAGTGTCAGTGTGTTGTGATCAGTGATCACATCCCCCATGAATAACACATACCCCCACACGCATTTGATCTCAGTCTCTTGAGAAGGAGTGTTGGGCTTGCTCCTCACATAGAAAGGGCAGGGGACATGGGCCCTCCCGAGGTGCTCACAGGGCCAGTTTGAAATCAAAATAGCGATATGTCGGTATCCAAATATAGTTTGAGGAGTAAACAAAAAGTGTGACCCGTTGCCGGATCTAGGAGAGGACTGCAAATCAGCAGCCTCACCTCACCGAAGTTGCACTTGTAAACAAAGCATTTGAACAGTTCTCGGTTGCTACTGACACACAGTGCTGATCTCCAGCAAACCAAAACAAGATGCACCATTCTAGGACAAACCAACCAGAGGCCAGTTAATACTATTATAAAATGATATAAACCACTAGATTTTTGCATCACATTTGCATTTCAATTCAAACACGGAGATAAACAATATAAAAAATACTAAATAAGGAGGGTCACATTGCAAAACAGTCCAAAGTACATAACAGTTCCATCTCAGTAATATACAATAGAAAAATTATAAGGGTGTGATATCAAAGTTTGTAAAACCAACGTATGACAACGAGCTGGCTGCCCCATGCTATGAAAACGTGACGACGTCCATGCATATGTGGGCTCGTGAACTCAGTCTACAGGTTTAGATATGTCGTTCTCCGGCGGTTCCGAGGGAAACTGGAGTCGTCGGACCGCTTCTTTGATCAGATTCCCCGACAGTATGAGTTCCTGGAGGAGCTGGTGAGGATCGTCCTCGTCGATTTTCTTTCGGTTCCACGAGGATTTGAAATGGTCCCATTCGTGATCTCTGGATCCGGGCGGATTGTACGGGCTGGCCCGGCTGGTCCGTAAACTCCGGCTGCGAAGACGGATACACCGCTGACCGCCCGCCGAGCTGCTGCTGCTGCTGCTGTTGTTGTTGTTGTTGCTGCCGCCGTTCGGCGGTTTGCTGCTGGTGGTGAGACCGTGGAAACGTGACATCGCCTTCTGGCTCGAGCTATTGTTGTGAAGCTGAAGCGCCTCGCCGATTTTCGACACGAGAGCGTCTACTTCCTTAGAATCCACCGTTACCGACTGTTCCAAAAAGATATAATTCTCCTTTCGACAAGGCATTTTGAATATATCGTTATGTACAACAATATCCAGTCGTGCTAATTGTTTTTATTCAAATGGATGGGAACGTTTACCCGGCGTCCGCCACGCTCACGCTGCTCAACAGAAACAGCTCAAGGGTTGATTTGTAAACAATGGATGACGCTGAATCCGGCACGTACCATTTTTGAAGAATGGGGGCGCATGCTCAGTTTTAAAATGTAAACACGTATTCTGTTGTAGTTAAAAGTTGGAAAGAGATTTTATACGTTTCAGCTTCAACATCAATATAGTTTTCCGCTCGGTTTAGCATTCTTGGTGGTTATATTTATTTTGGCACCGCCATACGTCTCCGCGGAACTCTGTATCATCATTCATTGCATTACATAACAGAGTGCGTTAAAAAACGATGCACTAGACAGCCACATGTGCGAACTCTATGCACTCTTATGCGGGTGCAGCTGAATGTGACATTCGACTAGATGTACTTGATTTCTAAGAAGGTTATGAATTATAGCAACAATATGCCATCGAATATCTTTCTTGATAACTTCATTCCCTTATTTGGAACTGAGTCTTCGAAGACCTATTCATCTCATATGGCACGTGACAGGCGGTTAGAAATCAAGGGAACCTTAAAATACAGTTGCATGCATCAGACATGTTATACCAGGGGTTTTCCATACTGGGCTCTGGGGGAACTAAATATATTCAGTATTATTTTTCACTAAAATTATAAATAGTGAAAAATAATACTGGATATATTTAGTTCCCCCAGAGCCCAGTATGAAAACCTCTGGTCTAACATGTCTGATGCAACTGTATTTTAAGGTTGCAACTGTATTTTAAGGTTCCCTTGATTTCTAACCACCTGTCATGTCGCAATCAACAATCGCTTAGAAACATTGCCTAGCAAAAAGTTGCCCCGTGTATCATCACCTTAACTGACCCCCAAAAATGATCATTCTCATCCAAGGGGCAAATTTTTGCTGGGCAATGTTTCTGAGCGATTGTTGATTGGGCACTTTCCCATTGAGAATGGGCAACAAATTTCTGTATCTGTATAATTTAGATCGACCATGGGCCCTGTGTCTCTGGTTGCCCGTTGACAGCAACATTGCCCAGACACATTGCTCAAAAAGTTTCCCAGTGTATTTAGCAAGACTTAGCAAGGGTCAAGGTTTTGTTAGTTAGCATGGTTGTGTTATCTCCTGTTGGTAGACAACATCTGGCTGCAAGTAGCAAGAAGGCCCTTATTAATGTTCTTTGGGTGTGTTGTGTGTGTACTCAGTATTTTCAGTCATCCCAGCTTTAAAGGTGTGTGCGGTCCAAATGGAATTGTGTCAAAAATCTTACTTAATACCTGGGCTTTTATACAGACATGCAACTCACTCATTACAGCAGTAAATTATTGAAGTATGTTTGTTGAATCATCCAGATTAAATGAATAGTTCCTCCTAAAATCAAAATTCTTCATAGTTTACTTACCTGAGAAACAGGCCAAAATGTACATTATTAAAAGAATAATTCACTTTAAATGAGAATTATGTCATCATTAAAGGGATAGTTCACCCAAAAATGAAAATTAGTCCATGATTTACTCACCCTCAAGTCATCCTAGGTGTATATGACATTCTTCTTTCATACGGATAAAATCGGAGTTATATAAAAAAAATGTCCTGGCTCTTCCAAGCTTTATAATGGTTGTTTCTGTTTTGAAGATCATAAAAGTTTATCTATCCATCATAAAAGTGCTCCACACGGCTCTGGGGGGTTAACAAATGCCTTCTGAAGTAATGCGTTTGTGTAAGAAAAATTTCTTAAATATATCATATTTAAAACTTTATAAGGTAAAAGAACTAGCTTCTGGCCAAACGAACATACGGATTCCACTTAAGTCTAAAGCGCAACTTATGCGAGTATTGCGACGTAATGCTGATATTTACACTACGCCATGATGACGCACTATACGCTACTTCCGACATCACAAGTTACACAAGACTGCGTATCCAAAAGCTAAAATTTTACTTTGTAACGTGTTAAATATGAATATTTTTCTAACACAAACTCATCGCTTAGCTTCAGAAGGCCTTTGTTAACCCCTCAGAGCCGTGTGGAGCACTTTTATGATGGATAGATGCACTTTTATGGACTTCAAAACAGAAATGGCCATTCACTGCCGTTGACTTCCATAGTAGGAAAAAAAAATAGTGGTATCATTTTGAAGTGAACTAATCCTTTAATTATTCTTGACATCCACCCTAGCACTCTTTGAACAAATACATTTGATTGAGTCAGATCTTTTCAATGATTTAGTTCACACAACCGGTCTGAACAATCTGTTTACAAATCTGATTGACCCGGATCTCTGACTCAACTGTCACAGCAGTTAGAAGATTACCAGTAAATGATGATATTAATCTATCTAGACAATATAAAATATACTCATATGGACTACTTTTATGATACTTTCACAATGTTTTTGTGTCTTTGAAAGCATCTGAACCCATTCAAAATGTGGAATTATTCCAACATGTTTGATCAAAATGTGAATTGGTGTTTCTTTATAATCTGCTCTGGCACTTTCGGTTCTGTGTCAGTCTAACCACGTCCTCTTTCAGAGTACTTAGAAACAGTTGTGAACTATTGTAACACATCTTGTATCCGGCACCAAACAATGCAATTATTGTCTAATAAATCAAGTGGTTAATAATGTATCCTTAGTGTGTCCAGACACCAGAACAGTCTGCCAATTTTGGCTATTCACCCCAAACTTTTGCATCATTTTGTTTGGTCACTGCACTGAATATGCTATTAATGAGATGGGTTACTCGTTCACTAACGATGTTAAAATCAAATATAAATCTGTTAATTTTTGCTGACAGTTTGCATAAAAAGAAAAGCATATACTTGCATATCACATTACCCACCCTTTAGGATCACTGAAGGGTTTGGTCAACTAGTGTTTGTAATAACACTTAGGGAAGGGGTGTGTGTATATAGAGAAGAAAGAGAGTTTTATTGATCATATACAATGCAACGTCACTTTTAAGTTACATTATGTACGCGGTTATGATTTCTATGGCCAAAGCTGTTTGATCTGATTTATTTTGTTATTTTGTATTTTCAGTGGGGTTGTATCATCTATTTAAACTATTATTCAGATGTTTTGCTCAAGCAAATGATTTATGCATCTGGTTTCACCATTTGATTTTGTATGTGCACAAATTGTGGCCGAACATCCAGCAGCTTTCCTTGTTTACCTCACAGCAGGAGAACAGTCTGATATAGAAGTATCAAACACAGACTACTGGTGTGCCGTTGCTCACCGTTTCAGTCATCAGTGTACCCACAGGGACTTCGTTTCTCAGAATTCAGCTTACCCAGAACCCACTGTGCCATGCGGCCTTTGTGATAAAAGAGGTTGGGGTCATTCTTTTTTATTCAAACAATTTTGTTTACCGTGGTAAGAGTAAATATTTAAGTAGTTGTCTGATGATGTGGATAGAGTTCAGTCACAGATTGATTGATGCTATTATTAGTGATTATTACTCACTACTGCTTCTATTTGGGTGAAAGTGCGTATCTATACCATGAATTTTATTTCTCCTGTCATTTATATGCCAAAAATAGTTTTTGCATGCATATGATACGCAGTTTTCGCTTAGCATATGCACGAGAAATAAAATATGTATAGATACGCACTTAGATCAGATCGTTAAACCTTTAACCTTAAATATAGATCTTTGTTGGTGCTACAGACATTAATGATGTCTCAAATTGTGCAGTTTTACTTTTCATCACACTTAGGCATTGAAGGGAGGAACTGAAAAATACCAGAGACTTGGCCTTTTTACTTTGGTGTTTAAAAAACAACACTCTGGCAAATATATTAGCATTCCAGCAGCAACTTTTGCACGAACAAGCACACTTCATTTCTTCAGAAAATGTCTTTTGTAATCTAGTTATGTGCTTTTGTTATATTAAAAAACATTGAAAATAAAAAGATGGTAGCATGTTGCAAAAACCTGCAAGCAACTACATTGTGAAATAATAAGATGCCTTCACTTTTTAAGTAGCCTACAATCAACTTGAATGTTTAATTGATTTGAAAAGATGAGTTGAATATTGTATAACATAAAAAAGTAACTTATTTTGATGAGTTAAAGCAATGTAAAAACATGTTGTCATATTGTATTTATCACATTCTTGATGATGTATGAACCGAAAAATATTTCATCTGCAACATTTTAAAAGGCATTTTAATTAAACTTCATTTAAATCTACTTTCACGTTATATTTATTGTAAAAAGTGCTGTTCGAATTTTATATTACTCTAATACAGACAAAATATACACTTAATAAAATGTCAATATATTCATAATATTTGAATCATTTGCTTTGGCTTCAATACAGTAACAATATTAAAGTAAATAATTTAATTTAGTATAGCTCCTTTTTTACAGTATAAATAGATCTTTATGCATACAAATATGCCTTTTGTTTTAAGTAGGGGTCCCTTGGAAGTGGATTATTATGTTTGCTGGACCTTAGTATCAAAAAGTCTGAAAATCTAGTCTACATCTAAATAAAATATGTGATATGAATGGAGAGGTTAGTCTGTAATCTCTTACACCATGCAATCATGAAAGTTGTAAAACTTGCCCTGTCTCTTTTGGACTGTCCTGATTTGTTTCTCAGAAAGAAAGAACAGGCCTGTCTTTTTTTTTTGGACAAGTTAGTCCTTGAAGTTTACATGGGTGGGGAGGGTTATTTGTTTTCGGAGAAGCCAGTTAACAGAAAAACTTAACACAGATCCATGATGTGCGGAAGGAAGATCTCTGTCCATTTGAGGATTCGAAATGTCTGGTTTCAAATAAAGGGTTGAGGGATTCTGGGTTTTTGTAAGTGTTCTGTGCTTTGTTTTTAAATGGAATTATACAACAAATCAGGGCCAAGTAACCAAGGAGATAAGATAATCCATAAGCAAGTGAATGCGTAAACACGGCAGCAAAAGACAGAGAGCCTCTCCCTACTGATTTACTGCCCTGTCCTTAAGGGAGAAGCTTTATTGCTTAATTCTTCCTGTTTGAATTGCTACAGTCTAATCTCCAGAATTATGGACATTAATAGTTTGTTATTCTTAAGATTAAGTGGTAACATGCTTATACTAGATATTGCATATGACTTAATTATAAACCTTTTGCCATGTGTGATAAGTTTAATGCAGAGCTTAAAATTATTGTTCTTTATACTTTGAGAATAGTTTCTGAACTGAGGTTTTTTCAGCAATTCCATGAAAGAACCATTTTGGGATCCCAAATAACCTTTTTTTCTAAGTGTGAGGAATATTTGAATAATCTAAAGGACCTTTTTTCACTATAAAGAACCTTTTGTGCATTGAAAAGGGATCCATTGATGTTAAAGTTTCTTCGTGGAACCATATGGTAATTAAGAACCTTGTTCCACGTCATAATAGGGTTCTGTCAGGCACTTTATATATAAAACCTTTTAGGGGTTCCCATCATGCTTTCATTTTTTTATTTGAATTAAATTTAATGAATTAAACAGCTTGTGAACATACTTTATCACCATAGGAACGTCGCTAGACACTTTTTCTGCTATAAATCTTCCTGACAAATCATTGTCTGATAAGATAGGTTACAGGGTGCTGTAAAATATCCTGCACATCCTCTTTAATAACACGCCCCTCCTCCTTCACTTTTCCTTGTGGAATCCTCGACTTGCAGTCAGACGATTATTCATATACAACGTTGTTGCTGAGGAGATAATGTGATGAGTAGTATGTGAGTTTGTATTATTTAGTTGAATGAGACAATTTTCAGTAGGCCTACTTTAGTAAATTTTTGGGGGGCTTGTGCACCAGTAATGATCCAACTCTGGAAACACCCATTTAACAATCGTTTAAGACATTTATCCTTATAAATTTACCTTTTTAGGCATAAAAGTTTCTATAAACATTTTAAACTGTTCTACCTTTTGTTCTAAGAGTGTACATCATTTGGATGCCAAAATGTTTCTTTTTACATTGGCCATCATGAACAAAATTGGCAGATTTCAAATCCCATACTTCCGTGGGGTCCTCAGCCAACTTAGCAGCTGCTTTTATGATGAATGTGAATGCTAACGGATAGCTTTCTTAAAGTTTTAAAGGCCTCCAAACAGTGCCTTTGTCAGGTTGCATTTGCCTGACTCATTGTATACCTGTGTGAATTGTGGGGGTGGCTGAATGGTAGTTGAATAAACACTCAAAGCAATTCTGACTTCAGACAAAACACTCAATTAGATTTGTTCCAGAAAGCTCCTCCTGTATCAAAGGAGCTACTGTAGCTGCCTGGTGTCGAGCTCCTCAGACGAGTGCAGATCTCAGTTACAGATGGGGGTTGGGCTGTATACTGGATTAGCCTTCAGCACAGACTTTTCTCGCTCCAGGCACAATAGTACATCTCATACACACAGTCTAACTTTAGAGAGGCTCATCCTGATCAGAGCGTGAGATTACAGTGGGAACAGCACTGGAAGGATGACTGCCACCAGCTGCAAGCTTTTATACTATACTCTTTTTAATTGTATTAATTTATTACCTGCAATACAATCATTATATTAATTTAGTACTTGCAACACAAAAGTGTGAAGGCGGAAATAGTGAGACAACAACCAGGTTTACAGTACCGTTCAAAAGTTTGTGGTCAGTAAGATATTTTCTTAAAGAAATTATCCTACTTTTATTCGACAAGGACACATTAAATTGATCAAAAGTGTCAGTCAAGACATTTAGATTAATATGCTGTTCGGTTGGACTTTCTATTCATCAAAACATCCTGAAGAAAAAAAATGGTTTCCACAAAAATACTAAGGAGCACAACTGTTTCACCAAATCAGCATATTAGAATGCTTACTGAAGGATCATGTGACACTGAAGACTGTAATGATGCTGAAAATTCAGCTTGCCGTCACAAGAATAAATCGCATTTTAAAATATATTAAAATAGAAAACAGTTATTTTAAATTGTTTTTGCGAATAAATGCAGCATTGCTGAGCATAAGAGACTTCTTTCTAAAACATAAAAATACAGACCCCAAACATTTGAATAGTAGTGTAGGCCTACAACTATATTCAAATTAAGGTGAAACCTAAGATGTTGCAGCTCCACACCTAATGGAATATCCATATAATCTGCATGCACATTCTTTTCCTGCTAATCTCTTCTGGAAATACTGGATATACCTGATGTTGCCATTTATTATGATTTACAAAACAGCTTATAGTTCTCGTTCATGTACAATACACATACAGTAGTGACAAATTGCCGAATGTAAGGCATCATCTTTCTTTTAATGCTGTTAAAATGTTTTTAAAAGATTCTCTGTCTTGCTACAAAATGTTTCTTCTCCAATAGCTTGACTTTTAAAGAACACCTGTAATATATCACACATAAATTAATCTTCTTTTATGTTTCACGGAAGAAAGACATTTTCATTTTTGGGTGAACTAACCCTTAAATGTAATGACGTTATGAACATAAATATTCCCCTTAACAAACAAAAGTGTTTACGTCCTTCATGATCAGTCTAGAAATATGACTGCCTGGTGTAGATGTAGGGTGTAGATAGCTATGATGAGCTTGCATATTGCTCAAAATAAGGAGGCTGAAATAAGCTACTCCAAGCCACATGCAAGATTGTCTCAGTCAGTTATGATTTCCTAGAATCAGCAGCGCCCCTCCCCCGTGATATAAGACCGTGTTTTGTGTTGTGAACAGCACGAGCACGTGTTTGAGCTGCACTGGTTGCCCTCGGCTCTTGAGCTTCAGCCAACAAATGGCTATGTTTACAACAGCGTACTCCCCCTCCCTTTCTTTTTTTTTTACTTTCACTGGATTTCCAATCCGACTGCCCAGTGGGGCTGGCGGCTGAAAACACAGCTGCATGTGTTTGGAAGCGCTGCATTTAGCAGACAGTTCGTTACGAACTTGTTGGTGCGGTTCTGTACCCGCGCCATACACGAACTTTCACACGCTTACACAGCTGAGCTCATGCCTGAACAATCACAACGTGAAGTACATAGCAATACGTGTACTGTGGAGTGGCACAATTATTGGTAGAGGTCAGTGTGAAAATATGGGGGCTATTCTTAGAACTGCTATAGGACTACGACAAGTAAACAACTGTCAGATTAGAGATTGAGTCGTTATGAACATTATAATTCAGGGTAAACTCATAAAATCATAGAACACCATTGGAGGAACGTTTAATGGTCTAGTGGTAGATCTTTTGCCAAGCGTGCGTGTCAGAGTTACGGGTTCTAATCTTTTTCTCTCATCAAAACTGAGGCCCCATCCACACTACTGCGTTTTAGTTTAGAAACGGAGAATTAAAACGAATACGATCTCCGTCCACATCAGCGTTTTAGCTGCGATCTCCGTCCACATTAAAATGACTGAAAACGCGGATCACGTGACCATTCACCTACACTGGGCATGCGCATGCCGGTGTAAACACCATTCCTCAGGAACCACAACTTCATTGATAAAATTATCCCACCATGCGCTGGTTCTTCCCGGCTTAACCCAAAACCGACGCTCCATGTACGGTCGATACCGGCACGGGAATTGCCACAGATCGCTGGAATAATAGCTTGCCTCCGGCAGTTAACGTTATAGCATCATAGGATACGCCATGACTGATGACACCCAATCAGAGAGCCGAGCGTGAGCATCTGCGTCAACGTTTCTAAAGTCCTCCGTTTGTCCCGTCTTCACTAAAACGCCCTCCGGAGATTCAAAACGCAAAACGGGTCTACAGCGTTTCTAAACTTCTCCGTTTTAGTCTGGACGGGAGGTGCAAACGTAGCAAAAGGTCTCCGTTTCTAAACGAAAACTTAATAGTGTGGACGGGGCCTGAATATGTTCAACAGTGGTATATCAAGCAGGGACACGTTTGTGTCCGCAACGGCGATAGATTGAAGAGCGCGTCCAAGTGAAAACAGCGCAAGAGAACACTGTATCAGCACAAGAGAACACTGTATCCATGCAACTGATAGCAGCGGACATGAGCGCTCAGCTTGAGTTAAAAAACAACACATTTTAGCGCTAGATCTCTTATTTAAAGGCACACTATGCAAGATTTGTACCTTAATATAACAGCTTCAAAGGGGTATCAGGCCGTGAGTGCAGGTGCAGAGATGCGCTGCGTGAGTGGTATTTACGACAGTAAAGCGACTTTAGGGGTCGCTGTTTAACAAAAACAGAATTCCTGCATAGCGTGCCTTTAAAGTGTAAATTGCAGGTAAAAATTTTCACGAAGATAATGCAATGTGCTTACTAAATATAAAGATAAGAACCGCCCACCATTGTTTTTTTTTTATATTTTTTATACCAAATGCTGAATATAATGAAAAGTTGGTTCGTTTTACAGTGCTTTTAACCACACCCCCTCCTTCCACTAGGCTGGGCGTGATGTCATAACAGGGACTCCAAGCTTTTACGGTCTATGCAACAAGCCTAGAGTTACGTTATATTGGAGTCCTAGCTAGCGAAAATGGTTAACTATTGTGCTTGTGCGGGATGTACGAATACATCAAAAACGGGGGAGAGGCTCCACAAGTTCCCCAAGGACAAACGGCTGATTCGTGCCTGTAAGTGTTCGCATAACTTACCCGAGGTAGAGCTTAGATCGGCCCAAAACATCAAGCAAGACCCTAACGTTACCCGAGCCCGCTGTGTCCGAGTCCGGGCCGACACATAAACTGTAATTATGAGTACAAAAATACTTTTTTTCTGTACCTCCAAATACTTTCAAGTTAGCCTACGTGTTAGCCCACCATACACATCAGCATACATGCTCCTGATCAATTGTTTGTTGCATTAACACACAAACCACTATAACATAAAAGCAAGCGGGCTACTGCGTGCATGGTTTGGCATGACTGCATGCAAAGTGCGATCCCATAATAATTCCTAAAGCTGACATCAGTTCACAGAGATCTCGCACATCTCTGTTATTATCAATGAAGCTTCCATAATATATAACGTTACACTATGTTTGTTATAATTAGAGGATTTGCCAGCATACAGAATTCAGCACTGAACAAAAAGTCTGTTTTGAGCGGTGAGGGGAATCTATCGTAAATGCTTCTGATTGGCCATTATTGCGTTCAAGAAATCAACACATATGTCTGTGATTGGCTACATCGCTCCTCGCTGCTGACATGTTAGACATAGAAACTCTGCCTGTAAACCGTTTCTATTTTGTTTTAGATGTTCTTATTGATTTTCTGCAACAGATGAATAAAATGTATTAGTTTTTACGTTTTATTCAGATATTTCTAGTTTGCGGGAGTCCAGCAAATCGTTTTATTCTCCCTCATACAGCACACACAGAGTGAGTGCATTACTGCCCGCAGCTCCCTGTTATGACATCATCACCCAGTTACGGTAAAAAACACGCTACCTTTGAAGAAACCCCAATAAATGCTATTTTAACGCATTTTAAGACAGAAATTTTTAAATATATCCATATTGTGCACTTTAATGTACACATTAATCGGTTGTGGTGGTTAACCTGCAATTTACACTTTAAAGGAACAGGTCACCCAAAAATCACGTTAAAATTAATGTTTGAAAACCATGTTGTTTTGTTTCGTCTTAAGAACACAAAAGGAGATATCCCCGGTTTTGTTTCCCATATCAAACTGAGTTTTGAGCCTCAAAGCAAATGTGAGTCATGCATTTTCAGACTTGAAATTGTATGGACATAGACAACAAGTTTTATTTGTGAAAACGACACCATTTTTACAGCCAAAAACTGAAAACTTTTAGTGCGTTTTACAAGATGGTTTGGGGGCCTGAAAACGTAAACATTTGAAAACGTGTTTCAAAGTGCAAGTTCCTGAAAACGATCTCTGTGTAAACCACAAAAACGCGAGTTTGTGAAAATGGTGACATCATGCGCATGCATATTAGGTGCTCAGTCTATGGGCACAATATATATATATTTTTTTATTTAAAAACAAAAGAGAGCGTTTTCAAGAGCACAACTGCTTTTAAAGGGAAATTACACTCTTATTGTTTTGTTTTTTTCATGTTTCGCCCAAAACACACCCATTAGCTACTCATTAGGAGAATAGGGACAACCTAGACCATTTTAGACCATGGGCTGGGCGCACCGACCATCTTTCCTGTCGTTAAACTAGCAAAATTGGATTTGGACACGCCCTGAGTGCATCCACGCTTTAGACCATACGCTTAGATCCTTAAAATAGGGCCCTTTATGCCAGTAGTGTTCCAAAGTTACATCGCCAACTACTGGCCTGTCATACATAAAACAGCATTTTTAGTCATTTTCGCAGATCTGTGTGAAAGGGGATCGTTTTGGCAACGTTGTCTTCTGTACAAAAACAAAACTTTTTAATTTTTACTACATTGTTGTAGAGTATATTACCCTTAATTTCATTACGTTTGTGTGACAAAGCCAAAGTCCCTTTCAAGAAAAGTCTGTTCACTTGGCTGCGACTTGAGTGCCATATGTTTTTAGAATGCATCCAAGTTTTTGCATGTCAGTTCAAGAGTTTAATTCCATACCCTGATTTGAAATGAAGGGTAAATTAAACATGGCGAGTTTAAATTCAATCACAGAGGACAGTATATTCCTCATGTTGTCATAAAGAGACCCTAACAGGGCAGGGCAGGACAGTAACGTGTTCCGTCATCGGATGATGGTATTCTCGGTTACTCTCTCACTAACATGAGTACAGAGTAAGCTAAACATGTACACTAATGAATGAGAGGGGTCTTCTTCTGAGGCGTGCACATGTCTCACGTACAACACACCTGTTCCTGTTTTGACATTACTCTCACACTGACATGAGTAGTAAGCTAAACATGTACACTAATGAATGAGAGGGGTCTTCTTCCCGCCTTGAGGCGTGCACATGTCTCACGTACAACACACCTGTTCCTGTTTTGACATGTGCAAGCATGTGTGTGTTGTGTAAACGTGGTGTGTGTGTGTGTGTGTGTGTGTGCAAGTTGTGGGTTGTAATGCAGAAGAGCAACTTCTGACACTTTCGTTTTGTTGTTTGGTAAATTGAAACTGGCAGTTTTTTTTGTCAGACTACTCTCAAAAGGCGTAGTATTATAATACATAAAGTATGAAAGAAATTGCTCTTATGGACATGTGAACAATAAGGATTGCTCATTAAGTGATGAAATATCTCAAGGTAAATGCTCTCTCACATTGTTCACACAAATCCCTTATTGACCCAGTTTATGTTTATGCTCTGTGAAATGATGCAGGTCATGTAGTAACATGTGGTTTGGAAATATACTGAATCAGCCACTCCCAGCAAAGAATGTTTGGATGTGTTTTGTTTTGTCTCTTTGGACTATAGCGATGAGCATGAGCTGCTCTCTTTAGTGCCATCTTGTGTTGATCGTGCTATAAAACACAACTTCATCGATCTCAAATGGGAAAAAATACACCCATTTAAAACATACATTATATATACACAAATATACATTTATTAAATAAATACATTTTGTAACTGTTTTGTAAAAATAAACAATGTATAGCTAACATGCAGATACACATGTATGGCTAAAAAACAAATATAAAAATCGAAATACTTATAAATATTTAACAAATTATTTATTTTATCATGTTATTTATATATTATTTATTTAATTATTATATTACCAGTAAAAGTACACACCCTTATCTTAAGACCGGAAGATTAGACTGATTTGTCTTTGTAAACTAATCTTTGTATTTTAAGAATAATATTATCCATCATATTCGTGCTCTGTACGTTCCAATTTACATATTATTGTCATAAATAAAAACAAAAATAAGCTAAAATATAAAATGGATATTTTTGAGTTTAAATGATGTAATTGTGTCATTCCTTTGGTGGATTATGGACTGAGCGGGTTTGTTGAAAACAATATTACAAATTCAGTTATTCTTTAGCCTTGTCAGAGTCAGAGGGAGAACATGTCTGTCGATCAGCAAACGCACTGGTCAATCTCTTCAAGCTCAAGTATAACATCCTTCAGATCAAATATTCCATAGGAATTTTAGGATATTTGTCAGCCCTGTTACATGACATATTTACAATGCAAAGTGTAACAGGGTAGAATTTAACAGGGTGGTCATTTTATGCGTATAAAGCCCATTACTTGCTCGGAAAGAACAACACAGTGGAAGATTAACATTTAGGAGGAATTTTAATATAGAATGTAGAAACATTTTCATGTCGAGTTTAAATTGACACAACAGGGTGGACATGTTAAGTTTTACGTTATTGGATAAGACTATGATAAAAAGAGATAAAGGTTTATGACTAATATTTTTTTTCTTGGAGTTGCTTCCCTTTAAGGAAATGTCACTTCTAGCAAGATTTAGGGCATAATACTTAATATTTAAAAAGACAATTAGCACCAATCTAAACAGGGTGGACTGGATTTTAAAGGACAAACTAATGTAACATTTAAAACGATACATGTATCACAATAAATTGTCAAAGAGAATAAGTAAATGTATACTAATACTCAAAATTCTAATTTAGAAATATATATGTAACCTTTATTAAAGTGAAGTTAAGAAAACATGATTGGGGTATGGGAATTTGTCAAGTGCAAAATTATATTTATTTATTTGTCATTGTTCTTAGGTACTAATCATTATGATTTACATCTGCTGTCATGGCAAACCATGTGGCATGAAAGTTGATAAACAGTTTAAGCCAAATATGCTGTTTTATGGGGGACATTGAATCTATCAAACTGTCGGAATGAGCCAGTGTCTACCAGCACTCTTGGAATGTTTTCTTGTCCAATAGAAAAATATAGACACATATTAATGTTCTATAAAATAAAATTATATTGTAATACCAGTCTTTAAATGTTTAATGAGTCCCATATATGACACTAGGGGCCGCTAAATACTCTTGTAAAATATTCAACATAAACCTCTCAAAAGTAGCTTGTGGCCGCTAGATGGCAATACTTCCCCACTAAACCATTTCCCCCCCTTTGATTATTTTTATGTTCGAACTTCCATTGATTCGTTCTTTTCATAACAATAACAATAGACGAAACGAAAACGTGATTTCTATTTGCAAAGACTCATTCGCAAAACTGCAAGAAAGGAATTGCACAATTACATCTAGCCGTGCTCTTTTTATGCAGTGTCAGACAGTGGCTGTATGTTGTATTGCACCCTATGAGAAACCACCCTTTCTGCCACCCCAACCCCACAAACTCACACACAACGATGAATAGGTGAGACAACAGAAGTTCTCTTACACAAAATTGGCCTTTTCAAATAGCCAACAATATTATTTACTTATTTATCCTCCTTTTCTTTTAATTGTCAAGCTAAGCTATTTTCAGTCCGTGTAAAAATGCAGGAAAGGATGTTGATATGGTAACTAATAGCTATGTTTAAGTCTTTAATACTCAAAGTGATCATTGAGTATACAAACTATCAGTATAATGATAATGTTGCTTTTTTTATGGAGATGGGGTGTGAGAGAGGCACTGGAGTGAATACGCATACGGAAGTTTAGTTTTTAATTGGTAAAATAATGAGTTGGATTTGTTTAATTGTTTGTAAACATATTTTGTTTAGATTTTTTATTTTTTAACCCTTAAATTGTTTTAAAAGTCAAAAGTCTCTCTCTCTGCGTGCGGCTTCGGGTGTGTGTGGCTGTATGCACAGATAACAGCGCGCGAGTCCCGATTTTCGCCTCTTCTTTTGCGTTTAAAATCGCTTAAATGTGTAAATTGCCAAGACAAAACACGTCCAAATGATAGACTTTCAGTCTATGATGGTTAAATTTAGACAGGTAATCCTCGAATCTCATATGTGCGATTGTGCGTGTGCTGAACTGTGGGGCATGATCCGTAGGCCTATGGATCAACTGCGATCAGTTGCACGGTGCACCCCTAATAATTCATGAACACACTTATCATCATGATTGCTATCTTACCAGAGATGGAGAAAAATCCTACTCCAGTAAGTAGTAAACGTGGCCTTGTCCCCAAAAATGTTGGTACTCAAAACCGCATCCCTTTAGCACACCAGTTATGTGCAAAACAGGCCTTACCTGATCTCAGCTAACTTTCAGGAATGTCCATACTTTCTCTGAACAATTTGTCTCATTTTGAAGTTAAAGTTAGAAGCATGTATGCTAATTTTCCAGTGATTTATGTGTTGTTTGAAGTCTTGCTTGGCTGTCTGTAAGTGTGTGTGATATTGCAGGGCCTTGTATTTGACTGGTGTTGTTTACAGTGCTGTCCCTGACGAGTGGATTCTGAGAAGCTGCCTCATATAAACATAAATAACCTGCCTTGCTTCTGCCACCGGCGCAAAACAAGCAGCTTCAATCAGCACTATCAGTGATCTCAACAAATCAGGTAC
The DNA here is from genome assembly GCA_036326025.1 of Chrosomus eos. Taxonomy (NCBI): domain Eukaryota; kingdom Metazoa; phylum Chordata; class Actinopteri; order Cypriniformes; family Leuciscidae; genus Chrosomus; species Chrosomus eos. The sequence continues at coordinate 10,148,252 of CM070831.1, forward strand.
CTGTAAGTTACCTAAAGCAGTGTGTCTTTTGTAAGGACTTTATATGTTTGGCCCTCTGTAGAAGTGAATGAAACAAAATGAGATCAACATTTTCTGGAGGTGAAGAGTTTCATACCCTATTTATTTTAATTTTATTCTGTCGTTATCAGACTCAGAGCATCTTTATTCATGTGCAATGACTTTTCTTGCATCTGTCGTACTTTCCTTATAGTCAAGCGCTTGGAAGACATCACAGGGAGCTGTAATTAGTGTTTCTCTGTTATCCCGTATGTCTCAGACAGATAGCCATGACCCGGAGGTGCTGCGGCGCTGGCATAAATGCGACCGTGAAATGCACGCTATTTTTAGGTGGTGCAGATGCTTCACACAATGGGAGCCAAAGACTTTTCCCCTCCTACATTCCCTAAAATTACTTGACGTGGTTCTTTTGTCTGCCTTCCAAGCCTATAACAGAGGATGGCTTACAGACAGCATGAGACAATAAGACGTCAATATTATCATCCTTGGCAGGAGAAATACAGTAATGGATAATTCTAAGTGGACATGGATCACAGATTATAATTGTGATGTTTTTTTGCACTTTATGCTTTATTTCGCAAGCACCCAGCAGGATTAAAAATAGGATAATCTTTCATATATATGTGTGTATATATATACACTGAACAAAATTATAAACGCAACACTTTTGTTTTTGCCCCCATTTTTCATGAGCTGAACTCAAAGATCTAAGACTTTTTTTATGTATACAAAAGGCCTATTTTTCTCAAATATTGTTCACAAAACTGTCTAAATCTGTGTTAGTGAGCACTTCTCATTTGCAGAGATAATCCATCCACCTCGCAGGTGTGGCATATCAAGATGCTGATTAGACAGCATGATTATTGCACAGGTGTGCCTTAGGCTGTCCACAATAAAAGGCCACTCTAAAAGGTGCAGTTTTATCACACAGCACAATGTCGCAAGTTTTGAGGGAGCGTGCAATTAGCATTTTACTGTCCTCACTATGTGTCCTGATACATAGCTATTCAGCAAGCTTAACACTCCTCCACAAAGTACCCAAGACAGAGTTAACTTGAAGTGTATTTAATGGAAGCGGTGTAAAACTGCAAAAAACAACAATAGACATACATTAACTTACAAGACACTTCAATGAGCATAAACATCTTCTAAAACATACATTTTCAAATATAGATGGTGTAACATACATACTAGCATAGACAACATTCCAATAGTCCAATTTGTACACACATCTAACATCTTCAAATACAACACCACAATATATGACAAACACCAAAGAACCTTCATAACAATGATTTTAGAAAACACTTACAGACAATGCCTTTTCAAGAGTGAAGTGTGAATGGAGATGGAAATCATCTGTGTGCTCTCTCAAATGCCTGACAACAAAATGGCTGAACAGCACATGCTCTACTTAAATAGTGTGACATTACCTCTAGGGGGCGCTAAATTGCGAACTGCACCAGAGAACAGCACACTCCCCACCTGGCATCTTTAAGATGTCAAACCCTACAAGCAAATAAACCTTTAGTGTCCATTCTATAGAACTAACCACAGAGTCCGTTACTGTCCTTACTCAAGAGAATAATGATTTCAGAGATTGGTCGCAAAAACAGCTTAGAGACACCTTCTCTGACAATTTTCACTTCGACCTTCCTTACTTTCCCATCATCACTTGGAAAAGTTTTAGTGATTAAGCCAATAGGCCAGTCGTGTCTTTTGGCTTGAACATCCCTTAGCAAGACCATATCTCCTTCTTGCACATCCGTTTTCTCATCTGTCCACTTTTGTCTTTTCTGTAGACCACAGATATATTGCTTCTCCACCTTTTCCAGAATCCGTTAGCCAGATGCTGGACTTGTCTCCACTGCCGTTTATAGAGATTACTATCATCAAACTGCCCTGGAGGTACAGAATGTGCTCCAATCTTTTGCGTAAGGAGCATAGCAGGAGTAAGAATAAGAGGTTGTTCTGGATCGGAAGACACAGAAGTTAATGGTCTTGAGTTTACTATGGCAGTAACTTCGGCCATAAAAGTTGTTAAAACTTCATGTGTAAGTTTGGCAGATCCGAGTTTGAGAAGCATGGCATCAAGAATTCGACGAGACACTCCAATCATTCTCTCCCAACTACCTCCCATGTGTGAGGAATGTGGCGGATTGAACAACCAAGTACAACCTTGCTCTGAGAGGTAGCTTTCTACAGGTTCGTTGGCATGCGTAGAACCAACCTGCAGTTCTTTGCTGGCCCCTATGAAGTTTGTCCCACAATCAGACCTCAGTTGTTTCACAGGTCCTCTGATTGCAAAGAATCGTCTAAGGGCATTGATGAAACTAGATGCGTCAAGTGATTCAATGATTTCAATGTGAATAGCTCGTGTACTCATACACGTGAAGATGACTGCCCAACGCTTACTATTACTTTGTCCTCCACGTGTTCTTCTTGCAGTGACAGACCATGGACCGAACACATCTAGACCTACAAAGGTGAATGGAGGATCGGTGCTCAAGCGATCAACTGGTAGGTCTGCCATTCTCTGCTCTTCAGACCTTCCCCGTAACTTACGACATGTTACACAGCTGTGTATTAGACTGCTGATACGTCTCTTGCCGGCGACAATCCAGAATCCAGCTGCCCTAACAGCTCCTTCAGTGAAATGGCGGCCTTGGTGGCAAACTCTTTCGTGGTAGTGTCTAATGAGCAGAGAAGTAACATGGTGTCTACCTGGAATTATAATTGGATGAGCCTCATTTGATGGCAATTGTGCTTTCGACAATCTTCCTCCAACTCGAAGTATACCTTGAGCATCAACAAACGGACAAAGTTTGACAAGGGGACTTCGTTTCTTAATAGGTTTTCCCTGTTTGATGCTCTGCATTTCCTCTGAATAGGTCTCAATTTGAACAGCAAGAATGATTTTAGTCTTTGCCTCATCCAATTGGACTGCACTCAAAGGTTTCTTACAGATATGCCAGCCATGGCAGGAATCCTGTTTGCCTTCTTTTGAGAAGGAATGAGCTATATGTGAGAGTCGTGCTACAGCTCTAGAAGCTGACGTCCAGCTTGAAAACCTTTCAAAACGTGCACTTCCAAGACATGGAGAAAGGTTTGTTATACAAGTCGTTACCTCAGGTCGCAATTCTGCATCAGATTCAGGATGGATGAGTTCAAAGGCCTCCACAACTGGTGGGCAGGTTTGGGTATACGACAGGAATTTTGGACCAGTAAGCCATGCAGAGACAGTAAGCTGGTTTGCTGAAACGACTCTTGTCCCACAGTCAGCTGGGTTAAGATCAGTTTGAACATAGAACCACTGATGTTTCTGAGTTGAACGTCTAATTCGTTGCACTCGGTTATTAACATACACAAAGAAGCGTTTTGATTCATTGAATATATAACCAAGAACCACCTTGCTGTCGGTGTAGAATTTCATGTTCTTCAGTTCCAGGTCCAACTCTTCAGTGATCACTTCTGCTATTTCTACTGCGAGAACAGCAGCGCATAGTTCAAGCCTGGGAATGGTTAGGTCAGGTTTTGGCGCCAGTTTTGTTTTACCAAAGATGAACCCAACCTCAGTCTGTCCATGAGCATCTGTAACCTTTACGTAGCCAACAGCAGCAATGGCTTTAGTTGATGCATCACAAAATATACAAACTTCTTTTTCCTGAGCTTGTGAATAAGGAATTGATGTGTATATTCTTGGGATCTTCACCTCTTTCAGATGTTGTAGAGAAGTACACCATTTCCGCCATTCCTCGAATTTGTGATCGGGAAGGGGTGCATCCCAATCACAGTTGTCACTGGTCAGATCTCTTAGAATTTTTCGACCTTGAACACTCACAGGAGCAGCAAACCCAAGCGGGTCGAACAGGCTATTTATAGTAGATAACACACCACGTCGAGTATATGGCTTTTCAACATCAACCACTTGGAATGTGAGTGTATCTGCAACAAGGTCCCATTTTAGGCCTAGGCTTCTTTGCACAGCGTAAAGTTCTTGGCCAACATCAAGGTCCTGTAAGCCCTTGGCAAGATCAGCAGCAGGGAAGGCTTTCATAACCTCTAGTTTGTTGGATGCAATTTTATGCAACTTAAGATTGGATTGGGCCAACATCTCTTGAGCTGCTTTCAGCACACTGACAGCTTCCTCTACTATGGGGAATGATTTGAGGCCATCGTCTACATAAAAGTGTCGTTCTACAAATTTTCTCACTTCTGTTCCAAACTCTCTTTCCCCCTCCATAGCTGTCCTTTTCAGACCATAAATGGCCACAGCAGGTGATGGGCAGTTACCAAACACATGAACTCTCATGCGATACTCCCTGATCTCACCATCAAGTTGGTGGTTATGGAACCACAAGAAACGGAGGTAGTCGCGATGATCCTCTTTTACAAGGAAACTATGAAACATCTGCTTAATGTCTGTCATCACCGCAACTGGCTCAGTTCTGAAGCGCATGAGTACTCCAAGCAAGCTATTATTAAGGTCTGGACCTCGAAGGAGAACATCATTCAACGACACACCATTGAACCGTGCACTTGAATCAAACACAATTCTAATTTGTCCAGGTTTTTGAGGGTGGTAGATTCCAAAGCTTGGTAAGTACCAACATTCCTTATCTCGGTCTATGGGAGGCGCTACTTCAGCATGATTGTTTTCAAAAATCTTTTCCATGAACTCTATAAAATGATCCTTCATCTCGGTGTTCTTTTTCAGAGTGCGACTGAGTGACAGGAGTCGATTCAAAGCATGCGGTCTGTTGTTGGGTAAGCGTTGTCTTGGTGTACGAAATGGCAGAGGAGCTACCCAACTGTTTGCACCCTCTTTACAGAATTCCTGATTCATGATCTCTAAAAAAAGTTCATCCTCAAATGAAGCAGCAAGCTTATAGTCATTGTCCGTCTGGCTGAAAATCAATTTGCCCACATCGGTGCGTGTTGATCTGACAGGAGACTTGTTTTGTTCACCTGACAACCGTACTTTCATGTAGATACTGTTCTCACATGGTGTCAGGTAACTGGGACGTCCGTTCCAGAGGAGGTTAGTTTTATAGGAACAAACAGTGGGCCTATGAACACCATTGAGACAGACATTACCAATTATAACCCATCCTAAGTCCAAACGTTGAGCAAAGAGTTCATTGGGACGACCATTGCACTGACCTCGTACCTTATGTACACGAATGATATCTCTGCCAAGCAACAAGAGAATCTCGGCTTCATGGTCAAGAGGCGAAATCTTGTCAGCTACAGCTTTAAGATGGGTATGACTACGTGCAGCTTCTGGAGTTGGGATTTCATCCCTATTGTTAGGAATTAAGTCACATTCGGTGAGAGTTGGTAGTGATAAGCAAACTTCTCCATCTGCCGACTCCACAATGAAACCACTTGCTCTCCTCCCTGCAGCATCTGCTGTTCCAGAGCACGTCTTGAGTGTATATGGACACGCAGCACCTTGGATTTTAAAAACATCAAAGAAAGCTGATCTAGCCAGCGACACATTACTCTGGTCATCCAATAGCACATACATTCTTACTTTCTTTTCGGGATGACCCTTTGGATAGACATTTACTAGGCAAATTTTAGAGCAAGATTTACCATTGAGTCCTCCTCCACACACTTCAGTACACATGGAGGTAGTCGCAGCTGATGCACTTTTTCTTTGCTCCCCACCATGCTCATCCACTGGTGAAGAAGAATCTGCCATAATCCAAGGTGCTGGTCCTGCATGAAGAGCAGAGATGTGCCGATCACTATTGCATTCCTCGCAATGCACTACAGCTCTGCAATCCTTTGCTTGATGCGCTGTTGAGGAACAACACCTGAAGCATATAAAATGCTGTGACAGAAAGTTTTCGTTCTACTAGGGTTTTATTTCTAAAAGCTCTACACTTTTTTAGAGAATGAGGTCTTCTGTGAAGAGGGCATTGTTTGTCTGGATCCTCATTTAGGTGCTCTGAAGAGAGTTTTCCAGAATTTTCTACCTCTGTCCTGTTCACCGAGAAGGAGACTTTTGGTTTCCATGCTTTGGTTGGATGTTGCTTCTCAACTCTGAAAGGGACTGTGCTGGGAGTGTAGAGGAAAAAACTGGGATCGTTCCGCATCTCTGCTGTTGAGACACAAAGTCGACAAAAAGCGAAAAAGGAGGATATGGAACACAATGCTCTCTTTTGTAGTGAGACCCCTTACTCATCCACTGTTCTTGAACGCTGTGAGGTAATTTCTCTAAAATTGGGTTTATCCCTCTCGCTGTGTCAAGGAAGTTGAGCCCTGGGAGATAACCTTCTTTCTTTGCTGCTAATATTTCAAGAAGTAAGTCACTGAGCTCTTGCAGTTTCTTGTGGTCTTTTATTGAAAGTTTAGGGAAATCGTGAAGTCTGGAGAACAAGAAAGCTTCGATAGCTTCAGGAGAACCATAACTTCTGTCAAGCCTCTGCCAGACCATATCCAGGCCCGCAGCTGGATTATTAACATACACAGCTCGGATACGTTTGACATGCTGTAGTGACTCCCCACCAATCCACTTGATTATGAGATCTAACTCTTCACTAGGTTTGAGATTCAACCCCTCTACTGCATTTTTGAAGCTTGATTTCCATGACAGATAACTGGCAGGATGATCATCAAATACTTTAAGCCCTGTAGTAATAAGATCTCTTCGCGTTAAATAAGCAGCCAGTTCCAAAACATCTGTAGGATAAACTTTTGCTGTGACTGGAGGCTGACTGACAAAGTCTGCATGGTGCTGTGAGTACTGGTTGGGGCTATGCACACCTGCAGGTTGAGGATGACTCTCATCTACAGAAGAAGAGAAGTGATTTCTGACATATTCTCCTGTACGTTCGATGGACTGGTGGATTGATGAAGCATGACCTTCTCCCTTTTCAGATTCACTCTTTTCTGATTTAACAAATGCCTCAAACACCTCAGCTTCTGCTGAGGCAGCCTCAGCCTCACACTCTTCCTTTAGAGCATTTAACGTAGCTTCAATGCGTGCTTTCTCAACTTGCATCTCGATCTCTCGTTTTGCGAAGGCCGCTCTTTTACGTGCTCCTTCTGCTTTAGCACGAGCTTGTGCAGCTGCTATGCTGCTTGTAGACTTGCTTGATCTTCGTGAAGAGGATGACGAAGATGATGCAGCACATTCTGACCTAACCTCTAGGCCTTCTAGATCGACACTTATGGAATTGGTATCCGACATTTTTGTTGAGGGAAGACGATGTATCTTCAATTCACATTGAATCCCGAAGTATGATGTCTTTTTACTTTACTTTACATTCCCTAAAATTACTTGACGTGGTTCTTTTGTCTGCCTTCCAAGCCTATAACAGAGGATGGCTTACAGACAGCATGAGACAATAAGACGTCAATATTATCATCCTTGGCAGGAGAAATACAGTAATGGATAATTCTAAGTGGACATGGATCACAGATTATAATTGTGATGTTTTTTTGCACTTTATGCTTTATTTCGCAAGCACCCAGCAGGATTAAAAATAGGATAATCTTTCATATATATGTGTGTATATATATACACTGAACAAAATTATAAACGCAACACTTTTGTTTTTGCCCCCATTTTTCATGAGCTGAACTCAAAGATCTAAGACTTTTTTTATGTATACAAAAGGCCTATTTTTCTCAAATATTGTTCACAAAACTGTCTAAATCTGTGTTAGTGAGCACTTCTCATTTGCAGAGATAATCCATCCACCTCGCAGGTGTGGCATATCAAGATGCTGATTAGACAGCATGATTATTGCACAGGTGTGCCTTAGGCTGTCCACAATAAAAGGCCACTCTAAAAGGTGCAGTTTTATCACACAGCACAATGTCGCAAGTTTTGAGGGAGGTGCAATTAGCATGCTGACAGCAGGAATGTCCACCAGAGCTCTACCATAAGCCGTCTACAAAGGCGTTTCAGAGAATTTGGCAGTACATCCAACCGGCCTCACAACCGCAGACCACGTGTAACCACACCAGCCCAGGACCTCCACATCCAGAAAATTCACCCCCAAATCCAGAAAATTCACCCCCAAGATCATCTGAGACCAGCCACCCGGGCAGCTGCTGCAACAATCGGTTGGCATAACCAAAGACTTTCTGCACAAACTGTCAGAAACCGTCTCAGGGAAGCTTATCTGCATGCTCGTCGTCCTCATCGGGTTAGGGTGAACTTTTAACACTGTAAACCTATGAGTTTATTTTGCTATTCTATCTTTGCATGCATATATGATCAGTTGCATTTTAAACATTTGCATTTAGCTTTGTTTTTTCCACCCCTGCTGTCGACAATCCAATCAACCAACCTGAAACAGAGATTTGGATTAAGACCCACCGGTCGGGAAACACTGTTCTACAGTACATTTCTTAATAAATTACTATTTAGTCCTTCTAGAAGAGATATCAGCATGGCAACATCTGACCCTGATTTCCAGTGGCCCTTGACAGGCTTGTATCCAAACATACCCTGTGAGTTATGCTTGTATAACAGAATGGGAGGCAATCCATCCAACAGAGGTCAGGATTCACAGTGTTTGCCAAGGCGAACTAACTGCTTGCTGCCATTGGCTTCTGATTACAGCAGGCGAAGGTCAGGCGAAGAGACGGTCAAACGCGGATGAGATGAATGACTCAAGCATCAGAGACAATGACACACAGTTCTGAGAACACACTTCTATATTTTTAGCAACTTAAAATACAGTGTACAAATCACTTTAATGGATAGTGGGCCAAATATAAATGGGGTGAATAAATATGGCAACTGTTAAAGGTGCATCTTGTCATTTTTTCAGTGTAATGTGCAGAGATAACTAAAGTGGCACTATGAAAACATGTCAGTGTTTCTCATTTGATTGGTTGCAAACATAGACCTCTTTGGTAATTGTACCATAGTCTTTGTCAATTCTTGGACACTTAATTTTAGGGTGTTGTTCAAGATGGTATTTATTAAAGTAAATAAGATGGTACTGTTTTTTTCTGTTAGAGCAGTGCTGTTTTTAGCCGCAGGGGGGAGACAGAGATGCATTCTGATCATAATCAGTCATCACACCACTTACCAACTCTTTATCCTTGTAAAAGTCTTTTTATCTTTGAATCGTTTTTTAACGCACCTTTAAAAAGATAGTATTCAAATGTCTTTCTAAATAATTACATTTAAAAAAATATATATATAAATATGCAAATTATTATATAATCTTGTGCATATAAGGATATTTTTCCTCAATGTAAATAAGCTTACTTGCTATTAAATTATAATTTAATATAAATTAAAATTAAGATATTATAATCTGCCAATCAAAAATATGTTAATATATTAATGTATAAGAGTTTTTCAACCATAAACTATTGGTTATTATATATTTTATATGTATTATCATATATTTTAATATTTTTCATTTAAACTATTTCTCTTGTGATTTTGCATTATCTGGGTATCATCAGACTACATGTCATGACAATCAGCCTGAGAACTTTTTTAATAAATAAATATGAACATTGAATCTGCAATATTGAACCCACTCGCAATGCATGACTGTAGTGCTTTACTGTGTTTTCCCTCTACAACAGTATAAGCATTCCTCCCTGACTCCTTTAATCTGCACATTAATCCTACATATCACACTGATGTAAACATACTGGTACTCTCTAAATACTTACACACACTCACAGGCTCTTTTGACGTTGGAGATCTGCTGCTGCTGATAGATAGAGAAAGAGAGAAAGAAAGAAAGAAAATAAGGTGGCGGGCTGTGGGTTGCAGTTGAGGAGGGTTTCTGGACTGTCATGCATTTGGGTTAGTGGAAGTGATGACACAGCTGGGCGGAGCCAAAAAGCAGAAAGTTCTCAGTCTTCTCATGTTGGAGGAAGAGAAAAACATCAACTGCTTTACGGCCTGCCATGTAGAGCTAAAGAAAGCCAAGAAAAAAAGCAAATTAATCAGACCTGGAACTTATCTGGGCCACAAAATCTGTATATACAGAGTAATCTCAGCCTTAACAAGCAACAAGCCGAATCAATGACTGAAAGATAAGAACAGAAAAAAGATATAAGCAGAACATCTACAACCAGCCACAGCCAACTGCAAATAAAAGAACATTAAATCTCTGAAGATCTGCAGCAGAGGATGACTAAACCACGCCAAAAACAGCATTATGTTTTCTTCAAACTTATTAAAAACCAGTTTGACTTTATTTGTGTCATGCGTCTACAAAAGTTCTGACTCAATTATCATATCAGATACAGGTGGAGCTGGGGAAGGTGAAGGGTTTTAGACTAACTCTGAAAGCTCACTGCAACAGCCATTTAAATGTTGAGTATAAGCTCATTGGCTGCAGATGCGACATGAACCGATCAGCTTGTGCCAAGTAGTCAACACTGTAAATATCACCGCCTTGCGTTGAGGACCGATCAGCCTGCGCCATCTAGAGTTTCATGATAGAACTAGGCATTCAAAACCCTTTTGTGCATATGTCTCTAAAATCCCTCATCATAACTGTAACACTGCTGGATCTCATGCTGTAGCGTCACAGAACTGCAAATGCAAAATTTTAATGTATCAATGACCCAACAAACTTAGGCTGTGTTTGAAATCGCATACTCTCTTGAGTAAATATTTACGTTATTTTGAATAAGTAAATACTTTGTGACTGCTAAAAAAGTATGTTCTATAGGCCTATATATGAATGTGTGTAGGTGAATGTAATCCGGACATGCTACATTCGCCATTTTGTCATCAATTGCGTTGCTTAGCACAAATCCTCTTCCGTGGCCTCATGGGACAGTAAAGTGTCTTATGCACACTTCAGAATCGCGCCAGAAGTAGCAGGTCATCCGGGTACTTTTTGCCTAAGCTTTTATCGAGTGAATTCGGACATATTTTGTTTAAAAAACTAACAAATGTAATGCGTAAAGTGTCAAGAGCCCAACTAAAGAAATAAAAAATATTTGAGCCCTGTTATAACAAAGAAATAAAGGCAATAGGTTTGTAAAAAGTGAAGATGGTAAAGTTGTTTTGGAGTTGTCAGATCATCCTCTGCTATGAGATCTTGAGAGATTTGATGTGGGGGTTTTTTTTGCAGTTGATTTCATCTGGCTATGGCTGGAAGTCGGTAGTTGTTTTGTTTCTGCTTATCTCTTTTTTCTGTTCTCTTCTTTCCTTCAGTGATTCTGCTTGTAAACAGGCTTGTTAAGGCTGAGATTACTTGAATATATACAGATTTTGTTGCCCCGAAAAGGTCCAGTTCTGGTTTATTTGATTTGCTCTTGGCTGAAATGCGGCATTGCTGTATGGCCTGCTGTGGCCCAGTTCTGGCAAATAGGAGCGGTCCGCCAAAGTGCCATCATTTAACGCGGTGTGTGGGCCGGATTATCATTCCACGCGTGTCAGGTTCAGTCCGGATATAGACCAACTCAATGTTGCTATCTGGGAGGTGTTTCTTTTCTGCTTACACACATTAGCACAATTTTATACATTTAAATACACACAGAATACACTCAAATATAAACACAAGTAAGAATTTTACATCAAAAAATCTTTTAGGGCTAAATTAATATTGATTATGTTTTCATTATACCTTTAATGTATTTGCCTCTTTCTGATGGTAAACTTCAGTTCTGACACTCGCATATCTTGCTTGTCTATTCTTCCTGGTCTGTTGTTTTCAACCTTTTTGGCTACATTCACTATCAGTTTTTGGGATTGTCAACCGAATTTACTTACAGGTGTGAACCTCGAAATGTCCTATTTACACAGCAGCTTACAATTGCATCAGGATACTGAATGTGCAACGAAGTATGTATGAATGAGTCAACTCGTATTCTCTGACAAGAAACCATGCGACAGTGATATCAATATCAAAGAAGGCGACGTCCAAAAAACTGGAAAGCGTAGCATTTCTGTCACACGTAGAGGACAAAACCTACAGGAGCAGATCTGGTGGAAAACAGTGACTGGATCTAAAACCTTCAGACGACACACATCTCATATCTCCATCTCTGTAAGTTACCGAAACCATACATGAAAACCCACAACACAGACACACGGCTCTCTCGAATTGTATGACGTGATGGACAACCTGTCCAGTCCGGTTCCGTTCACACAGTGCAGGTTTTTTTGAGGTGTAAAATTTACAGGGGTTTTCGGTTAAAGAATGCGGTTGTCACTCCTGTAAATAACTGAACTGTGTGAACGGAACTGTATTAAGGACTCAAATACATGACTGACAACCATATTATGCTGCTGTGTGAACGTGGCTTTACTCCTTCTGTAAATCCTCATTTCTCCCCTCAGCAGAGAGAGCCCCACCTGTGTTTTTGCAGAATGCCAATAGACTGTGAAAATGTATATTCTGTACTGCTCACTTCTGTCTGGGTTCAGAAACAATGAGGCAGGAGCACACTGAAAACAAGCGGGGCAAAATGAACCGGGCCCTCTGGAGCAGCAGAATATCTGTCACTGCCAGCAGACGGGGCCGGCGCGGGGAATCGGACGGCTTGAGGAGAATGCTGATCCACCGCAAACTGCACGCTCTCTCTCTCACTCGCTCTTCTGCTCTCTGCTCATGATGTTTAGAAAATGGCACAGTGCCGCGGTGGGGCCCTTAAATGTGCCCGGTGAAGAATGATGTCATTGATGGGTGCTGCTGAGAGAGAGAATGAGAACTCACCTTTATTTGACTTTAATGCTAACAAGGAACTGAAGCATAAAGCCTGTAGTTGCATCCCAAATGATGCTTTATACATTATTGTACACTAGCCTACTACTTATACATGTACTCAACCGTGTGGTGTATGAATTTTAAAAGGTTATTTTGTCCTTGAACATTGGAGTCAAATAGCCCCTCCCTATGTAATTAAAGCTGCGACAAATAAGTGTATGAAGTGTCCAACATTACACACATTACATTACATTACATTCTCATAATAAAGAATTAAACTAGTAGGTCTAATATAAAAAATCTGAAATGACAAAAGCACATAACAAAATTAAAAATTTGAAGGTAGCCTACACTTTTTTTGTTTTATTCAAAATTAACAACACTTAAATAATGAGTCAAAACATCAATATTTCTCAGTAAACTTATTTTTGTCTTACCCCAATTCACATATGGTAAGCCTATTATAATTGTTTATATTTTAGACATGACAGTTCACGTGATGTTCTTTGTCGGAAATTGCGAACTTCACTTACCCGTGCGTGCCTCGTCATATCCATTGAGAAAAGTTGCTTTAACGTGCTTAAAGTGTAAATTGCAGGTTAACCTCCACAACCAATTAATGTGTACATTAAAGTGCACAATATGTATATATTTAAAAATTTCTGTCTTAAAATGTGTTAAAATAACATTTATTGGGGTTTCTTCAAAGGTAGCGTGTTTTTTACAGTAACTGGGTGATGACGTCATAAAAGGGGGCGCGAGCGGTAATGCACTCACTCTGTGTGTGAGGGTCGAGTGAGAATAAAACGATTTGCAGGACTCCCGCAAACTAGAAATATCTACGAATAAAACATAAAAACTAATAGATTTCTATTCATCTGTTGCAGAAAAGCAAGAACAACTAAAACAAAATAGAAACGGTTTACAGGCAGAGTTTCTATTTCTAACATGTCCGCAGCGATGAAGCCAATCACAGACATATGTGTTGATTTCTTGAACGCAATAATGGCCAATCAGAAGCATTTACGATAGACTTCCCTCACCGCTCAAAACTGACTTTTTGTTCAGTGCTGAATTCTGTTTGCTGGCAAATCCGCTAATTATAACAAACATAGTGTATATATTATGAAAGCTTCATTGATAATAACAGAGATGTGCGAGATCTCTGTGAACTGATGTCAGCTTTTTAGGGATTATTATGGGAGCGCACTTTGCGCGCAGTCATGCCAAACCATGCACGCAGTAGCCCGCTTGCTTTTATGTTATAACAGTGGTTTGTGTGTTACTGCTTTATAACAAATAATTGATCAGGAGCATGTGATGTGTATGGTGGCGACACGTATGCTAACTTGAAAGTATTTGGAGGTACAGAAAAAAAGTATTTTGCGGGCGGGAGCAGGACAAAACAAATGTTGCGGTCGGGAGAAAGTAATATAAGAAAGTAGTTGAGAACGTCAGTTATAACGACCCACGTATTAAAAAATATCGGGTTTAAACCGGGCTCGGGCTCATAATTACAGTTAATGTGTCGGGCCGGACCGGGCTCGGACACAGCGGACTCGGACACAGCGGGCTCGGGATTGATTTTTTTGGGCCCGATCTAAGCTCTACCTCGGGTAAGTTATGCTAACACTTACAGGCACGAATCAGTACATCCCGCACAAACACAATCGTTAACCATTTTTGCTAGCTAGGTCTCCAATATAACCTGACTCCAGCTTGGAGCAGACAGTAAAAGCTTGGAGTCCCTGTTATGACGTGACGCCCAGCCTAGTGGAAGGAGGGGGCATGCTTAAAAGCACTGTAAAACGTACCAACTTTTCATATTATATTCGGCATTTTGGTATAAAAAACATAAAAAAAACAATGGTAGGTGGTTCTTATCTTTATGTTTAGTAAGCACATTGCATTATCTTCGTGAAATTTTTTACCTGCAATTTACACTTTAAAGTTTGACAAGTGTATAGTGTGGGACTGGCGAAGGTTAGTTGTCACAACGAGCGAGTAAAGTTGAAATGGAGCATCTAAATCTCGAGCCTCCGGAGAATCAGCCATTTAAACACACACACACACACACACACACACACACACACACACACACACACACACCCGAACAGCTAAAAGAGAACGTGACAGAGATCATAATAAAACAAGAATCAACACTGGCTTTGGCTTTTCGACGATGGAACTGAGGGATTGAAATGTGAAAGCGACTCGGAGATGACATTTTTATTACTCAGGTGAGTAAGGTATTTCATTTAACTGATAAAATGCCATGAAGCTCTGCTCTCTAACAGAGTTCATTGTAAAACATTGTGAAGGGTCATTTCATTATGGTTGTAGTGCTGTCCTGTCAATGGGTATAACTGATGTCTTCAGATAGTCAGCTTGAGATCTTTTATCTAAACTGGTTATATCTCTTAAGCCTAGTAGTTAATGTTTTATGAGCAAACATAGAGCACCCTTAAACTAAAATGAAAATGTAAAATATATTTTAAAAAAAAGATCATTCAAAATATATCTTTAAAAAGTAGGCTAAACATGAATTGTATTGAAAAGAGCTGCACTAAGCAGCACAGAATGAACTAGGCTACTAAAACACAACTGAAATGAAATTAAACTGAACTGAACAGAGCTTAATCAAATTGAACTGAATTGAATCAAAATTTGAAATTGAATCATGAATTTGAACCAGCTAATCAATATGAATAAAATTGAATAAGCCATAAGATTCCTTTAAGGCTTCTGAGTTAAGTCACTTGAGAGCATGATGATCCATTAGTGAATATTTGGGCAGTGAAGAGTGATAGTTGTTTTTTATTTCACACTGGGACTGGTTTCATGGAACGCTTCAAAGCAGTCTGAACTTCACCGTTCTTTCAAAACCATGGACTGAATTGAAGTAACTGCTGTGGCTTTCCTAGGCCAAATAACCAGGAACTGCCATGGAATAAAATCATCTGTCATACATTTCAATACGACTTTCGATTTCGACTGTCACAGGCGTAAATTGAGTTGAGTTGATTTTGAGTTGAGGGCTCTGTGATCCCTGGCATGGTCTAACTGCTCCTGATTGAGACTGCCATTCCACACGCCCCCCATCACATGCCCAAACACAGCAAGCTTTCTTACACATCAGCTGTGGTCCACTGTCGTTTGCGCCGCACCACAGCGAAGCTTGCACACAACTGAATATTTTATACTTAATTGGACACCAGAATTGAGGCTGCAATATTAAAACTTTGCCTGCCCTCTCTTTTTCCCATCTCCTCTACCACACTCTCTCATCCTCCTTTGTGCTGCGACTCCTTCTGTTCTCGCTTTTTCCAAAACAACACATTGTCTTTGATCAGCTCTGCATAGTCAATGCATCCCACCTCATTTCTGCAGTCAGATTTGTCAGACTGGTGGCAAAATGTGAAGGGCAGAGGAATTATAGTGGAATCATTACTGCTCCGTTTCATCATTCCATCAATTTTAGACCGCAAGTTTCACAGCTCTCAACCTGCTTTTCTGTGTTCCTCTAGACAGAACCAGCATTCGACCAATGGTTGAAATATCTATATTTGTCTGTATCCCACTAGTTACATATACATATACCATGCTTACAACACTTGAAAGGACGCCTACTTCATATGCATGAAAATGACCACACAGCAGATGTTGTGAATACCATAACATTTTCTAATAGCCTATTTAAGTTATTTTGATTATTAAACCAAGAAGTGTATATACCGGCCTACTTGGAACATTTTAAAGCTTATTAAATAGTGACTTTTTAGAGACAACTTTTTAGAAATTGACTTTTTGGAGATTTAAGCTTATTAAATAGTGAATTTTTAGAGATTGTACATAACCTAAATCTTTTTCCTTTAGCCAAGGAATTGAGGTTAAAGTCTATATTATGACACAGCACTGCTGGTTACCCAGCATGCTTTGTGGCTGGGGTCAAATCAGACCAAGTTTGATCTGATTACTTGTTCAAGGTTGTACTTGTGGGTAACCATTGTTGAGCAGTATATTCCTAAAAGGTTTTTTTTTAATTCATTTATTGCAGTAAAATGAACAAATAGTGATGGAGAAATACAGTTTTTCAAAACTCCAAATAAATTTTTACTTTGCAGAATGACTCACTGCTCGTCAAAACCGTATAAATGCAATGAAAACGCAGCCAAATATGCATAAAAACACCTTTTACAAACAAACTGCAAATGTTGTCTTGAAAAAGCAACTGTTTTAACTGTATTCAACATTGATAAATAAAAAGAGATGTTTAAGTTTCAGTGGATCAGTTGTCCACATCTGTCGCTATGGTTATTTTGGCAGTACAAGCGGAAACCAGGGTGAACGCGGATATTACGTCATTGACAGGTGAAAAGGAACGGGCACTATTTAAAATTGTGAATTTCTCTGAATTTACAAATTCTTGGAAACTTTTAGGATAATCTAAGTACACAATTGAAAGAAACATATAACACTGTGCAAGTGGTTTTTGGATATTTTGATACAAAATTCTTACATATTGTACCTCTAATAAGGTTCCCGCATGTGCACCGCAATAAATTAGAAATATGTTTGTTGATGGACATACACTTGTTAATGCTGAGTGATGATAAGGAATTACATTTGCACCATCTCATAATGTACCTCAAACTGAGTAGTGTATCACAGAAATGTCCTGCTCGAGTCGTCCTTGCGATGGAGGTTCGGGTTGAATAACTAGTTCTTCCAATGTTTCATCATCGGACTCGCGCTCGGATTGATATGGTAAATTCAACGCCATCGTTACTGTCTTTACAGTGTGTACAATCGCTGAGGACTGAGGAATCCTCCTGAGCTGAAGAACAGTTATGGTTATTGGCGTTTAGCTTCTGACACACGTTTAAGCGGTAGACCAATCACAATAGAGTGGACCATCTGACCAATCAGAGCAGAGGAGACTCTTTTTTGTAATCATTGAAAAATGTGGTGATGTGCAATATATATATTATGAGAAAGTGAAAGACCCCCAGAACAAAATTAGGAACCTTTAAAATAGCATAATAATAGAGGCAAGCTATTTTTGTAATAATATTTCACAATATTTCAATATTATTTTTGATCAAATAAATGCTGCTTTGGTAAGCATGAGATACTTCTTTCAAACACATGAAAAAAATTGACCAACCCCAAACTTTTAAACGGTAGTGATCTATATAGAGCAAAATTGTTTTAGAAAAGAAAATACTACAAGGCTCATAACTTCGGGAGGTGGCACCCTATGCAATATCAGTACATCAACTGAGATCAGAGTATAAAAGCGGTGATTAGCAGCGTTCCGGATCCACGATGCATCTCCAGAGGCCTCGTCAGCCTTCAGACCCTTAAACTAAACGGACTGGAGGCATGAGGAAGAGGAGGGCACAGAAAGATGGATAACTAAACAAAACAGCAAACAATATTAAAGATTCAGCTCAGAGAGATGTAACCTCACCGGCTGCCAACATCCAAATGAGATCCAGTGGTGTTTAAAATGTGGAGAGAATGCCCAAAAGGAAGGAGGTCACATGAATAATGAATGTGTGTGCGGACCCTCAGTTTCCTTTGTCATCTTAGAAGGCAAGGTCACATTTTAAAAGCTGGGCTCATACTTCCAGCCATAGCAATCTAAGACCGCGGCTCCTTATTATGCACCTCAGCTGCTTTTAGAAACGTATAAAATGCTTTTTTTATAGCATTGCTGAAAACACATCTGCCTCTATCTCTCTCTCTCTCCTGAGCAGAAGATGCCATTAGAGAATTGGAGTTCCCCCTCCCCTGCTTCTGTCCCCACTCCTCTCATTATGTCCATGCACCAAGGTGAAACACACCATCACAGCTTTCACTCCCAGGCTAAAGTTAGATTTACCCATTATCGGCCTCCGGAGCTCCAAATGGGCGATGTTCGCGGCACCTGCCACCGTGGTTAGTGTCTATAGAGGGAAATATCATTCCTCACCTCAGATGACTGGTGCTGAGGATCTGCTCCATCGATGAATGAGGCTGCAGTTTTCAGTGGCTCTGCAGATGTGCTGTATTTAATCGCTGTGGTGGAACGGCTGGGGTGTCTAAATGCGGCGAACAGCTGCAGGCTGGCCAGCTCTGTCACTCAAGTATTTTTAAAAGTCTTGAGTTGGACACATCATCTGTTCATATGCAGCAGTACTGGTCCCTGCTGACACACACACAGACACACACACACACACACACACACACACACACACACACAACACACACACACACACACACACACACACACACACAACACACACACACACACACACACACACACACACACACACACACACACACACACACACACACACACACACACACACACACACACACACACACACACACAGACACACACACACACACACATGTTTGTTTTTGTGACTTATGAGGACATTCCATAGGCGTAATGGTTTTTATACTGGACAAACTATATATTCTATCCCCCTACACTGCCCCTATCCCTAAACCTTACAGGAGACATGCTGGATTTTAACATTTTAAAAAAACATTGTTTTTTATGTTTTTTAAGCTGTTTGAAATATGAGGACGCATGCAATGTCCTCATATTTCACGTGTAAGTTGTAATACAAGTGTAATACCCATGTCATTATACACATTTGTGTCCTCATATATCACAAAAACAAGCACCACACACACACACACACACACACACACACACACACACAACACACACACACACACACACACACACACACACACACACACACACACACACACACACACACACACAACACACACACCACACACACCACCACCACACACACACACACGCACCACGCACCGACGCACGCACACGACCACACACACATGAGACAGCAGTGCATACAGTATATGAGAACAGGAACAAGTGCACAATTTTCTTTTATTGTCATTCATTGAAAAAAACATTATTAGATCATTAGGAAATCCGCTGCTCAGTCATTATTGCAAAATAAACCAATCTCGGCTATAGAGCGCTGCAGGAGTTGCCTGATTTTGTAGGCCAAAACCTGGAAGTGATTTAGCATTTTAGCACATTTATAGTCTATTTAGCCTTTTACGTCTGTCAATTGTATTTAGGGATTTATTTGTAATGTACACATTTCATTGGTGTTACATGGTTTAATGTTTATGTAAAAGGATTTTGTTTTAAAAAAAGGTTGAGTGTAAATAGTAAATAATGTTTGAACGAAATCTAAACAACAAATATCTTGTTTGCACATAAAACAAAGAGTGATAGATGCTTTCACATAAAGTGTAAATAAAACGAATATACCATTTTGGTAAAATATCTGAGCGATGATGGGCGGAGCTATTGAGAAGTGCCTTTGGTAACAATTTTGACAATTTTTACTTAGTGTAAAAAGTCACTGTCAACGTTTTATATTCTTTTAATGGTATAATGTTTTGATGTTAGTCTGATAAGTGATGAGGTTATGTCAGAGCATGATGTTTTGACCTTTTATGCGGCTTTGCATCATTTACTGCACAACTCAATCACATTTGATCACTTTTCACCAATCAGTGAGCTAAGTAGTTGTGAGTGACAACTGAGTGGGTTTGTGCTCCAGAAATATGCAGAATTGATGCTGCTATAGAACTGCTTAAAAGTTCCTCATAAGTTATTCATAAGTTCAGAAGCACGAGTGGTATTAGCGTCACATGACTATAAGAACTGCAGCAGAACTCAGAGAAATGGCCTACTATCCTAATGCCCGTATCTCGCACGACTTCCAGTGCTGGCCCTTGAGTGTGTGTAAGATTGTGCTTCATGAACAGAGTTTAAGGCATAGACACCACAAGAGGATCTGCGTTCCCGAGGCAGTGTAAAGGAAGCTGATTTAGCATCTCTCCCGCAGATTATCCCCAGAGTGTGGAGACGCCACTTAAAGCCTGGAGGGAATACAGTGTGTGTGCATGTATTGAAATCCTCGGTGCCTCTCTAAGCTCCTCCAGTCCAGTCCTGCTATATGGGGCGGGCCCAGCAAAACAGTCTGGGATTTCCTTTGAGTTAAGAGTTAGAAGAGGAACGAGGAGAGTTAAAAAAACTGCCAGAGCTAGAGGATGATGGTTGCAGTAATAATGAGATTAGTGTGTGTGTGTGTGTGTGTGTGTGTGTGTGTGTGTGTGTGTGTGTGTGTGTGTGTGTGTGTGTGTGTGTGTGTGTGTGTGTGTGTGTGTGTGTGTGTGTGTGTGTGTGTGTGTGTGTGTGTGTGTGTGTGTGTGTGTGTGTGTGTGTGTGACTTGGGGATCTGTCTCACAGAAAGAGGATTTCCACTACGTGGGCCTTGATGTCATTCCTTGACAGATGTTTTCAGTTTTTCCTCTCTGTACAAAGACAGGCAAGGTTAGCGAGTGTGTGAAGAGCAGGACTGGTGTTCACGGAAGCTCTCATGCTGAGCTGTCAGTGGAGATTTGTGCTGAGGAAAGAGTATGTGAGATGTGCATTGTTTAAAGGTTAGTGGTGAGGCCAGGCGTCCCTCTGATGATAACAGCCCATTGCGGAGGCCATTCCCAGACTGGGTCTTTTCTTATATTACATCTGTCCTTTTCCACATCTTCTCATGCCCTGGCAGATGAGCTGTGTGTATAGTTGTGGTGTATGTCTTTACCTTTGGATTTTAATAAAGCCAGACAGTGATTGACTGACATTCCTGTCCTGTGTTTGTGGTGTGTGGAAGAACAAACAAAACAAAACAAATAGGCCTATATCTTATTCCTTTATTTACTTTTTTTGGCGTATGAGAAGTGCTAGTTGCCTCATTGTCTGCTAAGATACCATCATTACCGGCATGGAACGTCAGCGATTTTGGAAAGCTACTTTGAATATCGCATTGCATTCTGGGATTTTCGTATTCATGAAGGATGTGGTACCATCATGATATTGCTGGCTGAGGATCGCTTAGTTATGTTTTCGTTTTTCGTTTTTTTTTTTCATTAGAAATTCTAAATGGTCAAAAATTAAACAATCATGCAATATAAATGAAGTGAAAGTATTGATTAAAAATAATTATTTATACAAGGCGCTCATTAATGGCCCAAACAGATGCACACATGCTAGCAAAAACACTCGCGCTCTCCTCTCAGGCCCACATCAGACCCATCAAAAATAAATAAAAACATAAAATGAGACCATGAAAAAAAAAACAGAATTTTTTTTTTAAAAATCCTTGTTTCAAATAAAATATGAGAAGCATAAAGTAAGCTTTAGAATTTTCATTTGAGCCTTATACTCCATTCTTCTCTCTTTTTTTCTATCGCAATCTTGCAATGAACATTGTCCATAAGAGATATCAAAAATCTCTTAATCTCTTTCATATGAATTGTAACTCTTCAATTGTTTTTCCTTTAATGAGATGGAAAAGGGAGCAAATCTGCATCTGAGGTGAACCTGTATTCAGATTTATAAAAGATAATTAAAACGCATTTTAAACTTACTGTTTCCTAATTAGTGTTACTTTAGTATTATATTGTAGTATTTATTATTTTGAATTACCTTTTATTTTTATTTTTTATTTTTAGTTACAATTTAATAATTGTAATTTTTATTCATTTTAAAAAATATTTTTCTGTAGCTTCACTTTATTTATACTTTCTGTATTTTTGCACTTCAACTTATTTTATTTCAGTTGCCAAAAAGTTTTTTATTTAATATTTATGTTTATTTCAGCTTTATTTTGAATAGTTTTAGATAACAATAACAACATTTCTGCAAATGTGGTTTGAGTTATCGGATCCCAAAATGTTTTGGACCAGGTTTACATTCTGTTTAGTACAGTATCAAATCACTTGAAATGGATCTTTAGACTAGACTGTGTATAATTAACAATTTTCTTATTGTTTCCAGTACGTTCAAGTAATATTAAACATATGAGATGAAGTTGAATAAGAAGAATAAAATGTTCCTTTGAGAGATGTTTGGATATTCTCTGATGAGCTGTAGTCTCCAGGTTCAACATCGAGTAAGTTAAATCGCTCTGAAATTAGTTTCTAACACATCGTGAGCCATTAACAACCACCTATGAGGCCATATTACAGCAACCTGGCACACACACAGAGAGAGAGGGTGTGAAGTGAGAGCGAAAAACACAAAAGCGTTTCATCCGCAGAGGACAAAGGGTCTCAAGCATAGTGAAGCGCATGTTCATTAGTGCTATTTTTTGCCTCTCTTTCTCTCTAGAATTGAGTATGTCTCAGTAAGGCCCATTAAAAACAGGCTAATGGTTATTACTCTGCTACCCCATTATCAGCCACCGTTCATTTTTTTGTTTATCTTGTTCTACTGTATTGAATACATGTTTTATGGAAATGCACCAGATTAAATTGCCAATTCATTCCTCATAATTCTTCGGCGAGAATTAAATTGCTTTTAGAATAATGATGAGGCTTGTGTGTTGCACTCTTTGGAAGTATCTTGGTAATTTTTTATTTCCACAAAGGGACCACTTCTTCAGACTAGCAGTGGAGCATATTCAGGGGCCAGACACACTGGGTTCTGCGTAGGCGTAGGGTATTGAGAGATGAAAGATCGATTGGCAGATGAAGAGACGGGAAGTGTGGTGGACTCCCTTCATGCTAAACTCTCTGACTTTGGTGGTAGATGCATTTGCTTTCTCTCTCTCTCTCTCAGGGCACACCAGGCAAACAAGTCCCCACATCAAATATCAAGCATAGCACATTTTGATAAACATTTCGTTTTTAGTTCACGCTATTTTGACTTTTTGGTATGGTAAGCATTCCCATTTGAGCCAACTTGGGCTGGTTGGTGAAAATCCCGCAGAAATTGGGTATCGGTTTGATGTGAGATAAGAGGCAGTGATAATCATGTCCCAGTGCCCGTGGCATCTCTCAAATCATGAGGGAGGTGGTTTTGTGTCCGGTTGCTTAGAAACAGTGGGCCGGGAGAATGAGTTGCCATTGTAACGTTGAGACCAAAAAGATTGGCAAGACCGCTGAACGCATTGAGCCATTCAATGAGATTGCTACTGTGAGAATGACATTATTTAGCTGCCTTTCTGCTTTCGTGCTTTAGAGTCTGTGGCTTTGTGCCTCTATAGAACACACACAGAGGGAAGAGAGGTGGCTCTCCACAAATATGATTTCAGAAAATATAATTAAGTCTGCACTGCACTTGGATGACATAAAACATATTAATGTTAGCAAGCAAGAAAGCAACCCCCCCCCCCCCCCCCCAAAAAAAAAAAACCCATACCTGATTAATGTTAAAGGTTATTGATCAGGGCCCGGTTCCCCAAAACGTTCTTATCGCTAAGTAGTCCAGCTGCTTGCCAATCAATTCTGATTGTTAAGCACCT
Organism: Chrosomus eos; assembly: GCA_036326025.1. NCBI lineage: Eukaryota > Metazoa > Chordata > Actinopteri > Cypriniformes > Leuciscidae > Chrosomus > Chrosomus eos. The sequence continues at coordinate 10,172,277 of CM070831.1, forward strand.
TACTATTAATATAAAAGTGTATTACATAATTTTTTGAAGTGGCACAACGGGATAAGGAGGGTGGATGATTAGCGAGGGATACCTGGTTCGTCTACCCGTCACAACATAGGCTATCGTGTGAACATATTACTGACAAATTGACAATTTGATAATTTAATTAATAGTCTATATTTTACTGATAACTTAAATGTTACTGGAATAATTTGAGGAATGTTTCATTTGCATAGAACATGTTGTCTTTCTTAACGCCGTAAGTGAGCGTTATTGGGGAATCGGGCCCAGAAACCGATGCCTTCAAGGGTGCTTTTCAGTCTCTCTCTGCTCCATTACATTGTTACACCAGTAATGTCGTCAAGCAAGTATATAAGCGCTATTGACTCATTTACTGATTCATTTCCTTAATTAACATTGAATCCTTCACTCAACAGATCTATTCAAAAGCACTGATTCATTCATGAATGAAACAAGTCACTGGCTGCACTGAAATTGGGTACTCTATTGATAGGTACTTTTTTGAACAAGTATATTGCGACTGTTAAAAGTATGTTCTATACAGTATATATACAGACATACTGCATTCGTCTTGTCATTGCGGTTTGACCTGTATCACTTGCATTGCCTTCTACACCTTCTCTCCTGTGGCCTCATGGGATAGTAAAGTATTCATCATCATCAGATTCGCAGGTCTTGCCGGAAGTAGTAGGCCATCTGGGTATTTTTTTCTACTGTCTTGTGAAAACTATGACATACTACTCTTTTCACATGCTGTTTTTCATCTACTTTTTAGTTCAATGAGTTAGTCATTTGACTCAACCGATTCATTTAAAAATGCTGATTCCTTCTGAAATTGCGCTACTGTTTGTTGCTTGAAATCCGCAACCGTTTATTCTGCTGTGGCTTTTGGGTATATTTCTGATGGCCAAGCAAAAATAAACAAACTAACTGCCACTAAATATGTCTAAAATGTAAGTTACTCAATATTAAATTCTTGTGTATTGAATTATATAAAAACAATATCACACTCAAATGTGATAATGGGATATGTAATGTTTCACTTTCACAATAATTACATCATACATCTGTTTTTGATATAAAAATCGCATTAAAAAATGTGACTACTATACCTTAACCCTGGCATTAATTGACATAAAAAAGTCATGGCTGTGATGGAGTTTCTAGGGGGAGTGACTGTGTAAAGTTCTCATTATTCTTCCTCCTTTGTAAAGTCCTAGAAAAGCCGAACCGATTTTTTCCCTTTGATGTAGAGCAAATGGGAACACAAAAATAACATTGAAAAGCATAGTTCACCCAAAAAATCTGTCATCAATTTTTTAGTTGTTCCAAACCTGGGTGAATTTCTTTCTTCTGCTGAACACAAAAGAAGATATTATTTAAGAATCTGGGTAACCAAAGAGTTAATGGGCTCCATTTAAGTGAACTGTTTGGTTGATGGGCCCCATTTGCTATTCTGTAATTTTCCAAACCTGGTAATGTGAGAAGGGTCCATTCAGAACACCAACACTCTTGTTTATGTGAAATTGCTTAATTATAAATAGTATAATACTGGTCACTTGTTATAATCTATACTTTCGGCAAATGGTCCCAAAATTGCCACCTCATTTCAGAAGTCCAGCACAAGCCACTGCTGTCAGTATCATGTCTTCAAGCATCAGAGGTGTTGTGATTACTCAGGGAGATTGCACGCCTGTCACGTAGTATCGCCTGCTTATAAATTTAAGTAAGTGAATAACAGCGTGTGAGCGAGAGTGCTGTGTGTGTGTGTGTGTATCTCACCCGGTGGCCTAGAAAAGCATTTTCACTCCAGTGAATCCGTCGTGACAACAGGTATTAGGGTATGATTTGCCGCTGAGCTTAATGGAGCTTAAAGAAAGTGGCCCTGAGCTTCTCTCCTGTCTGTCCCTCCCATCACATCAGGAGAGTGTTCGTGAAGGCTGGTGTCACCTTGATATCAATGACCTGCCACTTTGCATGGAGCATTAGGACTGGGTAGAGCTGAGGTAATGCCACACTCTTGCCAACACAAGTCCAGCAAAAGTTCTGTTCGTCTCCGTCGATTGATTTCATTTTTTTAACTATTATTGTACCCCCGTCTTCTTTGGGCTAGAAGTCATGAGCTGGTATGGTGACTGTTGACAGCAGGAGAATGATAGACAAGAAAGAAAGACGTGGTGGAAAAATCACCAGAGTATAGGTCAGAGTCATGAAGACAAACAACAAGAAAACCTTTTAGTCAAGTCATCTTTATTTATATAGTGCTTTTATAAACAGGATGTGATAAACAGGAAAATAATGATCAATGATGCAAACAAAGTTCAATTCTGCTGTTAAGCAACTCTAAAGACAATAGTGTCATCATTCATCCCCGGTCAGTTCAGTGTTGATTCAATTATGAAATTAGTTCATTTCAGCTATCAGCTCTACAGGATAAGTTTGCATACATTTTGTTTAAAGGATAATTTCATGCACAATTTATCGGTACAATTTGGAATTTTCGTTTTTGCAATGAAGATATTTTGAGAACGTCTGGACTGCTCACACTTCTAAACAATCAAAATGAATGAGGACTGAAGCAAAATACAATAAAAGTGATCCATACAACTTATTTGGCAGTCTTCTGTCTTCTGAAGTCTTCTGAAGCTATACGAAAGTTCGCACAACCAATGAAAGTATGTTTTGTCATGATGCAATGTGACCAGTTTGATGTCAGTGGCACCAAACATAATTGTTTCTTGCATGTTGTCATTGTCGTCAAACTGATGATGCGTCTTAAGGGAAACACAAACACATTTTCAGAGCTATGGTCCATTCCTATACCCATGTCTGAATTGAATGCAAAAGTAATTTTCAGAGCTACTGTATAATGACTTCAAATGTTTTTCTGTTCCTCAGACAAATCCATTGAATGCTTTCAAAAGACTACACTGTATATGCATAAATATCTACAGCAGGGATTAGGGCTGTCACTTTTTATTCGATATTCGAATATGCATTCGAATATGACGTGAAATAACCGAAATCGAACTATAAATAAACTATCCGGTTTTTAAAGTGCCATGTTTTGCGCATTTTTTACAGTTTATCATTTGCTATTTATTTATTGTTTGCCATCTCATCCAGTAGCGGCCGCTCTAAACGTATTGTAGCGTAAGCCCATGACCAAATCAAGCGAATAATAGCCAATATAGCCAGCTTGTTTTGAAAATGGAAGATAAAGACAAGACGAAAGAAACCGCGCTATAATTCCTGCCTATTACACACACACACACACACATACACACACACACACACACACACACACGACCCACAGAAAAGACGCGTGTTAAGTATCGAGTTCTCTTTCAGGCTTGAACAAACCATAACACACAAATTATGTCAAATGAATGTAAGAGCAGTCTTTATTTAAAAATTATTTAAATAAAGCCTTAAATGAACGTAGAGATTTGCGAGAAAATGGGACGCATGTCAGATCCATCTCTGTGTGGCATCGCGTCTCTGTCAGCAACAACGGTTGGTCTTAAAGTGTCAAAGAACAAAGGTAAGAGAGTAAATTACTCACCCAGACCCGGCGAGAGGAGGATTATTATACTGGTATGAATGTGTGTATCATGAATCATGAATACTCCGCTATCTTTTAACACATCTCCGGCGAACGGCTTCTTCACGCAAAAGAAAAACTCTTCATGAAGCACAGTTAAATTCAGCGACCATATGTGGCGTTTCCTGGTGGATCGAGGTTGTTCATTAACTTTTACATTTTACTCGTAGATATTCGAATATATTCGAATATATTGCTTGATATTCGATATCCGTTCGAATGTGATTTTTCTCAAAAGTGACAGCCTTAGCAGGGATTCCCAAAATGTGTACATTACTTGAAACACCTCATGAGTTTTTTATTTAATATTACAATACCTTAACAACACATTCAAATGTTCACAGATTTTTGATGCTGGAAAAAAATTATAATTATTTTATCGTTTTCAGTAAGTGTTTTGTTTGAAATTATTTATTCTTTATGTATTCTTCAAAATTTTACATTTGTATGATTTAATTAATTGTCTGCTTTTCATCAGCTCACAAACCCCCAAATGTTTGCAATGCAAACCCTGATCCTGATATACTGTATGTAAATATTCTAGTATATATTTATTTATTTATTTGTTTTTCGAGATTCCATGTTTTATTCAAACAAGTGGTTCAGAAAAGACAAGACCAAACAAACAACCCCAGTCCATAACGGATAACTGGTCCAGCGAGAAAGGCAGAGATTGATGGTTCTGATGGTTTATTCATAGACCCAATCTTGCGTGCAGCTTTTTTAGGCCACCAGCTCCTCAGGCTTGAACCACAGGCTGATCTCTTTATTTGCGCTGTCCATGGATGATGTTCCTGCCCACTTCAATGCAGAAATCGCCACTGGTTCCAGGTTTTTGGAGTCTGCAAGATTAATCTCTCTGAGCATCACCCTTCCAGACTTCACAACATTCAGACCCTCCCATATCATCCCCGACTCAGAGTTCATGTACTTGATGGGTCTAGGGTAGAACTGCCGTCCTTTAGGTCGATGTAATGCTGCTTTAACAGCTCCTCAGAAGGCGCGTCCTCGCGCCGTATAACATCCAAAGGGGTGGGAGGGTGGGCGCCCTGGAGGCTGACGAGGGCATGGTGCAGGTCCGGGAAGCCTCCAGGGCGGAGCAGGCTGTGGGCGTGGCCATGGCGGAGTAGGCTGTGGGCGTGGCCAGGGCGGAGCAGGCTGTGGGTGTGGCCAGGGCAGAGCAGGCTGTGGGCGTGGCCAAGGCAGAGCAGGCTGTGGGCGTGGCCACGACGGTGCAGGCTGTGGGCGTGGCCACGACGGTGCAGGCTGTGGGCGTGGCCACGGCGGAGCAGGCTGTGGGCGTGGCCATGGCGGAGCAGGCTGAACCTCGGGCGGAGCTGTGGGACCCTCGGGCGTCCAGGGCGGAGCTGTGGGACCCTCGGGCGTCCAGGGCGGAGCTGTGGGACCCTCGGGCGTCCAGGGCGGTGAGGACCCTTCGGGTGGCCACGGCGGTGAAGACCCATCAGGTGGCCACGGCGGTGTTATTTTTTCGGGCCTCCGTGGATCTTTGGCCGGCCACGGCGAAGGCGTATAGCCCCCCCCCCAAAATTTTCTTGGGGAGAAGGACAGGTTCAGGAACGGAAACAGACTTGACATTAACGGGCGCTGGGTCAACGGGCTCTGCCGCTGGGTCAACGGGCTCTGGCGCTGGGTCAACGGGCTCTGGCGCTGGGTCAACGGGCTCTGGCGCTGGGTCAACGGGCTCTGGCGCTGGGTCAACGGGCTCTGGCGCTGGTCAACGGGCTCTGGCGCTGGGTCAACGGGCGCTGGCGCTGGGTCAACGGGCGCTGGCGCTGGGTCAACGGGCTCTGGCGCTGGCGCTGGGTCAACGGGCTCTGGCGCTGGCGCTGGGTCAACGGGCTCTGGCGCTGGCGCTGGGTCAACGGGCTCTGGCGCTGGCGCTGGGTCAACGGGCTCTGGCGCTGGCGCTGGGTCAACGGGCTCTGGCGCTGGCGCTGGGTCAACGGGCTCTGGCGCTGGCGCTGGGTCAACGGGCTCTGGCGCTGGCGCTGGGTCAACGGGCTCTGGCGCTGGCGCTGGGTCAACGGGCTCTGGCGCTGGCGCTGGGTCAACGGACTCGGAACTGGACGGGGCCACACACAGGGGACTCGGAACTGGACGGGGCCAGCACATCAGAGGACTCGGAACTGGACGGGGCCAGCACATCAGGGACTCGGAACTGAACGGGGCCAGCACATCAGGGACTCGGAACTGAACGGGGCCAGCACATCAGGGGACTCGGAACTGAACGGGGCCAGCACATCAGGGGACTCGGAACTGGACGGGGCCAGCACATCATGGGACTCGGAACTGGATTCATGCTCTGGCGGACCCGGTGGACGGTCTCTGGCTGGAACGGTCTCTGGCTGGACGGTTCTCTGGCTGGACGGTCTCTGGCTGGACGGTCCTCTGGCTGGACGGTCTCTGCTGGCTGGACGGTCTCTGCTGGCTGGACGGTCTCTGCTGGCTGGACGGTCTCTGCTGGCTGGACGGTCTCTGCTGGCTGGACGGTCTCTGCTGGCTGGACGGTCTCTGCTGGCTGGACGGTCTCTGCTGGCTGGACGGTCTCTGCTGGCTGGACGGTCTCTGCTGGCTGGACGGTCTCTGCTGGCTGGACGGTCTCTGCTGGCTGGACGGTCTCTGCTGGCTGGACGGTCTCTGCTGGCTGGACGGTCTCTGCTGGCTGGACGGTCTCTGCTGGCTGGACGGTCTCTGCTGGCTGGACGGTCTCTGCTGGCTGGACGGTCCTCCTGGCTGGACGGTCTCTGGCTGGCAGGCGATGGGCTCAGGCTCTGGCGGGCATGCGATGGGCTCTGGCGTTAGCGTGCAGGTGATGGGCTCAGGCGCTGGCGTGCAGGTGATGGGCTCAGGCGTTGGCGTGCAGGTGATGGGCTCAGGGGCTGGCGGGCTTGGAGCTGGCTGGAGTGGGAGATCTTCCACGAGGTATGTGGATCCACACGCCCACAGTGTGTGATCCACAAACTCCAAAAAGGACATATTGAGGTCCTTCACCAGAATTAACTGGGCTAGCGGGTCCTTCAGACCACCCCAGAAACTCTTAGTCAGCTCTTCTTCTTCCAGCGTCACATCATCATAGAGTTCTAGGTAAAGACCAGCGTATTCTTCAAGTGAGCGCTCCTCTTGGAAGAGGATTGGGTTTTCGAAGGGGCTCACCTCTTTGTCTTTCCTCCTTCGACCCATTTTTAGATGTAGGTCGATCGTTCTGTCAGGGTTGCTGCAGGTAGCTGAAGACGAGGACACGGGAGCTTCAATACAATAGATTTATTTAACAAAATGAAACTTTCCAAAACTAAACAGGAACAAAATAACAGACTCCAGGACTTCAGGGGAAACACAACCATACATAGACGACGATCGACAAACACTCAGGGAAAACACAGGGCTTAAATACACATGGAATAATAGAATAATTAACAGAACACAGGTGATAAAACTGAACACAAACGAGGAGCGGGAAAACTTAACAGGACTAAACCAAAAACCACAAAGACAGGGGGAAACAAGATCTCAAAACATAACTCAAACACACTGAAACGTGACACTTGGCTTTGGCAGCCATAACTCTTACGGATGAGATTGGTAGATATTTTGAAGAGGATCCTGAGGACGGAAAGACGAACAGAAGCCAAAAGTCTAGTATTTTTATGGTTCTTTTCATAATGTTTGCAGCTTAAACCTTTCCTAAAATGTAATGACTCCCAGAATGTTTTGTTGAATGAATATCAACCCTTGAATGTTGGTAAATTCAATAAAAAAAAAGCAACATTTTGAACAATAAGCTGATTTTTTTTCAAAGACTACAACATGCATTTGTTGTTTTTACATACAATGCTTTTATTGCTTGTTTCTGCTCTATTTTGCCTAGTACTCTTTCAGAAGATGCGTTAAGTGCCCCATACGTTTAACAGTGAAAAAACGGAAAGACGGAAAATTCAGTCAATGGCTTCATTCAATTGCATAGTGCAAATGAGAGCAACTTAGAGATTGTGGAAAATATCTTTTGTGTTCCATGGAAGCTTGAACAACATGAAGGTGAGCATATGATGACAGATTTTTTTGGGTAAACTTAAACTATCCCTTGAGGTGAAGAGGTCAGTGCTGTTTTCATGTGACTAGGTGTGACTGCATTGATCTCACCAATGGAATAAAAAGGCTCCATATGCTGTCCAATTATCAGGAACCGTTGGGTGAATGTCTGTAGCTCCGCACATAGGACATATGAATTCCCTCAGAGACCGTTCTTTGAGTAATTACCCATCAGCACAAAGATCACACATGCCTTCTGCCTCAACCGGTAAAGGTTAACAGTGGTGTCTCATGTCATTCTGCGGGTTTATTTCAGGGAGGAGGTGGTATAGGAGCCTTTTGTCTTTTAACCATAAAACGTCTCATTTTATATTCACAGAGATAGTGACCGTTACCATATACGCCTCACCCCATTCATACTCTTCTCAAAGCAGTCAATTTAAAAATCCCTGGCCGGTTAAAAAAATAAATAATTTTTGATCCCCACTCTGTGAATTGGAGGCTCTTTTGTGTTTCGATGAGGAGATCTTGGGTGCTAAACATACAACTGCATGTTTAGCTTGGAAATAAGCCAGCTTCTCATGACATATTATGTGTCTTTCAGTTATATTCCCTGCATAAACACACTTTGACACTTTAAAACATTGCAGTTAATGTCTGTGTAATGGCTGTCTTTTAACATGGGATTTAGAGACCCTTTGAGATACTTCTTCCTGGCAGTGATGGAAGAGATCAGCATTGCACCAGATGTGATAAATTTTCCCGGGTTTTCCGTTTAATGTTGCTTGAGAGCGCCAGGGTTCGTTGTTTTCTTTTGTTACACAATGACACACTGTCATGTAAAACAGAATATAAAACATTCCTATTAAAGGAACGAGCGATTAAACATGAAAAGGCTTGGATGGCTCTCTGTTATAAATTAATAATTCCCAAATCCTTTCCCCCTCACTCTGTGTCTCTAGGTGTCAGCCTTAATGACTAGCTTAAAAAAAGATATGCCTACCGCGTACGTCTCTGCAGATGAGCGGTCATCGCGGCATTGTGCCTTAAAATTGCTTGTCATAAATTACCCCTCCCCACGTTCGCCTGCAGCACTTGATGTCTTGAATTCGGGCCATTTTGCAAGCTGTATTCAAGCATGAACTTCAATTTGCTTTTTATAAAGGGATTACACAGCCACTATTGTCACTCTTCACCACATGTACCTTTCACTTATGAAGCACAATTGCGTTCTGATTTCCCAGCAACTGGTATGGGCCCCGATGCCGTTCCTCGCCCCTGCCTTTAGATTCATCCCATTTCGGTAGGATGTCTAAAGTAATAGCAGAAAAAGATGAATACAGGGATGAGGTTATTGAGGTTGGCAGGAGGAGTGAGTGAGAGAAAATAGCAAAATCATTATGAGAGTGTATGAGTCTTGGGTTTTTAGGGTTTGTTTGTGGAAGGTTAACTGTGCTAGAAAGATTCAGAGCTATTTTGGTGTTCTCCATAAATTCCTGGAGTACATAAAGTCATTCATGAGATATTTGAACACCTGGCATATAGGTATATTCAACATCTATCACACCATCTTCATGCAAAGTGGTGAAAGATGGGTGAATTAAGTCAAGCGTTCTCACTCATCACATTTACCCCCCGGTTTTTACAATGCTTAAGCCTATCCCAGACTAAAATGCATGTTTGAGTTGATTTGACTGAAAGAAATTTGCACTGACATATCATAAAATATGCCAGCATTGTTTTGTTTTTTTTGCTCATTTTTTTGTTTTAAGGCACATTTAAAAAAGCTGCTTAAATGTCCTTATTGAACTAAGGCCCAATCCTGGTTTAATATAAGCCCTTTCTGTGAAACCGTTGCATAAACTTAGCCACTATGTTAAGGCCGTGTCTTAAGTTTGACCAACTAGCAGTTAGATGAGATAATCAGTCTTACTTTTCCAATTCAAATGAGACCGATTGATGTAACTGGCTTTAAAAAGTTAGGACCAGTTTTGAAGAAAAAGAAAATAGATGACTAACTTTTAAGACTAGTCTAAGCAGTTAATTCAACTAGTCACAGGCCTTAAACACTGCCAGCTGTGTTTCTCAAGAAGTCTGACCCAAGTCTTCTTTCGCTGCCAGGCAACTCCGTGCCTCTAATTTTACGTTTTCTAGCTTTAGCACTGTTTTCTCACTTATTAATCCTAAGTGGGCACAAAAGTGCTATTGAGTAAAGCACATGACTGCATCATTTTACAGGGATTAGTCCAGGACCCAGTGGAAACAAGAGATTAACAAAACTATTTGCATATCTGTAAAGAGAATTTTGTCTCATTTACTATCTTTTTGTATGTTCTGCTGCTCTCTTGTTCTGTTCCCATCTCACCTCGACTGTTCTTGTCTCAGTCTCTTCTCATCTCTTCTCGCCTCTTCTCGTCTCTTCTCTGGAGGTTCATGCTGGAGGCCAATAGACCAACAGGCACGTCATGCAACTTTGGACTAACAACAGGGCTGGACTGGCCATCGGGCAATTCGGGCATTTGCCCGGTGGGCCGACGTGCTATTTGGGCCGATACATCTCAAACTTAATTTTTTTTTTTTATCTGACCGGCCCATCAAACTCGTACATCGGCGGCCCATTCGTTTAGTTTTGAATAATTGGCGGCGCTGGGATCTTTGTACCGGTGTAATGCATTGGACAAAAAAAGTCAGAAGGTTTTGTTTTTCTCTCAGACCGGCCCATGAAACGCGTAGATCAGCGGCCCATTGGTTATTTTCTTGATTGACACTGGGCTGGTCCAATCACATCTTGAAACACCTCACCCTTTGGGCTCTGAGCGAGCCGGCCGGCAGTATCTGTTTAAATCGTCAGAGCGATGGAGAAGAAACGCAAGAAAAGTGCAGGGAAATAGCATGAAAAAAGAATCAGGCTCTTCAAGTGGCTGATGAGGAGTGAGGAGGATCAGGAGAGAAATGAGTGAGTGTAGAGGACTGTGGTGAGTAGAGGACTGTGGTGAGCAGGACTAGGCTACTTTAACACATATAGGCTGTGTAGAACCCATTACATTATTTCCACACGTTTGGAAACCATGTTTTCCGCCAAAATAAAAGTTTGATGCAGTTTCTGTCAAAATAAAAGATCACGTGTTTCTCTAAGTATAGAAATTAGTACGAAATTAATTCTGAAAGTTTTTTTTATTTTTCAGTGCATTTGTTTTACAGTATATTACTGTCATGGGATTAATATTATAACTATTATTATGTAGTAGTGTAATGTAGACAGACACTATATCACAAATAAAAGAGGTTTGAGTTTTTCTTTGTTCAATTTGCACACTGAATATGGGTTGGAGGTCTTAATTTTTTACTCTAAAAGTGGACCAGATGGCTGAATTTAATATTAAAAAGCACAAAATGTTCTTTCGGGGGATCAAGGTACACCCACCACAGATTTACCAAAAATCCTGTATGAAACACTGGTATTGCTATGCCAATACAACTTATACTGTAGCTTGTTTTAGTATTTATCACTGTGTAGTGTAGCCTACTTCAATTGTATTTTACAAACAGTAGTTATTTCATCTGTTAAATCTCACTCATTCCTACTCATTATGGCATTATTGGTTTTAAGGAATAGGAGATGATATACATATTCAAGGACGTGCAAAGATCGGTTGTGTTTAAGATCTTGTAGTGTGCCTGGGCCGGTCTGGGCCAAAATGCCCGGGCCGATTTTTCGTCCCAGTCCAGCCCTGACTAACAAGCTGAAGGCTTGTCACAGACACCCCCACCTGAAATGAAGTGTAGTAAGCCCAGCAGCATTTGTGTGTGTGTGGGTCGAGTTCGGCTCTGAGTGTCAGCTGATGTTTCACATTAAGGCTGCACAGAAACACACCCCCCCTCAGCCCTCTGTCCAAACTGTCAGATGGCAATCTGAGAGCAATCAGACCCGGAGAAGGCCACATGTTCTCTTTGAGCACCAGTGCTGCGCTTGTCTTCCGGTTGCAGGTACTCGCTGACAGCCACAAACGCTGCCTGATTAGCCTGCTTCCTCCAGGTTTTTCTTTTCCTCAGGGCCAAATAATGGCTGGCCTTGGAAATAATTGCTCACAATGAGCGAGGCGCCAACACAGAGCTTTAATATCTCTGTCCTTCACTACCGTGTCTTTCCACTAACACTCTCGCAGGTCCTCGGCCATTTAATCTCATTGGCCTTAATGGAACTCCACAGAAACGTCAGTCAAGCGAGTTGCCGGGTTCCAGGAGTCGGTCGAAGATGGCTTTGCAGACTTAGAAAAAGGGGAGAATTGTTATTGTTTGTTTACTTTCCAGTGGCATGCATTTGGATGGATTTATTCAGTGAGCTGACCACAGGCTAGAGGTGATTTACTTGGATTATTCCCAGACTCCCTCATCGGGACTGTGACTGACAAACAGGGAGCAAAGTCAACTTTAATACTAGTTAAGCAATTGTCTTATGAATCGGAACCCTTTTTTTCTGCCCTGTCTTTTCTGGATTAATATAGTAGGCCTACCAGTGAGTGTGCTGCAGCAGGAAGAACTTGAAAACTCAACCTTGCATTCTGAAAATCTTGCTCTGAAGGTTCTTTGTTTGTCCCGGGTTCACAGGTTTACAGATGTTGGCCTTTTTTTCCAGAAAGGTCAATCAATGTTACACGTGGTTGTCATGGGTTCTGACAATTCTCTATAGGGGATAGTTCACTCAAAAATGATAATACTGTCATTATTTACTCACCTTCATGTCAAAAAAAGAATCTTAAATGCAGCTGTTTTCCAAAAAACAACAGATACTGTTTGTAAAAAGTGTTTAATTTGTTTATTTATACATACACACTATACAGTTCAAAAGTTTAGGTTGGTAATATATTTTACTGCTATTTTTGACAGATGTCTCTTATACCCACCAAGGCTGTATTTATTTGATCAAAAATACATTAAACAAAAAAGTAATATGTTAACAGGATTAGCCTACAATTTAAAATTACTGTTCTTATTATAAATCAATTTAAAATACAATTTATTATTTATTTGCTCCAGTCTTCAGTGTCACGTGATCCTTAATAAATCATTATAAAATGCTCATTTGGTGTTCAAGAAACATTTCTTATCATTATCAATTTTGAAAACTGTTCTGCTGCTTAATATTTTTGTGGAAACTGTGATGTCGTTTTTTTCAGGATTGTTTGATCAATAGAAAGTTTGAGATAACAGCATTTATTTGAAATATTTGCATAATTAAAAATGTCTTAACTGTCATTTTTTGATCAATTTAATTGTCCTTTCTGAATGAAAGTATTTATTTCTGTATTAAAGTATGAAGAATCCTTACTGAAGCAAACTGGCTGTCCAACAGCCATTTGTTCAGATTTGTCCAAACGTCTTTTCTTCATCTCTGACCCTGTCCCTTCTTCTAACCTTAAAACTAACCCTTGAAATCCTAACACTTCAACCCAAAATCAAACTAAAAATATATTCTAGACCTAGGTCTTAAACCATATCCTTAACCATAGGTTTTAATTAATTGTCATTCATGACATCTACTTGTGAGATGAGGTCAATATAATCTGATTCCTTTCACGGTGTTTTGCAGGATAGTCCATGTATCTCTAGGCATCAGTATTTTAATAGTGCTTCACAGTAATATTAACACTCAGAGTGTAGATGTTTCTATTTGCTGCTTTGTGTTCATAACTTACAAGGTTACACCTTGTTATTGATGTTCCTGCATAAATGTGCTTTTATTGCAGTGGCCTCCTTTATTTGTGCTGCTGTGTTTTCTGCAGCCATTTCTACTGTGAACTCCGTTTTTGTTGTCTTTTCAAACGATATAATAATCAAGGGAAGATGTGGACTCGTATGTAACACTGAAATACACAAAACCCACAGTGCAAACCGATTCCTCTTTAAGTCTGTTTGAAAATAGTCAGGTGCTCCCTTTTTGTCACAGATGCAAAGAGGAGACAGTGGCGCCCTGAAAAAGGGGCAGAGAGCACGTGTCTGCTTGAAGTGAGAGGAGCGAGTGAGTCACACAAAAGCTTGTTTGTGGATGTCGCAGCAACAATGCGTCCGCACTGAGTGTATTCAGGCACACAGGGATGCACCGAGACAGCTTGTTTGTGAACAGAAAATGAGACTACCCACAATCTGTGAACACCGAATCACGTACACAACTAGGCTCTCTGTGGTGTTTTGTTAAACCCACATGTGATGAGGTTTTATAATTAGCCCGTTCCTCAAAAACAAAAAGCGAGCAGTTCTTGTTTTTGCCCTCCGACATTTTAAGGTGTTTTTTTTTTCAGGTTGCTGCTGTCATAGCATTTGTCAGGAGTTTTTTCATTGCTGTTGTATTTCAGACTGATATAAAAGGAAAAGGAGAACATCAGATTGTGCCAAAATACTGGCTAATGTGGCTCTTCCTATAATCTATTATCTAGGTTACATGCAAGATAACATCCCCTTCTTGTTCATTCATTAGCCCACCAGGGCTATTTCACATCAGTTATATTTCAGAGCATAAAACCACCGGTAAAAAATAAAGTCAGCTCTAAACCTGGTGTCTCAGTGTTAGGTTCATCAGTCTGTGCATACATTTTAGATATCTTTTTCAAAACCTTTTGAGCTGCCTACCTAGTCAGCATTTTAAAAGTGCGCACAGTAATTTTTGATTATTTTGCACTGTGGCTAAAATGTGCTATTTTCACTCATCTATAAATAACTCAGTGAATGAAATGTTCAGTAACAAGGTGGTTACCAAGATGGTCATGTGATCTCAACATGTAGATTAGCACAAGGTGTCGCACTCCATGGGAAATTGGTTTCAAGCTTTAATATTAAGTCATTATCTGATGATATACTGACGTCTTGGGACGTCTTTTGACCATACGTCAATATCCGCCTTTTTAGGGTACCCTTAAACGTCGGTTAGATGACGTTATCGGATCCTAACTCTACCCCAGACCTAAACCTACCCCTAAACCTACCCCGTCACCTAACTTACGTTTAAGGTAAAGCGTCAGTTGTATGACGTCCCAGGATCGTCATTTACTGACGTTTAAGGGTACCCTAAAAAGGCGGATATTGACGTATGGTCAAAAGACGTCCCAAGACGTCAATATATGACTTCTTGGGATGAGACTGTGTTACATGAGATTGAGAATGTTAAACAGATTTTTCATAAGTTAATTTCTTTTAATTTGTGCATCTTTAAGACATCATGAACATCCTCCAGACATGTTACCCCATTTTGGAAATTCTAAAATAAATAGCAAAAGAACAATAATCATTAAAGATGGTGAATGAAGTTGAGAGAAATGTTGGTTTATACCGTTCAAAAGTTTGGGGCTTGTAAGATTTTTAAAATGTTTTGACAGAATCTGTTTTCTATTTTAATATATTTTAAAATGTAATGTATTCCTGAGATGGCAAAGCTGAATTTTTCAGTGTCAAATTCTCTCACAAAAAAAAGAAGTTATACGAAGTGTGCTGTTAGTATAGCCTACTTCTTTTAAACTAAAAATAATAATGTAGCTATAGGCTACTTTCAGTCTAAGTGACTGCTCAGAAATATACTTAAATTTACACAAGTATACTGTACTTTACTTATACTGACAGAAAGTCTATATATACTTGTACTCAATCTTGTACTCAAAGTACACTTGGACTCTTTTAACAATTTCTTTAATAACTTTTCGGGGCTGTCAAGTTTCAATCCTTTAGAAGCCTATGGAGGAGTGATCCAGCTCTCAGATTTAATCACAAATATCTTAATTTGTGTTCCGAAGATGAACGAAGGTCTTACGGGGTTGGAACAACATGAGGGTGAGTAATTACTGACAGCATTTTCATTTTTGGGTGAACTATCCCTTTAAAGCAAAACTATGTAACATTTTTTACCTTAAAATAATGTTTTCAAAATCTTATCAGTCAAGTCGTAACAGGGTGAAAGGTACTTCTGCCATAGCCTGACGGGGTCTGTATCGCTTTTACTGGCACTATGTAACTTCGGGGTTTGGGTAGGAACCCGACCACAAAAAGAACTACAATATTCAAGTGCTACAATAGTAATTTTTTTCGTTTTTCTTCGTTTCTGATGTCGCAATACGTCATCCTTTCATGAAATCATGTAACATACTCTACCTTGTCTGCGGACATCGTTCATTCTAGAGGCGGTGCAGGATAAACAGCGAGTGTGTGTGCGACGGTAGGCTAAATTATTTACAACAGCGTTAATGGACAATTTCGTTTCCAACCAGTAGGGCGACTGAAGAGGAAAAGTTCCATGGGGTGCTTCTCATTTCTTATTTGTGTATCCTCGCTTCCTTTTTCTCGCGTCTCATCTCCACCCCCTGTAGGATGCGAGGAAAGGCTGCAAGGAAAAGAAAAGGAGGACGGAGGAATCGAATGAAAGCTTTGGGTGCTTCTCAATATCCCTCCTTGTCTCCTCGCTCCTCTGTCCTCCATCCTATAACCCGGAAACTGATCGAGCTCAGCCATCTTCCCTCGCGTGCTACAGGGGGTGGAGATGAGACGCGAGGAAAGGATGCGAGGAAAGGAAACGAGGATGCACAAATAAGAAATGAGAAGCACCCTTTTTTATTCATTTGAATACTTGATCACTCGAGCGTCACTTCACAGCGTCATCGGCAGCGCTAAAAGGATCTGCCCTTATGTTGTTAAAGTTTGTTTATTTAAGAAATTCATAATAAATAATAATAAAGCAAGATACCCTGTTAAAATATGTGAGATGTGTGGTTTATGTAAACTGCAAAAGTAAAGTATAAATTCAAATGATTGTGACAGCTGGGGGAGGAGAATTGATACGGATGTCACGTTTAGTCGATAAAATTCGCTCATAGGTCCTCTGGAAGCCTCCTCACTCCTCGATCCTCGCCTCCTCACGGAGCAATTCGAGAATTTAGATGTCCTTCGAGATGGCTGAGCTCGATCGGTTTCCGGGTCATAGGATGGAGGACGGAGGAGCGAGGAGACGAGGAGGGATATTGAGAAGCACCCATGGTGTTGCTTTAAAGTATACTTAAAAGTATATTTTATATACTAAAAAGTTGGCCAATTTTGTCCCAAGTAGCAGTGAAATAGTACACAAGTATCCTACTAGATCATTGATATTTACTTAAAGTATACTTAAAATATGATTGAACTTTTCTTAAGTATAATAAAATGAAGTGGTAACAAATAGCATTATAAAAAAGAACAAAGATTGATGCAATTTGTGTTCAAATCTCTGTGATCTTGAATAAAAATGTATTTTTATACACCCAGTGCTAATTGTCACATTCCTTCCAACAATAGAGAAAAATGTTTTTAGCTGTGAGTGCTGATGAGGGGAATTGCCTGGGATTCGCCACAGGTACAACAGATGATCATTTGTCTCAGATGATACACTCTGTCACAAATGGTTAAGCATTAACTGGTTTCAAGGGGGCTTCTAAATGAAGCAGACAGAATTAGAAGGGGCTTTCATTGATTGCAATCAGAGGGACTTGGGGGGAGATTGCTGGCACTCTAAGTGGAGGAGACACTGTGGAGAAATGGTTTGGAGGGCGCTGTACTGAGAACAGCGTGCGTGTGGCACGGAGAGAAAAACAACACTGATTGTCCATAAGACGTGAGGCAGGGCGCTGATGGCAGAGCTGCCGGAGGCCTGATTGAGTGATTTACGTGGCTGGCGGCCAGAGAGATGGAGGTACATGCTGGGCACAGGTGGCACGATTAGCCTGTACATGGCTCAGCACAGCGACACCTGCTGACCATGGATGGAATTCACCCTGCTTAAAAGAATAGCTTAAACCAACCTAAGCTGGTTTGCTGTACTTTATGAGTGTGTGAATTTTTGTGTAGTTCACTCGTAAGGAATTTACTTCCAATCTTCTTAAAGAAAACAGATAGGCTTATGTTTCTAATTCTAAATCAATGTTTTCAAACAATGTACGTTTAAAAGACGTATATGAAAAACATGATGTAAAACCAGCCTAAGCTGGTTTGCCAGCCTGATCAAGTTGGTTTGTTGACTGGTTTTAGAGTGGTTTGTACACTTTGCAGATAAACACCAGCTTTGAGATGTAAGCTGGGCCAAGTGACATTCCTGGTGAGCTGGAGTTTTAACATTATTAATTTTTTTCTCCATGACAGATTTTGTTACTTGATTTTATAACAAAAGGGGCAGGTTTTAACTCATAAACACAGGACTCAACATTAAGGAGTTTACTAGTTACTTGCCCTGCCAAAATTTGCCCTGCCTCAAATAAAATAATTAAATAGAATTTGAATAAATAAAGACAAGTAAACAGTCAGCAATAAAATAAGAACGACTGAACAAATTACAAGCAATAGCACAAATAAATACAGCAACAAAGATACAGTATTCAGGTACGAAATACTATAATGTATCCTGTAATCCTAAAGAAGTTATTCAGTCAAGAGCAGAATTGAACAGAGATTTTATTTTTAATTTTAGTTTGTTCTTTAACTTTAATGACACAAGACAGCAGCAGTATTATTAAGCTATTGTCACTTTAAGACCAAATGCACAGATCTTACACACATCAGATTTTTTACCAACAACTGTACGTTCCTTAACTTTTAAATTTAACTCAGTTTAGTTTAGACTGTGCTTATGAGGATACTCACCAAAACTGGTATTTTGATGTAATTTTATGTATATTCGTCTGTTTAAGTGCGATAAGAGAAGAGAAGCCAATTTAGTTCATTGTGTGTGCGCTGTGTGTATCCGTACGCTTGAACGGTTTAAAGCGTTTGAATGTTTATGAAGATTTGGTCACTTTCATACTGCTTTCTAGTTTCTAAATAACAAAAGGAGTTTTGATACAAAGCAGCCAAAAAGCCTGATCTCCCTCAAAATCTGAAGCCGAACTGAACATGATACCTATTTTGCAATCGGTCGTTATTTGGCATGAGGCCAGAGTGGGTCAAGCTCCTGATTGTGGAGCCGGGCCTGCTTGTGATTGGTTTATATTTAAAAAAAATGTCAGTCAAGCAAGATTCAAACACATGGCCTCTCTCTATTAAACCAATAAATATTCCACTCATCCCCAACAGTTCAGATGAGGCTCTGACCCCCTAAGGTTGAATTCTTCTAACGCCCCTGGTTTGGTCCAAAGTGATGGTGATTGGAGTGAAAGGAAAGCTGCTGTCACAGGCAGAGGGCTGGAGTGTAAATCTGTTGAGAGGAGCGGAGAGGTAAGGACACATGCATTAGGACAAGACAGGCTGTCCCTCCATTGGAGACAGAGAGTGATGTTCAACCATGGGAGATTGATGAGCTGTCTCTACTCTAGCAATTGCATAGGTCACAGGAGAAGAACGGTGTCATTCTCTCTCTCTCTCTCTCTCCCCCTCTGTTTTTGTCGCTCTTTCTTTATCGTGCTTCTCTCTTTATGTTCAACTACGCATCATCTTTCACACAAACCTATCTACCTGTGAGTCCCAGATGTCAAAGTGCACATCTCTCTGGTGTGATTTTTTGATGACTTGAATGGGGTTGTAGAAAAGAGAACCATAAATTAGATCTTTTTAATGTACAATATAAGTTAATGTAGAGCAAATGGAGTATTTCTGGATAGCAAGATTGTTTTCAAATAGGATTCTGAACATTTCTCGGTCCTTCATCTATCAGACAAACGGATAGTCTTGGCCCAAACTTGTACCATTTTTGGAGTAGGTGTTGCAGAGTTGTGCTAGTTCAGATACTCAAACCAAGGGGTCAAGGTTTGGCTGGTTATCTGCTCATAGATAACTACACAATCGGGACCAACAAAAGATTTCTCCTTTGACAGCCATTCATTTTTGCAGGCAACATATAGCTAATATTTTATTATATTAGATCTTTTTTTTAACAGATTAGGATCCCCTCACCCAACGAATAGTCTTTTCCAGGTATTACAGACCTTCATACAGAGCCATGATTTAAAAGTTCTGCAAAGCCATCATTTACACATTTTGGGCAATTGACCTATACAAATGGATAACTTATTGCTGTCTCTGCATATTAAGCTGGAATGCAATGATTGCCAGTTTTCCTCTGGGAAAGCATTAAGGTATTTTGTCTTGTAGGGCTGCACAATATATGTATTTTCAAAAAAAATCTCCTTTTCTTAGTGCTAACAATTTATTAACTCTGTTAAATAAAATCTTTATCAAATCTTAAATTAATATCCATTTTTCTTTTAATCTTTTACAAAGATTGTTTTTAGTGTTAAACAAATTTAAGACAAAATTGTATTATGATGATATTAAAATAAAATATCGGCTAATCATTGGGTTATCCTACTGGCCTTAGTTTTAATATCGTTGCATCCCTAACATTTCGATAAGGGAATTGTGTGTAATTTGAACATAATGATCGAGAAGACTTCTAAAAATGATCCAACTAGGGTAAAACTGTAGAAAGTTGTAATGAGCACACGTTTGCACAAGAGAGAACAATACAGATGCAATAATGATGGGATGAATCCAGAGGAAGAAAAGAATGCAGGAGATGGATTTGGAAATGACAGAGAAGAGCTGACGATGTGACAGAGAAGAAGCAGCTCTGCAGACTGATTTAAGATGTTATCACTAGAGTTGCGGGGACGGGCCCGGGGACCGTCCCACACGCCTGCCTTTCTGTCAGTGAGCATATGAGGAACCAGTCAGCAATCTGATACACCAGACAGGAGAACAGAGACCGATTCTGTGCACACAGAGAGGTGATGGACGAGCAGGGCTACTCTAGCTGTTGAATAATTCTTTCTCTGTCTGTGATACAACAGGGGCGGAGGCAAAAGAAATCCACCTGGCATTCATTTGACTGTCAAGTTCTCAGATTAAAGAGAGAGTGCAGGAAGGATGGAAGGAGAAAAGAGAGAGTACAGATGGAAATGAGGGGGAAACTAGCCAGTGATGGCAAGAGAGAGAATTCCTGTCAGTTCTGGTGACCTTTGACGGAGAAACTCAAGGTTTGCGAGATTGCCGTCTTTCCCTCTCCATTTCTGTCACTTTTTCCTCAGAGAGGCATGCCAAAATATGATGAAAGACTGGCGTGAGTGGCTGTGACATGACATTCGACACCGTCAACTCGAAACCCATTGCTGCTGTCACACGCACACACTGCCTCTTGGGGTAAATTGCTGTAATTTGTGTTATGCTTCTCAAAGAGAGGTGAGGAGGAGGAGGCGGGCTGCAGTTGGAGCTTTCATGCTTAAACAAGTCTATTTGACTTTAAATAATGTGCAGGTGATTGCTTTAACCCATTTAAAGCATGCACACATCTTTCAGCTAGCGTTTCGAGCACACCGCACCATTCAGATGGTTCTTTCTCCCGAAATCAAGTTAATGGTGATATTAACATATTTCTGAGAGGTGTCACGTCATATCTTGTATATATTCTGTATTGTGGGAATGATTAGGTAGAGGTATGACAAGGTGAGGCACATGTTGAGCTGATGGGAATGAGAATAAATATATCCATGTGTGGATCTTTTGTTTTTCCACCTTGCCTCATCTTTGGCACTGCACTCATTCATCACAATTGACAAAGGTTCAGCGCACATCTGAACACAATATGGACGTGCACAGCACTGTACCATCATCCAAGGCCGGTCTCTCAAGAGACATTAAAGGAATACTCCACCAAAAGGTCAAAGTTTGGTCATTGTTCACTCTTTTCTTTTCACATCATTTCAATCTCATGACAGCACTTTTGTTTGGAAGAGGAGTAGGACTGGAAATCAATACACATTTCCCAATTTGACTCGATTCAGATTCACAGGCTCTTGATTCATTTCAGATATTGTTTCCGATTGTTTTCTATTTTTATTCATTTGGTTAAGATTCAGTTATATTGTTTTTAGTTTTATTCACTAAGGCCCTGTTTACACCTGGTATTAAGATGCATTTTGGTCGATCGGATCACAAGTGGACAACACTAGTTTAAACAGGGTCTAAAACATTTTGAGCTTGTCCACTTTCAACCACTTCTAGATGTGTCAAACGCATTCGACCGGATTGCTTTCGCAGGGTAAACGCTTGATCGAATACATTCGAAGAGCCGCAAAAGACCACCTACACTCCACCGACTGACTTAACGCATAAACTTTGTGTGAAGTGCGCAAGCCAGAAGGGAATTAAACTTTGTCGAATGATGACCCAAGGTTTGAAGACGTAAAATTACCAAGCACATTCCTGATTTCTAACACACACTCACAGCGTTCGGCGTGGTCTTGTGTCCGTCAGAGCAGAAACAAAAGCTGCTGCTCTCCGTATGTTTTTCCGTCGTCTCCGGGCGTGTTCATATGTAAATTGCGCAAGCTTATTTTGTCCATTAGTTCGAAATCTAAAAAAAACCTATAGGACAGAAGTGGTTGAAAGTGGACAAAAGAGACACAAGGTGTAGACGGGTATGTGTCTCCCTCGTCTATGTGTTATCCAATCCAATCAAACCAAAACAAACGACCAAATCTTAATACTAGGTGTAAACAGAGCCTAAAGATCTGGCCAATAACAGTCATTTACCTAGCCTACAGATGAACACAATCTCCAAAGCTCGTCTTTTTGTATTCCACAGAAAAAGGAAAATCATACGGTTTGGAACAACAGATTATAAATAATGACAGTATTTTGAATGTATTCCTTTCAGTAGTAAAAAGCCTTGACTGTTTCATATTTCTGCAGAGTGACAGAGAATTACTTTAAAACCCTGAAAATTTGAGAATAATTTTACTCCTTTACAGATGTCCAATATAATGGTTACAGAACCACACAGAGCTGAAGGGGGGAAAAAAACTCTGTAATGAATCCCCCACTACAGAATCCATAATAGCACTCATATTGTTAATTTCATTTCCATTTGAAAAGCAGTTCGATTTGAAAAACATTGTTACACATCAAAAGGAGGAGACTGGAATCGGGCCCATCCTATTCATCTCCTTGCCTTGACAATACATGCAGTATTTGCCTATTATGCGTTTCTATGATGGAACATCACGGAATACCCAGCACTTTCAGACCAGCGCTAATTACCAAACTGAAAAGGAATGAAAGGGAAAAATGAAATGTGGTTTAATAAGAAAATAATTATGATCAGGAGTGTGCAATCGTGAATTGACCTCATGGTAAAAAAAAGGTTTTGTTTGCAATACAAAGTGGCTTCTTTATTACCATACCAAATATTCTCTAGCTCGGCATTGTAGCACCAACAGCAGGATGTTTGACATCACAGGCTGATTTGTTTCGATCTTACCTGTCTGTGCATGTCCATTGTGCCTCAAACTGAATCCATCAGCCAGATGACACTGAGTGAGGGGTGTATATGGAATCTGCAGCAGGGCTGACTTTGACCCCTCTGTCTAATAGTGTTTCAGAGCACCATATGAAATATGCCACCCAACAAAGGCTTAATGCAGTGGCTATGCCAACAGTGAAACTAAGAAAAATGTCTTTAAAGTTTTTTATTACATTTTGATTGATTTTTATATCAAATTTCTTTGAATACAAAAAGTAGCTGATAGTAAAAAGTAAGCATTGGTTAGCTAGCTGGTCAGACTTTAAGATATGGGTCTTAACCTAGTGGCTGTGTTTATGGAACTGCTGTGATTTGCATCATAATTCAATTGTAGAATATGTGTGGTTACAATATTTTTTCCCTTTGCAGAGCAGTAAATTACACAGCATGGACTTGTCAAGGTTGGCACATCAGTTATTGGGTGGAGATGGATGAACGAATTTGGAAAATGTTCTTGGTTGGAAAAAACAAAAGTACCACATGTTGGTAACACATTAGTTTAGGGTCCAATTCTCACTATTAACTAGTTGCTTATTAGCATGCATATTACTAGGATATTGGCTGTTTATTACTTATAAAGCACATATATGCCTTGTTCTGCATGACCATATTCTACATCCCAATACCAAACTTAACAACTACCTTACTAACTATTAAGGGGTAGTTCACTTTTAAAATGAAAATTCTGTCATACTCACTGTCAGGGTTGTTGCTGCAGGTAGCTGAAGACGAGGACACCGGATCTGAGATATAGTTGATTTATTAAACAAACTTTACTTCAGGAACAAAAATAACAAACTCCAGGAATTCAGTGAACACACAACCATACATCGACGACGATCAACAAACACTAAGGGAAAACACAGGGCTTAAATACACAAGGAATATTGGATAATGAACAGAACACAGGTGAGGAAACTGAACACAAACGAGGAGCGGGAAAAACTAACAGGACTAAACCAAAATCACAAAAGACAGGGGGAAAAAAATCTCAAAACAGAACTAAACACATTGAATCGTGACAGTACCTCCCCACTCCCCGAAGGCGCGTCCTCGCGCCGTTATAACATCCAACGGGGTGGGAGGGTGGGCATCCTGGACTCCAGGACGGTCCAGGCGGAGCAGGCTGGTCAGGGGACCAGGGCGGAGCAGGCTTGCATGGTGGGCGTGTGGGCGCCATGGTGGAGCAGGCTGCTGGGTGGCCGTGGCGGCACTTGGGTATGGTGAGCAGGCTGTGGGCGTGCATGGTGGGCGGCGTGCGGATGGTGGAGCAGGCTGTGGGCGTGGCCATGGTGGAGCAGGCTGTGGGGCCGGGCGCTGTGGCCATGGTGGAGCAGGTTTCGGTGGGCGTGGGCCATGGTGGTGAGTGCTGTGGGCCATCGTGGCGCTCCAAGGCAGTGAGAACTGTTCAGGTGGCCACGGCGGTGAAGACCCTTCAGGTGGCCACGGCGGTGAAGACCCATCAGGTGGCCACGGCGGTGTTATTTTTCCGGGCTTCCGTGGATCTTTGGCCGGCCACGGCGAAGGCGTATAGCCCCCCCCCCAAAAATTTTCTTGGGGAGAAGGACAGGTTCAGGAACGGGAACAGACTTGACATCAACGGGCGCTGGGTCAACAGGCTCTGGGTCTGGGTCAACGGGCTCTGGGTCTGGGTCAACGGGCTTGCTGGTAGGTCGGGTCTGGGTCAACGGGCTCTGGGTCTGGGTCAACGGGCTCTGGGTCTGGGCTGAGCATGATCAGCAGGGAAGAGGGCCTTGTGCTGGGCGGGACCAGCGGCGAAGGAAACTCTGGGCTGGACGGGACCAGCGGCGAAGGAGGCTCTGGCGGGCAGGCGACGGGCTCAGGCTCTGGCGGGCAGGCGACGGGCTAGCTCTGGCGGGCAGGCGACGGGCTCAGGCTCTGGCGGGCAGGCGACGGGCTCAGGCTCTGGCGGGCAGGCGACGGGCTCAGGCTCTGGCGGGCAGGCGACGGGCTCAGGCTCTGGCGGGCAGGCGACGGGCTCAGGCTCTGGCGGGCAGATGGCTGGAGGCATCACTGGGGTGATGGTGATGCGGAGACCTCTCTTAAACAGGATCCTGATGAGGTAGTCAGTTAGGTCATGGCCAGCCAAGTCCATCTTTATTTTTGGGTTGATCGTTCTGTCAGGGTTGTTGGTGCAGGTAGCTGAAGACGAGGACACCGGATCTGAGATATAGTTGATTTATTAAACAAACTTAACTTCAGGAACAAAAATAACACACTCCAGGAATTCAGTGAACACACAACCATACATCGACGACGATCAACAAACACTAAGGGAAAACACAGGGCTTAAATACACAAGGAATAATTGGATAATGAACAGAACACAGGTGAGGAAACTGAACACAAACGAGGAGCGGGAAAAACTAACAGGACTAAACCAAAATCACAAAAGACAGGGGGAAAAAAAGATCTCAAAACAGAACTAAACACATTGAATCGTGACACTCACCCTCATGTTGTTTCAAACCTGTATGAATTTCTTTCTTCTGCTGAACAGAAAGGAAGATATTTAGAAGAATGTCAGTAACCAGGCAGTTTCTGGTTCCCATTGACTTCCATAGTAGGAAAAAAATATACTATGCTAGTCAATGGGAACCAGAAACTGCCTGGTTACTGACATTCTTCTAAATATCTTCCTTTCTGTTCAGCAGAAGAAAGAAATTCATACAGGTTTGAAACAACATGAGGGTGAGTATATGATGACAGAATTTTCATTTTAAAAGTGAACTACTCCTTTAATAAGCAGTAATTAGGAGTTTATTGAGGCAAAGTTAATAAATAGTGAGAATTGTAACCTAATTTAAAGTGTATCCTAGTGTTCTGGGAAATTTCTATGAATTAAGCATTATTCTGTCACAATCCAGACAGTTAATTGTGTTTCAGCTGTATCTCAAATGACTGGACAGATCTGATATACTCTTTTCAAATATTGTGACCCCCATGTAACTGACACATTTAAAGTCCTTGTTGTTAGTCTGTAGTTGATTGGCAGGTTACTAAACTTGGTGAACCTTTGCTGATGATCGAATCCTCACATGAGGGTGTCACATGATACTTCTGCTGATTTGGTGCTCAAGAAACTTTTCTTATTATTATCAGTGTCAAAACAGTTGTGCTGTTTGGTATTTTTGTGGAAACCGTGATCATTTTTTTCAGGATTCTTTGATGAATAGAAAGTAGGCTACTGTATTTAGTCCTATTTTAAACAAAAAAAAATTCTAACAATGTAAAAGTCTTAATTTTTTATCTGTGTTGCTGAATAAAAGTCTTAATTTCTTTAAAATACATATTACTGACCCCAAACTTCTGAGTAGTAATGTCGCTGTAAAAAACATCTGAAAGGAAGACCCATTGTCTTTTAAACTATTTAAACTGCATCCTT
The DNA here is from genome assembly GCA_036326025.1 of Chrosomus eos. NCBI lineage: Eukaryota > Metazoa > Chordata > Actinopteri > Cypriniformes > Leuciscidae > Chrosomus > Chrosomus eos. Next base: position 10,198,644 of record CM070831.1, read on the forward strand.
GAAAACTTTACTTACTTTTGACTATTGAAAGCTGCATTTCTATTTAAATTTGGTGGGAGGGTCTATCCCTCCAGGCCGACCCCTCCGTCACTGTGATTGGCTCACATTCTGAAGGCGGGGCCCTGGGTACCACATGGAGATGCTGTGTATCGGTGGATGTAGGAATGAGTGAGAGGGTGGTTGAATGATGCCGGTCGAGGAGCAACACACAAAACACTGACATATTGAATTGAAAACTTAAACCGTAGATAGTGTGAAAAAAGCTAATTTATCTTATTTATGGTGGCTTGGGCTACATTTGTAGCATGTTATTGATCCATAAGGGATAAAAGACAGATTTTAAGGACAGAGTGGCAGAATTGATGGAATAATGAGGGCGCACTTACGGAATCCGACTTTTTTCAGATTTCCTACTGCATGTTTTTTAATTATTTTGATTGCCATTCCGTTTGTGCATTCGATTGTTTTTTATGGACAAACTGAGGAAAATGCACCGCCTGGAACTGTTGTTGCTGGGTTTCTTTTTCCTCTGGAAGACAAATGCAAAATATCAAACTTGACTGGACTTAAAACAGTTCTGACAGGGGAAAACTCGTCGGATTTCTCTCTTGAATATCTGGACAACACAGGATTCGTTTTAAAAACCACCAAAACTTTTGACGTGAAGTCCAAATCTAGCTATACGTTGATCGCGCGTTTGCCGCGCTGCAATAAAATAGCAGAAGAAGTGGCTGTTCAAATCGAGATACTTGATAAAATCGACAATACACGACTATTTAACGAAACAACTGACAGAATAGAGATTCTTACCGATGAAAGCCGAGTTAGAAAGCCAAGAGCCGTTTCTGAAGCAGTATCGTACACCGTTACAGTTTCCGAAGATGTGAAAGTCGGAGACTTGATCTTTACGGTACCGGACCAGAAGTTCGAGAAGAAGTGGTTCGAGGTGATTTCGGACGGACACTCACCGGTTCAGATGGAAAGAGACTTGGGACGCGTGTACTTAGCGCATCGTTTGATGACAACAGCCGAGGTCATGGTTAAAATCCACAACATGAGAGGTATGTTCACAGTCTTTTTTAATTCACAGTTTATGCGTTAATTTTTGTTATTTAAAGGGATTGCGCACCCAAAAATGCAAATTATGTCATCATTCACTTAGCACAATGCTGTTCTAGACCTGACTTTCTCTTCACACAAAATTACATGTGAGACTCCGGTCACCATTCACTTTCATTGCACCTTTTTCATACAATGAAAGTGAATGGTGACTGAGATTGTCTTTCTGCCTAACGTGTCATTTTAGTAGACTTATGACATAATTTGCATTTTAGGTGAACTGTTCCTTTAAGTTTGCATTCGATTTGAAAACTGAGCACGACCATGTCCATGAAGGAGAGCGCATCGTCCTGGACCATCGACATTTCTATCTTTAAGGGGGTTATTTGCTTTTTCACTGCCCCTCACAGCTTCACGGAAAACCCCCCACATTCATAGGCATACCCCAGATAGCAAATTGGCTTTGGGCCGGATCTGGCTAAATTTCGGCTGAGATTTTGGCCCACATACCGCATGGAATTACGGTCCAAGGTTGGCCCAAGTGCTGTTTGCCGTAAGTCAACCAGATCAATGCCGGAAGCAGACCAAAACTCGCCCAGAGCTTTACAAAGTACCCAGATATTATCCAGAACTGGTCCAAAACAACGCCGTAATCCCCATATGTTAGCCAGACAAAAGCCAAACTGCCACCACCTTTAGCCCAGAACTCAGCCACAACTTATCCAGAAGCTCCAGAAAACAGCCATAAATGGGCCAATATTATACCAGAATCCCCAAAACTAAACCAGAAATTATCCCTTTGTAATATTTATATATTATTGTGCAATGAATAATAAAAAAAATGACACTACAGAAATGCAAAGTACAATATTTTATTGAGAGGGGAAGACAATCTCAGCCAGATAAAAGGAAAAATAAAAACAATGGGAAAAAGACAAGATAAACCAATACTAGAGTAAGGCAAAACAAAAGCAACAACTAGTCACAATACAAGAATAATAAAAAGACAGCGCAATAAATTAAAATGTTACAAAAATGTAATTATGCGATTTAAAAAAAAAAAGTGTATGTGGCATGCTTAAATAATGAGATACAATAATGAACCAAAATACGTTGGCTGAGAGATCTCAACGCATTGAAACACAAGAAAACATGCAAACAGTAAAAAACACCAGCAAATTAAGAAAACATCTTCATCAGTTTGACAACACACATGCTGCAAATACTCAGCGCAACCAAATACAAAAGCGCGCTGCAAACGGCAAGAGACTTCAACGTCCTGCAACAGAAGAAAACATGCAAATAGGAAAAACACCAGCAAGTTAAGAAAACATCATTTTCACAACACACATGCTGCAAATACCATGCAAACAATAAATAATAATAATAAAACAAACACCACTGTCGACTAGATATTTGCGTTGTTGATCGGCCATTTGCAGTGCGTTTCTGTATTTGGTTGTGTTTTGCGAATTTGTAGCACATGTGATAAAGATGTTTTCTTAATGTGCTGTTTTTTTCTGTTTGTATCCGTTTTCTTCTGTTGCAGTGTGTTGAGCCCTCTCAGCCACCGTACTAAAAAGCAACAGAAACCAAGCAATAAATGAAATTGATACAAACAGTAAAGCAAATGTGTAAATGTGTCATGCATAAATCGTAAAATACAGAAACAAAAAGCAGGTTATAAAAGACAAATTAAATACAAATTATATTTACAGATGTACAAACAAGGTAAAAATATAAGTTGCAACAATGTAAAACAGATTCCCTAATAACTCAAATTGTGTGGTTTACATTAACATTTTGCAAAGGTGTCCTTTTTCTGCCAGCCTTGCGGTCACCAGTTAGATGGAACCAACTTTTAAAGGGTTAGATCACCCAAAAATAAATTCTGTCAGTAATTTCTCTCCTTCATGTTGTTCAAACCCCGTAAGGCTTTCGTTCATCTTTCGGAACACTAATTAAGATATTTTTTATTAAATCTTAGAGCTGGATCACTCCTCCATAGGCTTCTAATTGAAACTTGCCGGCCAAGAAAACATCGTTAAAATAGTCAGAGTGACTACAGTGGCTCAATCTTAAGTTGATCAAGCAACGAGAATACTTTTTGTGCGAAAAAAAACCACAAAAACAACAACTTTATTCAACTATTACTGACAGAATTTACATTTTTGGGTTGAACTAACCCTTTAATAACTTTCTCAGTTGACTGTGCACACACGGGATTCCTTCTTACAGCCTCTAGAAGAGGAGCATACAAATACAGAGTTAAAAATACTTTTAAATAAAATGTACAATAGAGACATATAGAATTTGTATTACAAGACAGCACCAGTCAAAGAATTAAAACTTTCAACATTCATTCATGACATGAGGGAATAGTCATGAAGTTCCAAATAGACTTAAGACACAATAAAAATGCACTTACCAATCGCAATGTTTTTAAGCTGCAAGCTTTGGAAAGGTGTTTCCCATGTACAGCTCTCCAGTTTAACCACTTTGGCAAAGTCATTTTTGATTGCTTGCCTCATAATCCGCCAGACCGTGTACTTTACGTCCACTCCACCCAGCAACCCCAGTTCAAGTACCTGAAATATTTTTAAAACATGCCATAACTATTAAGTCAAAACACTAAAACATGCTTTTGTTTTTAATATTGATATTATATTTACCAAATTAGACTAATTTAAATAGTTTTTGTTGTTAGATTTTTCATGTTTTTGATTGATCACACACAGCATTTAATTATAACAGTAATTACAACCAGGCTTGTACAGTAAGTGGATAACAGTATGCAACTTTGCATTACTGACAGTGTTACCTACCACTTTTTGTCTTGTTATGGGACAGGATCGAAGATCACTTTACAGGGAAGTTAATGATCTTAAGCCTTCAATTGGAAACAGTTTTAGACTTTGGTTCTGTGCCTCTGTGATCTCCCGAACCTTTTTTGCTTTGAGATCTTGCACCATCCTTATAATGTTCCTCTGCTGCTCCATAAGAATTTCTTGTTTAGATATTATGTCATGGAGAAGTGCTAAAACAATAAACACAGGTATTGAAAGGTTTACCACACCACCACTGCTATGACATGTGCCTTGCACTAACAGTGAATATATGATAGAAAAAAAAAAAAAAGAAACCTTACATCTTATGAATCGGTCATCGCTTGAGAGGCTTTTCCTCTGTGGTCTGGGTGTTTCATGATGCCATGGTGACTGTATTGCCTGTTTGGGAGACTGTAAAGTTGTATCCTGTTGCCTGGATCCATGTTCCATCCTGTATCCATGTTGTCTTTAGGAAAGGTGACATTGTTTTTAATGATTACTAAATTTGATTAAGAAAGGGTGGTATGGTCATGTAAAGACAATATTCAGTGACAAATTCCCTTTTTGCAATTCAAAAATAAATGTGCATAATAATTTGTTAAACTGCACAGAGATATAAGGACCTGTTAGAAAGGTCTATGTTAATGAATTACAAAATAATCAATCCTACTTTATTTTCCGTTTTGGTGGCCTCGGGGAGATCGGTCTGTTCAACAAGAGGCAGCTTCCGACGTTCTTCACTATAGTATAATTTTAAATGAAAAACAGAATTCAAACATCAATTCTAGCACCTCTAACATAAAAACAAAGAAAATCCAACCACAGAAATCCACCAAAAAAGCATATCTAGTACTGCGCTATAGATTCAAATCTACGTGTTGAGATAGTAAAAAAATATCAACTTACCTTGATCATGTATTAAAACTCCAAAAGATAAAACCAATATAGCGTGATTGTCGAAGTTGGAACGACTATTTGAATTTCACCGCGACTGCGTTGTGTTGCTGAATAGCTGCTACGTAACTTCCGGGTCCTCTGGTAGGCGGGATGGTGTCACAGGGTGCACGCTGGGAAAAGTAGTCCTTTTTGTAAAGCGGATTTAACACCGTATATGTAAATCAACTACTATTTCCATGATGCATTGCAAACTGCGTTATCGTATCAGCAACCACAGACGCCGCATTCACCCGTCTGCCACGTGGTTTGCTCTTGGGGGAATTACCAGAGAAGACTGCTCTATAAACACTTAAGTTTTTGCTACAAAAATCTTATTTTAACCATGGGGTTTTGTAGTAAATCTGTTGTTATACAAATGGTAGCCTAATCAATTCGGCAAAAAATTATTTTATTTTTTTGTGGCATATTGATTACCATTTGGATAACCACAAAATACTCATACGGTCCCATTCAATATTTTGTCTTATGATGCTGCAGACTTAACCATTTGTCTTTGTCTTCAATAATTTTGCAAACATCTTATTGTTTTTTTTTTTCATTCCGCACATTATCACCTCCTTAACTGCCAATTAAAATAATCTTGCCAACAGAATAAACAAGTCTTCTTTCCTTTAAAACATGCCTACTTATGTGTAAAAGTGTGCTATTTGAATAAATATCTATAGGTATTTTTAACTAGGCCTATAACAAACATATTTCATTTTATTCTTTTTGGCAAAATTAACCTAATTTATTAGGTTGCATTATAATGATGTATAAAATATGAACCAATTTAACAGTATTTTAATTTTAACATATGATTTTACAGTACAGCACATTCATGCCAGAGATCTTTTATTTGCTCAGCCAACCAAAACCCAACCAGATCTCAGCCAAATATTTTCTTATTCTGGCAGACCGAACTCAAGCCAGGGCTCAGCCAAACAGATACAATTTGATTTGTTTCTTTTGGTTAGCCAGACTCCAGCCAGAGCTTAGCCTAGTACTGTTTGACACAAGAGTGTGAAAGAAACAGTGCCAGAATTAAGCCAGAAGTGCCTAATGTAAGCCAGACTCGGCCCAGACTTTGTTGCTATCTGGGACGTAATACAATATTCAAAGGAATGCGTCATAATGAGTTTTTAGTTGATGGGACGCTGCATATGTGGTGTTTATTGTAATGGTAGGCCTACATCTCATAACTCAGCTTGAATTATTGTGAAACAAATACATTAGGACACGTTGGCTGAACTCAAATGAGATCACTTTGTATCATTAAGTAACTGGGTTCAAGTGAACATAAATGTTATGGAGAAAGTCTTCTAATTATGACTAAGAGCTTAGCTTAAGTGGTTGAGGTCATGCAGGTCTGATTTCGCTAATCAGAGCTCTAAAAGCAAACCTTTATTCAATGTTTGTTTGGGGTAATTAGTGGTATTTATTCACCTGGAAGTCACCACATGACAGACAGCACATGTGGTCTCAAATACCTTTGCTGGGGCAGATGTGTAGTTGACGTTGGGGGATATAAATGTTTGCTTTTGCAAGCAAAGGTCCCAGTCCATCACCTGAGTACACCATTGGGGTTGTTTGTGATTCTGATTGAGGTCATCTCTGTGATTGTTTGACAAAGTGAATTCAGAGATCGGATGAATATGCCTCTTGACATGTTTACCTAAATTGCTCCTCTGAAAAAAATGGTGCCACGTATTCCCTTAAAAAGAGAAAATAGTATGTACATTTCTGTAAAGTTTTCCAAATTCTTTGAGGAATGTCTTGTCTGTTGTAATGATCTCACATCTACTGATTGGAGAATTAGCTACAGGATATAATTTTAGTTGGGATCAGAGCTTGTAGCTCTATACCATCAACAGGGAACAGAACACATGTGGCTTAAAATTAAACAAGATGTTTTCCTACACTTAAGAGTCTATGTATCATCTGCCTAACATATGTCTAAACTATGGGTGGGCAGTATGACCAAAGTCTTATTTATAAGAGTTATTTCTTGTATACATGATGGTATAGATATTTTTGCTGGAAAAACTACACTCTTAAAAATAAAGGTTCCTAAACGGGGGTTTCACAGCGATGATGTATAACTCTTTTTTAATATATTAAATAAACATGTTGCATGGTTTGTTGTTTTTTAAGATAATAGTGAAAGATAGGCTACTTCATCTCATTTGAATATTTTCACTTATTTCTTCATTCTAGTCCTGTCAAAGATTTGATTTGATTCCGATTCATAATCTATTGAGTAGATTTTGATTCCTTTAGGAATCTTTTAGTTTTACGGTCCATTTCGCAATGTATCAGACTGATTTAAACTGCTAATTTGTCTTTTAGAGCTATTAGCATATTCTTTATTTACTGCAAATCTTTTCATAAAGAGTCATTTGTTTCGTGGTTGTGGGACTACACTAGTTGCGTTTTTGGCATGCTCTGTCCATTTTTGTAATTTCAACGACAAAAATACTGTCTGGGCTGCATTTTCTAATATCCTAGTCTGGTCTACAAAGACCAGAACATGTTTTGTTTTAGCCTCTCTGTCATTTCAACACTGCCCTCTCTTTAAAACACTACAACACAGTGAAGTGTCCTCTCCACTCTTCTGTGAGAATTCAGCACAATGGAAACACAGTCCTGTTGGCAGTAGAAGAGCTTTGTCTCATTTTCGGAGGCAGTTTGAAGGACTTTCTCTCTCCAAACACTTGTATGGTGAAGTCAAGCCAATGCAGGGTCTTCTGGGAGACAATTATTTTTGAATCCATTGTGAAGCCTCATGCTTGCTAACACAGTCCGTTTGAGTGCTTTTGGGACGGCACTGTTTGTTTTGTCCCGTTTATGTGCAAAGTTTGGATGAGAAAGTCCCATCTGTGTTAACAGAGTGAAGACACACTCACTCATAGTCCCTGTAGTCTTTGATATCTGACTCAAAAATCTTGCTTCTCCAGGTAACAACTGCACAGTTGGATAGATGCAGACCCGATTTATGCCAGATATTTTTCATTTGAGATTTTGTTGTAATTTGGATTGAATTGTAAATAGCAGTTTATTTGTTCTTGTTGCCAGCGTCTTTGCAAAAACAAGATATTAGCATGCACATACAAATGAGGGCTGTCCTGTATTGATATATTTGTGATTCTTTTTTCCCGGTTCTTGATTCTTTTGATACTATTTGTATGTTTGCAATAAACATTTTATCCGTCTATCCAGTTTCCTTGGAATCAAACTCATGACTTTGGCATAGCTTCATACTCTACCAGGAGCACTATATGCCTTAAATCTGAATATATTATTGGCCTGTCACATTTGTATAACGGCAGTACTGGATGAGAGACACCAGTATGGTTGACTCACCCCAATGTCACTTGCCATTTAATCAAGAAGTCACTCATAGAGCAGAGAGGCTTAACAGTTTGTCCTGCACAATTAGCATTAGCATTACTATGCAGCGCACACAGTCGGGACCGCGGGGCAGCTTTCTAATCCTCATAAAGACCATCCCTGTGGTGCCTTCATTGGCTTGGTAAACACTGATAATGGTTTGCGTGCTGTACGCTTTCTTCTCTTTTCCAGCCTTAAAGAATCCATACTCTCATGAAAGTTTAAAACAGCCTCACGAAGAACAACTTTATCTGTCTCTGAACACTGTATTGTCTGCTTGAGGAGCATGTCTGGAGCAGTGGTGGGTCAAAACGAGGAAGCAAGGGTGAATGATTGGGTGCATGTTTGAAAAAGATGACAAGTGACAGTCGGAAGTCAGCTGGTGTTTACTTTGAGTGCACTGCAGAAGTGCAGATACACTTTTTAATGCATGTTTTTTTCTCTAACTTTACACCATAGCATCTGGGACATTCTATCGCAATTAGTCCAACAATTGTAAAATTGGTTGGTTGACCCTATCTTTTTGAGTAATTACCTCTATGTATTAATATTGCAAAACTACCAGCTTTTTAAAAATTATTTAACTTGGTTTAACCAGTGGCCATCTTTGTGTCATGGCCCACTACAGGGTTCACTACATACAGTATGAACATGTTGCACGTTCTTGTTCTTTAAACTTAATTCCGAAATTCCACTTAATTTTCATTTATGTGGTCAATTTATAATGGGAAGGATTCAAGTTTCCCTCATTTTTTAATTAAAAAAATATGACGATTGATGATTTGTGTAGAAAAACGTATTTACATTGGATAAATAAAACTCTGGAAGAGCATAGTTTTATGGTATAACATACATGCTATGGATGGCAAACTATGTTGTCAGGTTACTGCTACTACTATTGTTGCTCTTATGTTGCCAGCAACTCTCAATTGAAAATGAATGATGTTCAGCCAATTTGCCACTGCAAGTTATTGTGAATGCTGGTATCTAATGACTGTGCATTATTAATGAACCTCAACCATCAGTACATGGAGTTTCCATCCGGCTTCCATTAGACATTTTCACCCTCTTTCACCTCATGCATGTCAATAAAAGCAAATCAAAAAAGGGGCCAGCAAAGTGCAAGGGCATAGATCGGTGACCTTGCATTCACAGGGATATTCACAGCTTTGAGGCAGTAGAGTTTCGTGGCTTCCCTTTGGCTCAAGACCCATTATATTCCAATCGTCCTCCTTCTCCATCCGAGCTCAGAAATGTTGAGTGGACTTTAGTTGTAATTAGGGGCAGCTTGCCCTTTTGTCTCCTACTTGATTTGTTCTGACTCTGAGTATCGCCTCTTCTATCACACACAAGCCTAGCTCAAGCTCTGTGCACACCCAGGTCAGGTGCAAAGTCGGAAAAAATAAACGCATAAATACATAAAAAAGTAGGCTAAATATAAGTGTCCTCACTAAGGCTGTATTTATCTGATAAACAATTACAGGAAAAATAATATTGTAAAATATTATTATAATTTAAAATAAATTGTCTATGTCTACTAATTTAATATATTTTACAATGCAATTTATTACTGTGATAGCAAAGCAGAATTTTTTTAGCATCCGGTCTTCGGTGTCACATAATCCTTCTGAAATTATTATAATATGGTGAATTGGTGACCAAAAACATTTCTTATTAAATACACTTAATATTTTTGTGGAAACCCTTACATTTATTTTTCAGGATTAATGTATAAAAAAGTTGAAGAACGGCATCTACTTTGAAATAGACATCTTTTACAACATTATAATTTTCTTTACGGTCACTTTTGATCAATTTAATGCAACCTTGATGAATAAAAGTATTAATTTATTTAAAAAAAAGAGAAAAAAACTTATTTACCCCAGACATTTGAATGGTAGTGTGTGTATATATAATATATAGTTAAATAGTGAATATATGCACCACAAATAATATGACCACAAAAAATTCTATATTAAAGCAGCAAGTTGGGATACACTTTAGTGTGAATCTTGCGGAGTAGTGTGAACCAGAGAGTGCTGGTAAATGGCAGGTTGTTAATTTGGTGCTCACAAGAATTGAGCCATGAACCCTTGAAAAGCACTTAACCCCAGGTTACTCCAGTGGGATTGTTCCTGTAATAAGCCCATGACAAAGTATTGGAACCATAAACAATATGAAATGGAGTGTTATTTGTTATTATATGTGATATCTAGAATGAGAAATAGGATTGTTGCAGACACTTGTGATGGCCGCCCTGGGCAGGTGATTAGAGATGTCACTCATTAGTCATCTGAAGAGATGCTCACTTAGGCATGCTGTCAGTTTGAGGAGGTTTGTTTATCTGTAGTGGTCCATTAATTATTTCTACATCACTTATGCACTGACAATAAATCCACAAGAGAACAATGACCTACTCTCCTCCCCTTCCAGACACCTTTTAACTAAATATAACTCTTTAAATATTTCATCAATCACCTGTCATCAGATCATAATTCTGGGGAAAGTTTTCTTTTTGAAATCTTCTTGTCCCCTGTGCCCTTCAGTGACACATTCAACCGGCAGAAGGATTTCAAATGCTCAGAGGCATCTCAGACCACCCGTTTCTCACCCGTTTGTTTGGTTTGTACAATTAGTCCTTTCCCCATCTGCTGTGGTTAGCCTAAGGACCTGACCATGATCCCCTGCTCTAGAGAGAGGGACTATTATAGCAATGTGCACAGGAGATTTCACCCTGCGCGGAGTTATTCTGAAGATCACACATTGTGCGTGGGGTGATGGGCAGTTGTTTGAGACGAAGCGATTTTAATTGTGCCTTTAAATTCATGCTGTTGCGAGTGCGTGTGTGTGTGTTGTGGTGTGTGTGTGTGTGTGTGTGTGTGTGTGTGTGTGTGTGTGTGTGTGTGTGTGTGTGTGTGTGTGTGTGTGTGTGTGTGTGTGTGTGTGTGTGTGTGTGTGTGTGTGTGTGTGTGTGTGTGTGTGTGTGTGTGTGTGTGTGTGTGGTGTTGGGGTTTGGTAAGAAGTTCAGAGACCGCTGCAGGATATACTATTGTGACGAAGCCAAAGCTTTACAGAATGATCTTTTTCGGTTGTAAATGAAGCCCTGGAGAGCCGTCTGGGTCAGTTTGAATCAGTGTTACTAAGAACTGAACAGGGCTGGTGAGAAAGGAGGATTTGTGTGTATTTTTAATGCTGTTGCACGCATGTGTTTATGTGGGTTTTGGCGTGTGAGATCACCCGTTAGTAAAGTCAAAACTGTCAGTTATTGTCAAGTCTGCTACTGAAGGACAAAAGAGTTTTTTTTTAAGGATGGGTGGTATGCATGCTACAAGTAGCTTGAGCTACATCATGGTAACGGGATATTCATTATATAATAATATTTACTGGACATAAGTATGACAATCATTTAATTTATTTATTTAAAGGTGTGCAATACATACAGTATTTATTAATCTTTGCTAATATTAGTTAATACAAATACAGCTGTTCTTCTGTCTATATTGTATTGCTCAGTTTCTCTACTTGTTGTTTGTTTTGTTTTTGATCTCTGTACCCTGTCCTCAGAGTTAATTGTGCTTCATGCTAGCATGACAGGCCGCCTGTCCGTTGTGCTATAATAGTTTATTGACAGGATATGTAGAGTGGCCCAGAGCTATGGTGTTTTTTAATGATGAATTAGGGCAAGGTCGTCAGAAACCCCCCGTCCTCTCGCCCCGTGGTAAACTGCACCAAGCCTCAGCCGCACGGGGCTCCTGTTTCAGCCTCAGTTTTTGATCTTAATTGTTAAATTGGTCACGCTGACTTGGATTTATTTTAATTCCTGGAAAAGAACGCTGTCACTCCTCTTCCCTCCCTCCCTTTGGAAATCCCTCACTTTCACGGCAAAAGAAATTGCTTTTCAAGTACATTCAATTTAAACCTTCCACTGTGGGAATTCAGTCACACATTTATTTATCAAAGCTGACGATCAGAGTTTCGGCTGATTGAACTGATATCAGTAAGCTGGGGGCTTCTGCCAATGAGAGGTTTTGATTCGTCTTTCAATCTAACTGAACACTCTTCCATTAAGAGATCAATGAGGACGAACTGTTCCCTTTTGTGTGGAAAGTGCAGCCACTGGAAAGAATTGCACAGTGCTCATCATTGTGTAATAGCCCTTGGAAATATAAGGTGAGATGTTTGTCATTGTGATTGTCCACCTGAGAATAGTGAAGCTTTTTTGTTTTTTTTACCACTTTTAGACCATGGTTCCCTATCAGTCGCTCACAGTCGACGTAACGTCTCCAGTTTCCTCCTTCAGGGAACGAGGGTTACATTAGTAACCGAGACATTTCTCAACTGGTGGTTTGTGAGATCGTAATATAAAATAATATAAATAAAAAAAGAAGTGAAATAAAATTCTGAAGTCAATAAAAACTTAATAAATGAAACGATTATGATCTTTTTAAAATCATTAAATTAGCTTTAATTATTTGCAATAACAATGTGAAGGACTTGTGACATTTATTATGTTCATTGAAATGGTTTTTTTTTTAGAGCTTTAGGGGGTATTTATAAAATTTTAAGTCAGAGTGGTTCAGCCGAGAGAAATGTTGGTGACTCAATGAGCCCTGCACTCAGTCTAGAAACAATCTTTGTTATTCCATGGCATAAAGTTGATTTGAAAAGTGTGCAGATACTTTGTTAAAGTCATTTGACAGTTAGAGCCATTAACATGAAAATTGTATCCGCCGACCAGTTTGTGTGCCAAGCATTTCGATACAGTTTGTGGGATCAGCATGTTTTCTTCCTGTATTCTCTTCCTTTGTACGGTGGAAAATGAGAGCTCTCCAAAGCCCTGACACACAGTAATTATGTGAACTCTGTTTGCGGCGAGCATCTTCTCTTCTCTCTCTCTCTCTCTCCTCTCTCTCTCTCTCTCCTCTCTCTCTCTCTCTCTCTCTCTCTCTCTCTCTCTCTCTCTCTCTCTCTCTCTCTCTCTCTCTCTCTCTCCTCTCTCTCTCTCTCTCTCTCTCTTCTTTCTACAGTTTGCCTGCGTCTGCTGAATCTTGGCAACTGTCTGATGTCACCGCTAGAACACAAGCTGAACGCAACCCATGGAAAAAGGACCCATTGCATACATTGTTAAAGGCATAATTCACTCAAAAATGAAAATTCTGTCATTATTTTTTCAATTAAGCTGTTATTCCTCTCAGACTGGACAGAAACAAGGGTGAGTAACTAATGAGACCCGCAACCTTACAGAGGACAAGTGGTTTGGAGAATAAATGGC